>OY752133.1:17216692-17816692 GCA_963573275.1 Caenorhabditis uteleia
TCACATCATTTTACGAAAAAAAAATTTCTGCAAGTTTTTGGGAACTCCTGAAAACTTGCAGTCTGATGATATAGCCTATATACCCTCACTCATCCGATGCTATCTCACTCATTTTTGAAGATAGAGCGTCGGCGATGTCATTTTTGGAATCAGGAGGACAAAATACGTACCCCGCACCACAAATCACATCATTTTACGAAAAAAAAATTTCTGCAAGTTTTTGGGAACTCCTGAAAACTTGCAGTCTGATATAGCCTATATACCCTCACTCATCCGATGCTATCTCACTCATTTTTTGAGATAGAGCGTCGGCGATGTCATTTTTGGAATCAGGAGGACAAAATACGATATACCCTCACTCATCCGATGCTATCTCACTCATTTTTGAAGATAGAGCGTCGGCGATGTCATTTTTGGAATCAGGAGGACAAAATACGTACCCCGCACCACAAATCACATCATTTTACGAAAAAAAAATTTCTGCAAGTTTTTGGGAACTCCTGAAAACTTGCAGTCTGATGATATAGCCTATATACCCTCACTCATCCGATGCTATCTCACTCATTTTTGAAGATAGAGCGTCGGCGATGTCATTTTTGGAATCAGGAGGACAAAATACGTATCCCGCACCACAAATCACATCATTTTACGAAAAAAAAATTTCTGCAAGTTTTTGGGAACTCCTGAAAACTTGCAGTCTGATATAGCCTATATACCCTCACTCATCCGATGCTATCTCACTCATTTTTGAAGATAGAGCGTCGGCGATGTCATTTTTGGAATCAGGAGGACAAAATACGTACCCCGCACCACAAATCACATCATTTTACGAAAAAAAAATTTCTGCAAGTTTTTGGGAACTCCTGAAAACTTGCAGTCTGATATAGCCTATATACCCTCACTCATCCGATGCTATCTCACTCATTTTTGAAGATAGAGCGTCGGCGATGTCATTTTTGGAATCAGGAGGACAAAATACGTACCCCGCACCACAAATCACATCATTTTACGAAAAAAAAATTTCTGCAAGTTTTTGGGAACTCCTGAAAACTTGCAGTCTGATGATATAGCCTATATACCCTCACTCATCCGATGCTATCTCACTCATTTTTGAAGATAGAGCGTCGGCGATGTCATTTTTGGAATCAGGAGGACAAAATACGTACCCCGCACCACAAATCACATCATTTTACGAAAAAAAAATTTCTGCAAGTTTTTGGGAACTCCTGAAAACTTGCAGTCTGATGATATAGCCTATATACCCTCACTCATCCGATGCTATCTCACTCATTTTTGAAGATAGAGCGTCGGCGATGTCATTTTTGGAATCAGGAGGACAAAATACGTACCCCGCACCACAAATCACATCATTTTACGAAAAAAAAATTTCTGCAAGTTTTTGGGAACTCCTGAAAACTTGCAGTCTGATATAGCCTATATACCCTCACTCATCCGATGCTATCTCACTCATTTTTGAAGATAGAGCGTCGGCGATGTCATTTTTGGAATCAGGAGGACAAAATACGTACCCCGCACCACAAATCACATCATTTTACGAAAAAAAAATTTCTGCAAGTTTTTGGGAACTCCTGAAAACTTGCAGTCTGATATAGCCTATATACCCTCACTCATCCGATGCTATCTCACTCATTTTTGAAGATAGAGCGTCGGCGATGTCATTTTTGGAATCAGGAGGACAAAATACGTACCCCGCACCACAAATCACATCATTTTACGAAAAAAAAATTTCTGCAAGTTTTTGGGAACTCCTGAAAACTTGCAGTCTGATGATATAGCCTATATACCCTCACTCATCCGATGCTATCTCACTCATTTTTGAAGATAGAGCGTCGGCGATGTCATTTTTGGAATCAGGAGGACAAAATACGTACCCCGCACCACAAATCACATCATTTTACGAAAAAAAAATTTCTGCAAGTTTTTGGGAACTCCTGAAAACTTGCAGTCTGATGATATAGCCTATATACCCTCACTCATCCGATGCTATCTCACTCATTTTTGAAGATAGAGCGTCGGCGATGTCATTTTTGGAATCAGGAGGACAAAATACGTACCCCGCACCACAAATCACATCATTTTACGAAAAAAAATTTCTGCAAGTTTTTGGGAACTCCTGAAAACTTGCAGTCTGATATAGCCTATATACCCTCACTCATCCGATGCTATCTCACTCATTTTTGAAGATAGAGCGTCGGCGATGTCATTTTTGGAATCAGGAGGACAAAATACGTACCCCGCACCACAAATCACGTCATTTTACGAAAAAAAAATTTCTGCAAGTTTTTGGGAACTCCTGAAAACTTGCAGTCTGATATAGCCTATATACCCTCACTCATCCGATGCTATCTCACTCATTTTTGAAGATAGAGCGTCGGCGATGTCATTTTTGGAATCAGGAGGACAAAATACGTACCCCGCACCACAAATCACGTCATTTTACGAAAAAAAAATTTCTGCAAATCTTTTGAAATTTCAAAAAATTTGCAGTCTGATATAGCCTATATACCCTGACTCATCCGATGCTATCTCACTCATTTTTGAAGATAGAGCGTCGGCGATGTCATTTTTGGAATCAGGAGGACAAAATACGTACCCCGCACCACAAATCACATCATTTTACGAAAAAAAAATTTCTGCAAGTTTTTGGGAACTCCTGAAAACTTGCAGTCTGATATAGCCTATATACCCTCACTCATCCGATGCTATCTCACTCATTTTTGAAGATAGAGCGTCGGCGATGTCATTTTTGGAATCAGGAGGACAAAATACGTACCCCGCACCGCAAATCACGTCATTTTACGAAAAAAAAAATTCTGCAAATCTTTTGAAATTTCAAAAAATTTGCAGTCTGATATAGCCTATATACCCTGACTCATCCGATGCTATCTCACTCATTTTTGAAGATAGAGCGTCGGCGATGTCATTTTTGGAATCAGGAGGACAAAATACGTACCCCGCACCACAAATCACGTCATTTTACGAAAAAAAAATTTCTGCAAATCTTTTGAAATTTCAAAAAATTTGCAGTCTGATATAGCCTATATACCCTCACTCATCCGATGCTATCTCACTCATTTTTGAAGATAGAGCGTCGGCGATGTCATTTTTGGAATCAGGAGGACAAAATACGTACCCCGCACCACAAATCACATCATTTTACGAAAAAAAAATTTCTGCAAGTTTTTGGGAACTCCTGAAAACTTGCAGTCTGATATAGCCTATATACCCTCACTCATCCGATGCTATCTCACTCATTTTTGAAGATAGAGCGTCGGCGATGTCATTTTTAGAATCAGGAGGACAAAATACGTACCCCGCACCACAAATCACGTCATTTTACGAAAAAAAAAATTCTGCAAATCTTTTGAAATTTCAAAAAATTTGCAGTCTGATATAGCCTATATACCCTCACTCATCCGATGCTATCTCACTCATTTTTGAAGATAGAGCGTCGGCGATGTCATTTTTGGAATCAGGAGGACAAAATACGTACCCCGCACCACAAATCACATCATTTTACGAAAAAAAAATTTCTGCAAGTTTTTGGGAACTCCTGAAAACTTGCAGTCTGATATAGCCTATATACCCTCACTCATCCGATGCTATCTCACTCATTTTTGAAGATAGAGCGTCGGCGATGTCATTTTTGGAATCAGGAGGACAAAATACGTACCCCGCACCACAAATCACGTCATTTTACGAAAAAAAAATTTCTGCAAATCTTTTGAAATTTCAAAAAATTTGCAGTCTGATATAGCCTATATACCCTGACTCATCCGATGCTATCTCACTCATTTTTGAAGATAGAGCGTCGGCAATGTCATTTTTGGAATCAGGAGGACAAAATACGTACCCCGCACCACAAATCACATCATTTTACGAAAAAAAAATTTCTGCAAGTTTTTGGGAACTCCTGAAAACTTGCAGTCTGATATAGCCTATATACCCTCACTCATCCGATGCTATCTCACTCATTTTTGAAGATAGAGCGTCGGCGATGTCATTTTTGGAATCAGGAGGACAAAATACGTACCCCGCACCACAAATCACGTCATTTTACGAAAAAAAAAATTCTGCAAATCTTTTGAAATTTCAAAAAATTTGCAGTCTGATATAGCCTATATACCCTGACTCATCCGATGCTATCTCACTCATTTTTGAAGATAGAGCGTCGGCGATGTCATTTTTGGAATCAGGAGGACAAAATACGTACCCCGCACCACAAATCACGTCATTTTACGAAAAAAAAATTTCTGCAAATCTTTTGAAATTTCAAAAAATTTGCAGTCTGATATAGCCTATATACCCTCACTCATCCGATGCTATCTCACTCATTTTTGAAGATAGAGCGTCGGCGATGTCATTTTTGGAATCAGGAGGACAAAATACGTACCCCGCACCACAAATCACATCATTTTACGAAAAAAAAATTTCTGCAAGTTTTTGGGAACTCCTGAAAACTTGCAGTCTGATATAGCCTATATACCCTCACTCATCCGATGCTATCTCACTCATTTTTGAAGATAGAGCGTCGGCGATGTCATTTTTGGAATCAGGAGGACAAAATACGTACCCCGCACCACAAATCACGTCATTTTACGAAAAAAAAATTTCTGCAAATCTTTTGAAATTTCAAAAAATTTGCAGTCTGATATAGCCTATATACCCTGACTCATCCGATGCTATCTCACTCATTTTTGAAGATAGAGCGTCGGCAATGTCATTTTTGGAATCAGGAGGACAAAATACGTACCCCGCACCACAAATCACATCATTTTACGAAAAAAAAATTTCTGCAAGTTTTTGGGAACTCCTGAAAACTTGCAGTCTGATATAGCCTATATACCCTCACTCATCCGATGCTATCTCACTCATTTTTGAAGATAGAGCGTCGGCGATGTCATTTTTGGAATCAGGAGGACAAAATACGTACCCCGCACCACAAATCACGTCATTTTACGAAAAAAAAAATTCTGCAAATCTTTTGAAATTTCAAAAAATTTGCAGTCTGATATAGCCTATATACCCTGACTCATCCGATGCTATCTCACTCATTTTTGAAGATAGAGCGTCGGCGATGTCATTTTTGGAATCAGGAGGACAAAATACGTACCCCGCACCACAAATCACGTCATTTTACGAAAAAAAAATTTCTGCAAATCTTTTGAAATTTCAAAAAATTTGCAGTCTGATATAGCCTATATACCCTCACTCATCCGATGCTATCTCACTCATTTTTGAAGATAGAGCGTCGGCGATGTCATTTTTGGAATCAGGAGGACAAAATACGTACCCCGCACCACAAATCACATCATTTTACGAAAAAAAAATTTCTGCAAGTTTTTGGGAACTCCTGAAAACTTGCAGTCTGATATAGCCTATATACCCTCACTCATCCGATGCTATCTCACTCATTTTTGAAGATAGAGCGTCGGCGATGTCATTTTTGGAATCAGGAGGACAAAATACGTACCCCGCACCACAAATCACATCATTTTACGAAAAAAAAATTTCTGCAAGTTTTTGGGAACTCCTGAAAACTTGCAGTCTGATGATATAGCCTATATACCCTCACTCATCCGATGCTATCTCACTCATTTTTGAAGATAGAGCGTCGGCGATGTCATTTTTGGAATCAGGAGGACAAAATACGTACCCCGCACCACAAATCACGTCATTTTACGAAAAAAAAATTTCTGCAAATCTTTTGAAATTTCAAAAAATTTGCAGTCTGATATAGCCTATATACCCTGACTCATCCGATGCTATCTCACTCATTTTTGAAGATAGAGCGTCGGCGATGTCATTTTTGGAATCAGGAGGACAAAATACGTACCCCGAACCACAAATCACGTCATTTTACGAAAAAAAAATTTCTGCAAATCTTTTGAAATTTCAAAAAATTTGCAGTCTGATATAGCCTATATACCCTGACTCATCCGATGCTATCTCACTCATTTTTGAAGATAGAGCGTCGGCGATGTCATTTTTGGAATCAGGAGGACAAAATACGTACCCCGCACCACAAATCACGTCATTTTACGAAAAAAAAATTTCTGCAAATCTTTTGAAATTTCAAAAAATTTGCAGTCTGATATAGCCTATATACCCTGACTCATCCGATGCTATCTCACTCATTTTTGAAGATAGAGCGTCGGCGATGTCATTTTTGGAATCAGGAGGACAAAATACGTACCCCGAACCACAAATCACGTCATTTTACGAAAAAAAAATTTCTGCAAATCTTTTGAAATTTCAAAAAATTTGCAGTCTGATATAGCCTATATACCCTGACTCATCCGATGCTATCTCACTCATTTTTGAAGATAGAGCGTCGGCGATGTCATTTTTGGAATCAGCAGGACAAAATACGTACCCCGCACCACAAATCACATCATTTTACGAAAAAAAAATTTCTGCAAGTTTTTGGGAACTCCTGAAAACTTGCAGTCTGATATAGCCTATATACCCTGACTCATCCGATGCTATCTCACTCATTTTTGAAGATAGAGCGTCGGCGATGTCATTTTTGGAATCAGGAGGACAAAATACGTACCCCGCACCACAAATCACATCATTTTACGAAAAAAAAATTTCTGCAAATTTTTTGAAATTTCAAAAAATTTGCAGTCTGATATAGCCTATATACCCTGACTCATCCGATGCTATCTCACTCATTTTTGAAGATAGAGCGTCGGCGATGTCATTTTTGGAATCAGGAGGACAAAATACGTACCCCGCACCACAAATCACATCATTTTACGAAAAAAAAATTTCTGCAAATTTTTTGAAATTTCAAAAAATTTGCAGTCTGATATAGCCTATATACCCTGACTCATCCGATGCTATCTCACTCATTTTTGAAGATAGAGCGTCGGCGATGTCATTTTTGGAATCAGCAGGACAAAATACGTACCCCGCACCACAAATCAGATCATTTTACGAAAAAAAAATTTCTGCAAATCTTTTGAAATTTCAAAAAATTTGCAGTCTGATATAGCCTATATACCCTGACTCATCCGATGCTATCTCACTCATTTTTGAAGATAGAGCGTCGGCGATGTCATTTTTGGAATCAGCAGGACAAAATACGTACCCCGCACCACAAATCACATCATTTTACGAAAAAAAAATTTCTGCAAGTTTTTGGGAACTCCTGAAAACTTGCAGTCTGATATAGCCTATATACCCTCACTCATCCGATGCTATCTCACTCATTTTTGAAGATAGAGCGTCGGCGATGTCATTTTTGGAATCAGGAGGACAAAATACGTACCCCGCACCACAAATCACATCATTTTACGAAAAAAAAATTTCTGCAAGTTTTTGGGAACTCCTGAAAACTTGCAGTCTGATGATATAGCCTATATACCCTCACTCATCCGATGCTATCTCACTCATTTTTGAAGATAGAGCGTCGGCGATGTCATTTTTGGAATCAGAAGGACAAAATACGTACCCCGCACCACAAATCACATCATTTTACGAAAAAAAAATTTCTGCAAGTTTTTGGGAACTCCTGAAAACTTGCAGTCTGATATAGCCTATATACCCTGACTCATCCGATGCTATCTCACTCATTTTTGAAGATAGAGCGTCGGCGATGTCATTTTTGGAATCAGGAGGACAAAATACGTACCCCGCACCACAAATCACATCATTTTACGAAAAAAAAATTTCTGCAAGTTTTTGGGAACTCCTGAAAACTTGTAGTCTGATATAGCCTATATACCCTCACTCATCCGATGCTATCTCACTCATTTTTGAAGATAGAGCGTCGGCGATGTCATTTTTGGAATCAGGAGGACAAAATACGTACCCCGCACCACAAATCACATCATTTTACGAAAAAAAAATTTCTGCAAGTTTTTGGGAACTCCTGAAAACTTGTAGTCTGATATAGCCTATATACCCTCACTCATCCGATGCTATCTCACTCATTTTTGAAGATAGAGCGTCGGCGATGTCATTTTTGGAATCAGGAGGACAAAATACGTACCCCGCACCACAAATCACGTCATTTTACGAAAAAAAAATTTCTGCAAATCTTTTGAAATTTCAAAAAATTTGCAGTCTGATATAGCCTATATACCCTGACTCATCCGATGCTATCTCACTCATTTTTGAAGATAGAGCGTCGGCGATGTCATTTTTGGAATCAGGAGGACAAAATACGTACCCCGCACCACAAATCACATCATTTTACGAAAAAAAAATTTCTGCAAGTTTTTGGGAACTCCTGAAAACTTGTAGTCTGATATAGCCTATATACCCTCACTCATCCGATGCTATCTCACTCATTTTTGAAGATAGAGCGTCGGCGATGTCATTTTTGGAATCAGGAGGACAAAATACGTACCCCGCACCACAAATCACATCATTTTACGAAAAAAAAATTTCTGCAAGTTTTTGGGAACTCCTGAAAACTTGCAGTCTGATGATATAGCCTATATACCCTCACTCATCCGATGCTATCTCACTCATTTTTGAAGATAGAGCGTCGGCGATGTCATTTTTGGAATCAGAAGGACAAAATACGTACCCCGCACCACAAATCACATCATTTTACGAAAAAAAAATTTCTGCAAGTTTTTGGGAACTCCTGAAAACTTGCAGTCTGATATAGCCTATATACCCTGACTCATCCGATGCTATCTCACTCATTTTTGAAGATAGAGCGTCGGCGATGTCATTTTTGGAATCAGGAGGACAAAATACGTACCCCGCACCACAAATCACATCATTTTACGAAAAAAAAATTTCTGCAAGTTTTTGGGAACTCCTGAAAACTTGTAGTCTGATATAGCCTATATACCCTCACTCATCCGATGCTATCTCACTCATTTTTGAAGATAGAGCGTCGGCGATGTCATTTTTGGAATCAGGAGGACAAAATACGTACCCCGCACCACAAATCACATCATTTTACGAAAAAAAAATTTCTGCAAGTTTTTGGGAACTCCTGAAAACTTGTAGTCTGATATAGCCTATATACCCTCACTCATCCGATGCTATCTCACTCATTTTTGAAGATAGAGCGTCGGCGATGTCATTTTTGGAATCAGGAGGACAAAATACGTACCCCGCACCACAAATCACGTCATTTTACGAAAAAAAAATTTCTGCAAATCTTTTGAAATTTCAAAAAATTTGCAGTCTGATATAGCCTATATACCCTGACTCATCCGATGCTATCTCACTCATTTTTGAAGATAGAGCGTCGGCGATGTCATTTTTGGAATCAGGAGGACAAAATACGTACCCCGCACCACAAATCACATCATTTTACGAAAAAAAAATTTCTGCAAGTTTTTGGGAACTCCTGAAAACTTGTAGTCTGATATAGCCTATATACCCTCACTCATCCGATGCTATCTCACTCATTTTTGAAGATAGAGCGTCGGCGATGTCATTTTTGGAATCAGGAGGACAAAATACGTACCCCGCACCACAAATCACATCATTTTACGAAAAAAAAATTTCTGCAAGTTTTTGGGAACTCCTGAAAACTTGTAGTCTGATATAGCCTATATACCCTCACTCATCCGATGCTATCTCACTCATTTTTGAAGATAGAGCGTCGGCGATGTCATTTTTGGAATCAGGAGGACAAAATACGTACCCCGCACCACAAATCACATCATTTTACGAAAAAAAAATTTCTGCAAGTTTTTGGGAACTCCTGAAAACTTGTAGTCTGATATAGCCTATATACCCTCACTCATCCGATGCTATCTCACTCATTTTTGAAGATAGAGCGTCGGCGATGTCATTTTTGGAATCAGGAGGACAAAATACGTACCCCGCACCACAAATCACGTCATTTTACGAAAAAAAAATTTCTGCAAATCTTTTGAAATTTCAAAAAATTTGCAGTCTGATATAGCCTATATACCCTGACTCATCCGATGCTATCTCACTCATTTTTGAAGATAGAGCGTCGGCGATGTCATTTTTGGAATCAGGAGGACAAAATACGTACCCCGCACCACAAATCACATCATTTTACGAAAAAAAAATTTCTGCAAGTTTTTGGGAACTCCTGAAAACTTGTAGTCTGATATAGCCTATATACCCTCACTCATCCGATGCTATCTCACTCATTTTTGAAGATAGAGCGTCGGCGATGTCATTTTTGGAATCAGGAGGACAAAATACGTACCCCGAACCACAAATCACGTCATTTTACGAAAAAAAAAATTCTGCAAATCTTTTGAAATTTCAAAAAATTTGCAGTCTGATATAGCCTATATACCCTGACTCATCCGATGCTATCTCACTCATTTTTGAAGATAGAGCGTCGGCGATGTCATTTTTGGAATCAGGAGGACAAAATACGTACCCCGAACCACAAATCACGTCATTTTACGAAAAAAAAATTTCTGCAAATCTTTTGAAATTTCAAAAAATTTGCAGTCTGATATAGCCTATATACCCTGACTCATCCGATGCTATCTCACTCATTTTTGAAGATAGAGCGTCGGCGATGTCATTTTTGGAATCAGCAGGACAAAATACGTACCCCGCACCACAAATCACATCATTTTACGAAAAAAAAATTTCTGCAAGTTTTTGGGAACTCCTGAAAACTTGCAGTCTGATATAGCCTATATACCCTGACTCATCCGATGCTATCTCACTCATTTTTGAAGATAGAGCGTCGGCGATGTCATTTTTGGAATCAGGAGGACAAAATACGTACCCCGCACCACAAATCACATCATTTTACGAAAAAAAAATTTCTGCAAGTTTTTGGGAACTCCTGAAAACTTGCAGTCTGATATAGCCTATATACCCTCACTCATTCGATGCTATCTCACTCATTTTTGAAGATAGAGCGTCGGCGATGTCATTTTTGGAATCAGGAGGACAAAATACGTACCCCGCACCACAAATCACATCATTTTACGAAAAAAAAATTTCTGCAAGTTTTTGGGAACTCCTGAAAACTTGCAGTCTGATATAGCCTATATACCCTCACTCATCCGATGCTATCTCACTCATTTTTGAAGATAGAGCGTCGGCGATGTCATTTTTGGAATCAGGAGGACAAAATACGTACCCCGCACCACAAATCACATCATTTTACGAAAAAAAAATTTCTGCAAGTTTTTGGGAGCTCCTGAAAACTTGCAGTCTGATATAGCCTATATACCCTCACTCATCCGATGCTATCTCACTCATTTTTGAAGATAGAGCGTCGGCGATGTCATTTTTGGAATCAGGAGGACAAAATACGTACCCCGCACCACAAATCACATCATTTTACGAAAAAAAAATTTCTGCAAGTTTTTGGGAGCTCCTGAAAACTTGCAGTCTGATATAGCCTATATACCCTCACTCATCCGATGCTATCTCACTCATTTTTGAAGATAGAGCGTCGGCGATGTCATTTTTGGAATCAGGAGGACAAAATACGTACCCCGCACCACAAATCACATCATTTTACGAAAAAAAAATTTCTGCAAGTTTTTGGGAGCTCCTGAAAACTTGCAGTCTGATATAGCCTATATACCCTCACTCATCCGATGCTATCTCACTCATTTTTGAAGATAGAGCGTCGGCGATGTCATTTTTGGAATCAGGAGGACAAAATACGTACCCCGCACCACAAATCACATCATTTTACGAAAAAAAAATTTCTGCAAGTTTTTGGGAACTCCTGAAAACTTGCAGTCTGATATAGACTATATACCCTCACTCATCCGATGCTATCTCACTCATTTTTGAAGATAGAGCGTCGGCGATGTCATTTTTGGAATCAGGAGGACAAAATACGTACCCCGCACCACAAATCACATCATTTTACGAAAAAAAAATTTCTGCAAGTTTTTGGGAACTCCTGAAAACTTGCAGTCTGATGATATAGCCTATATACCCTCACTCATCCGATGCTATCTCACTCATTTTTGAAGATAGAGCGTCGGCGATGTCATTTTTGGAATCAGGAGGACAAAATACGTACCCCGCACCACAAATCACATCATTTTACGAAAAAAAAATTTCTGCAAGTTTTTGGGAGCTCCTGAAAACTTGCAGTCTGATATAGCCTATATACCCTCACTCATCCGATGCTATCTCACTCATTTTTGAAGATAGAGCGTCGGCGATGTCATTTTTGGAATCAGGAGGACAAAATACGTACCCCGCACCACAAATCACATCATTTTACGAAAAAAAAATTTCTGCAAGTTTTTGGGAGCTCCTGAAAACTTGCAGTCTGATATAGCCTATATACCCTCACTCATCCGATGCTATCTCACTCATTTTTAAAGATAGAGCGTCGGCGATGTCATTTTTGGAATCAGGAGGACAAAATACGTACCCCGCACCACAAATCACATCATTTTACGAAAAAAAAATTTCTGCAAGTTTTTGGGAGCTCCTGAAAACTTGCAGTCTGATATAGCCTATATACCCTCACTCATCCGATGCTATCTCACTCATTTTTGAAGATAGAGCGTCGGCGATGTCATTTTTGGAATCAGGAGGACAAAATACGTACCCCGCACCACAAATCACATCATTTTACGAAAAAAAAATTTCTGCAAGTTTTTGGGAGCTCCTGAAAACTTGCAGTCTGATATAGCCTATATACCCTCACTCATCCGATGCTATCTCACTCATTTTTGAAGATAGAGCGTCGGCGATGTCATTTTTGGAATCAGGAGGACAAAATACGTACCCCGCACCACAAATCACATCATTTTACGAAAAAAAAATTTCTGCAAGTTTTTGGGAACTCCTGAAAACTTGCAGTCTGATATAGACTATATACCCTCACTCATCCGATGCTATCTCACTCATTTTTGAAGATAGAGCGTCGGCGATGTCATTTTTGGAATCAGGAGGACAAAATACGTACCCCGCACCACAAATCACATCATTTTACGAAAAAAAAATTTCTGCAAGTTTTTGGGAACTCCTGAAAACTTGCAGTCTGATGATATAGCCTATATACCCTCACTCATCCGATGCTATCTCACTCATTTTTGAAGATAGAGCGTCGGCGATGTCATTTTTGGAATCAGGAGGACAAAATACGTACCCCGCACCACAAATCACATCATTTTACGAAAAAAAATTTCTGCAAGTTTTTGGGAACTCCTGAAAACTTGCAGTCTGATATAGACTATATACCCTCACTCATCCGATGCTATCTCACTCATTTTTGAAGATAGAGCGTCGGCGATGTCATTTTTGGAATCAGGAGGACAAAATACGTACCCCGCACCACAAATCACATCATTTTACGAAAAAAAAATTTCTGCAAGTTTTTGGGAACTCCTGAAAACTTGCAGTCTGATGATATAGCCTATATACCCTCACTCATCCGATGCTATCTCACTCATTTTTGAAGATAGAGCGTCGGCGATGTCATTTTTGGAATCAGGAGGACAAAATACGTACCCCGCACCACAAATCACATCATTTTACGAAAAAAAAATTTCTGCAAGTTTTTGGGAACTCCTGAAAACTTGCAGTCTGATATAGCCTATATACCCTCACTCATCCGATGCTATCTCACTCATTTTTGAAGATAGAGCGTCGGCGATGTCATTTTTGGAATCAGGAGGACAAAATACGTACCCCGCACCACAACTCACATCATTTTACGAAAAAAAAATTTCTGCAAGTTTTTGGGAACTCCTGAAAACTTGCAGTCTGATATAGCCTATATACCCTCACTCATCCGATGCTATCTCACTCATTTTTGAAGATAGAGCGTCGGCGATGTCATTTTTGGAATCAGGAGGACAAAATACGTACCCCGCACCACAAATCACATCATTTTACGAAAAAAAAATTTCTGCAAATTTTTTGAAATTTCAAAAAATTTGCAGTCTGATATAGCCTATATACCCTGACTCATCCGATGCTATCTCACTCACTTTTGAAGATAGAGCGTCGGCGATGTCATTTTTGGAATCAGGAGGACAAAATACGTACCCCGCACCACAAATCACATCATTTTACGAAAAAAAAATTTCTGCAAATTTTTTGAAATTTCAAAAAATTTGCAGTCTGATATAGCCTATATACCCTCACTTATCCGATGCTATCTCACTCATTTTTGAAGATAGAGCGTCGGCGATGTCATTTTTGGAATCAGGAGGACAAAATACGATATACCCTCACTCATCCGATGCTATCTCACTCATTTTTGAAGATAGAGCGTCGGCGATGTCATTTTTGGAATCAGGAGGACAAAATACGTACCCCGCACCACAAATCACATCATTTTACGAAAAAAAAATTTCTGCAAATTTTTTGAAATTTCAAAAAATTTGCAGTCTGATATAGCCTATATACCCTGACTCATCCGATGCTATCTCACTCATTTTTGAAGATAGAGCGTCGGCGATGTCATTTTTGGAATCAGGAGGACAAAATACGTACCCCGCACCACAAATCACATCATTTTACGAAAAAAAAATTTCTGCAAGTTTTTGGGAACTCCTGAAAACTTGCAGTCTGATATAGCCTATATACCCTCACTCATCCGATGCTATCTCACTCATTTTTGAAGATAGAGCGTCGGCGATGTCATTTTTGGAATCAGGAGGACAAAATACGTACCCCGCACCACAAATCACATCATTTTACGAAAAAAAAATTTCTGCAAATTTTTTGAAATTTCAAAAAATTTGCAGTCTGATATAGCCTATATACCCTGACTCATCCGATGCTATCTCACTCATTTTTGAAGATAGAGCGTCGGCGATGTCATTTTTGGAATCAGGAGGACAAAATACGTACCCCGCACCACAAATCACATCATTTTACGAAAAAAAAATTTCTGCAAGTTTTTGGGAACTCCTGAAAACTTGCAGTCTGATATAGCCTATATACCCTCACTCAACCGAAGCTATCTCACTCATTTTTGAAGATAGAGCGTCGGCGATGTCATTTTTGGAATCAGGAGGACAAAATACGTACCCCGCACCACAAATCACATCATTTTACGAAAAAAAAATTTCTGCAAGTTTTTGGGAACTCCTGAAAACTTGCAGTCTGATATAGCCTATATACCCTCACTCATCCGATGCTATCTCACTCATTTTTGAAGATAGAGCGTCGGCGATGTCATTTTTGGAATCAGGAGGACAAAATACGTACCCCGCACCACAAATCACATCATTTTACGAAAAAAAAATTTCTGCAAGTTTTTGGGAACTCCTGAAAACTTGCAGTCTGATATAGCCTATATACCCTCACTCATCCGATGCTATCTCACTCATTTTTGAAGATAGAGCGTCGGCGATGTCATTTTTGGAATCAGGAGGACAAAATACGTACCCCGCACCACAACTCACATCATTTTACGAAAAAAAAATTTCTGCAAGTTTTTGGGAACTCCTGAAAACTTGCAGTCTGATATAGCCTATATACCCTCACTCATCCGATGCTATCTCACTCATTTTTGAAGATAGAGCGTCGGCGATGTCATTTTTGGAATCAGGAGGACAAAATACGTACCCCGCACCACAAATCACATCATTTTACGAAAAAAAAATTTCTGCAAATTTTTTGAAATTTCAAAAAATTTGCAGTCTGATATAGCCTATATACCCTCACTTATCCGATGCTATCTCACTCATTTTTGAAGATAGAGCGTCGGCGATGTCATTTTTGGAATCAGGAGGACAAAATACGTACCCCGCACCACAAATCACATCATTTTACGAAAAAAAAATTTCTGCAAATTTTTTGAAATTTCAAAAAATTTGCAGTCTGATATAGCCTATATACCCTGACTCATCCGATGCTATCTCACTCACTTTTGAAGATAGAGCGTCGGCGATGTCATTTTTGGAATCAGGAGGACAAAATACGTACCCCGCACCACAAATCACATCATTTTACGAAAAAAAAATTTCTGCAAATTTTTTGAAATTTCAAAAAATTTGCAGTCTGATATAGCCTATATACCCTCACTTATCCGATGCTATCTCACTCATTTTTGAAGATAGAGCGTCGGCGATGTCATTTTTGGAATCAGGAGGACAAAATACGATATACCCTCACTCATCCGATGCTATCTCACTCATTTTTGAAGATAGAGCGTCGGCGATGTCATTTTTGGAATCAGGAGGACAAAATACGTACCCCGCACCACAAATCACATCATTTTACGAAAAAAAAATTTCTGCAAATTTTTTGAAATTTCAAAAAATTTGCAGTCTGATATAGCCTATATACCCTGACTCATCCGATGCTATCTCACTCACTTTTGAAGATAGAGCGTCGGCGATGTCATTTTTGGAATCAGGAGGACAAAATACGTACCCCGCACCACAAATCACATCATTTTACGAAAAAAAAATTTCTGCAAGTTTTTGGGAACTCCTGAAAACTTGCAGTCTGATGATATAGCCTATATACCCTCACTCATCCGATGCTATCTCACTCATTTTTGAAGATAGAGCGTCGGCGATGTCATTTTTGGAATCAGGAGGACAAAATACGTACCCCGCACCACAAATCACGTCATTTTACGAAAAAAAAATTTCTGCAAATCTTTTGAAATTTCAAAAAATTTGCAGTCTGATATAGCATATATACCCTCACTCATCCGATGCTATCTCACTCATTTTTGAAGATAGAGCGTCGGCGATGTCATTTTTGGAATCAGGAGGACAAAATACGTACCCCGCACCACAAATCACATCATTTTACGAAAAAAAAATTTCTGCAAATTTTTTGAAATTTCAAAAGATTTGCAGTCTGATATAGCCTATATACCCTCACTCATCCGATGCTATCTCACTCATTTTTGAAGATAGAGCGTCGGCGATGTCATTTTTGGAATCAGGAGGACAAAATACGTACCCCGCACCACAAATCACATCATTTTACGAAAAAAAAATTTCTGCAAGTTTTTGGGAACTCCTGAAAACTTGCAGTCTGATATAGCCTATATACCCTCACTCATCCGATGCTATCTCACTCATTTTTGAAGATAGAGCGTCGGCGATGTCATTTTTGGAATCAGGAGGACAAAATACGTACCCCGCACCACAAATCACATCATTTTACGAAAAAAAAATTTCTGCAAATTTTTTGAAATTTCAAAAAATTTGCAGTCTGATATAGCCTATATACCCTGACTCATCCGATGCTATCTCACTCATTTTTGAAGATAGAGCGTCGGCGATGTCATTTTTGGAATCAGGAGGACAAAATACGTACCCCGCACCACAAATCACATCATTTTACGAAAAAAAAATTTCTGCAAGTTTTTGGGAACTCCTGAAAACTTGCAGTCTGATATAGCCTATATACCCTCACTCATCCGATGCTATCTCACTCATTTTTGAAGATAGAGCGTCGGCGATGTCATTTTTGGAATCAGGAGGACAAAATACGTACCCCGCACCACAAATCACATCATTTTACGAAAAAAAAATTTCTGCAAATTTTTTGAAATTTCAAAAAATTTGCAGTCTGATATAGCCTATATACCCTGACTCATCCGATGCTATCTCACTCATTTTTGAAGATAGAGCGTCGGCGATGTCATTTTTGGAATCAGGAGGACAAAATACGTACCCCGCACCACAAATCACATCATTTTACGAAAAAAAAATTTCTGCAAGTTTTTGGGAACTCCTGAAAACTTGCAGTCTGATATAGCCTATATACCCTCACTCAACCGAAGCTATCTCACTCATTTTTGAAGATAGAGCGTCGGCGATGTCATTTTTGGAATCAGGAGGACAAAATACGTACCCCGCACCACAAATCACATCATTTTACGAAAAAAAAATTTCTGCAAGTTTTTGGGAACTCCTGAAAACTTGCAGTCTGATATAGCCTATATACCCTCACTCATCCGATGCTATCTCACTCATTTTTGAAGATAGAGCGTCGGCGATGTCATTTTTGGAATCAGGAGGACAAAATACGTACCCCGCACCACAAATCACATCATTTTACGAAAAAAAAATTTCTGCAAGTTTTTGGGAACTCCTGAAAACTTGCAGTCTGATATAGCCTATATACCCTCACTCATCCGATGCTATCTCACTCATTTTTGAAGATAGAGCGTCGGCGATGTCATTTTTGGAATCAGGAGGACAAAATACGTACCCCGCACCACAAATCACATCATTTTACGAAAAAAAAATTTCTGCAAGTTTTTGGGAGCTCCTGAAAACTTGCAGTCTGATATAGCCTATATACCCTCACTCATCCGATGCTATCTCACTCATTTTTGAAGATAGAGCGTCGGCGATGTCATTTTTGGAATCAGGAGGACAAAATACGTACCCCGCACCACAAATCACATCATTTTACGAAAAAAAAATTTCTGCAAGTTTTTGGGAACTCCTGAAAACTTGCAGTCTGATGATATAGCCTATATACCCTCACTCATCCGATGCTATCTCACTCATTTTTGAAGATAGAGCGTCGGCGATGTCATTTTTGGAATCAGGAGGACAAAATACGTACCCCGCACCACAAATCACATCATTTTACGAAAAAAAAATTTCTGCAAGTTTTTGGGAACTCCTGAAAACTTGCAGTCTGATATAGCCTATATACCCTCACTCATCCGATGCTATCTCACTCATTTTTGAAGATAGAGCGTCGGCGATGTCATTTTTGGAATCAGGAGGACAAAATACGTACCCCGCACCACAAATCACATCATTTTACGAAAAAAAAATTTCTGCAAATTTTTGGAAATTTCAAAAAATTTGCAGTCTGATATAGCCTATATACCCTCACTCATCCGATGCTATCTCACTCATTTTTGAAGATAGAGCGTCGGCGATGTCATTTTTGGAATCAGGAGGACAAAATACGTACCCCGCACCACAAATCACATCATTTTACGAAAAAAAAATTTCTGCAAGTTTTTGGGAGCTCCTGAAAACTTGCAGTCTGATATAGCCTATATACCCTCACTCATCCGATGCTATCTCACTCATTTTTGAAGATAGAGCGTCGGCGATGTCATTTTTGGAATCAGGAGGACAAAATACGTACCCCGCACCACAAATCACATCAATTTACGAAAAAAAAAATTTCTGCAAGTTTTTGGGAACTCCTGAAAACTTGCAGTCTGATATAGCCTATATACCCTCACTCATCCGATGCTATCTCACTCATTTTTGAAGATAGAGCGTCGGCGATGTCATTTTTGGAATCAGGAGGACAAAATACGTACCCCGCACCACAAATCACATCATTTTACGAAAAAAAAATTTCTGCAAGTTTTTGGGAGCTCCTGAAAACTTGCAGTCTGATATAGCCTATATACCCTCACTCATCCGATGCTATCTCACTCATTTTTGAAGATAGAGCGTCGGCGATGTCATTTTTGGAATCAGGAGGACAAAATACGTACCCCGCACCACAAATCACATCATTTTACGAAAAAAAAATTTCTGCAAGTTTTTGGGAACTCCTGAAAACTTGCAGTCTGATATAGCCTATATACCCTCACTCATCCGATGCTATCTCACTCATTTTTGAAGATAGAGCGTCGGCGATGTCATTTTTGGAATCAGGAGGACAAAATACGTACCCCGCACCACAAATCACATCATTTTACGAAAAAAAAATTTCTGCAAATTTTTGGAAATTTCAAAAAATTTGCAGTCTGATATAGCCTATATACCCTCACTCATCCGATGCTATCTCACTCATTTTTGAAGATAGAGCGTCGGCGATGTCATTTTTGGAATCAGGAGGACAAAATACGTACCCCGCACCACAAATCACATCATTTTACGAAAAAAAAATTTCTGCAAGTTTTTGGGAGCTCCTGAAAACTTGCAGTCTGATATAGCCTATATACCCTCACTCATCCGATGCTATCTCACTCATTTTTGAAGATAGAGCGTCGGCGATGTCATTTTTGGAATCAGGAGGACAAAATACGTACCCCGCACCACAAATCACATCAATTTACGAAAAAAAAAATTTCTGCAAGTTTTTGGGAACTCCTGAAAACTTGCAGTCTGATATAGCCTATATACCCTCACTCATCCGATGCTATCTCACTCATTTTTGAAGATAGAGCGTCGGCGATGTCATTTTTGGAATCAGGAGGACAAAATACGTACCCCGCACCACAAATCACATCATTTTACGAAAAAAAAATTTCTGCAAGTTTTTGGGAACTCCTGAAAACTTGCAGTCTGATGATATAGCCTATATACCCTCACTCATCCGATGCTATCTCACTCATTTTTGAAGATAGAGCGTCGGCGATGTCATTTTTGGAATCAGGAGGACAAAATACGTACCCCGCACCACAAATCACATCATTTTACGAAAAAAAAATTTCTGCAAGTTTTTGGGAACTCCTGAAAACTTGCAGTCTGATATAGCCTATATACCCTCACTCATCCGATGCTATCTCACTCATTTTTGAAGATAGAGCGTCGGCGATGTCATTTTTGGAATCAGGAGGACAAAATACGTACCCCGCACCACAAATCACATCATTTTACGAAAAAAAATTTCTGCAAGTTTTTGTGAACTCCTGAAAACTTGCAGTCTGATATAGCCTATATACCCTCACTCATCCGATGCTATCTCACTCATTTTTGAAGATAGAGCGTCGGCGATGTCATTTTTGGAATCAGGAGGACAAAATACGTACCCCGCACCACAAATCACATCATTTTACGAAAAAAAAATTTCTGCAAATTTTTTGAAATTTCAAAAAATTTGCAGTCTGAGATAGCCTATATACCCTCACCCATCCGATGCTATCTCACTCATTTTTGAAGATAGAGCGTCGGCGATGTCATTTTTGGAATCAGGAGGACAAAATACGTACCCCGCACCACAAATCACATCATTTTACGAAAAAAAAATTTCTGCAAATTTTTTGAAATTTCAAAAAATTTGCAGTCTGATATAGCCTATATACCCTCACTCATCCGATGCTATCTCACTCATTTTTGAAGATAGAGCGTCGGCGATGTCATTTTTGGAATCAGGAGGACAAAATACGTTCCCCGCACCACAAATCACATCATTTTACGAAAAAAAAATTTCTGCAAGTTTTTGGGAACTCCTGAAAACTTGCAGTCTGATATAGCCTATATACCCTCACTCATCCGATGCTATCTCACTCATTTTTGAAGATAGAGCGTCGGCGATGTCATTTTTGGAATCAGGAGGACAAAATACGTTCCCCGCACCACAAATCACATCATTTTACGAAAAAAAAATTTCTGCAAGTTTTTGGGAACTCCTGAAAACTTGCAGTCTGATATAGCCTATATACCCTCACTCATCCGATGCTATCTCACTCATTTTTGAAGATAGAGCGTCGGCAATGTCATTTTTGGAATCAGGAGGACAAAATACGTACCCCGCACCACAAATCACATCATTTTACGAAAAAAAAATTTCTGCAAGTTTTTGGGAACTCCTGAAAACTTGCAGTCTGATATAGCCTATATACCCTCACTCATCCGATGCTATCACATATTTTTGAAGATAGAGCGTCGGCGATGTCATTTTTGGAATCAGGAGGACAAAATACGTACCCCGCACCACAAATCACATCATTTTACGAAAAAAAAATTTCTGCAAGTTTTTGGGAACTCCTGAAAACTTGCAGTCTGATATAGCCTATATACCCTCACTCATCCGATGCTATCACATATTTTTGAAGATAGAGCGTCGGCGATGTCATTTTTGGAATCAGGAGGACAAAATACGTACCCCGCACCACAAATCACATCATTTTACGAAAAAAAAATTTCTGCAAGTTTTTGGGAACTCCTGAAAACTTGCAGTCTGATATAGCCTATATACCCTCACTCATCCGATGCTATCACATATTTTTGAAGATAGAGCGTCGGCGATGTCATTTTTGGAATCAGGAGGACAAAATACGTACCCCGCACCACAAATCACATCATTTTACGAAAAAAAAATTTCTGCAAATTTTTTGAAATTTCAAAAAATTTGCAGTCTGATATAGCCTATATACCCTCACTCATCCGATGCTATCTCACTCATTTTTGAAGATAGAGCGTCGGCGATGTCATTTTTGGAATCAGGAGGACAAAATACGTACCCCGCGCCACAAATCACATCATTTTACGAAAAAAAAATTTCTGCAAATTTTTTGAAATTTCAAAAAATTTGCAGTCTGATATAGCCTATATACCCTCACTCATCCGATGCTATCTCACTCATTTTTGAAGATAGAGCGTCGGCGATGTCATTTTTGGAATCAGGAGGACAAAATACGCACCCCGCACCACAAATCACATCATTTTACGAAAAAAAAATTTCTGCAAATTTTTTGAAATTTCAAAAAATTTGCAGTCTGATATAGCCTATATACCCTCACTCATCCGATGCTATCTCACTCATTTTTGAAGATAGAGCGTCGGCGATGTCATTTTTGGAATCAGGAGGACAAAATACGTACCCCGCACCACAAATCACATCATTTTACGAAAAAAAAATTTCTGCAAATTTTTTGAAATTTCAAAAAATTTGCAGTCTGAGATAGCCTATATACCCTCACCCATCCGATGCTATCTCACTCATTTTTGAAGATAGAGCGTCGGCGATGTCATTTTTGGAATCAGGAGGACAAAATACGTACCCCGCACCACAAATCACATCATTTTACGAAAAAAAAATTTCTGCAAGTTTTTGGGAACTCCTGAAAACTTGCAGTCTGATATAGCCTATATACCCTCACTCATCCGATGCTATCTCACTCATTTTTGAAGATAGAGCGTCGGCGATGTCATTTTTGGAATCAGGAGGACAAAATACGTACCCCGCACCACAAATCACATCATTTTACGAAAAAAAAATTTCTGCAAGTTTTTGGGAACTCCTGAAAACTTGCAGTCTGATATAGCCTGTATACCCTCACTCATCCGATGCTATCTCACTCATTTTTGAAGATAGAGCGTCGGCGATGTCATTTTTGGAATCAGGAGGACAAAATACGTTCCCCGCACCACAAATCACATCATTTTACGAAAAAAAAATTTCTGCAAGTTTTTGGGAACTCCTGAAAACTTGCAGTCTGATATAGCCTATATACCCTCACTCATCCGATGCTATCTCACTCATTTTTGAAGATAGAGCGTCGGCAATGTCATTTTTGGAATCAGGAGGACAAAATACGTACCCCGCACCACAAATCACATCATTTTACGAAAAAAAAATTTCTGCAAGTTTTTGGGAACTCCTGAAAACTTGCAGTCTGATATAGCCTATATACCCTCACTCATCCGATGCTATCACATATTTTTGAAGATAGAGCGTCGGCGATGTCATTTTTGGAATCAGGAGGACAAAATACGTACCCCGCACCACAAATCACATCATTTTACGAAAAAAAAATTTCTGCAAGTTTTTGGGAACTCCTGAAAACTTGCAGTCTGATATAGCCTATATACCCTCACTCATCCGATGCTATCTCACTCATTTTTGAAGATAGAGCGTCGGCGATGTCATTTTTGGAATCAGGAGGACAAAATACGTACCCCGCACCACAAATCACATCATTTTACGAAAAAAAAATTTCTGCAAATTTTTTGAAATTTCAAAAAATTTGCAGTCTGATATAGCCTATATACCCTCACTCATCCGATGCTATCTCACTCATTTTTGAAGATAGAGCGTCGGCGATGTCATTTTTGGAATCAGGAGGACAAAATACGTACCCCGCACCACAAATCACATCATTTTACGAAAAAAAAATTTCTGCAAATTTTTTGAAATTTCAAAAAATTTGCAGTCTGATATAGCCTATATACCCTCACTCATCCGATGCTATCTCACTCATTTTTGAAGATAGAGCGTCGGCGATGTCATTTTTGGAATCAGGAGGACAAAATACGTACCCCGCACCACAAATCACATCATTTTACGAAAAAAAAATTTCTGCAAATTTTTTGAAATTTCAAAAAATTTGCAGTCTGAGATAGCCTATATACCCTCACCCATCCGATGCTATCTCACTCATTTTTGAAGATAGAGCGTCGGCGATGTCATTTTTGGAATCAGGAGGACAAAATACGTACCCCGCACCACAAATCACATCATTTTACGAAAAAAAAATTTCTGCAAGTTTTTGGGAACTCCTGAAAACTTGCAGTCTGATATAGCCTATATACCCTCACTCATCCGATGCTATCTCACTCATTTTTGAAGATAGAGCGTCGGCGATGTCATTTTTGGAATCAGGAGGACAAAATACGTACCCCGCACCACAAATCACATCATTTTACGAAAAAAAAATTTCTGCAAGTTTTTGGGAACTCCTGAAAACTTGCAGTCTGATATAGCCTGTATACCCTCACTCATCCGATGCTATCTCACTCATTTTTGAAGATAGAGCGTCGGCGATGTCATTTTTGGAATCAGGAGGACAAAATACGTTCCCCGCACCACAAATCACATCATTTTACGAAAAAAAAATTTCTGCAAGTTTTTGGGAACTCCTGAAAACTTGCAGTCTGATATAGCCTATATACCCTCACTCATCCGATGCTATCTCACTCATTTTTGAAGATAGAGCGTCGGCAATGTCATTTTTGGAATCAGGAGGACAAAATACGTACCCCGCACCACAAATCACATCATTTTACGAAAAAAAAATTTCTGCAAGTTTTTGGGAACTCCTGAAAACTTGCAGTCTGATATAGCCTATATACCCTCACTCATCCGATGCTATCACATATTTTTGAAGATAGAGCGTCGGCGATGTCATTTTTGGAATCAGGAGGACAAAATACGTACCCCGCACCACAAATCACATCATTTTACGAAAAAAAAATTTCTGCAAGTTTTTGGGAACTCCTGAAAACTTGCAGTCTGATATAGCCTATATACCCTCACTCATCCGATGCTATCTCACTCATTTTTGAAGATAGAGCGTCGGCGATGTCATTTTTGGAATCAGGAGGACAAAATACGTACCCCGCACCACAAATCACATCATTTTACGAAAAAAAAATTTCTGCAAATTTTTTGAAATTTCAAAAAATTTGCAGTCTGATATAGCCTATATACCCTCACTCATCCGATGCTATCTCACTCATTTTTGAAGATAGAGCGTCGGCGATGTCATTTTTGGAATCAGGAGGACAAAATACGTACCCCGCGCCACAAATCACATCATTTTACGAAAAAAAAATTTCTGCAAATTTTTTGAAATTTCAAAAAATTTGCAGTCTGATATAGCCTATATACCCTCACTCATCCGATGCTATCTCACTCATTTTTGAAGATAGAGCGTCGGCGATGTCATTTTTGGAATCAGGAGGACAAAATACGCACCCCGCACCACAAATCACATCATTTTACGAAAAAAAAATTTCTGCAAATTTTTTGAAATTTCAAAAAATTTGCAGTCTGATATAGCCTATATACCCTCACTCATCCGATGCTATCTCACTCATTTTTGAAGATAGAGCGTCGGCGATGTCATTTTTGGAATCAGGAGGACAAAATACGTACCCCGCACCACAAATCACATCATTTTACGAAAAAAAAATTTCTGCAAATTTTTTGAAATTTCAAAAAATTTGCAGTCTGAGATAGCCTATATACCCTCACCCATCCGATGCTATCTCACTCATTTTTGAAGATAGAGCGTCGGCGATGTCATTTTTGGAATCAGGAGGACAAAATACGTACCCCGCACCACAAATCACATCATTTTACGAAAAAAAAATTTCTGCAAGTTTTTGGGAACTCCTGAAAACTTGCAGTCTGATATAGCCTATATACCCTCACTCATCCGATGCTATCTCACTCATTTTTGAAGATAGAGCGTCGGCGATGTCATTTTTGGAATCAGGAGGACAAAATACGTACCCCGCACCACAAATCACATCATTTTACGAAAAAAAAATTTCTGCAAGTTTTTGGGAACTCCTGAAAACTTGCAGTCTGATATAGCCTGTATACCCTCACTCATCCGATGCTATCTCACTCATTTTTGAAGATAGAGCGTCGGCGATGTCATTTTCGGAATCAGAAGGGCAAAATACGTACCCCGCACCACAAATCACATCATTTTACGAAAAAAAAATTTCTGCAAGTTTTTGGGAACTCCTGAAAACTTGCAGTCTGATATAGCCTATATACCCTCACTCATCCGATGCTATCTCACTCATTTTTGAAGATAGAGCGTCGGCGATGTCATTTTTGGAATCAGGAGGACAAAATACGTACCCCGCACCACAAATCACATCATTTTACGAAAAAAAAATTTCTGCAAGTTTTTGGGAACTCCTGAAAACTTGCAGTCTGATATAGCCTATATACCCTCACTCATCCGATGCTATCTCACTCATTTTTGAAGATAGAACGTCGGCGATGTCATTTTTGGAATCAGGAGGACAAAATACGTACCCCGCACCACAAATCACATCATTTTACGAAAAAAAAATTTCTGCAAGTTTTTGGGAACTCCTGAAAACTTGCAGTCTGATATAGCCTATATACCCTCACTCATCCGATGCTATCTCACTCATTTTTGAAGATAGAGCGTCGGCGATGTCATTTTTGGAATCAGGAGGACAAAATACGTACCCCGCACCACAAATCACATCATTTTACGAAAAAAAAATTTCTGCAAGTTTTTGGGAACTCCTGAAAACTTGCAGTCTGATATAGCCTATATACCCTCACTCATCCGATGCTATCTCACTCATTTTTGAAGATAGAGCGTCGGCGATGTCATTTTTGGAATCAGGAGGACAAAATACGTTCCCCGCACCACAAATCACATCATTTTACGAAAAAAAAAATTTCTGCAAGTTTTTGGGAACTCCTGAAAACTTGCAGTCTGATATAGCCTATATACCCTCACTCATCCGATGCTATCTCACTCATTTTTGAAGATAGAGCGTCGGCGATGTCATTTTTGGAATCAGGAGGACAAAATACGTACCCCGCACCACAAATCACATCATTTTACGAAAAAAAAATTTCTGCAAGTTTTTGGGAACTCCTGAAAACTTGCAGTCTGATATAGCCTATATACCCTCACTCATCCGATGCTATCTCACTCATTATTGAAGATAGAGCGTCGGCGATGTCATTTTTGGAATCAGGAGGACAAAATACGTTCCCCGCACCACAAATCACATCATTTTACGAAAAAAAAATTTCTGCAAATTTTTTGAAATTTCAAAAAATTTGCAGTCTGAGATAGCCTATATACCCTCACCCATACGATGCTATCTCACTCATTTGTGAAGATAGAGCGTCGGCGATGTCATTTTTGGAATCAGGAGGACAAAATACGTACCCCGCACCACAAATCACATCATTTTACGAAAAAAAAATTTCTGCAAGTTTTTGGGAACTCCTGAAAACTTGCAGTCTGATATAGCCTATATACCCTCACTCATCCGATGCTATCTCACTCATTTTTGAAGATAGAGCGTCGGCGATGTCATTTTTGGAATCAGGAGGACAAAATACGTACCCCGCACCACAAATCACATCAATTTACGAAAAAAAAATTTCTGCAAATTTTTTGAAATTTCAAAAAATTTGCAGTCTGAGATAGCCTATATACCCTCACCCATCCGATGCTATCTCACTCTTTTTTGAAGATAGAGCGTCGGCGATGTCATTTTTGGAATCAGGAGGACAAAATACGTACCCCGCACCACAAATCACATCAATTTACGAAAAAAAAAATTTCTGCAAGTTTTTGGGAACTCCTGAAAACTTGCAGTCTGATATAGCCTATATACCCTCACTCATCCGATGCTATCTCACTCATTTTTGAAGATAGAGCGTCGGCGATGTCATTTTTGGAATCAGGAGGACAAAATACGTACCCCGCACCACAAATCACATCATTTTACGAAAAAAAAATTTCTGCAAATTTTTTGAAATTTCAAAAAATTTGCAGTCTGATATAGCCTATATACCCTCACTCATCCGATGCTATCTCACTCATTTTTGAAGATAGAGCGTCGGCGATGTCATTTTTGGAATCAGGAGGACAAAATACGTACCCCGCACCACAAATCACATCATTTTACAAAATAAAAATTTCTGCAAATTTTTTGAAATTTCAAAAAATTTGCAGTCTGATATAGCCTATATACCCTCACTCATCCGATGCTATCTCACTCATTTTTGAAGATAGAGCGTCGGCGATGTCATTTTTGGAATCAGGAGGACAAAATACGTACCCCGCACCACAAATCACATCATTTTACGAAAAAAAAATTTCTGCAAATTTTTTGAAATTTCAAAAAATTTGCAGTCTGATATAGCCTATATACCCTTACTCATCCGATGCTATCTCACTCATTTTTGAAGATAGAGCGTCGGCGATGTCATTTTTGGAATCAGGAGGACAAAATACGTACCCCGCACCACAAATCACATCATTTTACGAAAAAAAAATTTCTGCAAATTTTTTGAAATTTCAAAAAATTTGCAGTCTGATATAGCCTATATACCCTCACTCATCCGATGCTATCTCACTCATTTTTGAAGATAGAGCGTCGGCGATGTCATTTTTGGAATCAGGAGGACAAAATACGTTCCCCGCACCACAAATCACATCATTTTACGAAAAAAAAATTTCTGCAAGTTTTTGGGAACTCCTGAAAACTTGCAGTCTGATATAGCCTATATACCCTCACTCATCCGATGCTATCTCACTCATTTTTGAAGATAGAGCGTCGGCGATGTCATTTTTGGAATCAGGAGGACAAAATACGTTCCCCGCACCACAAATCACATCATTTTACGAAAAAAAAATTTCTGCAAGTTTTTGGGAACTCCTGAAAACTTGCAGTCTGATATAGCCTATATACCCTCACTCATCCGATGCTATCTCACTCATTTTTGAAGATAGAGCGTCGGCAATGTCATTTTTGGAATCAGGAGGACAAAATACGTACCCCGCACCACAAATCACATCATTTTACGAAAAAAAAATTTCTGCAAGTTTTTGGGAACTCCTGAAAACTTGCAGTCTGATATAGCCTATATACCCTCACTCATCCGATGCTATCTCACTCATTTTTGAAGATAGAGCGTCGGCGATGTCATTTTTGGAATCAGGAGGACAAAATACGTACCCCGCACCACAAATCACATCATTTTACGAAAAAAAAATTTCTGCAAGTTTTTGGGAACTCCTGAAAACTTGCAGTCTGATACAGCCTATATACCCTCACTCATCCGATGCTATCTCACTCATTTTTGAAGATAGAGCGTCGGCGATGTCATTTTTGGAATCAGGAGGACAAAATACGTACCCCGCACCACAAATCACATCATTTTACGAAAAAAAAATTTCTGCAAGTTTTTGGGAACTCCTGAAAACTTGCAGTCTGATATAGCCTATATACCCTGACTCATCCGATGCTATCTCACTCATTTTTGAAGATAGAGCGTCGTATATACCCTCACTCATCCGATGCTATCTCACTCATTTTTGAAGATAGAGCGTCGGCGATGTCATTTTTGGAATCAGGAGGACAAAATACGTACCCCGCACCACAAATCACATGATTTTACGAAAAAAAAGTTTCTGCAAGTTTTTGGGAACTCCTGAAAACTTGCAGTCTGATATAGCCTATATACCCTGACTCATCCGATGCTATCTCACTCATTTTTGAAGATAGAGCGTCGGCGATGTCATTTTTGGAATCAGGAGGACAAAATACGTACCCCGCACCACAAATCACATCATTTTACGAAAAAAAAATTTCTGCAAGTTTTTGGGAACTCCTGAAAACTTGCAGTCTGATGATATAGCCTATATACCCTGACTCATCCGATGCTATCTCACTCATTTTTGAAGATAGAGCGTCGTATATACCCTCACTCATCCGATGCTATCTCACTCATTTTTGAAGATAGAGCGTCGGCGATGTCATTTTTGGAATCAGGAGGACAAAATACGTACCCCGCACCACAAATCACATGATTTTACGAAAAAAAAGTTTCTGCAAGTTTTTGGGAACTCCTGAAAACTTGCAGTCTGATATAGCCTATATACCCTGACTCATCCGATGCTATCTCACTCATTTTTGAAGATAGAGCGTCGGCGATGTCATTTTTGGAATCAGGAGGACAAAATACGTACCCCGCACCACAAATCACATCATTTTACGAAAAAAAAATTTCTGCAAGTTTTTGGGAACTCCTGAAAACTTGCAGTCTGATGATATAGCCTATATACCCTCACTCATCCGATGCTATCTCACTCATTTTTGAAGATAGAGCGTCGGCGATGTCATTTTTGGAATCAGGAGGACAAAATACGTACCCCGCACCACAAATCACGTCATTTTACGAAAAAAAAATTTCTGCAAATCTTTTGAAATTTCAAAAAATTTGCAGTCTGATATAGCCTATATACCCTGACTCATCCGATGCTATCTCACTCATTTTTGAAGATAGAGCGTCGGCGATGTCATTTTTGGAATCAGGAGGACAAAATACGTACCCCGCACCACAAATCACATCATTTTACAAAAAAAAAATTTCTGCAAGTTTTTGGGAACTCCTGAAAACTTGCAGTCTGATATAGCCTATATACCCTCACTCATCCGATGCTATCTCACTCATTTTTGAAGATAGAGCGTCGGCGATGTCATTTTTGGAATCAGGAGGACAAAATACGTACCCCGCACCACAAATCACGTCATTTTACGAAAAAAAAATTTCTGCAAATCTTTTGAAATTTCAAAAAATTTGCAGTCTGATATAGCCTATATACCCTGACTCATCCGATGCTATCTCACTCATTTTTGAAGATAGAGCGTCGGCGATGTCATTTTTGGAATCAGGAGGACAAAATACGTACCCCGCACCACAAATCACATCATTTTACGAAAAAAAAATTTCTGCAAGTTTTTGGGAACTCCTGAAAACTTGCAGTCTGATATAGCCTATATACCCTCACTCATCCGATGCTATCTCACTCATTTTTGAAGATAGAGCGTCGGCGATGTCATTTTTGGAATCAGGAGGACAAAATACGTACCCCGCACCACAAATCACATCATTTTACGAAAAAAAAATTTCTGCAAATTTTTTGAAATTTCAAAAAATTTGCAGTCTGATATAGCCTATATACCCTCACTCATCCGATGCTATCTCACTCATTTTTGAAGATAGAGCGTCGGCGATGTCATTTTTGGAATCAGGAGGACAAAATACGTACCCCGCACCACAAATCACATCATTTTACGAAAAAAAAATTTCTGCAAATTTTTTGAAATTTCAAAAAATTTGCAGTCTGAGATAGCCTATATACCCTCACCCATCCGATGCTATCTCACTCATTTTTGAAGATAGAGCGTCGGCGATGTCATTTTTGGAATCAGGAGGACAAAATACGTACCCCGCACCACAAATCACATCATTTTACGAAAAAAAAATTTCTGCAAGTTTTTGGGAACTCCTGAAAACTTGCAGTCTGATATAGCCTATATACCCTCACTCATCCGATGCTATCTCACTCATTTTTGAAGATAGAGCGTCGGCGATGTCATTTTTGGAATCAGGAGGACAAAATACGTTCCCCGCACCACAAATCACATCATTTTACGAAAAAAAAATTTCTGCAAGTTTTTGGGAACTCCTGAAAACTTGCAGTCTGATATAGCCTATATACCCTCACTCATCCGATGCTATCTCACTCATTTTTGAAGATAGAGCGTCGGCGATGTCATTTTTGGAATCAGGAGGACAAAATACGTACCCCGCACCACAAATCACATCATTTTACGAAAAAAAAATTTCTGCAAATTTTTTGAAATTTCAAAAAATTTGCAGTCTGATATAGCCTATATACCCTCACTCATCCGATGCTATCTCACTCATTTTTGAAGATAGAGCGTCGGCGATGTCATTTTTGGAATCAGGAGGACAAAATACGTACCCCGCACCACAAATCACATCATTTTACGAAAAAAAAATTTCTGCAAGTTTTTGGGAACTCCTGAAAACTTGCAGTCTGATATAGCCTATATACCCTCACTCATCCGATGCTATCTCACTCATTTTTGAAGATAGAGCGTCGGCGATGTCATTTTTGGAATCAGGAGGACAAAATACGTACCCCGCACCACAAATCACATCATTTTACGAAAAAAAAATTTCTGCAAGTTTTTGGGAACTCCTGAAAACTTGCAGTCTGATATAGCCTATATACCCTCACTCATCCGATGCTATCTCACTCATTTTTGAAGATAGAGCGTCGGCGATGTCATTTTTGGAATCAGGAGGACAAAATACGTACCCCGCACCACAAATCACATCATTTTACGAAAAAAAAATTTCTGCAAATTTTTTGAAATTTCAAAAAATTTGCAGTCTGAGATAGCCTATATACCCTCACCCATCCGATGCTATCTCACTCATTTTTGAAGATAGAACGTCGGCGATGTCATTTTTGGAATCAGGAGGACAAAATACGTACCCCGCACCACAAATCACATCATTTTACGAAAAAAAAATTTCTGCAAGTTTTTGGGAACTCCTGAAAACTTGCAGTCTGATATAGCCTATATACCCTCACTCATCCGATGCTATCTCACTCATTTTTGAAGATAGAGCGTCGGCGATGTCATTTTTGGAATCAGGAGGACAAAATACGTACCCCGCACCACAAATCACATCATTTTACGAAAAAAAAATTTCTGCAAGTTTTTGGGAACTCCTGAAAACTTGCAGTCTGATATAGCCTATATACCCTCACTCATCCGATGCTATCTCACTCATTTTTGAAGATAGAGCGTCGGCGATGTCATTTTTGGAATCAGGAGGACAAAATACGTTCCCCGCACCACAAATCACATCATTTTACGAAAAAAAAAATTTCTGCAAGTTTTTGGGAACTCCTGAAAACTTGCAGTCTGATATAGCCTATATACCCTCACTCATCCGATGCTATCTCACTCATTTTTGAAGATAGAGCGTCGGCGATGTCATTTTTGGAATCAGGAGGACAAAATACGTTCCCCGCACCACAAATCACATCATTTTACGAAAAAAAAAATTTCTGCAAGTTTTTGGGAACTCCTGAAAACTTGCAGTCTGATATAGCCTATATACCCTCACTCATCCGATGCTATCTCACTCATTTTTGAAGATAGAGCGTCGGCGATGTCATTTTTGGAATCAGGAGGACAAAATACGTACCCCGCACCACAAATCACATCATTTTACGAAAAAAAAATTTCTGCAAGTTTTTGGGAACTCCTGAAAACTTGCAGTCTGATATAGCCTATATACCCTCACTCATCCGATGCTATCTCACTCATTATTGAAGATAGAGCGTCGGCGATGTCATTTTTGGAATCAGGAGGACAAAATACGTACCCCGCGCCACAAATCACATCATTTTACGAAAAAAAAATTTCTGCAAATTTTTTGAAATTTCAAAAAATTTGCAGTCTGATATAGCCTATATACCCTCACTCATCCGATGCTATCTCACTCATTTTTGAAGATAGAGCGTCGGCGATGTCATTTTTGGAATCAGGAGGACAAAATACGCACCCCGCACCACAAATCACATCATTTTACGAAAAAAAAATTTCTGCAAATTTTTTGAAATTTCAAAAAATTTGCAGTCTGATATAGCCTATATACCCTCACTCATCCGATGCTATCTCACTCATTTTTGAAGATAGAGCGTCGGCGATGTCATTTTTGGAATCAGGAGGACAAAATACGTACCCCGCACCACAAATCACATCATTTTACGAAAAAAAAATTTCTGCAAATTTTTTGAAATTTCAAAAAATTTGCAGTCTGAGATAGCCTATATACCCTCACCCATCCGATGCTATCTCACTCATTTTTGAAGATAGAGCGTCGGCGATGTCATTTTTGGAATCAGGAGGACAAAATACGTACCCCGCACCACAAATCACATCATTTTACGAAAAAAAAATTTCTGCAAGTTTTTGGGAACTCCTGAAAACTTGCAGTCTGATATAGCCTATATACCCTCACTCATCCGATGCTATCTCACTCATTTTTGAAGATAGAGCGTCGGCGATGTCATTTTTGGAATCAGGAGGACAAAATACGTTCCCCGCACCACAAATCACATCATTTTACGAAAAAAAAATTTCTGCAAGTTTTTGGGAACTCCTGAAAACTTGCAGTCTGATATAGCCTATATACCCTCACTCATCCGATGCTATCTCACTCATTTTTGAAGATAGAGCGTCGGCGATGTCATTTTTGGAATCAGGAGGACAAAATACGTACCCCGCACCACAAATCACATCATTTTACGAAAAAAAAATTTCTGCAAGTTTTTGGGAACTCCTGAAAACTTGCAGTCTGATATAGCCTGTATACCCTCACTCATCCGATGCTATCTCACTCATTTTTGAAGATAGAGCGTCGGCGATGTCATTTTTGGAATCAGGAGGACAAAATACGTACCCCGCACCACAAATCACATCATTTTACGAAAAAAAAATTTCTGCAAGTTTTTGGGAACTCCTGAAAACTTGCAGTCTGATATAGCCTATATACCCTCACTCATCCGATGCTATCTCACTCATTTTTGAAGATAGAGCGTCGGCGATGTCATTTTTGGAATCAGGAGGACAAAATACGTTCCCCGCACCACAAATCACATCATTTTACGAAAAAAAAAATTTCTGCAAGTTTTTGGGAACTCCTGAAAACTTGCAGTCTGATATAGCCTATATACCCTCACTCATCCGATGCTATCTCACTCATTTTTGAAGATAGAGCGTCGGCGATGTCATTTTTGGAATCAGGAGGACCAGATACGTGCCCCGCACCACAAATCACATCAATTTACGAAAAAAAAAATTCTGCAAGTTTTTGGGAACTCCTGAAAACTTGCAGTCTGATATAGCCTATATACCCTCACTCATCCGATGCTATCTCACTCATTTTTTAAGATAGAGCGTCGGCGATGTCATTTTTGGAATCAGGAGGACCAGATACGTGCCCCGCACCGCAAATCACATCAATTTACGAAAAAAAAATTCTGCAAGTTTTTGGGAACTCCTGAAAACTTGCAGTCTGATATAGCCTATATACCCTCACTCATCCGATGCTATCTCACTTATTTTTGAAGATAGAGCGTCGGCGATGTCATTTTTGGAATCAGGAGGACCAGATACGTGCCCCGCACCACAAATCACATCATTTTACGAAAAAAAAAAATTCTGCAAGTTTTTGGGAACTCCTGAAAACTTGCAGTCTGATATAGCCTATATACCCTCACTCATCCGATGCTATCTCACTTATTTTTGAAGATAGAGCGTCGGCGATGTCATTTTTGGAATCAGGAGGACCAGATACGTGCCCCGCACCACAAATCACATCATTTTACGAAAAAAAAATTCTGCAAATTTTTTGAAATTTCAAAAAATTTGCAGCCTGATATAGCCTATATACCCTCACTCATCCGATGCTATCTCACTCATTTTTGAAGATAGAGCGTCGGCGATGTCATTTTTGGAATCAGGAGGACCAGATACGTGCCCCGCACCACAAATCACATCATTTTACGAAAAAAAAAAATTCTGCAAGTTTTTGGGAACTCCTGAAAACTTGCAGTCTGATATAGCCTATATACCCTCACTCATCCGATGCTATCTCACTCATTTTTGAAGATAGAGCGTCGGCGATGTCATTTTTGGAATCAGGAGGACCAGATACGTGCCCCGCACCACAAATCACATCATTTTACGAAAAAAAAAAATTCTGCAAGTTTTTGGGAACTCCTGAAAACTTGCAGTCTGATATAGCCTATATACCCTCACTCATCCGATGCTATCTCACTCATTTTTGAAGATAGAGCGTCGGCGATGTCATTTTTGGAATCAGGAGGACCAGATACGTGCCCCGCACCACAAATCACATCATTTTACGAAAAAAAAATTCTGCAAATTTTTTGAAATTTCAAAAAATTTGCAGCCTGATATAGCCTATATACCCTCACTCATCCGATGCTATCTCACTCATTTTTGAAGATAGAGCGTCGGCGATGTCATTTTTGGAATCAGGAGGACCAGATACGTGCCCCGCACCACAAATCACATCAATTTACGAAAAAAAAATTCTGCAAGTTTTTGGGAACTCCTGAAAACTTGCAGTCTGATATAGCCTATATACCCTCACTCATCCGATGCTATCTCACTTATTTTTGAAGATAGAGCGTCGGCGATGTCATTTTTGGAATCAGGAGGACCAGATACGTGCCCCGCACCACAAATCACATCATTTTACGAAAAAAAAAAAATTCTGCAAGTTTTTGGGAACTCCTGAAAACTTGCAGTCTGATATAGCCTATATACCCTCACTCATCCGATGCTATCTCACTCATTTTTGAAGATAGAGCGTCGGCGATGTCATTTTTGGAATCAGGAGGACCAGATACGTGCCCCGCACCACAAATAACATCATTTTACGAAAAAAAAAAATTCTGCAAGTTTTTGGGAACTCCTGAAAACTTGCAGTCTGATATAGCCTATATACCCTCACTCATCCGATGCTATCTCACTCATTTTTGAAGATAGAGCGTCGGCGATGTCATTTTTGGAATCAGGAGGACCAGATACGTACCCCGCACCACAAACCACATCATTTTACGAAAAAAAAATTTCTGCAAATTTTTTGAAACTTCAAAGAATTTGCAGTCTGATATAGCCTAAATACCCTCACTCATCCGATGCTATCTCACTCATTTTTGAAGATAGAGCGTCGGCAATGTCATTTTTGGAATCAGGAGGACCAGATACGTACCCCGCACCACAAATCACATCATTTTACGAAAAAATATTTTCTGCAAATTTTTTGAAATTTCAAAAAATGTGCAGTCTGATATACCCTATATACCCTCACTCAACCGAAGCTATCTCAGTCAATTTTGAAGATACAGCGTCGGCGATGTTATTTTTGGAATCAGGAGGATCAACTACGTCGGGTCCACCACAAATCACATCATTTTACGAAAAAATATTTTCTGCAAATTTTTTGAAATTTCAAAAAATTTGCAACCTGATATACCCTATATACCCTCACTCAACCGAAGCTATCTCAGTCAATTTTGAAGATACAGCGTCGGCGATGTTATTTTTGGAATTAGGAGGATCAACTACGTCGGGTCCACCACAAATCACATCATTTTACGAAAAAATATTTTCTGCAAATTTTTTGAAATTTCAAAAAATTTGCAGTCTGATATAGCCTATATACCCTCACTCATCCGATGCTATCTCACTCATTTTTGAAGATAGAGCGTCGGCGATGTCATTTTTGGAATCAGGAGGACCAGATACGTACCCCGCACCACAAACCACATCATTTTACGAAAAAAAAATTTCTGCAAATTTTTTGAAATTTCAAAAAATTTGCAGTCTGATATAGCCTATATACCCTCATTCATCCGATGCTATCTCACTCATTTTTGAAGATAGAGCGTCGGCGATGTCATTTTTGGAATCAGGAGGACCAGATACGTACCCCGCACCACAAACCACATCATTTTACGAAAAAAAAATTTCTGCAAATTTTTTGAAATTTCAAAGAATTTGCAGTCTGATATAGCCTAAATACCCTCACTCATCCGATGCTATCTCACTCATTTTTGAAGATAGAGCGTCGGCAATGTCATTTTTGGAATCAGGAGGACCAGATACGTACCCCGCACCACAAATCACATCATTTTACGAAAAAATATTTTCTGCAAATTTTTTGAAATTTCAAAAAATGTGCAGTCTGATATACCCTATATACCCTCACTCAACCGAAGCTATCTCAGTCAATTTTGAAGATACAGCGTCGGCGATGTTATTTTTGGAATCAGGAGGATCAACTACGTCGGGTCCACCACAAATCACATCATTTTACGAAAAAATATTTTCTGCAAATTTTTTGAAATTTCAAAAAATTTGCAACCTGATATACCCTATATACCCTCACTCAACCGAAGCTATCTCAGTCAATTTTGAAGATACAGCGTCGGCGATGTTATTTTTGGAATTAGGAGGATCAACTACGTCGGGTCCACCACAAATCACATCATTTTACGAAAAAATATTTTCTGCAAATTTTTTGAAATTTCAAAAAATTTGCAGTCTGATATAGCCTATATACCCTCACTCATACGATGCTATCTCACTCATTTTTGAAGATAGAGCGTCGGCGATGTCATTTTTGGAATCAGGAGGACCAGATACGTGCCCCGCACCACAAATCACATCATTTTACGAAAAAATATTTTCTGCAAATTTTTTGAAATTTCAAAAAATTTGCAACCTGATATACCCTATATACCCTCACTCAACCGAAGCTATCTCAGTCAATTTTGAAGATACAGCGTCGGCGATGTTATTTTTGGAATCAGGAGGATCAACTACGTCGGGTCCACCACAAATCACATCATTTTACGAAAAAATATTTTCTGCAAATTTTTTGAAATTTCAAAAAATTTGCAGTCTGATATACCCTATATACCCTCACTCAACCGAAGCTATCTCAGTCAATTTTGAAGATACAGCGTCGGCGATGTTATTTTTGGAATCAGGAGGATCAACTACGTCGGGTCCACCACAAATCACATCATTTTACGAAAAAATATTTTCTGCAAATTTTTTGAAATTTCAAAAAATTTGCAACCTGATATACCCTATATACCCTCACTCAACCGAAGCTATCTCAGTCAATTTTGAAGATACAGCGTCGGCGATGTTATTTTTGGAATCAGGAGGATCAACTACGTCGGGTCCACCACAAATCACATCATTTTACGAAAAAATATTTTCTGCAAATTTTTTGAAATTTCAAAAAATTTGCAACCTGATATACCCTATATACCCTCACTCAACCGAAGCTATCTCAGTCAATTTTGAAGATACAGCGTCGGCGATGTTATTTTTGGAATCAGGAGGATCAACTACGTCGGGTCCACCACAAATCACATCATTTTACGAAAAAATATTTTCTGCAAATTTTTTGAAATTTCAAAAAATTTGCAGTCTGATATACCCTATATACCCTCACTCAACCGAAGCTATCTCAGTCAATTTTGAAGATACAGCGTCGGCGATGTTATTTTTGGAATCAGGAGGATCAACTACGTCGGGTCCACCACAAATCACATCATTTTACGAAAAGATATTTTCTGCAAATTTTTTGAAATTTCAAAAAATTTGCAACCTGATATACCCTATATACCCTCACTCAACCGAAGCTATCTCAGTCAATTTTGAAGATACAGCGTCGGCGATGTTATTTTTAAAATCAGGAGGATCAACTACGTCGGGTCCACCACAAATCACATCATTTTACGAAAAAATATTTTCTGCAAATTTTTTGAAATTTCAAAAAATTTGCAACCTGATATACCCTATATACCCTCACTCAACCGATGCTATCTCACTCATTTTTGAAGATAGAGCGTCGGCGATGTCAATTTTGGAATCAGGAGGACCAGATACGTGCCCCGCACCACAAATCACATCATTTTACGAAAAAAAAATTTCTGCAAGTTTTTGGGAACTCCTGAAAATTTGCAGTCTGATATAGCCTATATACCCTCACTCATCCGATGCTATCTCACTCATTTTTGAAGATAGAGCGTCGGCGATGTCATTTTTGGTATCAGGAGGACCAGATACGTCCCCCGCACCACAAATCACATCATTTTACGAAAAAAAAAATTCTGCAAGTTTTTGGGAACTCCTGAAAACTTGCAGTCTGATATAGCCCATATACCCTCACTCATCCGATGCTATCTCACTCATTTTTGAAGATAGAGAGTCGGCGATGTCATTTTTGGAATCAGGAGGACCAGATACGTCCCCCGCACCACAAATCACATCCCTTTACGAAAAAAAATTTCTGCAAGTTTTTGGGAACTCCTGAAAATTTGCAGTCTGATATAGCCTATATACCTTCACTCATCCGATGCTATCTCACTCATTTTTGAAGATAGAGAGTCGGCGATGTCATTTTTGGAATCAGGAGGACCAGATACGTCCCCCGCACCACAAATCACATCCCTTTACGAAAAAAAAGTTTCTGCAAGTTTTTGGGAACTCCTGAAAATTTGCAGTCTGATATAGCCTATATACCTTCACTCATCCGATGCTATCTCACTCATTTTTGAAGATAGAGCGTCGGCGATGTCGTTTTTGGAATCAGGAGGACCAGATACGTGCCCCGCACCACAAATCACATCATTTTACAAAAAAAAAAATTCTGCAAATTTTTTGAAATTTCAAAAAATTTGCAGTCTGATATAGCCTATATACCTTCACTCATCCGATGCTATCTCACTCATTTTTGAAGATAGAGCGTCGGCGATGTCATTTTTGGAATCAGGAGGACCAGATACGTGCCCCGCACCACAAATCACATCATTTTACAAAAAAAAAATTCTGCAAATTTTTTTAAATTTCAAAAAATTTGCAGTCTGATATAGCCTATATACCCCCACTCATCCGATGCTATCTCACTCATTTTTGAAGATAGAGCGTCGGCGATGTCATTTTTGGTATCAGGAGGACCAGATACGTCCCCCGCACCACAAATCACATCATTTTACGAAAAAAAAACTTCTGCAAGTTTTTGGGAACTCCTGAAAACTTGCAGTCTGATATAGCCTATATACCCTCACTCATCCGATGCTATCTCACTCATTTTTGAAGATAGAGCGTCGGCGATGTCATTTTTGGTATCAGGAGGACCAGATACGTGCCCCGCACCACAAATCACATCATTTTACGAAAAAAAAAATTCTGCAAATTTTTTGAAATTTCAAAAAATTTGCAGTCTGATATAGCCTATATACCTTCACTCATCCGATGCTATCTCACTCATTTTTGAAGATAGAGCGTCGGCGATGTTGTTTTTGGAATCAGGAGGACCAGATACGTGCCCCGCACCACAAATCACATCATTTTACGAAAAAAAAACTTCTGCAAGTTTTTGGGAACTCCTGAAAACTTGCAGTCTGATATAGCCTATATACCCTCACTCATCCGATGCTATCTCACTCATTTTTGAAGATAGAGAGTCGGCGATGTCATTTTTGGTATCAGGAGGACCAGATACGTCCCCCGCACCACAAATCACATCATTTTACGAAAAAAAAACTTCTGCAAGTTTTTGGGAACTCCTGAAAACTTGCAGTCTGATATAGCCTATATACCCTCACTCATCCGATGCTATCTCACTCATTTTTGAAGATAGAGCGTCGGCGATGTCATTTTTGGTATCAGGAGGACCAGATACGTGCCCCGCACCACAAATCACATCATTTTACGAAAAAAAAAATTCTGCAAATTTTTTGAAATTTCAAAAAATTTGCAGTCTGATATAGCCTATATACCTTCACTCATCCGATGCTATCTCACTCATTTTTGAAGATAGAGCGTCGGCGATGTTGTTTTTGGAATCAGGAGGACCAGATACGTGCCCCGCACCACAAATCACATCATTTTACGAAAAAAAACTTCTGCAAGTTTTTGGGAACTCCTGAAAACTTGCAGTCTGATATAGCCTATATACCCTCACTCATCCGATGCTATCTCACTCATTTTTGAAGATAGAGAGTCGGCGATGTCATTTTTGGTATCAGGAGGACCAGATACGTCCCCCGCACCACAAATCACATCATTTTACGAAAAAAAAACTTCTGCAAGTTTTTGGGAACTCCTGAAAACTTGCAGTCTGATATAGCCTATATACCCTCACTCATCCGATGCTATCTCACTCATTTTTGAAGATAGAGCGTCGGCGATGTCATTTTTGGTATCAGGAGGACCAGATACGTGCCCCGCACCACAAATCACATCATTTTACGAAAAAAAAAATTCTGCAAATTTTTTGAAATTTCAAAAAATTTGCAGTCTGATATAGCCTATATACCTTCACTCATCCGATGCTATCTCACTCATTTTTGAAGATAGAGCGTCGGCGATGTTGTTTTTGGAATCAGGAGGACCAGATACGTGCCCCGCACCACAAATCACATCATTTTACGAAAAAAAAACTTCTGCAAGTTTTTGGGAACTCCTGAAAACTTGCAGTCTGATATAGCCTATATACCCTCACTCATCCGATGCTATCTCACTCATTTTTGAAGATAGAGAGTCGGCGATGTCATTTTTGGTATCAGGAGGACCAGATACGTCCCCCGCACCACAAATCACATCATTTTACGAAAAAAAAACTTCTGCAAGTTTTTGGGAACTCCTGAAAACTTGCAGTCTGATATAGCCTATATACCCTCACTCATCCGATGCTATCTCACTCATTTTTGAAGATAGAGAGTCGGCGATGTCATTTTTGGTATCAGGAGGACCAGATACGTGCCCCGCACCACAAATCACATCATTTTACGAAAAAAAAAATTCTGCAAATTTTTTGAAATTTCAAAAAATTTGCAGTCTGATATAGCCTATATACCTTCACTCATCCGATGCTATCTCAATCATTTTTGAAGATAGAGCGTCGGCGATGTTGTTTTTGGAATCAGGAGGACCAGATACGTGCCCCGCACCACAAATCACATCATTTTACAAAAAAAAAAAATTCTGCAAATTTTTTGAAATTTCAAAAAATTTGCAGTCTGATATAGCCTATATACCTTCACTCATCCGATGCTATCTCACTCATTTTTGAAGATAGAGCGTCGGCGATGTCGTTTTTGGAATCAGGAGGACCAGATACGTGCCCCGCACCACAAATCACATCATTTTACAAAAAAAAAAAATTCTGCAAATTTTTTGAAATTTCAAAAAATTTGCAGTCTGATATAGCCTATATACCTTCACTCATCCGATGCTATCTCACTCATTTTTGAAGATAGAGCGTCGGCGATGTCGTTTTTGGAATCAGGAGGACCAGATACGTGCCCCGCACCACAAATCACATCATTTTACAAAAAAAAAAAATTCTGCAAATTTTTTGAAATTTCAAAAAATTTGCAGTCTGATATAGCCTATATACCTTCACTCATCCGATGCTATCTCACTCATTTTTGAAGATAGAGCGTCGGCGATGTCGTTTTTGGAATCAGGAGGACCAGATACGTGCCCCGCACCACAAATCACATCATTTTACAAAAAAAAAAAATTCTGCAAATTTTTTGAAATTTCAAAAAATTTGCAGTCTGATATAGCCTATATACCTTCACTCATCCGATGCTATCTCACTCATTTTTGAAGATAGAGCGTCGGCGATGTCGTTTTTGGAATCAGGAGGACCAGATACGTGCCCCGCACCACAAATCACATCATTTTACAAAAAAAAAAATTCTGCAAACTTTTTGAAATTTCAAAAAATTTGCAGTCTGATATAGCCTATATACCTTCACTCATCCGATGCTATCTCACTCATTTTTGAAGATAGAGCGTCGGCGATGTCATTTTTGGTATCAGGAGGACCAGATACGTGTCCCGCACCACAAATCACATCATTTTACGAAAAAAAAAATTCTGCAAGTTTTTGGGAACTCCTGAAAACTTGCAGTCTGATATAGCCTATATACCCTCACTCATCCGATGCTATCTCACTCATTTTTGAAGATAGAGCGTCGGCGATGTCATTTTTGGAATCAGGAGGACCAGATACGTGTCCCGCACCACAAATCACATCAATTTACGAAAAAAAAAAATTCTGCAAATTTTTTGAAATTTCAAAAAATTTGCAGCCTGATATAGCCTATATACCCTCACTCATCCGATGCTATCTCACTCATTTTTGAAGATAGAGCGTCGGCGATGTCATTTTTGGAATCAGGAGGACCAGATACGTGCCCCGCACCACAAATCACATCAATTTACGAAAAAAAAAATTCTGCAAGTTTTTGGGAACTCCTGAAAACTTGCAGTCTGATATAGCCTATATACCCTCACTCATCCGATGCTATCTCACTCATTTTTGAAGATAGAGCGTCGGCGATGTCATTTTTGGAATCAGGAGGACCAGATACGTACCCCGCACCACAAATCACATCATTTTACGAAAAAAAAATTCTGCAAATTTTTTGAAATTTCAAAAAATTTGCAGCCTGATATAGCCTATATACCCTCACTCATCCGATGCTATCTCACTCATTTTTGAAGATAGAGCGTCGGCGATGTCATTTTTGGAATCAGGAGGACCAGATACGTGCCCCGCACCACAAATCACATCAATTTACGAAAAAAAAAATTCTGCAAGTTTTTGGGAACTCCTGAAAACTTGCAGTCTGATATAGCCTATATACCCTCACTCATCCGATGCTATCTCACTCATTTTTGAAGATAGAGCGTCGGCGATGTCATTTTTGGAATCAGGAGGACCAGATACGTGCCCCGCACCACAAATCACATCATTTTACGAAAAAAAAAATTCTGCAAGTTTTTGGGAACTCCTGAAAACTTGCAGTCTGATATAGCCTATATACCCTCACTCATCCGATGCTATCTAACTCATTTTTGAAGATAGAGCGTCGGCGATGTCATTTTTGGAATCAGGAGGACCAGATACGTACCCCGCACCACAAATCACATCATTTTACGAAAAAAAAATTCTGCAAATTTTTTGAAATTTCAAAAAATTTGCAGCCTGATATAGCCTATATACCCTCACTCATCCGATGCTATCTCACTCATTTTTGAAGATAGAGCGTCGGCGATGTCATTTTTGGAATCAGGAGGACCAGATACGTGCCCCGCACCACAAATCACATCAATTTACGAAAAAAAAAATTCTGCAAGTTTTTGGGAACTCCTGAAAACTTGCAGTCTGATATAGCCTATATACCCTCACTCATCCGATGCTATCTCACTCATTTTTGAAGATAGAGCGTCGGCGATGTCATTTTTGGAATCAGGAGGACCAGATACGTGCCCCGCACCACAAATCACATCATTTTACGAAAAAAAAAATCTGCAAATTTTTTGAAATTTCAAAAAATTTGCAGCCTGATATAGCCTATATACCCTCACTCATCCGATGCTATCTCACTCATTTTTGAAGATAGAGCGTCGGCGATGTCATTTTTGGAATCAGGAGGACCAGATACGTGCCCCGCACCACAAATCACATCAATTTACGAAAAAAAAAATTCTGCAAGTTTTTGGGAACTCCTGAAAACTTGCAGTCTGATATAGCCTATATACCCTCACTCATCCGATGCTATCTCACTCATTTTTGAAGATAGAGCGTCGGCGATGTCATTTTTGGAATCAGGAGGACCAGATACGTGCCCCGCGCCACAAATCACATCATTTTACGAAAAAAAAAATTCTGCAAGTTTTTGGGAACTCCTGAAAACTTGCAGTCTGATATAGCCTATATACCCTCACTCATCCGATGCTATCTCACTCATTTTTGAAGATAGAGCGTCGGCGATGTCATTTTTGGAATCAGGAGGACCAGATACGTGTCCCGCACCACAAATCACATCATTTTACGAAAAAAAAAATTCTGCAAGTTTTTGGGAACTCCTGAAAACTTGCAGTCTGATATAGCCTATATACCCTCACTCATCCGATGCTATCTCACTCATTTTTGAAGATAGAGCGTCGGCGATGTCATTTTTGGAATCAGGAGGACCAGATACGTGTCCCGCACCACAAATCACATCATTTTACGAAAAAAAAAATTCTGCAAGTTTTTGGGAACTCCTGAAAACTTGCAGTCTGATATAGCCTATATACCCTCACTCATCCGATGCTATCTCACTCATTTTTGAAGATAGAGCGTCGGCGATGTCATTTTTGGAATCAGGAGGACCAGATACGTGCCCCGCACCACAAATCACATCAATTTACGAAAAAAAAATTCTGCAAGTTTTTGGGAACTCCTGAAAACTTGCAGTCTGATATAGCCTATATACCCTCACTCATCCGATGCTATCTCACTCATTTTTGAAGATAGAGCGTCGGCGATGTCATTTTTGGAATCAGGAGGACCAGATACGTACCCCGCACCACAAATCACATCATTTTACGAAAAAAAAATTCTGCAAATTTTTTGAAATTTCAAAAAATTTGCAGCCTGATATAGCCTATATACCCTCACTCATCCGATGCTATCTCACTCATTTTTGAAGATAGAGCGTCGGCGATGTCATTTTTGGAATCAGGAGGACCAGATACGTGCCCCGCGCCACAAATCACATCATTTTACGAAAAAAAAAATTCTGCAAGTTTTTGGGAACTCCTGAAAACTTGCAGTCTGATATAGCCTATATACCCTCACTCATCCGATGCTATCTCACTCATTTTTGAAGATAGAGCGTCGGCGATGTCATTTTTGGAATCAGGAGGACCAGATACGTGTCCCGCACCACAAATCACATCATTTTACGAAAAAAAAAATTCTGCAAGTTTTTGGGAACTCCTGAAAACTTGCAGTCTGATATAGCCTATATACCCTCACTCATCCGATGCTATCTCACTCATTTTTGAAGATAGAGCGTCGGCGATGTCATTTTTGGAATCAGGAGGACCAGATACGTGTCCCGCACCACAAATCACATCATTTTACGAAAAAAAAAATCTGCAAATTTTTTGAAATTTCAAAAAATTTGCAGCCTGATATAGCCTATATACCCTCACTCATCCGATGCTATCTCACTCATTTTTGAAGATAGAGCGTCGGCGATGTCATTTTTGGAATCAGGAGGACCAGATACGTGCCCCGCACCACAAATCACATCAATTTACGAAAAAAAAAATTCTGCAAGTTTTTGGGAACTCCTGAAAACTTGCAGTCTGATATAGCCTATATACCCTCACTCATCCGATGCTATCTCACTCATTTTTGAAGATAGAGCGTCGGCGATGTCATTTTTGGAATCAGGAGGACCAGATACGTGCCCCGCACCACAAATCACATCATTTTACGAAAAAAAAAATCTGCAAATTTTTTGAAATTTCAAAAAATTTGCAGCCTGATATAGCCTATATACCCTCACTCATCCGATGCTATCTCACTCATTTTTGAAGATAGAGCGTCGGCGATGTCATTTTTGGAATCAGGAGGACCAGATACGTGCCCCGCACCACAAATCACATCAATTTACGAAAAAAAAAATTCTGCAAGTTTTTGGGAACTCCTGAAAACTTGCAGTCTGATATAGCCTATATACCCTCACTCATCCGATGCTATCTCACTCATTTTTGAAGATAGAGCGTCGGCGATGTCATTTTTGGAATCAGGAGGACCAGATACGTGCCCCGCGCCACAAATCACATCATTTTACGAAAAAAAAAATTCTGCAAGTTTTTGGGAACTCCTGAAAACTTGCAGTCTGATATAGCCTATATACCCTCACTCATCCGATGCTATCTCACTCATTTTTGAAGATAGAGCGTCGGCGATGTCATTTTTGGAATCAGGAGGACCAGATACGTGTCCCGCACCACAAATCACATCATTTTACGAAAAAAAAAATTCTGCAAGTTTTTGGGAACTCCTGAAAACTTGCAGTCTGATATAGCCTATATACCCTCACTCATCCGATGCTATCTCACTCATTTTTGAAGATAGAGCGTCGGCGATGTCATTTTTGGAATCAGGAGGACCAGATACGTGTCCCGCACCACAAATCACATCATTTTACGAAAAAAAAAATTCTGCAAGTTTTTGGGAACTCCTGAAAACTTGCAGTCTGATATAGCCTATATACCCTCACTCATCCGATGCTATCTCACTCATTTTTGAAGATAGAGCGTCGGCGATGTCATTTTTGGAATCAGGAGGACCAGATACGTGCCCCGCACCACAAATCACATCAATTTACGAAAAAAAAATTCTGCAAGTTTTTGGGAACTCCTGAAAACTTGCAGTCTGATATAGCCTATATACCCTCACTCATCCGATGCTATCTCACTCATTTTTGAAGATAGAGCGTCGGCGATGTCATTTTTGGAATCAGGAGGACCAGATACGTACCCCGCACCACAAATCACATCATTTTACGAAAAAAAAATTCTGCAAATTTTTTGAAATTTCAAAAAATTTGCAGCCTGATATAGCCTATATACCCTCACTCATCCGATGCTATCTCACTCATTTTTGAAGATAGAGCGTCGGCGATGTCATTTTTGGAATCAGGAGGACCAGATACGTGCCCCGCGCCACAAATCACATCATTTTACGAAAAAAAAAATTCTGCAAGTTTTTGGGAACTCCTGAAAACTTGCAGTCTGATATAGCCTATATACCCTCACTCATCCGATGCTATCTCACTCATTTTTGAAGATAGAGCGTCGGCGATGTCATTTTTGGAATCAGGAGGACCAGATACGTGTCCCGCACCACAAATCACATCATTTTACGAAAAAAAAAATTCTGCAAGTTTTTGGGAACTCCTGAAAACTTGCAGTCTGATATAGCCTATATACCCTCACTCATCCGATGCTATCTCACTCATTTTTGAAGATAGAGCGTCGGCGATGTCATTTTTGGAATCAGGAGGACCAGATACGTGTCCCGCACCACAAATCACATCATTTTACGAAAAAAAAAATTCTGCAAGTTTTTGGGAACTCCTGAAAACTTGCAGTCTGATATAGCCTATATACCCTCACTCATCCGATGCTATCTCACTCATTTTTGAAGATAGAGCGTCGGCGATGTCATTTTTGGAATCAGGAGGACCAGATACGTGCCCCGCACCACAAATCACATCAATTTACGAAAAAAAAATTCTGCAAGTTTTTGGGAACTCCTGAAAACTTGCAGTCTGATATAGCCTATATACCCTCACTCATCCGATGCTATCTCACTCATTTTTGAAGATAGAGCGTCGGCGATGTCATTTTTGGAATCAGGAGGACCAGATACGTACCCCGCACCACAAATCACATCATTTTACGAAAAAAAAATTCTGCAAATTTTTTGAAATTTCAAAAAATTTGCAGCCTGATATAGCCTATATACCCTCACTCATCCGATGCTATCTCACTCATTTTTGAAGATAGAGCGTCGGCGATGTCATTTTTGGAATCAGGAGGACCAGATACGTGCCCCGCACCACAAATCACATCAATTTACGAAAAAAAAAATTCTGCAAGTTTTTGGGAACTCCTGAAAACTTGCAGTCTGATATAGCCTATATACCCTCACTCATCCGATGCTATCTCACTCATTTTTGAAGATAGAGCGTCGGCGATGTCATTTTTGGAATCAGGAGGACCAGATACGTGCCCCGCACCACAAATCACATCATTTTACGAAAAAAAAAATTCTGCAAGTTTTTGGGAACTCCAGAAAACTTGCAGTCTGATATAGCCTATATACCCTCACTCATCCGATGCTATCTCACTCATTTTTGAAGATAGAGCGTCGGCGATGTCATTTTTGGAATCAGGAGGACCAGATACGTGCCCCGCACCACAAATCACATCAATTTACGAAAAAAAAAATTCTGCAAGTTTTTGGGAACTCCTGAAAACTTGCAGTCTGATATAGCCTATATACCCTCACTCATCCGATGCTATCTCACTCATTTTTGAAGATAGAGCGTCGGCGATGTCATTTTTGGAATCAGGAGGACCAGATACGTGCCCCGCACCACAAATCACATCATTTTACGAAAAAAAAAATCTGCAAATTTTTTGAAATTTCAAAAAATTTGCAGCCTGATATAGCCTATATACCCTCACTCATCCGATGCTATCTCACTCATTTTTGAAGATAGAGCGTCGGCGATGTCATTTTTGGAATCAGGAGGACCAGATACGTGCCCCGCACCACAAATCACATCAATTTACGAAAAAAAAAATTCTGCAAGTTTTTGGGAACTCCTGAAAACTTGCAGTCTGATATAGCCTATATACCCTCACTCATCCGATGCTATCTCACTCATTTTTGAAGATAGAGCGTCGGCGATGTCATTTTTGGAATCAGGAGGACCAGATACGTGCCCCGCACCACAAATCACATCAATTTACGAAAAAAAAAATTCTGCAAGTTTTTGGAAACTCCTGAAAACTTGCAGTCTGATATAGCCTATATACCCTCACTCATCCGATGCTATCTCACTCATTTTTGAAAATAGAGCGTCGGCGATGTCATTTTTGGAATCAGGAGGACCAGATACGTGCCCCGCACCACAAATCACATCATTTTACGAAAAAAAAAATTCTGCAAATTTTTTGAAATTTCAAAAAATTTGCAGCCTGATATAGCCTATATACCCTCACTCATCCGATGCTATCTCACTCATTTTTGAAGATAGAGCGTCGGCGATGTCATTTTTGGAATCAGGAGGATCAACTACGTCGGGTCCACCACAAGGCACATCATTTTACGAAAAAATATTTTCTGCAAATTTTTTGAAATTTAAAAAAATTTGCAACCTGATATACCCTATATACCCTCACTCAACCGAAGCTATCTCAGTCAATTTTGAAGATACAGCGTCGGCGATGTCATTTTTGGAATCAGGAGGATCAACTACGTCGGGTCCACCACAAATCACATCATTTTACGAAAAAATATTTTCTGCAAATTTTTTGAAATTCAAAAAAATTTGCAACCTGATATACCCTATATACCCTCACTCAATCGAAGCTATCTCAGTCAATTTTGAAGATACAGCGTCGGCGATGTCATTTTTGGAATCAGGAGGATCAACTACGTCGGGTCCACCACAAATCACATCATTTTACGAAAAAATATTTTCTGCAAGTTTTTTGAAATTTAAAAAAATTTGCAACCTGATATACCCTATATACCCTCACTCAACCGAAGCTATCTCAGTCAATTTTGAAGATACAGCGTCGGCGATGTCATTTTTGGAATCAGGAGGATCAACTACGTCGGGTCCACCACAAATCACATCATTTTACGAAAAAGTATTTTCTGCAAATTTTTTGAAATTTAAAAAAATTTGCAACCTGATATACCCTATATACCCTCACTCAATCGAAGCTATCTCAGTCAATTTTGAAGATACAGCGTCGGCGATGTCATTTTTGGAATCAGGAGGATCAACTACGTCGGGTCCACCACAAATCACATCATTTTACGAAAAAGTATTTTCTGCAAATTTTTTGAAATTTAAAAAAATTTGCAACCTGATATACCCTATATACCCTCACTCAACCGAAGCTATCTCAGTCAATTTTGAAGATACAGCGTCGGCGATGTCATTTTTGGAATCAGGAGGATCAACTACGTCGGGTCCACCACAAATCACATCATTTTACGAAAAAATATTTTCTGCAAGTTTTTTGAAATTTAAAAAAATTTGCAACCTGATATACCCTATATACCCTCACTCAACCGAAGCTATCTCAGTCAATTTTGAAGATACAGCGTCGGCGATGTCATTTTTGGAATCAGGAGGATCAACTACGTCGGGTCCACCACAAATCACATCATTTTACGAAAAAATATTTTCTGCAAATTTTTTGAAATTTAAAAAAATTTGCAACCTGATATACCCTATATACCCTCACTCAACCGAAGCTATCTCAGTCAATTTTGAAGATACAGCGTCGGCGATGTCATTTTTGGAATCAGGAGGATCAACTACGTCGGGTCCACCACAAATCACATCATTTTACGAAAAAATATTTTCTGCAAATTTTTTGAAATTTAAAAAAATTTGCAACCTGATATACCCTATATACCCTCACTCAACCGAAGCTATCTCAGTCAATTTTGAAGATACAGCGTCGGCGATGTCATTTTTGGAATCAGGAGGATCAACTACGTCGGGTCCACCACAAATCACATCATTTTACGAAAAAATATTTTCTGCAAATTTTTTGAAATTTAAAAAAATTTGCAACCTGATATACCCTATATACCCTCACTCAACCGAAGCTATCTCAGTCAATTTTGAAGATACAGCGTCGGCGATGTCATTTTTGGAATCAGGAGGATCAACTACGTCGGGTCCACCACAAATCACATCATTTTACGAAAAAGTATTTTCTGCAAATTTTTTGAAATTTAAAAAAATTTGCAACCTGATATACCCTATATACCCTCACTCAATCGAAGCTATCTCAGTCAATTTTGAAGATACAGCGTCGGCGATGTCATTTTTGGAATCAGGAGGATCAACTACGTCGGGTCCACCACAAATCACATCATTTTACGAAAAAATATTTTCTGCAAATTTTTTGAAATTTAAAAAAATTTGCAACCTGATATACCCTATATACCCTCACTCAACCGAAGCTATCTCAGTCAATTTTGAAGATACAGCGTCGGCGATGTCATTTTTGGAATCAGGAGGATCAACTACGTCGGGTCCACCACAAATCACATCATTTTACGAAAAAGTATTTTCTGCAAATTTTTTGAAATTTAAAAAAATTTGCAACCTGATATACCCTATATACCCTCACTCAACCGAAGCTATCTCAGTCAATTTTGAAGATACAGCGTCGGCGATGTCATTTTTGGAATCAGGAGGATCAACTACGTCGGGTCCACCACAAATCACATCATTTTACGAAAAAATATTTTCTGCAAGTTTTTTGAAATTTAAAAAAATTTGCAACCTGATATACCCTATATACCCTCACTCAACCGAAGCTATCTCAGTCAATTTTGAAGATACAGCGTCGGCGATGTCATTTTTGGAATCAGGAGGATCAACTACGTCGGGTCCACCACAAATCACATCATTTTACGAAAAAACATTTTCTGCAAATTTTTTGAAATTTAAAAAAATTTGCAACCTGATATACCCTATATACCCTCACTCAACCGAAGCTATCTCAGTCAATTTTGAAGATACAGCGTCGGCGATGTCATTTTTGGAATCAGGAGGATCAACTACGTCGGGTCCACCACAAATCACATCATTTTACGAAAAAATATTTTCTGCAAATTTTTTGAAATTTAAAAAAATTTGCAACCTGATATACCCTATATACCCTCACTCAACCGAAGCTATCTCAGTCAATTTTGAAGATACAGCGTCGGCGATGTCATTTTTGGAATCAGGAGGATCAACTACGTCGGGTCCACCACAAATCACATCATTTTACGAAAAAATATTTTCTGCAAATTTTTTGAAATTTAAAAAAATTTGCAACCTGATATACCCTATATACCCTCACTCAACCGAAGCTATCTCAGTCAATTTTGAAGATACAGCGTCGGCGATGTCATTTTTGGAATCAGGAGGATCAACTACGTCGGGTCCACCACAAATCACATCATTTTACGAAAAAATATTTTCTGCAAATTTTTTGAAATTTAAAAAAATTTGCAACCTGATATACCCTATATAACCTCACTCAATCGAAGCTATCTCAGTCAATTTTGAAGATACAGCGTCGGCGATGTCATTTTTGGAATCAGGAGGATCAACTACGTCGGGTCCACCACAAATCACATCATTTTACGAAAAAGTATTTTCTGCAAATTTTTTGAAATTTAAAAAAATTTGCAACCTGATATACCCTATATACCCTCACTCAATCGAAGCTATCTCAGTCAATTTTGAAGATACAGCGTCGGCGATGTCATTTTTGGAATCAGGAGGATCAACTACGTCGGGTCCACCACAAATCACATCATTTTACGAAAAAATATTTTCTGCAAATTTTTTGAAATTTAAAAAAATTTGCAACCTGATATACCCTATATACCCTCACTCAATCGAAGCTATCTCAGTCAATTTTGAAGATACAGCGTCGGCGATGTCATTTTTGGAATCAGGAGGATCAACTACGTCGGGTCCACCACAAGGCACATCATTTTACGAAAAAATATTTTCTGCAAATTTTTTGAAATTTAAAAAAATTTGCAACCTGATATACCCTATATACCCTCACTCAACCGAAGCTATCTCACTCATTTTTGAAAATAGAGCGTCGGCGATGTCATTTTTGGAATCAGGAGGACCAGATACGTGCCCCGCACCACAAATCACATCATTTTACGAAAAAAAAAATTCTGCAAATTTTTTGAAATTTCAAAAAATTTGCAGCCTGATATAGCCTATATACCCTCACTCATCCGATGCTATCTCACTCATTTTTGAAGATAGAGCGTCGGCGATGTCATTTTTGGAATCAGGAGGATCAACTACGTCGGGTCCACCACAAGGCACATCATTTTACGAAAAAATATTTTCTGCAAATTTTTTGAAATTTAAAAAAATTTGCAACCTGATATACCCTATATACCCTCACTCAACCGAAGCTATCTCAGTCAATTTTGAAGATACAGCGTCGGCGATGTCATTTTTGGAATCAGGAGGATCAACTACGTCGGGTCCACCACAAATCACATCATTTTACGAAAAAATATTTTCTGCAAATTTTTTGAAATTCAAAAAAATTTGCAACCTGATATACCCTATATACCCTCACTCAATCGAAGCTATCTCAGTCAATTTTGAAGATACAGCGTCGGCGATGTCATTTTTGGAATCAGGAGGATCAACTACGTCGGGTCCACCACAAATCACATCATTTTACGAAAAAATATTTTCTGCAAGTTTTTTGAAATTTAAAAAAATTTGCAACCTGATATACCCTATATACCCTCACTCAACCGAAGCTATCTCAGTCAATTTTGAAGATACAGCGTCGGCGATGTCATTTTTGGAATCAGGAGGATCAACTACGTCGGGTCCACCACAAATCACATCATTTTACGAAAAAGTATTTTCTGCAAATTTTTTGAAATTTAAAAAAATTTGCAACCTGATATACCCTATATACCCTCACTCAATCGAAGCTATCTCAGTCAATTTTGAAGATACAGCGTCGGCGATGTCATTTTTGGAATCAGGAGGATCAACTACGTCGGGTCCACCACAAATCACATCATTTTACGAAAAAGTATTTTCTGCAAATTTTTTGAAATTTAAAAAAATTTGCAACCTGATATACCCTATATACCCTCACTCAACCGAAGCTATCTCAGTCAATTTTGAAGATACAGCGTCGGCGATGTCATTTTTGGAATCAGGAGGATCAACTACGTCGGGTCCACCACAAATCACATCATTTTACGAAAAAATATTTTCTGCAAGTTTTTTGAAATTTAAAAAAATTTGCAACCTGATATACCCTATATACCCTCACTCAACCGAAGCTATCTCAGTCAATTTTGAAGATACAGCGTCGGCGATGTCATTTTTGGAATCAGGAGGATCAACTACGTCGGGTCCACCACAAATCACATCATTTTACGAAAAAATATTTTCTGCAAATTTTTTGAAATTTAAAAAAATTTGCAACCTGATATACCCTATATACCCTCACTCAACCGAAGCTATCTCAGTCAATTTTGAAGATACAGCGTCGGCGATGTCATTTTTGGAATCAGGAGGATCAACTACGTCGGGTCCACCACAAATCACATCATTTTACGAAAAAATATTTTCTGCAAATTTTTTGAAATTTAAAAAAATTTGCAACCTGATATACCCTATATACCCTCACTCAACCGAAGCTATCTCAGTCAATTTTGAAGATACAGCGTCGGCGATGTCATTTTTGGAATCAGGAGGATCAACTACGTCGGGTCCACCACAAATCACATCATTTTACGAAAAAATATTTTCTGCAAATTTTTTGAAATTTAAAAAAATTTGCAACCTGATATACCCTATATACCCTCACTCAACCGAAGCTATCTCAGTCAATTTTGAAGATACAGCGTCGGCGATGTCATTTTTGGAATCAGGAGGATCAACTACGTCGGGTCCACCACAAATCACATCATTTTACGAAAAAGTATTTTCTGCAAATTTTTTGAAATTTAAAAAAATTTGCAACCTGATATACCCTATATACCCTCACTCAATCGAAGCTATCTCAGTCAATTTTGAAGATACAGCGTCGGCGATGTCATTTTTGGAATCAGGAGGATCAACTACGTCGGGTCCACCACAAATCACATCATTTTACGAAAAAATATTTTCTGCAAATTTTTTGAAATTTAAAAAAATTTGCAACCTGATATACCCTATATACCCTCACTCAACCGAAGCTATCTCAGTCAATTTTGAAGATACAGCGTCGGCGATGTCATTTTTGGAATCAGGAGGATCAACTACGTCGGGTCCACCACAAATCACATCATTTTACGAAAAAGTATTTTCTGCAAATTTTTTGAAATTTAAAAAAATTTGCAACCTGATATACCCTATATACCCTCACTCAACCGAAGCTATCTCAGTCAATTTTGAAGATACAGCGTCGGCGATGTCATTTTTGGAATCAGGAGGATCAACTACGTCGGGTCCACCACAAATCACATCATTTTACGAAAAAATATTTTCTGCAAGTTTTTTGAAATTTAAAAAAATTTGCAACCTGATATACCCTATATACCCTCACTCAACCGAAGCTATCTCAGTCAATTTTGAAGATACAGCGTCGGCGATGTCATTTTTGGAATCAGGAGGATCAACTACGTCGGGTCCACCACAAATCACATCATTTTACGAAAAAATATTTTCTGCAAATTTTTTGAAATTTAAAAAAATTTGCAACCTGATATACCCTATATACCCTCACTCAACCGAAGCTATCTCAGTCAATTTTGAAGATACAGCGTCGGCGATGTCATTTTTGGAATCAGGAGGATCAACTACGTCGGGTCCACCACAAATCACATCATTTTACGAAAAAATATTTTCTGCAAATTTTTTGAAATTTAAAAAAATTTGCAACCTGATATACCCTATATACCCTCACTCAACCGAAGCTATCTCAGTCAATTTTGAAGATACAGCGTCGGCGATGTCATTTTTGGAATCAGGAGGATCAACTACGTCGGGTCCACCACAAATCACATCATTTTACGAAAAAATATTTTCTGCAAATTTTTTGAAATTTAAAAAAATTTGCAACCTGATATACCCTATATACCCTCACTCAACCGAAGCTATCTCAGTCAATTTTGAAGATACAGCGTCGGCGATGTCATTTTTGGAATCAGGAGGATCAACTACGTCGGGTCCACCACAAATCACATCATTTTACGAAAAAATATTTTCTGCAAATTTTTTGAAATTTAAAAAAATTTGCAACCTGATATACCCTATATAACCTCACTCAATCGAAGCTATCTCAGTCAATTTTGAAGATACAGCGTCGGCGATGTCATTTTTGGAATCAGGAGGATCAACTACGTCGGGTCCACCACAAATCACATCATTTTACGAAAAAGTATTTTCTGCAAATTTTTTGAAATTTAAAAAAATTTGCAACCTGATATACCCTATATACCCTCACTCAATCGAAGCTATCTCAGTCAATTTTGAAGATACAGCGTCGGCGATGTCATTTTTGGAATCAGGAGGATCAACTACGTCGGGTCCACCACAAATCACATCATTTTACGAAAAAATATTTTCTGCAAATTTTTTGAAATTTAAAAAAATTTGCAACCTGATATACCCTATATACCCTCACTCAATCGAAGCTATCTCAGTCAATTTTGAAGATACAGCGTCGGCGATGTCATTTTTGGAATCAGGAGGATCAACTACGTCGGGTCCACCACAAGGCACATCATTTTACGAAAAAATATTTTCTGCAAATTTTTTGAAATTTAAAAAAATTTGCAACCTGATATACCCTATATACCCTCACTCAACCGAAGCTATCTCAGTCAATTTTGAAGATACAGCGTCGGCGATGTCATTTTTGGAATCAGGAGGATCAACTACGTCGGGTCCACCACAAATCACATCATTTTACGAAAAAATATTTTCTGCAAATTTTTTGAAATTTAAAAAAATTTGCAACCTGATATACCCTATATACCCTCACTCAACCGAAGCTATCTCAGTCAATTTTGAAGATACAGCGTCGGCGATGTCATTTTTGGAATCAGGAGGATCAACTACGTCGGGTCCACCACAAGGCACATCATTTTACGAAAAAATATTTTCTGCAAATTTTTTGAAATTTAAAAAAATTTGCAACCTGATATACCCTATATACCCTCACTCAATCGAAGCTATCTCAGTCAATTTTGAAGATACAGCGTCGGCGATGTCATTTTTGGAATCAGGAGGATCAACTACGTCGGGTCCACCACAAATCACATCATTTTACGAAAAAATATTTTCTGCAAATTTTTTGAAATTTAAAAAAATTTGCAACCTGATATACCCTATATACCCTCACTTAACCGAAGCTATCTCAGTCAATTTTGAAGATACAGCGTCGGCGATGTCATTTTTGGAATCAGGAGGATCAACTACGTCGGGTCCACCACAAATCACATCATTTTACGAAAAAATATTTTCTGCAAATTTTTTGAAATTTAAAAAAATTTGCAACCTGATATACCCTATATACCCTCACTCAATCGAAGCTATCTCAGTCAATTTTGAAGATACAGCGTCGGCGATGTCATTTTTGGAATCAGGAGGATCAACTACGTCGGGTCCACCACAAGGCACATCATTTTACGAAAAAATATTTTCTGCAAATTTTTTGAAATTTAAAAAAATTTGCAACCTGATATACCCTATATACCCTCACTCAACCGAAGCTATCTCAGTCAATTTTGAAGATACAGCGTCGGCGATGTCATTTTTGGAATCAGGAGGATCAACTACGTCGGGTCCACCACAAATCACATCATTTTACGAAAAAATATTTTCTGCAAATTTTTTGAAATTTAAAAAAATTTGCAACCTGATATACCCTATATACCCTCACTTAACCGAAGCTATCTCAGTCAATTTTGAAGATACAGCGTCGGCGATGTCATTTTTGGAATCAGGAGGATCAACTACGTCGGGTCCACCACAAATCACATCATTTTACGAAAAAATATTTTCTGCAAATTTTTTGAAATTTAAAAAAATTTGCAACCTGATATACCCTATATACCCTCACTCAATCGAAGCTATCTCAGTCAATTTTGAAGATACAGCGTCGGCGATGTCATTTTTGGAATCAGGAGGATCAACTACGTCGGGTCCACCACAAGGCACATCATTTTACGAAAAAATATTTTCTGCAAATTTTTTGAAATTTAAAAAAATTTGCAACCTGATATACCCTATATACCCTCACTCAACCGAAGCTATCTCAGTCAATTTTGAAGATACAGCGTCGGCGATGTCATTTTTGGAATCAGGAGGATCAACTACGTCGGGTCCACCACAAATCACATCATTTTACGAAAAAATATTTTCTGCAAATTTTTTGAAATTTAAAAAAATTTGCAACCTGATATACCCTATATACCCTCACTCAACCGAAGCTATCTCACTCATTTTTGAAGATACAGCGTCGGCGATGTCATTTTTGGAATCAGGAGGATCAACTACGTCGGGTCCACCACAAGGCACATCATTTTACGAAAAAATATTTTCTGCAAATTTTTTGAAATTTAAAAAAATTTGCAACCTGATATACCCTATATACCCTCACTCAACCGAAGCTATCTCAGTCAATTTTGAAGATACAGCGTCGGCGATGTCATTTTTGGAATCAGGAGGATCAACTACGTCGGGTCCACCACAAATCACATCATTTTACGAAAAAATATTTTCTGCAAATTTTTTGAAATTTAAAAAAATTTGCAACCTGATATACCCTATATACCCTCACTCAACCGAAGCTATCTCAGTCAATTTTGAAGATACAGCGTCGGCGATGTCATTTTTGGAATCAGGAGGATCAACTACGTCGGGTCCACCACAAATCACATCATTTTACGAAAAAATATTTTCTGCAAATTTTTTGAAATTTAAAAAAATTTGCAACCTGATATACCCTATATACCCTCACTCAATCGAAGCTATCTCAGTCAATTTTGAAGATACAGCGTCGGCGATGTCATTTTTGGAATCAGGAGGATCAACTACGTCGGGTCCACCACAAGGCACATCATTTTACGAAAAAATATTTTCTGCAAATTTTTTGAAATTTAAAAAAATTTGCAACCTGATATACCCTATATACCCTCACTCAACCGAAGCTATCTCAGTCAATTTTGAAGATACAGCGTCGGCGATGTCATTTTTGGAATCAGGAGGATCAACTACGTCGGGTCCACCACAAATCACATCATTTTACGAAAAAATATTTTCTGCAAATTTTTTGAAATTTAAAAAAATTTGCAACCTGATATACCCTATATACCCTCACTCAACCGAAGCTATCTCAGTCAATTTTGAAGATACAGCGTCGGCGATGTCATTTTTGGAATCAGGAGGATCAACTACGTCGGGTCCACCACAAGGCACATCATTTTACGAAAAAATATTTTCTGCAAATTTTTTGAAATTTAAAAAAATTTGCAACCTGATATACCCTATATACCCTCACTCAATCGAAGCTATCTCAGTCAATTTTGAAGATACAGCGTCGGCGATGTCATTTTTGGAATCAGGAGGATCAACTACGTCGGGTCCACCACAAATCACATCATTTTACGAAAAAATATTTTCTGCAAATTTTTTGAAATTTAAAAAAATTTGCAACCTGATATACCCTATATACCCTCACTCAATCGAAGCTATCTCAGTCAATTTTGAAGATACAGCGTCGGCGATGTCATTTTTGGAATCAGGAGGATCAACTACGTCGGGTCCACCACAAATCACATCATTTTACGAAAAAATATTTTCTGCAAATTTTTTGAAATTTAAAAAAATTTGCAACCTGATATACCCTATATACCCTCACTTAACCGAAGCTATCTCAGTCAATTTTGAAGATACAGCGTCGGCGATGTCATTTTTGGAATCAGGAGGATCAACTACGTCGGGTCCACCACAAATCACATCATTTTACGAAAAATTATTTTCTGCAAATTTTTTGAAATTTCAAAAAATTTGCAGTCGGATATAGCCTATATACCCTCACTCAAACGAAGCTATCTCAGTCAATTTTGAAGATACAGCGTCGGCGATGTCATTTTTGGAATCAGGAGGATCAACTACGTCGGGTCCACCACAAATCACATCATTTTACGAAAAATTATTTTCTGCAAATTTTTTGAAATTTCAAAAAATTTGCAGTCGGATATAGCCTATATACCCTCACTCAACCGAAGCTATCTCAGTCAATTTTGAAGATACAGCGTCGGCGATGTCATTTTTGGAATCAGGAGGATCAACTACGTCGGGTCCACCACAAATCACATCATTTTACGAAAAAATATTTTCTGCAAATTTTTTGAAATTTAAAAAAATTTGCAACCTGATATACCCTATATACCCTCACTCAATCGAAGCTATCTCAGTCAATTTTGAAGATACAGCGTCGGCGATGTCATTTTTGGAATCAGGAGGATCAACTACGTCGGGTCCACCACAAGGCACATCATTTTACGAAAAAATATTTTCTGCAAATTTTTTGAAATTTAAAAAAATTTGCAACCTGATATACCCTATATACCCTCACTCAACCGAAGCTATCTCAGTCAATTTTGAAGATACAGCGTCGGCGATGTCATTTTTGGAATCAGGAGGATCAACTACGTCGGGTCCACCACAAATCACATCATTTTACGAAAAAATATTTTCTGCAAATTTTTTGAAATTTAAAAAAATTTGCAACCTGATATACCCTATATACCCTCACTCAACCGAAGCTATCTCACTCATTTTTGAAGATACAGCGTCGGCGATGTCATTTTTGGAATCAGGAGGATCAACTACGTCGGGTCCACCACAAGGCACATCATTTTACGAAAAAATATTTTCTGCAAATTTTTTGAAATTTAAAAAAATTTGCAACCTGATATACCCTATATACCCTCACTCAACCGAAGCTATCTCAGTCAATTTTGAAGATACAGCGTCGGCGATGTCATTTTTGGAATCAGGAGGATCAACTACGTCGGGTCCACCACAAATCACATCATTTTACGAAAAAATATTTTCTGCAAATTTTTTGAAATTTAAAAAAATTTGCAACCTGATATACCCTATATACCCTCACTCAACCGAAGCTATCTCAGTCAATTTTGAAGATACAGCGTCGGCGATGTCATTTTTGGAATCAGGAGGATCAACTACGTCGGGTCCACCACAAATCACATCATTTTACGAAAAAATATTTTCTGCAAATTTTTTGAAATTTAAAAAAATTTGCAACCTGATATACCCTATATACCCTCACTCAATCGAAGCTATCTCAGTCAATTTTGAAGATACAGCGTCGGCGATGTCATTTTTGGAATCAGGAGGATCAACTACGTCGGGTCCACCACAAGGCACATCATTTTACGAAAAAATATTTTCTGCAAATTTTTTGAAATTTAAAAAAATTTGCAACCTGATATACCCTATATACCCTCACTCAACCGAAGCTATCTCAGTCAATTTTGAAGATACAGCGTCGGCGATGTCATTTTTGGAATCAGGAGGATCAACTACGTCGGGTCCACCACAAATCACATCATTTTACGAAAAAATATTTTCTGCAAATTTTTTGAAATTTAAAAAAATTTGCAACCTGATATACCCTATATACCCTCACTCAACCGAAGCTATCTCAGTCAATTTTGAAGATACAGCGTCGGCGATGTCATTTTTGGAATCAGGAGGATCAACTACGTCGGGTCCACCACAAGGCACATCATTTTACGAAAAAATATTTTCTGCAAATTTTTTGAAATTTAAAAAAATTTGCAACCTGATATACCCTATATACCCTCACTCAATCGAAGCTATCTCAGTCAATTTTGAAGATACAGCGTCGGCGATGTCATTTTTGGAATCAGGAGGATCAACTACGTCGGGTCCACCACAAATCACATCATTTTACGAAAAAATATTTTCTGCAAATTTTTTGAAATTTAAAAAAATTTGCAACCTGATATACCCTATATACCCTCACTCAATCGAAGCTATCTCAGTCAATTTTGAAGATACAGCGTCGGCGATGTCATTTTTGGAATCAGGAGGATCAACTACGTCGGGTCCACCACAAATCACATCATTTTACGAAAAAATATTTTCTGCAAATTTTTTGAAATTTAAAAAAATTTGCAACCTGATATACCCTATATACCCTCACTTAACCGAAGCTATCTCAGTCAATTTTGAAGATACAGCGTCGGCGATGTCATTTTTGGAATCAGGAGGATCAACTACGTCGGGTCCACCACAAGGCACATCATTTTACGAAAAAATATTTTCTGCAAATTTTTTGAAATTCAAAAAAATTTGCAACCTGATATACCCTATATACCCTCACTCAATCGAAGCTATCTCAGTCAATTTTGAAGATACAGCGTCGGCGATGTCATTTTTGGAATCAGGAGGATCAACTACGTCGGGTCCACCACAAATCACATCATTTTACGAAAAAATATTTTCTGCAAATTTTTTGAAATTTAAAAAAATTTGCAACCTGATATACCCTATATACCCTCACTCAAACGAAGCTATCTCAGTCAATTTTGAAGATACAGCGTCGGCGATGTCATTTTTGGAATCAGGAGGATCAACTACGTCGGGTCCACCACAAATCACATGATTTTACGAAAAAATATTTTCTGCAAATTTTTTGAAATTTAAAAAAATTTGCAACCTGATATACCCTATATACCCTCACTCAACCGAAGCTATCTCAGTCAATTTTGAAGATACAGCGTCGGCGATGTCATTTTCGGAATCAGGAGGATCAACTACGTCGGGTCCACTGAAAATCACATCATTTTACAAAAAAAAATTTGAAACTTTTCTGCGCCGCAGAAAAGTTTCAGCCTTGCTCACTCTACTATATACCCTCACTCAAACGAAGCTATCTCAGTCAATTTTGAAGATACAGCGTCGGCGATGTCATTTTTGGAATCAGGGGGATCAACTACGTCGGGTCCACCACAAATCACATCATTTTACGAAAAATTATTTTCTGCAAATTTTTTGAAATTTCAAAAAATTTGCAGTCGGATATAGCCTATATACCCTCACTCAAACGAAGCTATCTCAGTCAATTTTGAAGATACAGCGTCGGCGATGTCATTTTTGGAATCAGGAGGATCAACTACGTCGGGTCCACCACAAATCACATCATTTTACGAAAAATTATTTTCTGCAAATTTTTTGAAATTTCAAAAAATTTGCAGTCGGATATAGCCTATATACCCTCACTCAACCGAAGCTATCTCAGTCAATTTTGAAGATACAGCGTCGGCGATGTCATTTTCGGAATCAGGAGGATCAACTACGTCGGGTCCACTGAAAATCACATCATTTTACAAAAAAAAATTTTGAAACTTTTCTGCGCCGCAGAAAAGTTTCAGCCTTGCTCACTCTACTATATACCCTCACTCAAACGAAGCTATCTCAGTCAATTTTGAAGATACAGCGTCGGCGATGTCATTTTTGGAATCAGGAGGATCAACTACGTCGGGTCCACCACAAATCACATCATTTTACGAAAAAATATTTTCTGCAAATTTTTTGAAATTTAAAAAAATTTGCAGTCGGATATAGCCTATATACCCTCACTCATCCGATGCTATCTCACTCATTTTTGAAGATAGAGCGTCGGCGATGTCATTTTCGGAATCAGGAGGATCAACTACGTCGGGTCCACTGAAAATCACATCATTTTACGAAAAAATATTTTCTGCAAATTTTTTGAAATTTAAAAAAATTTGCAACCTGATATACCCTATATACCCTCACTCAACCGAAGCTATCTCAGTCATATTTGAAGATACAGCGTCGGCGATGTCATTTTTGGAATCAGGAGGATCAACTACGTCGGGTCCACCACAAATCACATCATTTTACGAAAAAATATTTTCTGCAAATTTTTTGAAATTTAAAAAAATTGGCAACCTGATATACCCTATATACCCTCACTCAAACGAAGCTATCTCAGTCAATTTTGAAGATACAGCGTCGGCGATGTCATTTTTGGAATCAGGAGGATCAACTACGTCGGGTCCACCACAAATCACATCATTTTACGAAAAAATATTTTCTGCAAATTTTTTGAAATTTCAAAAAATTTGCAACCTGATATACCCTATATACCCTCACTCAAACGAAGCTATCTCAGTCAATTTTGAAGATACATCGTCGGCGATGTCATTTTTGGAATCAGGAGGATCAACTACGTCGGGTCCACCACAAATCACATCATTTTACGAAAAAATATTTTCTGCAAATTTTTTGAAATTTAAAAAAATTTGCAGTCGGATATAGCCTATATACCCTCACTCATCCGATGCTATCTCACTCATTTTTGAAGATAGAGCGTCGGCGATGTCATTTTCGGAATCAGGAGGATCAACTACGTCGGGTCCACTGAAAATCACATCATTTTACAAAAAAAAATTTGAAACTTTTCTGCGCCGCAGAAAAGTTTCAGCTTTGCTCACTCTACTATATACTCTCACTCAAACGAAGCTATCTCAGTCAATTTTGAAGATACAGCGTCGGCGATGTCATTTTTGGAATCAGGAGGATCAACTACGTCGGGTCCACCACAAATCACATCATTTTACGAAAAAATATTTTCTGCAAATTTTTTGAAATTTAAAAAAATTTGCAACCTGATATACCCTATATACCCTCACTCAACCGAAGCTATCTCAGTCATATTTGAAGATACAGCGTCGGCGATGTCATTTTTGGAATCAGGAGGATCAACTACGTCGGGTCCACCACAAATCACATCATTTTACGAAAAAATATTTTCTGCAAATTTTTTGAAATTTAAAAAAATTGGCAACCTGATATACCCTATATACCCTCACTCAAACGAAGCTATCTCAGTCAATTTTGAAGATACAGCGTCGGCGATGTCATTTTTGGAATCAGGAGGATCAACTACGTCGGGTCCACCACAAATCACATCATTTTACGAAAAAATATTTTCTGCAAATTTTTTGAAATTTCAAAAAATTTGCAACCTGATATACCCTATATACCCTCACTCAAACGAAGCTATCTCAGTCAATTTTGAAGATACATCGTCGGCGATGTCATTTTTGGAATCAGGAGGATCAACTACGTCGGGTCCACCACAAATCACATCATTTTACGAAAAAATATTTTCTGCAAATTTTTTGAAATTTAAAAAAATTTGCAACCTGATATACCCTATATACCCTCACTCAACCGAAGCTATCTCAGTCAATTTTGAAGATACAGCGTCGGCGATGTCATTTTTGGAATCAGGAGGATCAACTACGTCGGGTCCACCACAAATCACATGATTTTACGAAAAAATATTTTCTGCAAATTTTTTGAAATTTAAAAAAATTTGCAACCTGATATACCCTATATACCCTCACTCAACCGAAGCTATCTCAGTCAATTTTGAAGATACAGCGTCGGCGATGTCATTTTTGGAATCAGGGGGATCAACTACGTCGGGTCCACCACAAATCACATCATTTTACGAAAAATTATTTTCTGCAAATTTTTTGAAATTTCAAAAAATTTGCAACCTGATATACCCTATATACCCTCACTCAACCGAAGCTATCTCAGTCAATTTTGAAGATACAGCGTCGGCGATGTCATTTTCGGAATCAGGAGGATCAACTACGTCGGGTCCACTGAAAATCACATCATTTTACAAAAAAAAAATTGAAACTTTTCTGCGCCGCAGAAAAGTTTCAGCCTTGCTCACTCTACTATATACCCTCACTCAAACGAAGCTATCTCAGTCAATTTTGAAGATACAGCGTCGGCGATGTCATTTTTGGAATCAGGGGGATCAACTACGTCGGGTCCACCACAAATCACATCATTTTACGAAAAATTATTTTCTGCAAATTTTTTGAAATTTCAAAAAATTTGCAGTCGGATATAGCCTATATACCCTCACTCAAACGAAGCTATCTCAGTCAATTTTGAAGATACAGCGTCGGCGATGTCATTTTTGGAATCAGGAGGATCAACTACGTCGGGTCCACCACAAATCACATCATTTTACGAAAAATTATTTTCTGCAAATTTTTTGAAATTTCAAAAAATTTGCAGTCGGATATAGCCTATATACCCTCACTCAACCGAAGCTATCTCAGTCAATTTTGAAGATACAGCGTCGGCGATGTCATTTTCGGAATCAGGAGGATCAACTACGTCGGGTCCACTGAAAATCACATCATTTTACAAAAAAAAATTTTGAAACTTTTCTGCGCCGCAGAAAAGTTTCAGCCTTGCTCACTCTACTATATACCCTCACTCAAACGAAGCTATCTCAGTCAATTTTGAAGATACAGCGTCGGCGATGTCATTTTTGGAATCAGGAGGATCAACTACGTCGGGTCCACCACAAATCACATCATTTTACGAAAAAATATTTTCTGCAAATTTTTTGAAATTTAAAAAAATTTGCAGTCGGATATAGCCTATATACCCTCACTCATCCGATGCTATCTCACTCATTTTTGAAGATAGAGCGTCGGCGATGTCATTTTCGGAATCAGGAGGATCAACTACGTCGGGTCCACTGAAAATCACATCATTTTACAAAAAAAAATTTGAAACTTTTCTGCGCCGCAGAAAAGTTTCAGCTTTGCTCACTCTACTATATACCCTCACTCAAACGAAGCTATCTCAGTCAATTTTGAAGATACAGCGTCGGCGATGTCATTTTTGGAATCAGGAGGATCAACTACGTCGGGTCCACCACAAATCACATCATTTTACGAAAAAATATTTTCTGCAAATTTTTTGAAATTTCAAAAAATTTGCAACCTGATATACCCTATATACCCTCACTCAAACGAAGCTATCTCAGTCAATTTTGAAGATACAGCGTCGGCGATGTCATTTTTGGAATCAGGAGGATCAACTACGTCGGGTCCACCACAAATCACAACATTTTACGAAAAAATATTTTCTGCAAATTTTTTGAAATTTAAAAAAATTGGCAACCTGATATACCCTATATACCCTCACTCAAACGAAGCTATCTCAGTCAATTTTGAAGATACAGCGTCGGCGATGTCATTTTTGGAATCAGGAGGATCAACTACGCCGGGTCCACCACAAATCACATCATTTTACGAAAAAATATTTTCTGCAAATTTTTTGAAATTTCAAAAAATTTGCAACCTGATATACCCTATATACCCTCACTCAAACGAAGCTATCTCAGTCAATTTTGAAGATACAGCGTCGGCGATGTCATTTTTGGAATCAGGAGGATCAACTACGTCGGGTCCACCACAAATCACATCATTTTACGAAAAATTATTTTCTGCAAATTTTTTGAAATTTCAAAAAATTTGCAGTCGGATATAGCCTATATACCCTCACTCAACCGAAGCTATCTCAGTCAATTTTGAAGATACAGCGTCGGCGATGTCATTTTCGGAATCAGGAGGATCAACTACGTCGGGTCCACTGAAAATCACATCATTTTACAAAAAAAAATTTTGAAACTTTTCTGCGCCGCAGAAAAGTTTCAGCCTTGCTCACTCTACTATATACCCTCACTCAAACGAAGCTATCTCAGTCAATTTTGAAGATACAGCGTCGGCGATGTCATTTTTGGAATCAGGAGGATCAACTACGTCGGGTCCACCACAAATCACATCATTTTACAAAAAAATATTTTCTGCAAATTTTTTGAAATTTAAAAAAATTTGCAGTCGGATATAGCCTATATACCCTCACTCATCCGATGCTATCTCACTCATTTTTGAAGATAGAGCGTCGGCGATGTCATTTTCGGAATCAGGAGGATCAACTACGTCGGGTCCACTGAAAATCACATCATTTTACAAAAAAAAATTTGAAACTTTTCTGCGCCGCAGAAAAGTTTCAGCTTTGCTCACTCTACTATATACCCTCACTCAAACGAAGCTATCTCAGTCAATTTTGAAGATACAGCGTCGGCGATGTCATTTTCGGAATCAGGAGGATCAACTACGTCGGGTCCACTGAAAATCACATCATTTTACAAAAAAAAATTTGAAACTTTTCTGCGCCGCAGAAAAGTTTCAGCTTTGCTCACTCTACTATATACCCTCACTCAAACGAAGCTATCTCAGTCAATTTTGAAGATACAGCGTCGGCGATGTCATTTTCGGAATCAGGAGGATCAACTACGTCGGGTCCACTGAAAATCACATCATTTTACAAAAAAAAATTTGAAACTTTTCTGCGCCGCAGAAAAGTTTCAGCTTTGCTCACTCTACTATATACCCTCACTCAAACGAAGCTATCTCAGTCAATTTTGAAGATACAGCGTCGGCGATGTCATTTTCGGAATCAGGAGGATCAACTACGTCGGGTCCACTGAAAATCACATCATTTTACAAAAAAAAATTTTGAAACTTTTCTGCGCCGCAGAAAAGTTTCAGCCTTGCTCACTCTACTATATACCCTCACTCAAACGAAGCTATCTCAGTCAATTTTGAAGATACATCGTCGGCGATGTCATTTTTGGAATCAGGAGGATCAACTACGTCGGGTCCACCACAAATCACATCATTTTACGAAAAAATATTTTCTGCAAATTTTTCGAAATTTAAAAAAATTTGCAACCTGATATACCCTTTATACCCTCACTCAACCGAAGCTATCTCAGTCAATTTTGAAGATACAGCGTCGGCGATGTCATTTTCGGAATCAGGAGGATCAACTACGTCGGGTCCACCACAAATCACATCATTTTACGAAAAAATATTTTCTGCAAATTTTTTGAAATTTAAAAAAATTTGCAACCTGATATACCCTATATACCCTCACTCAACCGAAGCTATCTCAGTCAATTTTGAAGATACAGCGTCGGCGATGTCATTTTCGGAATCAGGAGGATCAACTACGTCGGGTCCACTGAAAATCACATCATTTTACGAAAAAATATTTTCTGCAAATTTTTTGAAATTTAAAAAAATTGGCAACCTGATATACCCTATATACCCTCACTCAAACGAAGCTATCTCAGTCAGTTTTGAAGATACAGCGTCGGCGATGTCATTTTTGGAATCAGGAGGATCAACTACGTCGGGTCCACCACAAATCACATCATTTTACGAAAAAATATTTTCTGCAAATTTTTTGAAATTTAAAAAAATTGGCAACCTGATATACCCTATATACCCTACTCAAACGAAGCTATCTCAGTCAATTTTGAAGATACAGCGTCGGCGATGTCATTTTTGGAATCAGGAGGATCAACTACGTCGGGTCCACCACAAATCACATCATTTTACGAAAAAATATTTTCTGCAAATTTTTTGAAATTTAAAAAAATTTGCAACCTGATATACCCTATATACCCTCACTCAACCGAAGCTATCTCAGTCAGTTTTGAAGATACAGCGTCGGCGATGTCATTTTTGGAATCAGGAGGATCAACTACGTCGGGTCCACCACAAATCACATCATTTTACGAAAAAATATTTTCTGCAAATTTTTTGAAATTTAAAAAAATTGGCAACCTGATATACCCTATATACCCTACTCAAACGAAGCTATCTCAGTCAATTTTGAAGATACAGCGTCGGCGATGTCATTTTCGGAATCAGGAGGATCAACTACGTCGGGTCCACTGAAAATCACATCATTTTACAAAAAAAAAATTTTGAAACTTTTCTGCGCCGCAGAAAAGTTTCAGCCTTGCTCACTCTACTATATACCCTCACTCAAACGAAGCTATCTCAGTCAATTTTGAAGATACAGCGTCGGCGATGTCATTTTTGGAATCAGGAGGATCAACTACGTCGGGTCCACCACAAATCACATCATTTTACGAAAAAATATTTTCTGCAAATTTTTTGAAATTTAAAAAAATTTGCAACCTGATATGTCCTATATACCCTCACTCAACCGAAGCTATCTCAGTCAACTTTGAAGATACAGCGTCGGCGATGTCATTTTTGGAATCAGGAGGATCAACTACGTCGGATCCACCACAAATCACAACATTTTACAAAAAAAAATTTTGAAACTTTTCTGCGCCGCAGAAAAGTTTCAGCCTTGCTCACTCTACTATATACCCTCACTCAAACGAAGCTATCTCAGTCAATTTTGAAGATACAGCGTCGGCGATGTCATTTTTGGAATCAGGAGGATCAACTACGTCGGGTCCACCACAAATCACATCATTTTACGAAAAAATATTTTCTGCAAATTTTTTGAAATTTAAAAAAATTTGCAACCTGATATACCCTATATACCCTCACTCAACCGAAGCTATCTCAGTCAATTTTGAAGATACAGCGTCGGCGATGTCATTTTCGGAATCAGGAGGATCAACTACGTCGGGTCCACTGAAAATCACATCATTTTACAAAAAAAAATTTTGAAACTTTTCTGCGCCGCAGAAAAGTTTCAGCCTTGCTCACTCTACTATATACCCTCACTCAAACGAAGCTATCTCAGTCGTCAATTTTGAAGATACAGCGTCGGCGATGTCATTTTCGGAATCAGGAGGATCAACTACGTCGGGTCCACTGAAAATCACATCATTTTACAAAAAAAAATTTTGAAACTTTTCTGCGCCGCAGAAAAGTTTCAGCCTTGCTCACTCTACTATATACCCTCACTCAAACGAAGCTATCTCAGTCAATTTTGAAGATACAGCGTCGGCGATGTCATTTTCGGAATCAGGAGGATCAACTACGTCGGGTCCACTGAAAATCACATCATTTTACAAAAAAAAATTTTGAAACTTTTCTGCGCCGCAGAAAAGTTTCAGCCTTGCTCACTCTACTATATACCCTCACTCAAACGAAGCTATCTCAGTCGTCAATTTTGAAGATACAGCGTCGGCGATGTCATTTTCGGAATCAGGAGGATCAACTACGACGGGTCCACCACAAATCACATCATTTTATGAAAAAATATTTTCTGCAAATTTTTTGAAATTTCAAAAAATTTGCAACCTGATATACCCTATATACCCTCACTCAAACGAAGCTATCTCAGTCAATTTTGAAGATACAGCGTCGGCGATGTCATTTTTGGAATCAGGAGGATCAACTACGTCGGGTCCACCACAAATCACATCATTTTACGAAAAAATATTTTCTGCAAATTTTTTGAAATTTAAAAAAATTTGCAACCTGATATACCCTATATACCCTCACTCAACCGAAGCTATCTCAGTCAACTTTGAAGATACAGCGTCGGCGATGTCATTTTTGGAATCAGGAGGATCAACTACGTCGGGTCCACCACAAATCACATCATTTTACGAAAAAATATTTTCTGCAAATTTTTTGAAATTTAAAAAAATTTGCAACCTGATATGTCCTATATACCCTCACTCAACCGAAGCTATCTCAGTCAACTTTGAAGATACAGCGTCGGCGATGTCATTTTTGGAATCAGGAGGATCAACTACGTCGGATCCACCACAAATCACAACATTTTACAAAAAAAAATTTTGAAACTTTTCTGCGCCGCAGAAAAGTTTCAGCCTTGCTCACTCTACTATATACCCTCACTCAAACGAAGCTATCTCAGTCAATTATGAAGATACAGCGTCGGCGATGTCATTTTTGGAATCAGGAGGATCAACTACGTCGGATCCACCACAAATCACAACATTTTACAAAAAAAAATTTTGAAACTTTTCTGCGCCGCAGAAAAGTTTCAGCCTTGCTCACTCTACTATATACCCTCACTCAATCGAAGCTATCTCAGTCAATTTTGAAGATACAGCGTCGGCGATGTCATTTTTGGAATCAGGAGGATCAACTACGTCGGGTCCACCACAAATCACATCATTTTACGAAAAAATATTTTCTGCAAATTTTTTGAAATTTAAAAAAATTTGCAACCTGATATACCCTATATACCCTCACTCAATCGAAGCTATCTCAGTCAATTTTGAAGATACAGCGTCGGCGATGTCATTTTTGGAATCAGGAGGATCAACTACGTCGGGTCCACTGAAAATCACATCATTTTACAAAAAAAAATTTTGAAACTTTTCTGCGCCGCAGAAAAGTTTCAGCCTTGCTCACTCTACTATATACCCTCACTCAAACGAAGCTATCTCAGTCAATTTTGAAGATACAGCGTCGGCGATGTCATTTTTGGAATCAGGAGGATCAACTATGTCGGGTCCACCACAAATCACATCATTTTACGAAAAAATATTTTCTGCAAATTTTTTGAAATTTAAAAAAATTTGCAACCTGATATGTCCTATATACCCTCACTCAACCGAAGCTATCTCAGTCAACTTTGAAGATACAGCGTCGGCGATGTCATTTTTGGAATCAGGAGGATCAACTACGTCGGATCCACCACAAATCACAACATTTTACAAAAAAAAATTTTGAAACTTTTCTGCGCCGCAGAAAAGTTTCAGCCTTGCTCACTCTACTATATACCCTCACTCAAACGAAGCTATCTCAGTCAATTTTGAAGATACAGCGTCGGCGATGTCATTTTTGGAATCAGGAGGATCAACTATGTCGGGTCCACCACAAATCACATCATTTTACGAAAAAATATTTTCTGCAAATTTTTTGAAATTTAAAAAAATTTGCAACCTGATATACCCTATATACCCTCACTCAATCGAAGCTATCTCAGTCAATTTTGAAGATACAGCGTCGGCGATGTCATTTTTGGAATCAGGAGGATCAACTACGTCGGGTCCACCACAAATCACATCATTTTACGAAAAAATATTTTCTGCAAATTTTTTGAAATTTAAAAAAATTTGCAACCTGATTTACCCTATATACCCTCACTCAATCGAAGCTATCTCAGTCAATTTTGAAGATACAGCGTCGGCGATGTCATTTTTGGAATCAGGAGGATCAACTACGTCGGGTCCACCACAAATCACATCATTTTACGAAAAAATATTTTCTGCAAGTTTTTGGGAACTCCTGAAAACTTGCAGTCTGATATAGCCTATATACCCTCACTCATCCGATGCTATCTCACTCATTTTTGAAGGTAGAGCGTCGGCGATGTCATTCTTGGAATCAGGAGGACCAGATACGTGCCCCGCACCACAAATCACATCATTTTACGAAAAAAAAAAATTCTGCAAATTTTTTGAAATTTCAAAAAATTTGCAGTCTGATATAGCCTATATACCCTCACTCATCCGATGCTATCTCACTCATTTTTGAAGGTAGAGCGTCGGCGATGTCATTCTTGGAATCAGGAGGACCAGATACGTGCCCCGCACCACAAATCACATCATTTTACGAAAAAAAAAAATTCTGCAAATTTTTTGAAATTTCAAAAAATTTGCAGTCTGATATAGCCTATATACCCTCACTCATCCGATGCTATCTCACTCATTTTTGAAGGTAGAGCGTCGGCGATGTCATTTTTGGAATCAGGAGGACCAGATACGTGCCCCGCACCACAAATCACATCATTTTACGAAAAAAAAATTTCTGCAAATTTTTTGAAATTTCAAAAAATTTGCAGTCTGATATAGCCTATATACCCTCACTCATCCGATGCTATCTCACTCATTTTTGAAGGTAGAGCGTCGGCGATGTCATTTTTGGAATCAGGAGGACCAGATACGTGCCCCGCACCACAAATCACATCATTTTACGAAAAAAAAAATTCTGCAAATTTTTTGAAATTTCAAAAAATTTGCAGTCTGATATAGCCTATATACCCTCACTCATCCGATGCTATCTCACTCATTTTTGAAGATAGAGCGTCGGCGATGTCATTTTTGGAATCAGAAGGACCAGATACGTGCCCCGCACCACAAATCACATCATTTTACGAAAAAAAAATTTCTGCAAGTTTTTGGGAACTCCTGAAAACTTGCAGTCTGATATAGCCTATATACCCTCACTCATCCGATGCTATCTCACTTATTTTTGAAGATAGAGCGTCGGCGATGTCATTTTTGGAATCAGGAGGACCAGATACGTGCCCCGCACCACAAATCACATCATTTTACGAAAAAAAAAAAATTCTGCAAGTTTTTGGGAACTCCTGAAAACTTGCAGTCTGATATAGCCTATATACCCTCACTCATCCGATGCTATCTCACTCATTTTTGAAGATAGAGCGTCGGCGATGTCATTTTTGGAATCAGGAGGACCAGATACGTGCCCCGCACCACAAATAACATCATTTTACGAAAAAAAAAAATTCTGCAAGTTTTTGGGAACTCCTGAAAACTTGCAGTCTGATATAGCCTATATACCCTCACTCATCCGATGCTATCTCACTCATTTTTGAAGATAGAGCGTCGGCGATGTCATTTTTGGAATCAGGAGGACCAGATACGTGCCCCGCACCACAAATCACATCAATTTACGAAAAAAAAAATTCTGCAAGTTTTTGGGAACTCCTGAAAACTTGCAGTCTGATATAGCCTATATACCCTCACTCATCCGATGCTATCTCACTCATTTTTTAAGATAGAGCGTCGGCGATGTCATTTTTGGAATCAGGAGGACCAGATACGTGCCCCGCACCACAAATCACATCAATTTACGAAAAAAAAATTCTGCAAGTTTTTGGGAACTCCTGAAAACTTGCAGTCTGATATAGCCTATATACCCTCACTCATCCGATGCTATCTCACTTATTTTTGAAGATAGAGCGTCGGCGATGTCATTTTTGGAATCAGGAGGACCAGATACGTGCCCCGCACCACAAATCACATCATTTTACGAAAAAAAAAAATTCTGCAAGTTTTTGGGAACTCCTGAAAACTTGCAGTCTGATATAGCCTATATACCCTCACTCATCCGATGCTATCTCACTTATTTTTGAAGATAGAGCGTCGGCGATGTCATTTTTGGAATCAGGAGGACCAGATACGTGCCCCGCACCACAAATCACATCATTTTACGAAAAAAAAATTCTGCAAATTTTTTGAAATTTCAAAAAATTTGCAGCCTGATATAGCCTATATACCCTCACTCATCCGATGCTATCTCACTCATTTTTGAAGATAGAGCGTCGGCGATGTCATTTTTGGAATCAGGAGGACCAGATACGTGCCCCGCACCACAAATCACATCATTTTACGAAAAAAAAAAATTCTGCAAGTTTTTGGGAACTCCTGAAAACTTGCAGTCTGATATAGCCTATATACCCTCACTCATCCGATGCTATCTCACTCATTTTTGAAGATAGAGCGTCGGCGATGTCATTTTTGGAATCAGGAGGACCAGATACGTGCCCCGCACCACAAATCACATCATTTTACGAAAAAAAAAAATTCTGCAAGTTTTTGGGAACTCCTGAAAACTTGCAGTCTGATATAGCCTATATACCCTCACTCATCCGATGCTATCTCACTCATTTTTGAAGATAGAGCGTCGGCGATGTCATTTTTGGAATCAGGAGGACCAGATACGTGCCCCGCACCACAAATCACATCATTTTACGAAAAAAAAATTCTGCAAATTTTTTGAAATTTCAAAAAATTTGCAGCCTGATATAGCCTATATACCCTCACTCATCCGATGCTATCTCACTCATTTTTGAAGATAGAGCGTCGGCGATGTCATTTTTGGAATCAGGAGGACCAGATACGTGCCCCGCACCACAAATCACATCAATTTACGAAAAAAAAATTCTGCAAGTTTTTGGGAACTCCTGAAAACTTGCAGTCTGATATAGCCTATATACCCTCACTCATCCGATGCTATCTCACTTATTTTTGAAGATAGAGCGTCGGCGATGTCATTTTTGGAATCAGGAGGACCAGATACGTGCCCCGCACCACAAATCACATCATTTTACGAAAAAAAAAAAATTCTGCAAGTTTTTGGGAACTCCTGAAAACTTGCAGTCTGATATAGCCTATATACCCTCACTCATCCGATGCTATCTCACTCATTTTTGAAGATAGAGCGTCGGCGATGTCATTTTTGGAATCAGGAGGACCAGATACGTGCCCCGCACCACAAATAACATCATTTTACGAAAAAAAAAAATTCTGCAAGTTTTTGGGAACTCCTGAAAACTTGCAGTCTGATATAGCCTATATACCCTCACTCATCCGATGCTATCTCACTCATTTTTGAAGATAGAGCGTCGGCGATGTCATTTTTGGAATCAGGAGGACCAGATACGTGCCCCGCACCACAAATCACATCAATTTACGAAAAAAAAAATTCTGCAAGTTTTTGGGAACTCCTGAAAACTTGCAGTCTGATATAGCCTATATACCCTCACTCATCCGATGCTATCTCACTCATTTTTTAAGATAGAGCGTCGGCGATGTCATTTTTGGAATCAGGAGGACCAGATACGTGCCCCGCACCACAAATCACATCAATTTACGAAAAAAAAATTCTGCAAGTTTTTGGGAACTCCTGAAAACTTGCAGTCTGATATAGCCTATATACCCTCACTCATCCGATGCTATCTCACTTATTTTTGAAGATAGAGCGTCGGCGATGTCATTTTTGGAATCAGGAGGACCAGATACGTGCCCCGCACCACAAATCACATCATTTTACGAAAAAAAAATTCTGCAAATTTTTTGAAATTTCAAAAAATTTGCAGCCTGATATAGCCTATATACCCTCACTCATCCGATGCTATCTCACTCATTTTTGAAGATAGAGCGTCGGCGATGTCATTTTTGGAATCAGGAGGACCAGATACGTGCCCCGCACCACAAATCACATCATTTTACGAAAAAAAAAAAATTCTGCAAGTTTTTGGGAACTCCTGAAAACTTGCAGTCTGATATAGCCTATATACCCTCACTCATCCGATGCTATCTCACTCATTTTTGAATATAGAGCGTCGGCGATGTCATTTTTGGAATCAGGAGGACCAGATACGTGCCCCGCACCACAAATCACATCAATTTACGAAAAAAAAATTCTGCAAGTTTTTGGGAACTCCTGAAAACTTGCAGTCTGATATAGCCTATATACCCTCACTCATCCGATGCTATCTCACTTATTTTTGAAGATAGAGCGTCGGCGATGTCATTTTTGGAATCAGGAGGACCAGATACGTGCCCCGCACCACAAATCACATCATTTTACGAAAAAAAAATTCTGCAAATTTTTTGAAATTTCAAAAAATTTGCAGCCTGATATAGCCTATATACCCTCACTCATCCGATGCTATCTCACTCATTTTTGAAGATAGAGCGTCGGCGATGTCATTTTTGGAATCAGGAGGACCAGATACGTGCCCCGCACCACAAATCACATCAATTTACGAAAAAAAAAATTCTGCAAGTTTTTGGGAACTCCTGAAAACTTGCAGTCTGATATAGCCTATATACCCTCACTCATCCGATGCTATCTCACTCATTTTTGAAGATAGAGCGTCGGCGATGTCATTTTTGGAATCAGGAGGACCAGATACGTGCCCCGCACCACAAATCACATCAATTTACGAAAAAAAAAATTCTGCAAGTTTTTGGGAACTCCTGAAAACTTGCAGTCTGATATAGCCTATATACCCTCACTCATCCGATGCTATCTCACTCATTTTTGAAGATAGAGCGTCGGCGATGTCATTTTTGGAATCAGGAGGACCAGATACGTGCCCCGCACCACAAATCACATCATTTTACGAAAAAAAAAAAATTCTGCAAGTTTTTGGGAACTCCTGAAAACTTGCAGTCTGATATAGCCTATATACCCTCACTCATCCGATGCTATCTCACTCATTTTTGAAGATAGAGCGTCGGCGATGTCATTTTTGGAATCAGGAGGACCAGATACGTGCCCCGCACCACAAATCACATCATTTTACGAAAAAAAAAAAATTCTGCAAGTTTTTGGGAACTCCTGAAAACTTGCAGTCTGATATAGCCTATATACCCTCACTCATCCGATGCTATCTCACTCATTTTTGAAGATAGAGCGTCGGCGATGTCATTTTTGGAATCAGGAGGACCAGATACGTGCCCCGCACCACAAATCACATCAATTTACGAAAAAAAAATTCTGCAAGTTTTTGGGAACTCCTGAAAACTTGCAGTCTGATATAGCCTATATACCCTCACTCATCCGATGCTATCTCACTCATTTTTGAAGATAGAGCGTCGGCGATGTCATTTTTGGAATCAGGAGGACCAGATACGTGCCCCGCACCACAAATCACATCAATTTACGAAAAAAAAAATCTGCAAGTTTTTGGGAACTCCTGAAAACTTGCAGTCTGATATAGCCTATATACCCTCACTCATCCGATGCTATCTCACTTATTTTTGAAGATAGAGCGTCGGCGATGTCATTTTTGGAATCAGGAGGACCAGATACGTGCCCCGCACCACAAATCACATCATTTTACGAAAAAAAAATTCTGCAAATTTTTTGAAATTTCAAAAAATTTGCAGCCTGATATAGCCTATATACCCTCACTCATCCGATGCTATCTCACTCATTTTTGAAGATAGAGCGTCGGCGATGTCATTTTTGGAATCAGGAGGACCAGATACGTGCCCCGCACCACAAATCACATCAATTTACGAAAAAAAAAGTCTGCAAGTTTTTGGGAACTCCTGAAAACTTGCAGTCTGATATAGCCTATATACCCTCACTCATCCGATGCTATCTCACTCATTTTTGAAGATAGAGCGTCGGCAATGTCATTTTTGGAATCAGAAGGACCAGATACGTGCCCCGCACCACAAATCACATCATTTTACGAAAAAAAAAATTCTGCAAGTTTTTGGGAACTCCTGAAAACTTGCAGTCTGATATAGCCTATATACCCTCACTCATCCGATGCTATCTCACTCATTTTTGAAGATAGAGCGTCGGCGATGTCATTTTTGGAATCAGGAGGACCAGATACGTGCCCCGCACCACAAATCACATCAATTTACGAAAAAAAAAATTCTGCAAGTTTTTGGGAACTCCTGAAAACTTGCAGTCTGATATAGCCTATATACCCTCACTCATCCGATGCTATCTCACTCATTTTTGAAGATAGAGCGTCGGCAATGTCATTTTTGGAATCAGAAGGACCAGATACGTGCCCCGCACCACAAATCACATCATTTTACGAAAAAAAAAATTCTGCAAGTTTTTGGGAACTCCTGAAAACTTGCAGTCTGATATAGCCTATATACCCTCACTCATCCGATGCTATCTCACTCATTTTTGAAGATAGAGCGTCGGCCATGTCATTTTTGGAATCAGAAGGTGAAAAAAAGGGTGAAAAAAATCAGGAATCCGAGTTTTTTTCACCCTGGATATAGGGGTGAAAAAAATTAGGAATCCGAGTTTTTTTCACCCTGGAGATAGGGGGTGAAAAAAATCAGGAATCCGAGTTTTTTTCACCCTGGATATAGGGGTGAAAAAAATCAGGAATCCGAGTTTTTTTCACCCTGGATATAGGGGTGAAAAAAATCAGGAATCCGAGTTTTTTTTCACCCTGGATATAGGGGTGAAAAAAATCAGGAATCCGAGTTTTTTTCACCCTGGATATAGGGGTGAAAAAAATCAGGAATCCGAGTTTTTTTTCACCCTGGATATAGGGGTGAAAAAAATCAGGAATCCGAGTTTTTTTCACCCTGGATATAGGGGTGAAAAAAATCAGGAATCCGATTTTTTTTTACCCTAGATATAGGGGTGAAAAAAATCAGGAATCCGAGTTTTTTTCACCCTGGATATAGGGGTGAAAAAAACGAGGAATCCGAGTTTTTTTCACCCTGGATATAGGGGTGAAAAAAATCAGGAATCCGAGTTTTTTTCACCCTGGATATAGGGGTGAAAAAAATCAGGAATCCGAGTTTTTTTTCACCCTGGATATAGGGGTGAAAAAAATCAGGAATCCGAGTTTTTTTTCACCCTGGATATAGGGGTGAAAAAAATCAGGAATCCGAGTTTTTTTCACCCTGGATATAGGGGTGAAAAAAATCAGGAATCCGAGTTTTTTTCACCCTAAAATAAAATTACTCGATTCTCGTTGGTCTAACTAGGTACATCACAAGAACAAATGGAGGGCGACATTGCCTTTCGAATAGAGATTGGTTCGCCTAAAAACCTGTTTTCCGGGAGTTGTGCTCGATAACACATGCTGATTTTTTTGTCCGCCTTGCGCCTAGAGTTGTTCTTTCAAACAAAAAAAAGAGTGAGTCGTTATCTTTAAAATCACTCGATTCTCGTTGGTCTAACTAGGTACATCACAAGAACAAATGGAGGGCGACATTGCCTTTCGAATAGAGATTGGTTCGCCTAAAAACCTGTTTTCCGGGAGTTGTGCTCGATAACACATGCTGATTTTTTTGTCCGCCTTGCGCCTAGAGTTGTTCTTTCAAACAAAAAAAAGAGTGAGTCGTTATCTTTAAAATCACTCGATTCTCGTTGGTCTAACTAGGTACATCACAAGAACAAAAAATCAGGAATCCGAGTTTTTTTCACCCTATATATGGGGGGTGAAAAAAATCAGGAATCCGAGTTTTTTTCACCCTGTATGTGGGGGTGAAAAAAATCAGGAATCCGAGTTTTTTTCACCCTATATATGGGGGGTGAAAAAAATCAGGAATCCGAGTTTTTTTCACCCTGTATGTGGGGGTGAAAAAAATCAGGAATCCGAGTTTTTTTCACCCTATATATGGGGGGTGAAAAAAATCAGGAATCCGAGTTTTTTTCACCCTGTATGTGGGGGTGAAAAAAATCAGGAATCCGAATTTTTTTCACCCTATATATGGGGGGTGAAAAAAATCAGGAATCCGAGATTTTTTCACCCCATATATAGGGTGAAAAAACTCGGATTCCTGATTTTTTTCACCCCCACATACAGGGTGAAAAAAACTCGGATTCCTGATTTTTTTCACCCCCATATATAGGGTGAAAAAATCTCGGATTCCTGATTTTTTTCACCCCCCATATATAGGGTGAAAAAAATTCGGATTCCTGATTTTTTTCACCCCCACATACAGGGTGAAAAAAACTCGGATTCCTGATTTTTTTCACCCCCCATATATAGGGTGAAAAAAACTCGGATTCCTGATTTTTTTCACCCCCACATACAGGGTGAAAAAAACTCGGATTCCTGATTTTTTTCACCCCCACATACAGGGTGAAAAAAACTCGGATTCCTGATTTTTTTCACCCCCACATACAGGGTGAAAAAAACTCGGATTCCTGATTTTTTTCACCCCCCATATATAGGGTGAAAAAAACTCGGATTCCTTATTTTTTTCACCCCCACATACAGGGTGAAAAAAACTCGGATTCCTGATTTTTTTCACCCCCACATACAGGGTGAAAAAAACTCGGATTCCTGATTTTTTTCACCCCCCATATATAGGGTGAAAAAAACTCGGATTCCTGATTTTTTTCACCCCCCATATATAGGGTGAGAAAAAACTCGGATTCCTGATTTTTTTCACCCCCCACATACAGGGTGAAAAAAACTCGGATTCCTGATTTTTTTCACCCCCATATATAGGGTGAAAAAATCTCGGATTCCTGATTTTTTTCACCCCCCATATATAGGGTGAAAAAAACTCGGATTCCTGATTTTTTTCACCCCCACATACAGGGTGAAAAAAACTCGGATTCCTGATTTTTTTCACCCCCACATACAGGGTGAAAAAAACTCGGATTCCTGATTTTTTTCACCCCCACATACAGGGTGAAAAAAACTCGGATTCCTGATTTTTTTCACCCCCCATATATAGGGTGAAAAAAACTCGGATTCCTTATTTTTTTCACCCCCACATACAGGGTGAAAAAAACTCGGATTCCTGATTTTTTTCACCCCCACATACAGGGTGAAAAAAACTCGGATTCCTGATTTTTTTCACCCCCCATATATAGGGTGAAAAAAACTCGGATTCCTGATTTTTTTCACCCCCCCATATATAGGGTGAAAAAAACTCGGATTCCTGATTTTTTTCACCCCCACATACAGGGTGAAAAAAACTCGGATTCCTGATTTTTTTCACCCCCCCATATATAGGGTGAAAAAAACTCGGATTCCTGATTTTTTTCACCCCCCATATATAGGGTGAAAAAAACTCGGATTCCTGATTTTTTTCACCCCCACATACAGGGCGAAAAAAACTCGGATTCCTGATTTTTTTCACCCCCCATATATAGGGTGAAAAAAACTCGGATTCCTGATTTTTTTCACCCCCCGGAGGGCGACATTTTCTTTCGAATAGAGATTGGTTCGCCTAAAAACCTGTTTTCCGGAATATGTGCTGGATAACCCATGCTGATTTTTTTGTCCGCCTTGCGCCTAGAGTTGCTCTTTCAAACAAAAAAAAGAGCGATTCGTTATCTTTAAAATTACTCGATTCTCGTTGGTCTAACTAGGTACATCACAAGAACAAATGGAGGGCGACATTGCCTTTCGAATAGAGATTGGTTCGCCTAAAAACCTGTTTTCCGGAAGTTGTGCTCGATAACACATGGGGAGTTTTTTGTCCGCCTTGCGCCTAGAGTTGCTCTTTCAAACAAAAAAAAGAGCGAGTCGTTATCTTTAAAATTACTCGATTCTCGTTGGTCTAACTAGGTACATCACAAGAACAAATGGAGGGCCCATATATAGGGTGAAAAAAACTCGGATTCCTGATTTTTTTCACCCCCACATACAGGGTGAAAAAAACTCGGATTCCTGATTTTTTTCACCCCCACATACAGGGTGAAAAAAACTCGGATTCCTGATTTTTTTCACCCCCCATATATAGGGTGAAAAAATCTCGGATTCCTGATTTTTTTCACCCCCCATATATAGGGTGAAAAAAACTCGGATTCCTGATTTTTTTCACCCCCACATACAGGGTGAAAAAAACTCGGATTCCTGATTTTTTTCACCCCCACATACAGGGTGAAAAAAACTCGGATTCCTGATTTTTTTCACCCCCCATATATAGGGTGAAAAAAACTCGGATTCCTGATTTTTTTCACCCCCACATACAGGGTGAAAAAAACTCGGATTCCTGATTTTTTTCACCCCCCCATATATAGGGTGAAAAAAACTCGGATTCCTGATTTTTTTCACCCCCCATATATAGGGTGAAAAAAACTCGGATTCCTGATTTTTTTCACCCCCACATACAGGGCGAAAAAAACTCGGATTCCTGATTTTTTTCACCCCCCATATATAGGGTGAAAAAAACTCGGATTCCTGATTTTTTTCACCCCCCGGAGGGCGACATTTTCTTTCGAATAGAGATTGGTTCGCCTAAAAACCTGTTTTCCGGAATATGTGCTGGATAACCCATGCTGATTTTTTTGTCCGCCTTGCGCCTAGAGTTGCTCTTTCAAACAAAAAAAAGAGCGATTCGTTATCTTTAAAATTACTCGATTCTCGTTGGTCTAACTAGGTACATCACAAGAACAAATGGAGGGCGACATTGCCTTTCGAATAGAGATTGGTTCGCCTAAAAACCTGTTTTCCGGAAGTTGTGCTCGATAACACATGGGGAGTTTTTTGTCCGCCTTGCGCCTAGAGTTGCTCTTTCAAACAAAAAAAAGAGCGAGTCGTTATCTTTAAAATTACTCGATTCTCGTTGGTCTAACTAGGTACATCACAAGAACAAATGGAGGGCCCACATACAGGGTGAAAAAAACTCGGATTCCTGATTTTTTTCACCCCCACATACAGGGTGAAAAAAACTCGGATTCCTGATTTTTTTCACCCCCCATATATAGGGTGAAAAAATCTCGGATTCCTGATTTTTTTCACCCCCCATATATAGGGTGAAAAAAACTCGGATTCCTGATTTTTTTCACCCCCCATATATAGGGTGAAAAAAACTCGGATTCCTGATTTTTTTCACCCCCACATACAGGGTGAAAAAAACTCGGATTCCTGATTTTTTTCACCCCCACATACAGGGTGAAAAAAACTCGGATTCCTGATTTTTTTCACCCCCCATATATAGGGTGAAAAAATCTCGGATTCCTGATTTTTTTCACCCCCCATATATAGGGTGAAAAAAACTCGGATTCCTGATTTTTTTCACCCCCCATATATAGGGTGAAAAAAACTCGGATTCCTGATTTTTTTCACCCCCCATATATAGGGTGAAAAAAACTCGGATTCCTGATTTTTTTCACCCCCACATACAGGGTGAAAAAAACTCGGATTCCTGATTTTTTTCACCCCCCCATATATAGGGTGAAAAAAACTCGGATTCCTGATTTTTTTCACCCCCCATATATAGGGTGAAAAAAACTCGGATTCCTGATTTTTTTCACCCCCACATACAGGGCGAAAAAAACTCGGATTCCTGATTTTTTTCACCCCCCATATATAGGGTGAAAAAAACTCGGATTCCTGATTTTTTTCACCCCCCGGAGGGCGACATTTTCTTTCGAATAGAGATTGGTTCGCCTAAAAACCTGTTTTCCGGAATATGTGCTGGATAACCCATGCTGATTTTTTTGTCCGCCTTGCGCCTAGAGTTGCTCTTTCAAACAAAAAAAAGAGCGATTCGTTATCTTTAAAATTACTCGATTCTCGTTGGTCTAACTAGGTACATCACAAGAACAAATGGAGGGCGACATTGCCTTTCGAATAGAGATTGGTTCGCCTAAAAACCTGTTTTCCGGAAGTTGTGCTCGATAACACATGGGGAGTTTTTTGTCCGCCTTGCGCCTAGAGTTGCTCTTTCAAACAAAAAAAAGAGCGAGTCGTTATCTTTAAAATTACTCGATTCTCGTTGGTCTAACTAGGTACATCACAAGAACAAATGGAGGGCCCACATACAGGGTGAAAAAAACTCGGATTCCTGATTTTTTTCACCCCCACATACAGGGTGAAAAAAACTCGGATTCCTGATTTTTTTCACCCCCCATATATAGGGTGAAAAAATCTCGGATTCCTGATTTTTTTCACCCCCCATATATAGGGTGAAAAAAACTCGGATTCCTGATTTTTTTCACCCCCCATATATAGGGTGAAAAAAACTCGGATTCCTGATTTTTTTCACCCCCACATACAGGGTGAAAAAAACTCGGATTCCTGATTTTTTTCACCCCCACATACAGGGTGAAAAAAACTCGGATTCCTGATTTTTTTCACCCCCCATATATAGGGTGAAAAAATCTCGGATTCCTGATTTTTTTCACCCCCCATATATAGGGTGAAAAAAACTCGGATTCCTGATTTTTTTCACCCCCCATATATAGGGTGAAAAAAACTCGGATTCCTGATTTTTTTCACCCCCCATATATAGGGTGAAAAAAACTCGGATTCCTGATTTTTTTCACCCCCACATACAGGGTGAAAAAAACTCGGATTCCTGATTTTTTTCACCCCCCCATATATAGGGTGAAAAAAACTCGGATTCCTGATTTTTTTCACCCCCCATATATAGGGTGAAAAAAACTCGGATTCCTGATTTTTTTCACCCCCACATACAGGGCGAAAAAAACTCGGATTCCTGATTTTTTTCACCCCCCATATATAGGGTGAAAAAAACTCGGATTCCTGATTTTTTTCACCCCCCGGAGGGCGACATTTTCTTTCGAATAGAGATTGGTTCGCCTAAAAACCTGTTTTCCGGAATATGTGCTGGATAACCCATGCTGATTTTTTTGTCCGCCTTGCGCCTAGAGTTGCTCTTTCAAACAAAAAAAAGAGCGATTCGTTATCTTTAAAATTACTCGATTCTCGTTGGTCTAACTAGGTACATCACAAGAACAAATGGAGGGCGACATTGCCTTTCGAATAGAGATTGGTTCGCCTAAAAACCTGTTTTCCGGAAGTTGTGCTCGATAACACATGGGGAGTTTTTTGTCCGCCTTGCGCCTAGAGTTGCTCTTTCAAACAAAAAAAAGAGCGAGTCGTTATCTTTAAAATTACTCGATTCTCGTTGGTCTAACTAGGTACATCACAAGAACAAATGGAGGGCCCATATATAGGGTGAAAAAAACTCGGATTCCTGATTTTTTTCACCCCCACATACAGGGTGAAAAAAACTCGGATTCCTGATTTTTTTCACCCCCACATACAGGGTGAAAAAAACTCGGATTCCTGATTTTTTTCACCCCCCATATATAGGGTGAAAAAATCTCGGATTCCTGATTTTTTTCACCCCCCATATATAGGGTGAAAAAAACTCGGATTCCTGATTTTTTTCACCCCCACATACAGGGTGAAAAAAACTCGGATTCCTGATTTTTTTCACCCCCACATACAGGGTGAAAAAAACTCGGATTCCTGATTTTTTTCACCCCCCATATATAGGGTGAAAAAAACTCGGATTCCTGATTTTTTTCACCCCCACATACAGGGTGAAAAAAACTCGGATTCCTGATTATTTTCACCCCCACATACAGGGTGAAAAAAACTCGGATTCCTGATTTTTTTCACCCCCACATACAGGGTGAAAAAAACTCGGATTCCTGATTTTTTTTCACCCCCCATATATAGGGTGAAAAAAACTCGGATTCCTTATTTTTTTCACCCCCACATACAGGGTGAAAAAAACTCGGATTCCTGATTTTTTTCACCCCCACATACAGGGTGAAAAAAACTCGGATTCCTGATTTTTTTCACCCCCCATATATAGGGTGAAAAAAACTCGGATTCCTGATTTTTTTCACCCCCCGGAGGGCGACATTTTCTTTCGAATAGAGATTGGTTCGCCTAAAAACCTGTTTTCCGGAATATGTGCTGGATAACCCATGCTGATTTTTTTGTCCGCCTTGCGCCTAGAGTTGCTCTTTCAAACAAAAAAAAGAGCGATTCGTTATCTTTAAAATTACTCGATTCTCGTTGGTCTAACTAGGTACATCACAAGAACAAATGGAGGGCGACATTGCCTTTCGAATAGAGATTGGTTCGCCTAAAAACCTGTTTTCCGGGAGTTGTGCTCGATAACACATGGGGATTTTTTTGTCCGCCTTGCGCCTAGAGTTGCTCTTTCAAACAAAAAAAAAGAGCGAGTCGTTATCTTTAAAATTACTCGATTCTCGTTGGTCTAACTAGGTACATCACAAGAACAAATGGAGGGCGAAATTGCCTTTCGAATAGAGATTGGTTCACCTAAAAACCTGTTTTCCGGGAGTTGTGCTCGATAACACATGCTGATTTCTTTGTCCGCCTTGCGCCTAGAGTTGCTCTTTCAAACAAAAAAAAAGAGCGAGTCGTTATCTTTAAAATTACTCGATTCTCGTTGGTCTAACTAGGTACATCACAAGAACAAATGGAGGGCGACATTGCCTTTCGAATAGAGATTGGTTCGCCTAAAAACCTGTTTTCCGGAAGTTGTGCTCGATAACACATGCTGATTTTTTTGTCCGCCTTGCGCCTAGAGTTGCTCTTTCAAACAAAAAAAAGAGCGAGTCGTTATCTTTAAAATTACTCGATTCTCGTTGGTCTAACTAGGTACATCACAAGAACAAATGGAGGGCGACATTGCCTTTCGAATAGAGATTGGTTCGCCTAAAAACCTGTTTTCCGGAAGTTGTGCTCGATAACACATGCTGATTTTTTTGTCCGCCTTGCGCCTAGAGTTGCTCTTTCAAACAAAAAAAAGAGCGAGTCGTTATCTTTAAAATTACTCGATTCTCGTTGGTCTAACTAGGTACATCACAAGAACAGATGGAGGGCGACATTGCCTTTCGAATAGAGATTGGTTCACCTAAAAACCTGTTTTCCGGGAGTTGTGCTCGATAACACATGCTGATTTTTTTGTCCGCCTTGCGCCTAGAGTTGCTCTTTCAAACAAAAAAAAGAGCGAGTCGTTATCTTTAAAATTACTCGATTCTCGTTGGTCTAACTAGGTACATCACAAGAACAAATGGAGGGCCCATATATAGGGTGAAAAAAACTCGGATTCCTGATTTTTTTCACCCCACATACAGGGTGAAAAAAACTCGGATTCCTGATTTTTTTCACCCCCCCATTTATAGGGTGAAAAAATCTCGGATTCCTGATTTTTTTCACCCCCCATATATAGGGTGAAAAAACTCGGATTCCTGATTTTTTTCACCCCCCATATATAAGATGAAAAAAACTCGGATTCCTGATTTTTTTCACCCCCACATACAGGGTGAAAAAAACTCGGATTCCTGATTTTTTTCACCCCCCATATATAAGATGAAAAAAACTCGGATTCCTGATTTTTTTCACCCCCACATACAGGGTGAAAAAAACTCGGATTCCTGATTTTTTTCACCCCCACATACAGGGTGAAAAAAACTCGGATTCCTGATTTTTTTTCACCCCCCCCCCCCCCCCCCATATATAGGGTGAAAAAAACTCGGACTCCTGATTTTTTTCACCCCCCGGAGGGCGACATTTTCTTTCAAATAGAGATTGGTTCGCCTAAAAACCTGTTTTCCGGAATATGTGCTGGATAACCCATGCTGATTTTTTTGTCCGCCTTGCGCCTAGAGTTGCTCTTTCAAACAAAAAAAAGAGTGAGTCGTTATCTTCAAAATCACTCGATTCTCGTTGGTCTAACTAGGTACATCACAAGAACAAATGGAGGGCGACATTGCCTTTCGAATAGAGATTGGTTCGCCTAAAAACCTGTTTTCCGGGAGTTGTGCTCGATAACACATGCTGATTTTTTTGTCCGCCTTGCGCCTAGAGTTGCTCTTTCAAACAAAAAAAAGAGTGAGTCGTTATCTTTAAAATTACTCGATTCTCGTTGGTCTAACTAGGTACATCACAAGAACAGATGGAGGGCGACATTGCCTTTCGAATAGAGATTGGTTCGCCTAAAAACCTGTTTTCCGGAAGTTGTGCTCGATAACACATGGGGATTTTTTTGTCCGCCTTGCGCCTAGAGTTGCTCTTTCAAACAAAAAAAGAGTGAGTCGTTATCTTTAAAATTACTCGATTCTCGTTGGTCTAACTAGGTACATCACAAGAACAAATGGAGGGCCCATATATAGGGTGAAAAAAACTCGGATTCCTGATTTTTTTCACCCCCACATACAGGGTGAAAAAAACTCGGATTCCTGATTTTTTTCACCCCCCATATATAGGGTGAAAAAAACTCGGATTCCTGATTTTTTTCACCCCCACATACAGGGTGAAAAAAACTCGGATTCCAGATTTTTTTCACCCCCATATATAGGGTGAAAAAAACTCGGATTCCTGATTTTTTTCACCCCCCATATATAGGGTGAAAAAAACTCGGATTCCTGATTTTTTTCACCCTCACATACAGGGTGAAAAAAACTCGGATTCCTGATTTTTTTCACCCCCACATACAGGGTGAAAAAAACTCGGATTCCTGATTTTTTTCACCCCCATATATAGGGTGAAAAAAACTCGGATTCCTGATTTTTTTCACCCCCCATATATAGGGTGAAAAAAACTCGGATTCCTGATTTTTTTCACCCCCCGGAGGGCGACATTGTCTTTCGAATAGAGATTGGTTCGCCTAAAAACCTGTTTTCCGGAATATGTGCTGGATAACCCATGCTAATTTTTTTGTCCGCCTTGCGTCTAGAGTTGCTCTTTCAAACGAAAAAAAAGAGTGAGTCGTTATCTTTAAAATTACTCGATTCTCGTTGGTCTAACTAGGTACATCACAAGAACAATTGGAGGGCGACATTGCCTTTCGAATAGAGACTGGTTCGCCTAAAAACCTGTTTTCCGGGAGTTGTGCTCGATAACACATGCTGATTTTTTTGTCCGCCTTGCGCCTAGAGTTGCTCTTTCAAACAAAAAAAAGAGTGAGTCGTTATCTTTAAAATTACTCGATTCTCGTTGGTCTAACTAGGTACATCACAAGAACAAATGGAGGGCGACATTGCCTTTCGAATAGAGATTGGTTCGCCTAAAAACCTGTTTTCCGGGAGTTGTGCTCGATAACACATGCTGATTTTTTTGTCCGCCTTGCGCTTAGAGTTGCTCTTTCAAACAAAAAAAAGAGTGAGTCGTTATCTTTAAAATTACTCGATTCTCGCTGGTCTAACTAGGTACATCACAAGAACAAATGGAGGGCCCATATATAGGGTGAAAAAAACTCGGATTCCTGATTTTTTTCACCCCCCATATATAGGGTGAAAAAAACTCGGATTCCTGATTTTTTTCACCCCCCATATATAGGGTGAAAAAAAGTCGGATTCCTGATTTTTTTCACTCCCCATATATAGGGTGAAAACAACTCGGATTCCTGATTTTTTTCACCCCCCGGAGGGCGACATTGTCTTTCGAATAGAGATTGGTTCGCCTAAAAACCTGTTTTCCGGAATATGTGCTGGATAACCCATGCTGATTTTTTTGTCCGCCTCGCGTCCAGAGTTGCTCTTTCAAACAAAAAAAAGAGTGAGTCGTTATCTTTAAAATTACTCGATTCTCGTTGGTCTAACTAGGTACATCACAAGAACAATTGGAGGGCGACATTGCCTTTCGAATAGAGACTGGTTCGCCTAAAAACCTGTTTTCCGGGAGTTGTGCTGGATAACACATGCTGATTTTTTTGTCCGCCTTGCGTCTAGAGTTGCTCTTTCAAACAAAAAAAAGAGTGAGTCGTTATCTTTAAAATTACTCGATTCTCGTTGGTCTAACTAGGTACATCACAAGAACAATTGGAGGGCGACATTGCCTTTCGAATAGAGACTGGTTCGCCTAAAAACCTGTTTTCCGGGAGTTGTGCTCGATAACACATGCTGATTTTTTTGTCCGCCTTGCGCCTAGAGTTGCTCTTTCAAACAAAAAAAAGAGTGAGTCGTTATCTTTAAAATTACTCGATTCTCGTTGGTCTAACTAGGTACATCACAAGAACAGATGGAGGGCGACATTGCCATTCGAATAGAGATTGGTTCGCCTAAATACCTGTTTTCCGGGAGTTGTGCTCGATAACACATGCTGATTTTTTTGTCCGCCTTGCGCCTAGAGTTGCTCTTTCAAACAAAAAAAAGAGTGAGTCGTTATCTTTAAACTTACTCGATTCTCGTTGGTCTAACTAGGTACATCACAAGAACAAATGGAGGGCGACATTGTCTTTCGAATAGAGATTGGTTCGCCTAAAAACCTGTTTTCCGGGAGTTGTGCTCGATAACACATGCTGATTTTTTTGTCCGCCTTGCGCCTAGAGTTGCTCTTTCAAACAAAAAAAAGAGTGAGTCGTTATCTTTAAAAGTACTCGATTCTCGTTGGTCTAACTAGGTACATCACAAGAACAAATGGAGGGCGACATTGCCTTTCGAATAGAGATTGGTTCGCCTAAATACCTGTTTTCCGGGAGTTGTGCTCGATAACACATGCTGATTTTTTTGTCCGCCTTGCGCCTAGAGTTGCTCTTTCAAACAAAAAAAAGAGTGAGTCGTTATCTTTAAAATTACTCGATTCTCGTTGGTCTAACTAGGTACATCACAAGAACAGATGGAGGGCGACATTGCCATTCGAATAGAGATTGGTTCGCCTAAATACCTGTTTTCCGGGAGTTGTGCTCGATAACTCATGCTGATTTTTTTGTCCGCCTTGCGCTTAGAGTTGCTCTTTCAAACAAAAAAAAAGAGTGAGTCGTTATCTTTAAAATTACTCGATTCTCGTTGGTCTAACTAGGTACATCACAAGAACAAATGGAGGGCGACATTGCCTTTCGAATAGAGATTGGTTCGCCTAAAAACCTGTTTTTCGGGAGTTGTGCTCGATAACACATGCTGATTTTTTTGTCCGCTTTGCGCTTAGAGTTGCTCTTTCAAACAAAAAAAAGAGCGAGTCGTTATCTTTAAAATTACTCGATTCTCGTTGGTCTAACTAGGTACATCACAAGAACAAATGGAGGGCCCATATATAGGGTGAAAAAAACTCGGATTCCTGATTTTTTTCACCCCCACATACAGGGTGAAAAAAACTCGGATTCCTGATTTTTTTCACCCCCATATATAGGGTGAAAAAAACTCGGATTCCTGATTTTTTTCACCCCCACATACAGGGTGAAAAAAACTCGGATTCCTGATTTTTTTTCACCCCCATATATAGGGTGAAAAAAACTCGGATTCCTGATTTTTTTCACTCCCCATATATAGGGTGAAAAAAACTCGGATTCCTGATTTTTTTCACCCTCACATACAGGGTGAAAAAAACTCGGATTCCTAATTTTTTTCACCCCCCATATATAGGGTGAAAAAAACTCGGATTCCTGATTTTTTTCACCCCCCGGAGGGCGACATTGTCTTTCGAATAGAGATTGGTTCGCCTAAAAACCTGTTTTCCGGAATATGTGCTGGATAACCCATGCTGATTTTTTTGTCCGCCTTGCGCCTAGAGTCGCTCTTTCAAACAAAAAAAAGAGTGAGTCGTTATCTTTAAAATTACTTGATTCTCGTTGGTCTAACTAGGTACATCACAAGAACAAATGGAGGGCGACATTGCCTTTCGAATAGAGATTGGTTCGCCTGAAAACCTGTTTTCCGGGAGTTGTGCTGGATAACACATGCTGATTTTTTTGTCCGCCTTGCGTCCAGAGTTGCTCTTTCAAACAAAAAAAAGAGTGAGTCGTTATCTTTAAAATTACTCGATTCTCGTTGGTCTAACTAGGTACATCACAAGAACAAATGGAGGGCGACATTGCCTTTCGAATAGAGATTGGTTCGCCTAAAAACCTGTTTTCCGGGAGTTGTGCTCGATAACACATGCTGATTTTTTTGTCCGCCTTGCGCTTAGAGTTGCTCTTTCAAACAAAAAAAAGAGTGAGTCGTTATCTTTAAAATTACTCGATTCTCGTTGGTCTAACTAGGTACATCACAAGAACAAATGGAGGGCGACATTGCCTTTCGAATAGAGATTGGTTCGCCTAAAAACCTGTTTTCCGGGAGTTGTGCTCGATAACACATGCTGATTTTTTTGTCCGCCTTGCGCTTAGAGTTGCTCTTTCAAACAAAAAAAAGAGCGAGTCGTTATCTTTAAAATTACTCGATTCTCGTTGGTCTAACTAGGTACATCACAAGAACAAATGGAGGGCCCATATATAGGGTGAAAAAAACTCGGATTCCTGATTTTTTTCACCCCCACATACAGGGTGAAAAAAACTCGGATTCCTGATTTTTTTCACCCCCATATATAGGGTGAAAAAAACTCGGATTCCTGATTTTTTTCACCCCCCATATATAGGGTGAAAAAAACTCGGATTCCTGATTTTTTTCACCCCCCGGAGGGCGACATTGTCTTTCGAATAGAGATTGGTTCGCCTAAAAACCTGTTTTCCGGAATATGTGCTGGATAACCCATGCTGATTTTTTTGTCCGCCTTGCGCCTAGAGTTGCTCTTTCAAACAAAAAAAAGAGTGAGTCGTTATCTTTAAAATTACTCGATTCTCGTTGGTCTAACTAGGTACATCACAAGAACAAATGGAGGGCCCATACATAGGGTGAAAAAAACTCGGATTCCTGATTTTTTTCACCCCCCGGAGGGCGACATTGTCTTTCGAATAGAGATTGGTTCGCCTAAAAACCTGTTTTCCGGAATATGTGCTGGATAACCCATGCTGATTTTTTTGTCCGCCTTGCGCCTAGAGTTGCTCTTTCAAACAAAAAAAAGAGTGAGTCGTTATCTTTAAAAGTACTCGATTCTCGTTGGTCTAACTAGGTACATCACAAGAACAGATGGAGGGCGACATTGTCTTTCGAATAGAGATTGGTTCGCCTAAAAACCTGTTTTCCGGGAGTTGTGCTCGATAACACATGCTGATTTTTTTGTCCGCCTTGCGCCTAGAGTTGCTCTTTCAAACAAAAAAAAGAGTGAGTCGTTATCTTTAAAATTACTCGATTCTCGTTGGTCTAACTAGGTACATCACAAGAACAAATGGAGGGCCCATATATAGGGTGAAAAAAACTCGGATTCCTGATTTTTTTCACCCCCCCCCATACAGGGTGAAAAAAACTCGGATTCCTGATTTTTTTCACCCCCATATATAGGGTGAAAAAAACTCGGATTCCTGATTTTTTTCACTCCCATATATAGGGTGAAAAAAACTCGGATTCCTGATTTTTTTCACCCCCCATATATAGGGTGAAAAAAACTCGGATTCCTGATTTTTTTCACCCCCATATATAGGGTGAAAAAAACTCGGATTCCTGATTTTTTTCACCCCCATATATAGGGTGAAAAAAACTCGGATTCCTGATTTTTTTCACCCCCCATATATAGGGTGAAAAAAACTCGGATTCCTGATTTTTTTCACCCCCATATATAGGGTGAAAAAAACTCGGATTCCTGATTTTTTTCACCCCCCATATATAGGGTGAAAAAAACTCGGATTCCTGATTTTTTTCACCCCCATATATAGGGTGAAAAAAACTCGGATTCCTGATTTTTTTCACCCCCATATATAGGGTGAAAAAAACTCGGATTCCTGATTTTTTTCACCCCCACATACAGGGTGAAAAAAACTCGGAGTCCTGATTTTTTTCACCCCCATATATAGGGTGAAAAAAACTCGGATTCCTGATTTTTTTCACCCCCATATATAGGGTGAAAAAAACTCGGATTCCTGATTTTTTTCACCCCCCATATATAGGGTGAAAAAATCTCGGATTCCTGATTTTTTTCACCCCCACATACAGGGTGAAAAAAACTCGGATTCCTGATTTTTTTCACCCCCATATATAGGGTGAAAAAATCTCGGATTCCTGATTTTTTTCACCCCCCATATATAGGGTGAAAAAAACTCGGTTTCCTGATTTTTTTCACCCCCACATACAGGGTGAAAAAAACTCGGATTCCTGATTTTTTTCACCCCCACATACAGGGTGAAAAAAACTCGGATTCCTGATTTTTTTCACCCCCACATATATAGGGTGAAAAAAACTCGGATTCCTGATTTTTTTCACCCCCACATACAGGGTGAAAAAAACTCGGATTCCTGATTTTTTTCACCCCCCCCCCCCCCCCATATATAGGGTGAAAAAACTCGGATTCCTGATTTTTTTCACCCTCCATATATAGGGTGAAAAAAACTCGGATTCCTGATTTTTTTCACCCCCACATACAGGGTGAAAAAAACTCGGATTCCTGATTTTTTTCACCCCCATATATAGGGTGAAAAAAACTCGGATTCCTGATTTTTTTCACCCCCCCCCCCCCCCCATATATAGGGTGAAAAAAACTCGGATTCCTGATTTTTTTCACCCCCCACATACAGGGTGAAAAAAACTCGGATTCCTGATTTTTTTCACCCCCACATACAGGGTGAAAAAAACTCGGGTTCCTGATTTTTTTCACCCCCCCCCCCCCCCCATATATAGGGTGAAAAAACTCGGATTCCTGATTTTTTTCACCCCCCATATATAGGGTGAAAAAAAACTCGGATTCCTGATTTTTTTCACCCCCCGGAGGGCGACATTTTCTTTCGAATAGAGATTGGTTCGCCTAAAAACCTGTTTTCCGGAATATGTGCTTGATAACCCATGCTGATTTTTTTGTCCGCCTTGCGCCTAGAGTTGCTCTTTCAAACAAAAAAAAGAGTGAGTCGTTATCTTTAAAATTACTCGATTCTCGTTGGTCTAACTAGGTACATCACAAGAACAAATGGAGGGCGACATTGCCTTTCGAATAGAGATTGGTTCGCCTAAAAACCTGTTTTCCGGGAGTTGTGCTCGATAACACATGCTGATTTTTTTGTCCGCCTTGCGCCTAGAGTTGCTCTTTCAAACAAAAAAAAGAGTGAGTCGTTATCTTTAAAATTACTCGATTCTCGTTGGTCTAACTAGGTACATCACAAGAACAAATGGAGGGCGACATTGCCTTTCAAATAGAGATTGGTTCGCCTAAAAACCTGTTTTCCGGAAGTTGTGCTCGATAACACATGGGGATTTTTTTGTCCGCCTTGCGCCTAGAGTTGCTCTTTCAAACAAAAAAAAGAGCGAGTCGTTATCTTTAAAATTACTCGATTCTCGTTGGTCTAACTAGGTACATCACAAGAACAGATGGAGGGCGACATTGCCATTCGAATAGAGATTGGTTCGCCTAAATACCTGTTTTCCGGGAGTTGTGCTCGATAACTCATGCTGATTTTTTTGTCCGCCTTGCGCCTAGAGTTGCTCTTTCAAACAAAAAAAAGAGTGAGTCGTTATCTTTAAAATTACTCGATTCTCGTTGGTCTAACTAGGTACATCACAAGAACAAATGGAGGGCGACATTGCCTTTCGAATAGAGATTGGTTCGCCTAAAAACCTGTTTTCCGGAAGTTGTGCTCGATAACACATGGGGATTTTTTTGTCCGCCTTGCGCCTAGAGTTGCTCTTTCAAACAAAAAAAAGAGCGAGTCGTTATCTTTAAAATTACTCGATTCTCGTTGGTCTAACTAGGTACATCACAAGAACAAATGGAGGGCGACATTGCCTTTCGAATAGAGATTGGTTCGCCTAAAAACCTGTTTTCCGGAAGTTGTGCTCGATAACACATGGGGATTTTTTTGTCCGCCTTGCGCCTAGAGTTGCTCTTTCAAACAAAAAAAAGAGCGAGTCGTTATCTTTAAAATTACTCGATTCTCGTTGGTCTAACTAGGTACATCACAAGAACAAATGGAGGGCCCATATATAGGGTGAAAAAAACTCGGATTCCTGATTTTTTTCACCCCCACATACAGGGTGAAAAAAACTCGGATTCCTGATTTTTTTCACCCCCACATACAGGGTGAAAAAAACTCGGATTCCTGATTTTTTTTCACCCCCATATATAGGGTGAAAAAAACTCGGATTCCTGATTTTTTTCACTCCCCATATATAGGGTGAAAAAAACTCGGATTCCTGATTTTTTTCACCCCCACATACAGGGTGAAAAAAACTCGGATTCCTGATTTTTTTCACCCCCATATATAGGGTGAAAAAAACTCGGATTCCTGATTTTTTTCACCCCCACATACAGGGTGAAAAAAACTCGGATTCCTGATTTTTTTCACCCCCACATACAGGGTGAAAAAAACTCGGATTCCTGATTTTTTTCACCCCCCCCCCCCATATATAGGGTGAAAAAACTCGGATTCCTGATTTTTTTCACCCTCCATATATAGGGTGAAAAAAACTCGGATTCCTGATTTTTTTCACCCCCACATACAGGGTGAAAAAAACTCGGATTCCTGATTTTTTTCACCCCCACATACAGGGTGAAAAAAACTCGGATTCCTGATTTTTTTCACCCCCCCCCCCCCCCCCCATATATAGGGTGAAAAAACTCGGATTCCTGATTTTTTTCACCCTCCATATATAGGGTGAAAAAAACTCGGATTCCTGATTTTTTTCACCCCCACATACAGGGTGAAAAAAACTCGGATTCCTGATTTTTTTCACCCCCATATATAGGGTGAAAAAAACTCGGATTCCTGATTTTTTTCACCCCCCCCCCCCCATATATAGGGTGAAAAAAACTCGGATTCCTGATTTTTTTCACCCCCACATACAGGGTGAAAAAAACTCGGATTCCTGATTTTTTTCACCCCCACATACAGGGTGAAAAAAACTCGGGTTCCTGATTTTTTTCACCCCCCCCCCCCCCCCCATATATAGGGTGAAAAAACTCGGATTCCTGATTTTTTTCACCCCCATATATAGGGTGAAAAAAACTCGGATTCCTTATTTTTTTCACCCCCACATACAGGGTGAAAAAAACTCGGATTCCTGATTTTTTTCACCCCCCCCCCCCCCCATATATAGGGTGAAAAAAACTCGGATTCCTGATTTTTTTCACCCCCCGGAGGGCGACATTTTCTTTCGAATAGAGATTGGTTCGCCTAAAAACCTGTTTTCCGGAATATGTGCTGGATAACCCATGCTGATTTTTTTGTCCGCCTTGCGCCTAGAGTTGCTCTTTCAAACAAAAAAAAGAGTGAGTCGTTATCTTCAAAATCACTCGATTCTCGTTGGTCTAACTAGGTACATCACAAGAACAAATGGAGGGCGACATTGCCTTTCGAATAGAGATTGGTTCGCCTAAAAACCTGTTTCCCGGAAGTTGTGCTCGATAACACATGGGGATTTTTTTGTCCGCCTTGCGCCTAGAGTTGCTCTTTCAAACAAAAAAAAGGGTGAGTCGTTATCTTTAAAATTACTCGATTCTCGTTGGTCTAACTAGGTACATCACAAGAACAAATGGAGGGCGACATTGCCTTTCGAATAGAGATTGGTTCGCCTAAAAACCTGTTTTCCGAGAGTTGTGCTCGATAACACATGCTGATTTTTTTGTCCGCCTTGCGCTTAGAGTTGCTCTTTCAAACAAAAAAAAGGGTGAGTCGTTATCTTTAAAATTACTCGATTCTCGTTGGTCTAACTAGGTACATCACAAGAACAAATGGAGGGCGACATTGCCTTTCGAATAGAGATTGGTTCGCCTTAAAACCTGTTTTCCGGAATATGTGCTGGATAACCCATGCTGATTTTTTTGTCCGCCTTGCGCTTAGAGTTGCTCTTTCAAACAAAAAAAAGGGTGAGTCGTTATCTTTAAAATTACTCGATTCTCGTTGGTCTAACTAGGTACATCACAAGAACAAATGGAGGGCGACATTGCCTTTCGAATAGAGATTGGTTCGCCTTAAAACCTGTTTTCCGGGAGTTGTGCTCGATAACACATGCTGATTTTTTTGTCCGCCTTGCGCTTAGAGTTGCTCTTTCAAACAAAAAAAAGAGCGAGTCGTTATCTTTAAAATTACTCGATTCTCGTTGGTCTAACTAGGTACATCACAAGAACAAATGGAGGGCGACATTGCCTTTCGAATAGAGATTGGTTCGCCTTAAAACCTGTTTTCCGGGAGTTGTGCTCGATAACACATGCTGATTTTTTTGTCCGCCTTGCGCTTAGAGTTGCTCTTTCAAACAAAAAAAAGAGCGAGTCGTTATCTTTAAAATTACTCGATTCTCGTTGGTCTAACTAGGTACATCACAAGAACAAATGGAGGGCCCATATATAGGGTGAAAAAAACTCGGATTCCTGATTTTTTTCACCCCCATATATAGGGTGAAAAAAACTCGGATTCCTGATTTTTTTCACCCCCATATATAGGGTGAAAAAAACTCGGATTCCTGATTTTTTTCACCCCCCATATATAGGGTGAAAAAAACTCGGATTCCTGATTTTTTTCACCCCCGGAGGGCGACATTGTCTTTCGAATAGAGATTGGTTCGCCTAAAAACCTGTTTTCCGGAATATGTGCTGGATAACCCATGCTGATTTTTTTGTCCGCCTTGCGCCTAGAGTTGCTCTTTCAAACAAAAAAAAGAGTGAGTCGTTATCTTTAAAAGTACTCGATTCTCGTTGGTCTAACTAGGTACATCACAAGAACAAATGGAGGGCGACATTGCCTTTCGAATAGAGATTGGTTCGCCTAAAAACCTGTTTTCCGGGAGTTGTGCTCGATAACACATGCTGATTTTTTTGTCCGCCTTGCGCCTAGAGTTGCTCTTTCAAACAAAAAAAAGAGTGAGTCGTTATCTTTAAATTTACTCGATTCTCGTTGGTCTAACTAGGTACATCACAAGAACAGATGGAGGGCGACATTGCCATTCGAATAGAGATTGGTTCGCCTAAATACCTGTTTTCCGGGAGTTGTGCTCGATAACACATGCTGATTTTTTTGTCCGCCTTGCGCTTAGAGTTGCTCTTTCAAACAAAAAAAAGAGTGAGTCGTTATCTTTAAAATTACTCGATTCTCGTTGGTCTAACTAGGTACATCACAAGAACAGATGGAGGGCGACATTGCCATTCGAATAGAGATTGGTTCGCCTAAATACCTGTTTTCCGGGAGTTGTGCTCGATAACACATGCTGATTTTTTTGTCCGCCTTGCGCCTAGAGTTGCTCTTTCAAACAAAAAAAAGAGTGAGTCGTTATCTTTAAAATTACTCGATTCTCGTTGGTCTAACTAGGTACATCACAAGAACAGATGGAGGGCGACATTGCCATTCGAATAGAGATTGGTTCGCCTAAATACCTGTTTTCCGGGAGTTGTGCTCGATAACTCATGCTGATTTTTTTGTCCGCCTTGCGCCTAGAGTTGCTCTTTCAAACAAAAAAAAGAGTGAGTCGTTATCTTTAAAAGTACTCGATTCTCGTTGGTCTAACTAGGTACATCACAAGAACAAATGGAGGGCGACATTGCCTTTCGAATAGAGATTGGTTCGCCTAAAAACCTGTTTTCCGGGAGTTGTGCTCGATAACACATGCTGATTTTTTTGTCCGCCTTGCGCCTAGAGTTGCTCTTTCAAACAAAAAAAAGAGTGAGTCGTTATCTTTAAAAGTACTCGATTCTCGTTGGTCTAACTAGGTACATCACAAGAACAAATGGAGGGCGACATTGCCTTTCGAATAGAGATTGGTTCGCCTAAAAACCTGTTTTCCGGGAGTTGTGCTCGATAACTCATGCTGATTTTTTTGTCCGCCTTGCGCCTAGAGTTGCTCTTTCAAACAAAAAAAAGAGTGAGTCGTTATCTTTAAAAGTACTCGATTCTCGTTGGTCTAACTAGGTACATCACAAGAACAAATGGAGGGCGACATTGCCTTTAGAATAGAGATTGGTTCGCCTAAAAACCTGTTTTCCGGGAGTTGTGCTCGATAACACATGCTGATTTTTTTGTCCGCCTTGCGCCTAGAGTTGCTCTTTCAAACAAAAAAAAGAGTGAGTCGTTATCTTTAAATTTACTCGATTCTCGTTGGTCTTACTAGGTACCTCACAAGAACAAATGGAGGGCGACATTGCCTTTCGAATAGAGATTGGTTCGCCTAAAAACCTGTTTTCCGGGAGTTGTGCTCGATAACACATGCTGATTTTTTTGTCCGCTTTGCGCTTAGAGTTGCTCTTTCAAACAAAAAAAAGAGTGAGTCGTTATCTTTAAAATTACTCGATTCTCGTTGGTCTAACTAGGTACATCACAAGAACAGATGGAGGGCGACATTGCCATTCGAATAGAGATTGGTTCGCCTTAATACCTGTTTTCCGGGAGTTGTGCTCGATAACTCATGCTGATTTTTTTGTCCGCCTTGCGCCTAGAGTTGCTCTTTCAAACAAAAAAAAGAGTGAGTCGTTATCTTTAAAATTACTCGATTCTCGTTGGTCTAACTAGGTACATCACAAGAACAAATGGAGGGCGACATTGCCTTTCGAATAGAGATTGGTTCGCCTAAAAACCTGTTTTCCGGGAGTTGTGCTCGATAACACATGCTGATTTTTTTGTCCGCTTTGCGCTTAGAGTTGCTCTTTCAAACAAAAAAAAGAGCGAGTCGTTATCTTTAAAATTACTCGATTCTCGTTGGTCTAACTAGGTACATCACAAGAACAAATGGAGGGCCCATATATAGGGTGAAAAAAACTCGGATTCCTGATTTTTTTCACCCCCACATACAGGGTGAAAAAAACTCGGATTCCTGATTTTTTTCACCCCCATATATAGGGTGAAAAAAACTCGGATTCCTGATTTTTTTCACCCCCACATACAGGGTGAAAAAAACTCGGATTCCTGATTTTTTTCACCCCCATATATAGGGTGAAAAAAACTCGGATTCCTGATTTTTTTCACTCCCCATATATAGGGTGAAAAAAACTCGGATTCCTGATTTTTTTCACCCTCACATACAGGGTGAAAAAAACTCGGATTCCTTATTTTTTTCACCCCCCGGAGGGCGACATTGTCTTTCGAATAGAGATTGGTTCGCCTAAAAACCTGTTTTCCGGAATATGTGCTGGATAACCCATGCTGATTTTTTTGTCCGCCTTGCGCCTAGAGTTGCTCTTTCAAACAAAAAAAAGAGTGAGTCGTTATCTTTAAAATTACTTGATTCTCGTTGGTCTAACTAGGTACATCACAAGAACAAATGGAGGGCGACATTGCCTTTCGAATAGAGATTGGTTCGCCTAAAAACCTGTTTTCCGGGAGTTGTGCTCGATAACACATGCTGATTTTTTTGTCCGCCTTGCGCTTAGAGTTGCTCTTTCAAACAAAAAAAAGAGTGAGTCGTTATCTTTAAAATTACTCGATTCTCGTTGGTCTAACTAGGTACATCACAAGAACAAATGGAGGGCGACATTGCCTTTCGAATAGAGATTGGTTCGCCTAAAAACCTGTTTTCCGGGAGTTGTGCTCGATAACACATGCTGATTTTTTTGTCCGCTTTGCGCTTAGAGTTGCTCTTTCAAACAAAAAAAAGAGCGAGTCGTTATCTTTAAAATTACTCGATTCTCGTTGGTCTAACTAGGTACATCACAAGAACAAATGGAGGGCCCATATATAGGGTGAAAAAAACTCGGATTCCTGATTTTTTTCACCCCCATATATAGGGTGAAAAAAACTCGGATTCCTGATTTTTTTCACCCCCCATATATAGGGTGAAAAAAACTCGGATTCCTGATTTTTTTCACCCCCCGGAGGGCGACATTGTCTTTCGAATAGAGATTGGTTCGCCTAAAAACCTGTTTTCCGGAATATGTGCTGGATAACCCATGCTGATTTTTTTGTCCGCCTTGCGCCTAGAGTTGCTCTTTCAAACAAAAAAAAGAGTGAGTCGTTATCTTTAAAATTACTCGATTCTCGTTGGTCTAACTAGGTACATCACAAGAACAAATGGAGGGCCCATACATAGGGTGAAAAAAACTCGGATTCCTGATTTTTTTCACCCCCCGGAGGGCGACATTGTCTTTCGAATAGAGATTGGTTCGCCTAAAAACCTGTTTTCCGGAATATGTGCTGGATAACCCATGCTGATTTTTTTGTCCGCCTTGCGCCTAGAGTTGCTCTTTCAAACAAAAAAAAGAGTGAGTCGTTATCTTTAAAAGTACTCGATTCTCGTTGGTCTAACTAGGTACATCACAAGAACAGATGGAGGGCGACATTGTCTTTCGAATAGAGATTGGTTCGCCTAAAAACCTGTTTTCCGGAATATGTGCTGGATAACCCATGCTGATTTTTTTGTCCGCCTTGCGCCTAGAGTTGCTCTTTCAAACAAAAAAAAGAGTGAGTCGTTATCTTTAAAATTACTCGATTCTCGTTGGTCTAACTAGGTACATCACAAGAACAAATGGAGGGCCCATACATAGGGTGAAAAAAACTCGGATTCCTGATTTTTTTCACCCCCCGGAGGGCGACATTGTCTTTCGAATAGAGATTGGTTCGCCTAAAAACCTGTTTTCCGGAATATGTGCTGGATAACCCATGCTGATTTTTTTGTCCGCCTTGCGCCTAGAGTTGCTCTTTCAAACAAAAAAAAGAGTGAGTCGTTATCTTTAAAAGTACTCGATTCTCGTTGGTCTAACTAGGTACATCACAAGAACAAATGGAGGGCGACATTGCCTTTCGAATAGAGATTGGTTCGCCTAAAAACCTGTTTTCCGGGAGTTGTGCTCGATAACACATGCTGATTTTTTTGTCCGCCTTGCGCCTAGAGTTGCTCTTTCAAACAAAAAAAAGAGTGAGTCGTTATCTTTAAAAGTACTCGATTCTCGTTGGTCTAACTAGGTACATCACAAGAACAAATGGAGGGCGACATTGCCTTTCGAATAGAGATTGGTTCGCCTAAAAACCTGTTTTCCGGGAGTTGTGCTCGATAACTCATGCTGATTTTTTTGTCCGCCTTGCGCCTAGAGTTGCTCTTTCAAACAAAAAAAAGAGTGAGTCGTTATCTTTAAATTTACTCGATTCTCGTTGGTCTTACTAGGTACATCACAAGAACAAATGGAGGGCGACATTGCCTTTAGAATAGAGATTGGTTCGCCTAAAAACCTGTTTTCCGGGAGTTGTGCTCGATAACACATGCTGATTTTTTTGTCCGCCTTGCGCCTAGAGTTGCTCTTTCAAACAAAAAAAAGAGTGAGTCGTTATCTTTAAATTTACTCGATTCTCGTTGGTCTTACTAGGTACATCACAAGAACAAATGGAGGGCGACATTGCCTTTCGAATAGAGATTGGTTCGCCTAAAAACCTGTTTTCCGGGAGTTGTGCTCGATAACACATGCTGATTTTTTTGTCCGCTTTGCGCTTAGAGTTGCTCTTTCAAACAAAAAAAAGAGTGAGTCGTTATCTTTAAAATTACTCGATTCTCGTTGGTCTAACTAGGTACATCACAAGATCAAATGGAGGGCGACATTGCCTTCCGAATCGAGCTTGGTTCGCCTAAAAACCTGTTTTCCGGAAATTCTGCTCGATAACCCATGCGGATTTTTGTTGTCCGCCTTGGGCCTAGAGTTGCTCTTTCAAACAAAAAAAAGAGCGAGTCGTTATCTTTAAAATTACTCGATTCTCGTTATTCTAACTAAGTACATCACAAGATCAAATGGAGGGCGACATTGCCTTCCGAATCGAGCTTGGTTCGCCTAAAAACCTGTTTTCCGGAAATTGTGCTCGATAACCCATGCGGATTTTTGTTGTCCGCCTTGGGCCTAGAGTTGCTCTTTCAAACAAAAAAAAAGAGCGAGTCGTTATCTTTAAAATTACTCGATTCTCGTTGGTCTAACTAGGTACATCACAAGAACAAATGGAGGGCGACATTGCCTTCCGAATCGAGATTGGTTCGCCTAAAAACCTGTTTTCCGGAATTTCTGCTCGATAACTCATGCGGATTTTTGTTGTCCGCCTTGGGCCTAGAGTTGCTCTTTCAAACAAAAAAAAAGAGCGAGTCGTTATCTTTAAAATTACTCGATTCTCGTTGGTCTAACTAGGTACATCACAAGAACAAATGGAGGGCGACATTGCCTTCCGAATCGAGATTGGTTCGCCTAAAAACCTGTTTTCCGGAATTTCTGCTCGATAACTCATGCTGATATTTTTGTCCGCCTTGCGCCTAGAGTTGTTCTTTCAAACAAAAAAAAGAGCGAGTCGTTATCTTTAAAATTACTCGATTCTCGTTGGTCTAACTAGGTACATCACAAGATCAAATGGAGGGTGACATTGCCTTCCGAATCGAGATTGGTTCGCCTAAAAACCTGTTTTCCGGAAATTGTGCTCGATAACCCATGCGGATTTTTGTTGTCCGCCTTGGGCCTAGAGTTGCTCTTTCAAACAAAAAAAAGAGCGAGTCGTTATCTTTAAAATTACTCGATTCTCGTTGGTCTAACTAGGTACATCACAAGATCAAATGGAGGGCGACATTGCCTTCCGAATCGAGCTTGGTTCGCCTAAAAACCTGTTTTCCGGAAATTGTGCTCGATAACCCAAGCGGATTTTTGTTGTCCGCCTTGCGCCTAGAGTTGCTCTTTCAAACAAAAAAAAGAGCGAGTCGTTATCTTTAAAATTACTCGATTCTCGTTGGTCTAACTAGGTACATCACAAGAACAAATGGAGGGCGACATTGCCTTCCGAATCGAGATTGGTTCGCCTAAAAACCTGTTTTCCGGAAATTGTGCTCGATAACCCAAGCGGATTTTTGTTGTCCGCCTTGGGCCTAGAGTTGCTCTTTCAAACAAAAAAAAGAGCGAGTCGTTATCTTTAAAATTACTCGATTCTCGTTGGTCTAACTAGGTACATCACAAGAACAAATGGAGGGCGACATTGCCTTCCGAATCGAGATTGGTTCGCCTAAAAACCTGTTTTCCGGAAATTTTGCTCGATAACCCATGCGGATTTTTGTTGTCCGCCTTGGGCCTAGAGTTGCTCTTTCAAACAAAAAAAAGAGCGAGTCGTTATCTTTAAAATTACTCGATTCTCGTTGGTCTAACTAGGTACATCACAAGAACAAATGGAGGGCGACATTGCCTTCCGAATCGAGATTGGTTCGCCTAAAAACCTGTTTTCCGGAAATTCTGCTCGATAACCCATGCGGATTTTTGTTGTCCGCCTTGGGCTTAGAGTTGCTCTTTCAAACAAAAAAAAAGAGCGAGTCGTTATCTTTAAAATTACTCGATTCTCGTTGGTCTAACTAGGTACATCACAAGATCAAATGGAGGGCGACATTGCCTTCCGAATCGAGATTGGTTCGCCTAAAAACCTGTTTTCCGGAAATTCTGCTCGATAACCCATGCGGATTTTTGTTGTCCGCCTTGGGCCTAGAGTTGCTCTTTCAAACAAAAAAAAAGAGCGAGTCGTTATCTTTAAAATTACTCGATTCTCGTTGGTCTAACTAGGTACATCACAAGATCAAATGGAGGGCGACATTGCCTTCCGAATCGAGATTGGTTCGCCTAAAAACCTGTTTTCCGGAAATTCTGCTCGATAACCCATGCGGATTTTTGTTGTCTGCCTTGGGCCTAGAGTTGCTCTTTCAAACAAAAAAAAAGAGCGAGTCGTTATCTTTAAAATTACTCGATTCTCGTTGGTCTAACTAGGTACATCACAAGAACAAATGGAGGGCGACATTGCCTTCCGAATCGAGATTGGTTCGCCTAAAAACCTGTTTTCCGGAAATTGTGCTCGATAACCCAAGCGGATTTTTGTTTTCCGCTTTGGGCCTAGAGTTGCTCTTTCAAACAAAAAAAAGAGCGAGTCGTTATCTTTAAAATTACTCGATTCTCGTTGGTCTAACTAGGTACATCACAAGAACAAATGGAGGGCGACATTGCCTTCCGAATCGAGATTGGTTCGCCTAAAAACCTGTTTTCCGGAAATTGTGCTCGATAACCCATGCGGATTTTTGTTGTCCGCTTTGGGCCTAGAGTTGCTCTTTCAAACAAAAAAAAGAGCGAGTCGTTATCTTTAAAATTACTCGATTCTCGTTGGTCTAACTAGGTACATCACAAGATCAAATGGAGGGCGACATTGCCTTCCGAATCGAGCTTGGTTCGCCTAAAAACCTGTTTTCCGGAAATTGTGCTCGATAACCCATGCGGATTTTTGTTGTCCGCCTTGGGCCTAGAGTTGCTCTTTCAAACAAAAAAAAAGAGCGAGTCGTTATCTTTAAAATTACTCGATTCTCGTTGGTCTAACTAGGTACATCACAAGAACAAATGGAGGGCGACATTGCCTTCCGAATCGAGATTGGTTCGCCTAAAAACCTGTTTTCCGGAAATTGTGCTCGATAACCCATGCGGATTTTTGTTGTCCGCCTTGGGCCTAGAGTTGCTCTTTCAAACAAAAAAAAGAGCGAGTCGTTATCTTTAAAATTACTCGATTCTCGTTGGTCTAACTAGGTACATCACAAGAACAAATGGAGGGCGACATTGCCTTCCGAATCGAGATTGGTTCGCCTAAAAACCTGTTTTCCGGAAATTGTGCTCGATAACCCATGCGGATTTTTGTTGTCCGCTTTGGGCCTAGAGTTGCTCTTTCAAACAAAAAAAAGAGCGAGTCGTTATCTTTAAAATTACTCGATTCTCGTTGGTCTAACTAGGTACATCACAAGAACAAATGGAGGGCGACATTGCCTTCCGAATCGAGATTGGTTCGCCTAAAAACCTGTTTTCCGGAAATTGTGCTCGATAACCCAAGCGGATTTTTGTTGTCCGCCTTGCGCCTAGAGTTGCTCTTTCAAACAAAAAAAAGAGCGAGTCGTTATCTTTAAAATTACTCGATTCTCGTTGGTCTAACTAGGTACATCACAAGAACAAATGGAGGGCGACATTGCCTTCCGAATCGAGATTGGTTCGCCTAAAAACCTGTTTTCCGGAAATTGTGCTCGATAACCCATGCGGATTTTTGTTGTCCGCTTTGGGCCTAGAGTTGCTCTTTCAAACAAAAAAAAGAGCGAGTCGTTATCTTTAAAATTACTCGATTCTCGTTGGTCTAACTAGGTACATCACAAGAACAAATGGAGGGCGACATTGCCTTCCGAATCGAGATTGGTTCGCCTAAAAACCTGTTTTCCGGAAATTGTGCTCGATAACCCAAGCGGATTTTTGTTGTCCGCCTTGCGCCTAGAGTTGCTCTTTCAAACAAAAAAAAGAGCGAGTCGTTATCTTTAAAATTACTCGATTCTCGTTGGTCTAACTAGGTACATCACAAGAACAAATGGAGGGCGACATTGCCTTCCGAATCGAGATTGGTTCGCCTAAAAACCTGTTTTCCGGAAATTGTGCTCGATAACCCAAGCGGATTTTTGTTGTCCGCCTTGGGCCTAGAGTTGCTCTTTCAAACAAAAAAAAGAGCGAGTCGTTATCTTTAAAATTACTCGATTCTCGTTGGTCTAACTAGGTACATCACAAGAACAAATGAAGGGCGACATTGCCTTCCGAATCGAGATTGGTTCGCCTAAAAACCTGTTTTCCGGAAATTCTGCGCGATAACCCATGCGGATTTTTGTTGTCCGCCTTGGGCCTAGAGTTGCTCTTTCAAACAAAAAAAAGAGCGAGTCGTTATCTTTAAAATTACTCGATTCTCGTTGGTCTAACTAGGTACATCACAAGAACAAATGGAGGGCGACATTGCCTTCCGAATCGAGATTGGTTCGCCTAAAAACCTGTTTTCCGGAAATTTTGCTCGATAACCCATGCGGATTTTTGTTGTCCGCCTTGTGCCTAGAGTTGCTCTTTCAAACAAAAAAAAGAGCGAGTCGTTATCTTTAAAATTACTCGATTCTCGTTGGTCTAACTAGGTACATCACAAGAACAAATGGAGGGCGACATTGCCTTCCGAATCGAGCTTGGTTCGCCTAAAAACCTGTTTTCCGGAAATTCTGCTCGATAACCCATGCGGATTTTTGTTGTCCGCCTTGGGCCTAGAGTTGCTCTTTCAAACAAAAAAAAAGAGCGAGTCGTTATCTTTAAAATTACTCGATTCTCGTTGGTCTAACTAGGTACATCACAAGATCAAATGGAGGGCGACATTGCCTTCCGAATCGAGATTGGTTCGCCTAAAAACCTGTTTTCCGGAAATTCTGCTCGATAACCCATGCGGATTTTTGTTGTCCGCCTTGGGCCTAGAGTTGCTCTTTCAAACAAAAAAAAAGAGCGAGTCGTTATCTTTAAAATTACTCGATTCTCGTTGGTCTAACTAGGTACATCACAAGATCAAATGGAGGGCGACATTGCCTTCCGAATCGAGATTGGTTCGCCTAAAAACCTGTTTTCCGGAAATTCTGCTCGATAACCCATGCGGATTTTTGTTGTCCGCCTTGGGCCTAGAGTTGCTCTTTCAAACAAAAAAAAAGAGCGAGTCGTTATCTTTAAAATTACTCGATTCTCGTTGGTCTAACTAGGTACATCACAAGAACAAATGGAGGGCGACATTGCCTTCCGAATCGAGATTGGTTCGCCTAAAAACCTGTTTTCCGGAAATTGTGCTCGATAACCCATGCGGATTTTTGTTGTCCGCTTTGGGCCTAGAGTTGCTCTTTCAAACAAAAAAAAGAGCGAGTCGTTATCTTTAAAATTACTCGATTCTCGTTGGTCTAACTAGGTACATCACAAGATCAAATGGAGGGCGACATTGCCTTCCGAATCGAGCTTGGTTCGCCTAAAAACCTGTTTTCCGGAAATTGTGCTCGATAACCCAAGCGGATTTTTGTTGTCCGCCTTGGGCCTAGAGTTGCTCTTTCAAACAAAAAAAAGAGCGAGTCGTTATCTTTAAAATTACTCGATTCTCGTTGGTCTAACTAGGTACATCACAAGAACAAATGGAGGGCGACATTGCCTTCCGAATCGAGATTGGTTCGCCTAAAAACCTGTTTTCCGGAAATTCTGCGCGATAACCCATGCGGATTTTTGTTGTCCGCCTTGGGCCTAGAGTTGCTCTTTCAAACAAAAAAAAGAGCGAGTCGTTATCTTTAAAATTACTCGATTCTCGTTGGTCTAACTAGGTACATCACAAGATCAAATGGAGGGCGACATTGCCTTCCGAATCGAGATTGGTTCGCCTAAAAACCTGTTTTCCGGAAATTGTGCTCGATAACCCATTAATATTTTGGTTGTCCGCCTTGGGCCTAGAGTTGCTCTTTCAAACAAAAAAAAGAGCGAGTCGTTATCTTAAAAATTACTCGATTCTCGTTGGTCTAACTAGGTACATCACAAGATCAAATGGAGTGCGACATTGCCTTCCGAATCGAGATTGGTTCGCCTAAAAACCTGTTTTCCGGAAATTCTGCTCGATAACCCATGCGGATTTTTGTTGTCCGCCTTGGGTCTAGAGTTGCTCTTTCAAACAAAAAAAAGAGCGAGTCGTTATCTTTAAAATTACTCGATTCTCGTTGGTCTAACTAGGTACATCACAAGATCAAATGGAGGGCGACATTGCCTTCCGAATCGAGCTTGGTTCGCCTAAAAACCTGTTTTCCGGAAATTGTGCTCGATAACCCATGCGGATTTTTGTTGTCCGCCTTGGGCCTAGAGTTGCTCTTTCAAACAAAAAAAAGAGCGAGTCGTTATCTTTAAAATTACTCGATTCTCGTTGGTCTAACTAGGTACATCACAAGATCAAATGGAGGGCGACATTGCCTTCCGAATCGAGATTGGTTCGCCTAAAAACCTGTTTTCCGGAAATTGTGCTCGATAACCCATGCGGATTTTTGTTGTCCGCCTTGGGCCTAGAGTTGCTCTTTCAAACAAAAAAAAGAGCGAGTCGTTATCTTTAAAATTACTCGATTCTCGTTGGTCTAACTAGGTACATCACAAGATCAAATGGAGGGCGACATTGCCTTCCGAATCGAGATTGGTTCGCCTAAAAACCTGTTTTCCGGAAATTCTGCTCGATAACCCATGCGGATTTTTGTTGTCCGCCTTGGGCCTAGAGTTGCTCTTTCAAACAAAAAAAAGAGCGAGTCGTTATCTTTAAAATTACTCGATTCTCGTTGGTCTAACTAGGTACATCACAAGATCAAATGGAGGGCGACATTGCGTCTCGAATAGAGATTGGTTCGCCTAAAAACCTATTTTCCGGAAATTCTGCTCGATAACCCATGCGGATTTTTGTTGTCCGCCTTGGGCCTAGAGTTGCTCTTTCAAACAAAAAAAAGAGCGAGTCGTTATCTTTAAAATTACTCGATTCTCGTTGGTCTAACTAGGTACATCACAAGAACAAATGGAGGGCGACATTGCCTTCCGAATCGAGATTGGTTCGCCTAAAAACCTATTTTCCGGAAATTCTGCTCGATAACCCATGCGGATTTTTGTTGTCCGCCTTGGGCCTAGAGTTGCTCTTTCAAACAAAAAAAAGAGCGAGTCGTTATCTTTAAAATTACTCGATTCTCGTTGGTCTAACTAGGTACATCACAAGATCAAATGGAGGGCGACATTGCGTCTCGAATAGAGATTGGTTCGCCTAAAAACCTATTTTCCGGAAATTCTGCTCGATAACCCATGCGGATTTTTGTTGTCCGCCTTGGGCCTAGAGTTGCTCTTTCAAACAAAAAAAAGAGCGAGTCGTTATCTTTAAAATTACTCGATTCTCGTTGGTCTAACTAGGTACATCACAAGATCAAATGGAGGGCGACATTGCCTTCCAAATCGAGATTGGTTCGCCTAAAAACCTATTTTCCGGAAATTCTGCTCGATAACCCATGCGGATTTTTGTTGTCCGCCTTGGGCCTAGAGTTGCTCTTTCAAACAAAAAAAAGAGCGAGTCGTTATCTTTAAAATTACTCGATTCTCGTTGGTCTAACTAGGTACATCACAAGATCAAATGGAGGGCGACATTGCGTCTCGAATAGAGATTGGTTCGCCTAAAAACCTATTTTCCGGAAATTCTGCTCGATAACCCATGCGGATTTTTGTTGTCCGCCTTGGGCCTAAAGTTGCTCTTTCAAACAAAAAAAAGAGCGAGTCGTTATCTTTAAAATTACTCGATTCTCGTTGGTCTAACTAGGTACATCACAAGAACAAATGGAGGGCGACATTGCCTTCCGAATCGAGATTGGTTCGCCTAAAAACCTGTTTTCCGGAAATTCTGCTCGATAACCCATGCGGATTTTTGTTGTCCGCCTTGGGCCTAGAGTTGCTCTTTCAAACAAAAAAAAGAGCGAGTCGTTATCTTTAAAATTACTCGATTCTCGTTGGTCTAACAAGGTACATCACAAGATCAAATGGAGGGCGACATTGCCTTCCGAATCGAGATTGGTTCGCCTAAAAACCTATTTTCCGGAAATTCTGCTCGATAACCCATGCGGATTTTTGTTGTCCGCCTTGGGCCTAGAGTTGCTCTTTCAAACAAAAAAAAGAGCGAGTCGTTATCTTTAAAATTACTCGATTCTCGTTGGTCTAACTAGGTACATCACAAGATCAAATGGAGGGCGACATTGCCTTCCAAATCGAGATTGGTTCGCCTAAAAACCTATTTTCCGGAAATTCTGCTCGATAACCCATGCGGATTTTTGTTGTCCGCCTTGGGCCTAGAGTTGCTCTTTCAAACAAAAAAAAGAGCGAGTCGTTATCTTTAAAATTACTCGATTCTCGTTGGTCTAACTAGGTACATCACAAGAACAAATGGAGGGCGACATTGCCTTCCGAATCGAGATTGGTTCGCCTAAAAACCTGTTTTCCGGAAATTCTGCTCGATAACCCATGCGGATTTTTGTTGTCCGCCTTGGGCCTAGAGTTGCTCTTTCAAACAAAAAAAAGAGCGAGTCGTTATCTTTAAAATTACTCGATTCTCGTTGGTCTAACTAGGTACATCACAAGATCAAATGGAAGGCGACATTGCCTTCCAAATCGAGATTGGTTCGCCTAAAAACCTATTTTCCGGAAATTCTGCTCGATAACCCATGCGGATTTTTGTTGTCCGCCTTGGGCCTAGAGTTGCTCTTTCAAACAAAAAAAAGAGCGAGTCGTTATCTTTAAAATTACTCGATTCTCGTTGGTCTAACTAGGTACATCACAAGATCAAATGGAAGGCGACATTGCCTTCCAAATCGAGATTGGTTCGCCTAAAAACCTATTTTCCGGAAATTCTGCTCGATAACCCATGCGGATTTTTGTTGTCCGCCTTGGGCCTAGAGTTGCTCTTTCAAACAAAAAAAAGAGCGAGTCGTTATCTTTAAAATTACTCGATTCTCGTTGGTCTAACTAGGTACATCACAAGATCAAATGGAAGGCGACATTGCCTTCCAAATCGAGATTGGTTCGCCTAAAAACCTATTTTCCGGAAATTCTGCTCGATAACCCATGCGGATTTTTGTTGTCCGCCTTGGGCCTAGAGTTGCTCTTTCAAACAAAAAAAAGAGCGAGTCGTTATCTTTAAAATTACTCGATTCTCGTTGGTCTAACTAGGTACATCACAAGATCAAATGGAAGGCGACATTGCCTTCCAAATCGAGATTGGTTCGCCTAAAAACCTATTTTCCGGAAATTCTGCTCGATAACCCATGCGGATTTTTGTTGTCCGCCTTGGGCCTAGAGTTGCTCTTTCAAACAAAAAAAAGAGCGAGTCGTTATCTTTAAAATTACTCGATTCTCGTTGGTCTAACAAGGTACATCACAAGATCAAATGGAGGGCGACATTGCCTTCCGAATCGAGATTGGTTCGCCTAAAAACCTATTTTCCGGAAATTCTGCTCGATAACCCATGCGGATTTTTGTTGTCCGCCTTGGGCCTAGAGTTGCTCTTTCAAACAAAAAAAAGAGCGAGTCGTTATCTTTAAAATTACTCGATTCTCGTTGGTCTAACTAGGTACATCACAAGATCAAATGGAGGGCGACATTGCCTTCCAAATCGAGATTGGTTCGCCTAAAAACCTATTTTCCGGAAATTCTGCTCGATAACCCATGCGGATTTTTGTTGTCCGCCTTGGGCCTAGAGTTGCTCTTTCAAACAAAAAAAAGAGCGAGTCGTTATCTTTAAAATTACTCGATTCTCGTTGGTCTAACTAGGTACATCACAAGATCAAATGGAGGGCGACATTGCCTTCCAAATCGAGATTGGTTCGCCTAAAAACCTATTTTCCGGAAATTCTGCTCGATAACCCATGCGGATTTTTGTTGTCCGCCTTGGGCCTAGAGTTGCTCTTTCAAACAAAAAAAAGAGCGAGTCGTTATCTTTGAAATTACTCGATTCTCGTTGGTCTAACTAGGTACATCACAAGATCAAATGGAGGGCGACATTGCGTCTCGAATAGAGATTGGTTCGCCTAAAAACCTGTTTTCCGGAAATTCTGCTCGATAACCCATGCGGATTTTCGTTGTCCGCCTTGGGCCTAGAGTTGCTCTTTCAAACAAAAAAAAGAGCGAGTCGTTATCTTTAAAATTACTCGATTCTCGTTGGTCTAACTAGGTACATCACAAGATCAAATGGAGGGCGACATTGCCTTCCGAATCGAGATTGGTTCGCCTAAAAACCTGTTTTCCGGAAATTGTGCTCGATAACCCATGCATATTTTTGTTGTCCGCCTTGGGCCTAGAGTTGCTCTTTCAAACAAAAAAAAGAGCGAGTCGTTGGCTTTAAAATTACTCGATTCTCGTTGGTCTAACTAGGTACATCACAAGATCAAATGGAGGGCGACATTGCCTTCCAAATCGAGATTGGTTCGCCTAAAAACCTATTTTCCGGAAATTCTGCTCGATAACCCATGCGGATTTTTGTTGTCCGCCTTGGGCCTAGAGTTGCTCTTTCAAACAAAAAAAAGAGCGAGTCGTTATCTTTAAAATTACTCGATTCTCGTTGGTCTAACTAGGTACATCACAAGATCAAATGGAGGGCGACATTGCCTTCCGAATCGAGATTGGTTCGCCTAAAAACCTGTTTTCCGGAAATTGTGCTCGATAACCCATGCATATTTTTGTTGTCCGCCTTGGGCCTAGAGTTGCTCTTTCAAACAAAAAAAAGAGCGAGTCGTTATCTTTAAAATTACTCGATTCTCGTTGGTCTAACTAGGTACATCACAAGATCAAATGGAGGGCGACATTGCCTTCCGAATCGAGATTGGTTCGCCTAAAAACCTGTTTTCCGGAAATTCTGCTCGATAACCCATGCGGATTTTTGTTGTCCGCCTTGGGCCTAGAGTTGCTCTTTCAAACAAAAAAAAGAGCGAGTCGTTATCTTTGAAATTACTCGATTCTCGTTGGTCTAACTAGGTACATCACAAGATCAAATGGAGGGCGACATTGCCTTCCAAATCGAGATTGGTTCGCCTAAAAACCTATTTTCCGGAAATTCTGCTCGATAACCCATGCGGATTTTTGTTGTCCGCCTTGGGCCTAGAGTTGCTCTTTCAAACAAAAAAAAGAGCGAGTCGTTATCTTTGAAATTACTCGATTCTCGTTGGTCTAACTAGGTACATCACAAGATCAAATGGAGGGCGACATTGCCTTCCAAATCGAGATTGGTTCGCCTAAAAACCTATTTTCCGGAAATTCTGCTCGATAACCCATGCGGATTTTTGTTGTCCGCCTTGGGCCTAGAGTTGCTCTTTCAAACAAAAAAAAGAGCGAGTCGTTATCTTTGAAATTACTCGATTCTCGTTGGTCTAACTAGGTACATCACAAGATCAAATGGAGGGCGACATTGCGTCTCGAATAGAGATTGGTTCGCCTAAAAACCTGTTTTCCGGAAATTCTGCTCGATAACCCATGCGGATTTTCGTTGTCCGCCTTGGGCCTAGAGTTGCTCTTTCAAACAAAAAAAAGAGCGAGTCGTTATCTTTAAAATTACTCGATTCTCGTTGGTCTAACTAGGTACATCACAAGATCAAATGGAGGGCGACATTGCCTTCCGAATCGAGATTGGTTCGCCTAAAAACCTGTTTTCCGGAAATTGTGCTCGATAACCCATGCATATTTTTGTTGTCCGCCTTGGGCCTAGAGTTGCTCTTTCAAACAAAAAAAAGAGCGAGTCGTTGGCTTTAAAATTACTCGATTCTCGTTGGTCTAACTAGGTACATCACAAGATCAAATGGAGGGCGACATTGCCTTCCAAATCGAGATTGGTTCGCCTAAAAACCTATTTTCCGGAAATTCTGCTCGATAACCCATGCGGATTTTTGTTGTCCGCCTTGGGCCTAGAGTTGCTCTTTCAAACAAAAAAAAGAGCGAGTCGTTATTTTTAAAATTACTCCATTCTCGTTGGTCTAACTAGGTACATCACAAGATCAAATGGAGGGCGACATTGCCTTCCAAATCGAGATTGGTTCGCCTAAAAACCTATTTTCCGGAAATTCTGCTCGATAACCCATGCGGATTTTTGTTGTCCGCCTTGGGCCTAGAGTTGCTCTTTCAAACAAAAAAAAGAGCGAGTCGTTATCTTTAAAATTACTCGATTCTCGTTGGTCTAACTAGGTACATCACAAGATCAAATGGAGGGCGACATTGCCTTCCAAATCGAGATTGGTTCGCCTAAAAACCTATTTTCCGGAAATTCTGCTCGATAACCCATGCGGATTTTTGTTGTCCGCCTTGGGCCTAGAGTTGCTCTTTCAAACAAAAAAAAGAGCGAGTCGTTATCTTTGAAATTACTCGATTCTCGTTGGTCTAACTAGGTACATCACAAGATCAAATGGAGGGCGACATTGCGTCTCGAATAGAGATTGGTTCGCCTAAAAACCTGTTTTCCGGAAATTCTGCTCGATAACCCATGCGGATTTTCGTTGTCCGCCTTGGGCCTAGAGTTGCTCTTTCAAACAAAAAAAAGAGCGAGTCGTTATCTTTAAAATTACTCGATTCTCGTTGGTCTAACTAGGTACATCACAAGATCAAATGGAGGGCGACATTGCCTTCCGAATCGAGATTGGTTCGCCTAAAAACCTGTTTTCCGGAAATTGTGCTCGATAACCCATGCATATTTTTGTTGTCCGCCTTGGGCCTAGAGTTGCTCTTTCAAACAAAAAAAAGAGCGAGTCGTTATCTTTAAAATTACTCGATTCTCGTTGGTCTAACTAGGTACATCACAAGATCAAATGGAGGGCGACATTGCCTTCCAAATCGAGATTGGTTCGCCTAAAAACCTATTTTCCGGAAATTCTGCTCGATAACCCATGCGGATTTTTGTTGTCCGCCTTGGGCCTAGAGTTGCTCTTTCAAACAAAAAAAAGAGCGAGTCGTTATCTTTAAAATTACTCCATTCTCGTTGGTCTAACTAGGTACATCACAAGATCAAATGGAGGGCGACATTGCGTCTCGAATAGAGATTGGTTCGCCTAAAAACCTGTTTTCCGGAAATTCTGCTCGATAACCCATGCGGATTTTCGTTGTCCGCCTTGGGCCTAGAGTTGCTCTTTCAAACAAAAAAAAGAGCGAGTCGTTATCTTTAAAATTACTCGATTCTCGTTGGTCTAACAAGGTACATCACAAGATCAAATGGAGGGCGACATTGCCTTCCAAATCGAGATTGGTTCGCCTAAAAACCTATTTTCCGGAAATTCTGCTCGATAACCCATGCGGATTTTTGTTGTCCGCCTTGGGCCTAGAGTTGCTCTTTCAAACAAAAAAAAGAGCGAGTCGTTATCTTTAAAATTACTCGATTCTCGTTGGTCTAACAAGGTACATCACAAGATCAAATGGAGGGCGACATTGCCTTCCGAATCGAGATTGGTTCGCCTAAAAACCTATTTTCCGGAAATTCTGCTCGATAACCCATGCGGATTTTTGTTGTCCGCCTTGGGCCTAGAGTTGCTCTTTCAAACAAAAAAAAGAGCGAGTCGTTATCTTTAAAATTACTCGATTCTCGTTGGTCTAACTAGGTACATCACAAGATCAAATGGAGGGCGACATTGCCTTCCAAATCGAGATTGGTTCGCCTAAAAACCTATTTTCGGAAATTCTGCTCGATAACCCATGCGGATTTTTGTTGTCCGCCTTGGGCCTAGAGTTGCTCTTTCAAACAAAAAAAAGAGCGAGTCGTTATCTTTAAAATTACTCCATTCTCGTTGGTCTAACTAGGTACATCACAAGATCAAATGGAGGGCGACATTGCGTCTCGAATAGAGATTGGTTCGCCTAAAAACCTATTTTCCGGAAATTCTGCTCGATAAATCATGCGGATTTTTGTTGTCCGCCTTGGGCCTAGAGTTGCTCTTTCAAACAAAAAAAAGAGCGAGTCGTTATCTTTAAAATTACTCGATTCTCGTTGGTCTAACTAGGTACATCACAAGATCAAATGGAGGGCGACATTGCCTTCCAAATCGAGATTGGTTCGCCTAAAAACCTGTTTTCCGGAAATTCTGCTCGATAACCCATGCGGATTTTTGTTGTCCGCCTTGGGCCTAGAGTTGCTCTTTCAAACAAAAAAAAGAGCGAGTCGTTATCTTTAAAATTACTCCATTCTCGTTGGTCTAACTAGGTACATCACAAGATCAAATGGAGGGCGACATTGCGTCTCGAATAGAGATTGGTTCGCCTAAAAACCTATTTTCCGGAAATTCTGCTCGATAACCCATGCGGATTTTTGTTGTCCGCCTTGGGCCTAGAGTTGCTCTTTCAAACAAAAAAAAGAACGAGTCGTTATCTTTAAAATTACTCGATTCTCGTTGGTCTAACTAGGTACATCACAAGATCAAATGGAGGGCGACATTGCCTTCCGAATCGAGATTGGTTCGCCTAAAAACCTGTTTTCCGGAAATTGTGCTCGATAACCCATGCGGATTTTTGTTGTCCGCCTTGGGCCTAGAGTTGCTCTTTCAAACAAAAAAAAGAGCGAGTCGTTATCTTTAAAATTACTCGATTCTTGTTGGTCTAACTAGGTACATCACAAGATCAAATGGAGGGCGACATTGCCTTCCGAATCGAGATTGGTTCGCCTAAAAACCTGTTTTCCGGAAATTTTGCTCGATAACCCATGCGGATTTTTGTTGTCCGCCTTGTGCCTAGAGTCGCTCTTTCAAACAAAAAAAAGAGCGAGTCGTTATCTTTAAAATTACTCGATTCTCGTTGGTCTAACTAGGTACATCACAAGATCAAATGGAGGGCGACATTGCCTTCCGAATCGAGATTGGTTCGCCTAAAAACCTGTTTTCCGGAAATTGTGCTCGATAACCCATGCGGATTTTTGTTGTCCGCCTTGGGCCTAGAGTTGCTCTTTCACACAAAAAAAAGAGCGAGTCGTTATCTTTAAAATTACTCGATTCTCGTTGGTCTAACTAGGTACATCACAAGATCAAATGGAGGGCGACATTGCCTTCCGAATCGAGATTGGTTCGCCTAAAAACCTGTTTTCCGGAAATTGTGCTCGATAACCCATGCGGATTGTTGTTGTCCGCCTTGGGCCTAGAGTTGCTCTTTCAAACAAAAAAAAAGAGCGAGTCGTTATCTTTAAAATTACTCGATTCTCGTTGGTCTAACAAGGTACATCACAAGAAAAAATGGAGGGCGACATTGCCTTCCGAATCGAGATTGGTTCGCCTAAAAACCTGTTTTCCGGAAATTGTGCTCGATAACCCATGCGGATTTTTGTTGTCCGCCTTGGGCCTAGAGTTGCTCTTTCAAACAAAAAAAAGAGCGAGTCGTTATCTTTAAAATTACTCGATTCTCGTTGGTCTAACAAGGTACATCACAAGAACAAATGGAGGGCGACATTGCCTTCCGAATCGAGCTTGGTTCGCCTAAAAACCTGTTTTCCGGAAATTGTGCTCGATAACCCATGCGGATTTTTGTTGTCCGCCTTGGGCCTAGAGTTGCTCTTTCAAACAAAAAAAAGAGCGAGTCGTTATCTTTAAAATTACTCGATTCTCGTTGGTCTAACTAGGTACATCATAAGATCAAATGGAGGGCGACATTGCGTCTCGAATAGAGATTGGTTCGCCTAAAAACCTGTTTTCTGGAAATTCTGCTCGATAACCCATGCGGATTTTTGTTGTCCGCCTTGGGCCTAGAGTTGCTCTTTCAAACAAAAAAAAGAGCGAGTCGTTATCTTTAAAATTACTCGATTCTCGTTGGTCTAACTAGGTACATCACAAGATCAAATGGAGGGCGACATTGCGTCTCGAATAGAGATTGGTTCGCCTAAAAACCTGTTTTCCGGAAATTCTGCTCGATAACCCATGCGGATTTTTGTTGTCCGCCTTGGGCCTAGAGTTGCTCTTTCAAACAAAAAAAAGAGCGAGTCGTTATCTTTAAAATTACTCGATTCTCGTTGGTCTAACAAGGTACATCACAAAAACAAATGGAGGGCGACATTGCCTTCCGAATCGAGATTGGTTCGCCTAAAAACCTGTTTTCCGGAAATTCTGCTCGATAACCCATGAGGATTTTTGTTGTCCGCCTTGGGCCTAGAGTTGCTCTTTCAAACAAAAAAAAGAGCGAGTCGTTATCTTTAAAATTACTCGATTCTCGTTGGTCTAACAAGGTACATCACAAGAACAAATGGAGGGCGACATTGCCTTCCGAATCGAGATTGGTTCGCCTAAAAACCTGTTTTCCGGAAATTCTGCTCGATAACCCATGCGGATTTTTGTTGTCCGCCTTGGGCCTAGAGTTGCTCTTTCAAACAAAAAAAAAGAGCGAGTCGTTATCTTTAAAATTACTCGATTCTCGTTGGTCTAACAAGGTACATCACAAGAAAAAATGGAGGGCGACATTGCCTTCCGAATCGAGATTGGTTCGCCTAAAAACCTGTTTTCCGGAAATTGTGCTCGATAACCCATGCGGATTTTTGTTGTCCGCCTTGGGCCTAGAGTTGCTCTTTCAAACAAAAAAAAGAGCGAGTCGTTATCTTTAAAATTACTCGATTCTCGTTGGTCTAACAAGGTACATCACAAGAACAAATGGAGGGCGACATTGCCTTCCGAATCGAGATTGGTTCGCCTAAAAACCTGTTTTCCGGAAATTCTGCTCGATAACCCATGAGGATTTTTGTTGTCCGCCTTGGGCCTAGAGTTGCTCTTTCAAACAAAAAAAAGAGCGAGTCGTTATCTTTAAAATTACTCGATTCTCGTTGGTCTAACTAGGTACATCACAAGATCAAATGGAGGGCGACATTGCGTCTCGAATAGAGATTGGTTCGCCTAAAAACCTGTTTTCCGGAAATTCTGCTCGATAACCCATGCGGATTTTTGTTGTCCGCCTTGGGCCTAGAGTTGCTCTTTCAAACAAAAAAAAGAGCGAGTCGTTATCTTTAAAATTACTCGATTCTCGTTGGTCTAACAAGGTACATCACAAGAACAAATGGAGGGCGACATTGCCTTCCGAATCGAGATTGGTTCGCCTAAAAACCTGTTTTCCGGAAATTCTGCTCGATAACCCATGAGGATTTTTGTTGTCCGCCTTGGGCCTAGAGTTGCTCTTTCAAACAAAAAAAAGAGCGAGTCGTTATCTTTAAAATTACTCGATTCTCGTTGGTCTAACTAGGTACATCACAAGAACAAATGGAGGGCGACATTGCCTTCCGAATCGAGATTGGTTCGCCTAAAAACCTGTTTTCCGGAAATTCTGCTCGATAACCCATGAGGATTTTTGTTGTCCGCCTTGGGCCTAGAGTTGCTCTTTCAAACAAAAAAAAGAGCGAGTCGTTATCTTTAAAATTACTCGATTCTCGTTGGTCTAACAAGGTACATCACAAGAACAAATGGAGGGCGACATTGCCTTCCGAATCGAGATTGGTTCGCCTAAAAACTTGTTTTCCGGAAATTCTGCTCGATAACCCATGCGGATTTTTGTTGTCCGCCTTGGGCCTAGAGTTGCTCTTTCAAACAAAAAAAAAGAGCGAGTCGTTATCTTTAAAATTACTCGATTCTCGTTGGTCTAACAAGGTACATCACAAGAAAAAATGGAGGGCGACATTGCCTTCCGAATCGAGATTGGTTCGCCTAAAAACCTGTTTTCCGGAAATTGTGCTCGATAACCCATGCGGATTTTTGTTGTCCGCCTTGGGCCTAGAGTTGCTCTTTCAAACAAAAAAAAGAGCGAGTCGTTATCTTTAAAATTACTCGATTCTCGTTGGTCTAACAAGGTACATCACAAGAACAAATGGAGGGCGACATTGCCTTCCGAATCGAGATTGGTTCGCCTAAAAACCTGTTTTCCGGAAATTCTGCTCGATAACCCATGAGGATTTTTGTTGTCCGCCTTGGGCCTAGAGTTGCTCTTTCAAACAAAAAAAAGAGCGAGTCGTTATCTTTAAAATTACTCGATTCTCGTTGGTCTAACAAGGTACATCACAAGAACAAATGGAGGGCGACATTGCCTTCCGAATCGAGATTGATTCGCCTAAAAACCTGTTTTCCGGAAATTCTGCTCGATAACATATGCGGATTTTTGTTGTCCGCCTTGGGCCTAGAGTTGCTCTTTCAAACAAAAAAAAAGAGCGAGTCGTTATCTTTAAAATTACTCAATTCTCGTTGGTCTAACAAGGTACATCACAAGAAAAAATGGAGGGCGACATTGCCTTCCGAATCGAGATTGGTTCGCCTAAAAACCTGTTTTCCGGAAATTGTGCTCGATAACCCATGCGGATTTTTGTTGTCCGCCTTGGGCCTAGAGTTGCTCTTTCAAACAAAAAAAAGAGCGAGTCGTTATCTTTAAAATTACTCGATTCTCGTTGGTCTAACTAGGTACATCACAAGATCAAATGGAGGGCGACATTGCGTCTCGAATAGAGATTGGTTCGCCTAAAAACCTGTTTTCCGGAAATTCTGCTCGATAACCCATGCGGATTTTTGTTGTCCGCCTTGGGCCTAGAGTTGCTCTTTCAAACAAAAAAAAGAGCGAGTCGTTATCTTTAAAATTACTCGATTCTCGTTGGTCTAACTAGGTACATCACAAGATCAAATGGAGGGCGACATTGCGTCTCGAATAGAGATTGGTTCGCCTAAAAACCTGTTTTCCGGAAATTCTGCTCGATAACCCATGCGGATTTTTGTTGTCCGCCTTGGGCCTAGAGTTGCTCTTTCAAACAAAAAAAAGAGCGAGTCGTTATCTTTAAAATTACTCGATTCTCGTTGGTCTAACAAGGTACATCACAAGAACAAATGGAGGGCGACATTGCCTTCCGAATCGAGATTGGTTCGCCTAAAAACCTGTTTTCCGGAAATTCTGCTCGATAACCCATGAGGATTTTTGTTGTCCGCCTTGGGCCTAGAGTTGCTCTTTCAAACAAAAAAAAGAGCGAGTCGTTATCTTTAAAATTACTCGATTCTCGTTGGTCTAACTAGGTACATCACAAGAACAAATGGAGGGCGACATTGCCTTCCGAATCGAGATTGGTTCGCCTAAAAACCTGTTTTCCGGAAATTCTGCTCGATAACCCATGCGGATTTTTGTTGTCCGCCTTGGGCCTAGAGTTGCTCTTTCAAACAAAAAAAAGAGCGAGTCGTTATCTTTAAAATTACTCGATTCTCGTTGGTCTAACAAGGTACATCACAAGAACAAATGGAGGGCGACATTGCCTTCCGAATCGAGATTGGTTCGCCTAAAAACCTGTTTTCCGGAAATTCTGCTTGATAACCCATGAGGATTTTTGTTGTCCGCCTTGGGCCTAGAGTTGCTCTTTCAAACAAAAAAAAGAGCGAGTCGTTATCTTTAAAATTACTCGATTCTCGTTGGTCTAACTAGGTACATCACAAGATCAAATGGAGGGCGACATTGCCTTCCGAATCGAGATTGGTTCGCCTAAAAACCTGTTTTCCGGAAATTCTGCTCGATAACCCATGCGGATTTTTGTTGTCCGCCTTGGGCCTAGAGTTGCTCTTTCAAACAAAAAAAAGAGCGAGTCGTTATCTTTAAAATTACTCGATTCTCGTTGGTCTAACTAGGTACATCACAAGATCAAATGGAGGGCGACATTGCCTTCCGAATCGAGATTGGTTCGCCTAAAAACCTGTTTTCCGGAAATTCTGCTCGATAACCCATGCGGATTTTTGTTGTCCGCCTTGGGCCTAGAGTTGCTCTTTCAAACAAAAAAAAGAGCGAGTCGTTATCTTTAAAATTACTCGATTCTCGTTGGTCTAACTAGGTACATCACAAGATCAAATGGAGGGCGACATTGCCTTCCGAATCGAGATTGGTTCGCCTAAAAACCTGTTTTCCGGAAATTCTGCTCGATAACCCATGCGGATTTTTGTTGTCCGCCTTGGGCCTAGAGTTGCTCTTTCAAACAAAAAAAAGAGCGAGTCGTTATCTTTAAAATTACTCGATTCTCGTTGGTCTAACTAGGTACATCACAAGATCAAATGGAGGGCGACATTGCCTTCCGAATCGAGCTTGGTTCGCCTAAAAACCTGTTTTCCGGAAATTGTGCTTGATAACCCATGCGGATTTTTGTTGTCCGCCTTGGGCCTAGAGTTGCTCTTTCAAACAAAAAAAAGAGCGAGTCGTTATCTTTAAAATTACTCGATTCTCGTTGGTCTAACTAGGTACATCACAAGATCAAATGGAGGGCGACATTGCCTTCCAAATCGAGATTGGTTCGCCTAAAAACCTATTTTCCGGAAATTCTGCTCGATAACCCATGCGGATTTTTGTTGTCCGCCTTGGGCCTAAAGTTGCTCTTTCAAACAAAAAAAAGAGCGAGTCGTTATCTTTAAAATTACTCGATTCTCGTTGGTCTAACTAGGTACATCACAAGATCAAATGGAGGGCGACATTGCGTCTCGAATAGAGATTGGTTCGCCTAAAAACCTGTTTTCCGGAAATTCTGCTCGATAACCCATGCGGATTTTTGTTGTCCGCCTTGGGCCTAAAGTTGCTCTTTCAAACAAAAAAAAGAGCGAGTCGTTATCTTTAAAATTACTCGATTCTCGTTGGTCTAACTAGGTACATCACAAGATCAAATGGAGGGCGACATTGCGTCTCGAATAGAGATTGGTTCGCCTAAAAACCTGTTTTCCGGAAATTCTGCTCGATAACCCATGCGGATTTTTGTTGTCCGCCTTGGGCCTAGAGTTGCTCTTTCAAACAAAAAAAAGAGCGAGTCGTTATCTTTAAAATTACTCGATTCTCGTTGGTCTAACTAGGTACATCACAAGATCAAATGGAGGGCGACATTGCCTTCCGAATCGAGCTTGGTTCGCCTAAAAACCTGTTTTCCGGAAATTGTGCTCGATAACCCATACGGATTTTTGTTGTCCGCCTTGGGCCTAGAGTTGCTCTTTCAAACAAAAAAAAGAGCGAGTCGTTATCTTTAAAATTACTCGATTCTCGTTGGTCTAACTAGGTACATCACAAGATCAAATGGAGGGCGACATTGCGTCTCGAATAGAGATTGGTTCGCCTAAAAACCTGTTTTCCGGAAATTCTGCTTGATAACCCATGCGGATTTTTGTTGTCCGCCTTGGGCCTAGAGTTGCTCTTTCAAACAAAAAAAAAGAGCGAGTCGTTATCTTTAAAATTACTCGATTCTCGTTGGTCTAACTAGGTACATCACAAGATCAAATGGAGGGCGACATTGCCTTCCGAATCGAGATTGGTTCGCCTAAAAACCTGTTTTCCAGAAATTCTGCTCGATAACCCATGCGGATTTTTGTTGTCCGCCTTGGGCCTAGAGTTGCTCTTTCAAACAAAAAAAAGAGCGAGTCGTTATTTTTAAAATTACTCGATTCTCGTTGGTCTAACTAGGTACATCACAAGATCAAATGGAGGGCGACATTGCCTTCCGAATCGAGATTGGTTCGCCTAAAAACCTGTTTTCCGGAAATTCTGCTCGATAACCCATGCGGATTTTTGTTGTCCGCCTTGGGCCTAGAGTTGCTCTTTCAAACAAAAAAAAGAGCGAGTCGTTATCTTTAAAATTACTCGATTCTCGTTGGTCTAACTAGGTACATCACAAGATCAAATGGAGGGCGACATTGCCTTCCGAATCGAGCTTGGTTCGCCTAAAAACCTGTTTTCCGGAAATTGTGCTCGATAACCCATGCGGATTTTTGTTGTCCGCCTTGGGCCTAGAGTTGCTCTTTCAAACAAAAAAAAGAGCGAGTCGTTATCTTTAAAATTACTCGATTCTCGTTGGTCTAACTAGGTACATCACAAGATCAAATGGAGGGCGACATTGCCTTCCAAATCGAGATTGGTTCGCCTAAAAACCTATTTTCCGGAAATTCTGCTCGATAACCCATGCGGATTTTTGTTGTCCGCCTTGGGCCTAGAGTTGCTCTTTCAAACAAAAAAAAGAGCGAGTCGTTATCTTTAAAATTACTCGATTCTCGTTGGTCTAACTAGGTACATCACAAGATCAAATGGAGGGCGACATTGCGTCTCGAATAGAGATTTGTTCGCCTAAAAACCTGTTTTCCGGAAATTCTGCTTGATAACCCATGCGGATTTTTGTTGTCCGCCTTGGGCCTAGAGTTGCTCTTTCAAACAAAAAAAAGAGCGAGTCGTTATCTTTAAAATTACTCGATTCTCGTTGGTCTAACTAGGTACATCACAAGATCAAATGGAGGGCGACATTGCGTCTCGAATAGAGATTGGTTGGCCTAAAAACCTGTTTTCCGGAAATTCTGCTCGATAACCCATGCGGATTTTCGTTGTCCGCCTTGGGCCTAGAGTTGCTCTTTCAAACAAAAAAAAGAGCGAGTCGTTATTTTTAAAATTACTCGATTCTCGTTGGTCTAACTAGGTACATCACAAGATCAAATGGAGGGCGACATTGCCTTCCGAATCGAGATTGGTTCGCCTAAAAACCTGTTTTCCAGAAATTCTGCTCGATAACCCATGCGGATTTTTGTTGTCCGCCTTGGGCCTAGAGTTGCTCTTTCAAACAAAAAAAAGAGCGAGTCGTTATTTTTAAAATTACTCGATTCTCGTTGGTCTAACTAGGTACATCACAAGATCAAATGGAGGGCGACATTGCCTTCCGAATCGAGATTGGTTCGCCTAAAAACCTGTTTTCCGGAAATTCTGCTCGATAACCCATGCGGATTTTTGTTGTCCGCCTTGGGCCTAGAGTTGCTCTTTCAAACAAAAAAAAGAGCGAGTCGTTATCTTTAAAATTACTCGATTCTCGTTGGTCTAACTAGGTACATCACAAGATCAAATGGAGGGCGACATTGCCTTCCGAATCGAGCTTGGTTCGCCTAAAAACCTGTTTTCCGGAAATTGTGCTCGATAACCCATGCGGATTTTTGTTGTCCGCCTTGGGCCTAGAGTTGCTCTTTCAAACAAAAAAAAGAGCGAGTCGTTATCTTTAAAATTACTCGATTCTCGTTGGTCTAACTAGGTACATCACAAGATCAAATGGAGGGCGACATTGCCTTCCAAATCGAGATTGGTTCGCCTAAAAACCTATTTTCCGGAAATTCTGCTCGATAACCCATGCGGATTTTTGTTGTCCGCCTTGGGCCTAGAGTTGCTCTTTCAAACAAAAAAAAGAGCGAGTCGTTATCTTTAAAATTACTCGATTCTCGTTGGTCTAACTAGGTACATCACAAGATCAAATGGAGGGCGACATTGCGTCTCGAATAGAGATTTGTTCGCCTAAAAACCTGTTTTCCGGAAATTCTGCTTGATAACCCATGCGGATTTTTGTTGTCCGCCTTGGGCCTAGAGTTGCTCTTTCAAACAAAAAAAAGAGCGAGTCGTTATCTTTAAAATTACTCGATTCTCGTTGGTCTAACTAGGTACATCACAAGATCAAATGGAGGGCGACATTGCGTCTCGAATAGAGATTGGTTGGCCTAAAAACCTGTTTTCCGGAAATTCTGCTCGATAACCCATGCGGATTTTCGTTGTCCGCCTTGGGCCTAGAGTTGCTCTTTCAAACAAAAAAAAAGAGCGAGTCGTTATTTTTAAAATTACTCGATTCTCGTTGGTCTAACTAGGTACATCACAAGATCAAATGGAGGGCGACATTGCCTTCCGAATCGAGATTGGTTCGCCTAAAAACCTGTTTTCCGGAAATTCTGCTCGATAACCCATGCGGATTTTTGTTGTCCGCCTTGGGCCTAGAGTTGCTCTTTCAAACAAAAAAAAGAGCGAGTCGTTATCTTTAAAATTACTCGATTCTCGTTGGTCTAACTAGGTACATCACAAGATCAAATGGAGGGCGACATTGCCTTCCGAATCGAGCTTGGTTCGCCTAAAAACCTGTTTTCCGGAAATTGTGCTCGATAACCCATGCGGATTTTTGTTGTCCGCCTTGGGCCTAGAGTTGCTCTTTCAAACAAAAAAAAGAGCGAGTCGTTATCTTTAAAATTACTCGATTCTCGTTGGTCTAACTAGGTACATCACAAGATCAAATGGAGGGCGACATTGCCTTCCGAATCGAGATTGGTTCGCCTAAAAACCTGTTTTCCGGAAATTGTGCTCGATAACTTATGCGGATTTTTGTTGTCCGCCTTGGGCCTAGAGTTGCTCTTTCAAACAAAAAAAAGAGCGAGTCGTTATCTTTAAAATTACTCGATTCTCGTTGGTCTAACTAGGTACATCACAAGATCAAATGGAGGGCGACATTGCCTTCCGAATCGAGATTGGTTCGCCTAAAAACCTGTTTTCCGGAAATTCTGCTCGATAACCCATGCGGATTTTTGTTGTCCGCCTTGGGCCTAGAGTTGCTCTTTCAAACAAAAAAAAGAGCGAGTCGTTATCTTTAAAATTACTCGATTCTCGTTGGTCTAACTAGGTACATCACAAGATCAAATGGAGGGCGACATTGCCTTCCAAATCGAGATTGGTTCGCCTAAAAACCTATTTTCCGGAAATTCTGCTCGATAACCCATGCGGATTTTTGTTGTCCGCCTTGGGCCTAGAGTTGCTCTTTCAAACAAAAAAAAGAGCGAGTCGTTATCTTTAAAATTACTCGATTCTCGTTGGTCTAACTAGGTACATCACAAGATCAAATGGAGGGCGACATTGCGTCTCGAATAGAGATTGGTTCGCCTAAAAACCTGTTTTCCGGAAATTCTGCTCGATAACATATGCGGATTTTTGTTGTCCGCCTTGGGCCTAGAGTTGCTCTTTCAAACAAAAAAAAGAGCGAGTCGTTATCTTTAAAATTACTCGATTCTCGTTGGTCTAACTAGGTACATCACAAGATCAAATGGAGGGCGACATTGCCTTCCGAATCGAGATTGGTTCGCCTAAAAACCTGTTTTCCGGAAATTGTGCTCGATAACCCATGCGGATTTTTGTTGTCCGCCTTGGGCCTAGAGTTGCTCTTTCAAACAAAAAAAAGAGCGAGTCGTTATCTTTAAAATTACTCGATTCTCGTTGGTCTAACTAGGTACATCACAAGATCAAATGGAGGGCGACAATGCCTTCCGAATCGAGATTGGTTCGCCTAAAAACCTGTTTTCCGGAAATTCTGCTCGATAACCCATGCGGATTTTTGTTGTCCGCCTTGGGCCTAGAGTTGCTCTTTCAAACAAAAAAAAGAGCGAGTCGTTATCTTTAAAATTACTCGATTCTCGTTGGTCTAACTAGGTACATCACAAGATCAAATGGAGGGCGACATTGCCTTCCGAATCGAGCTTGGTTCGCCTAAAAACCTGTTTTCCGGAAATTGTGCTCGATAACCCATGCGGATTTTTGTTGTCCGCCTTGGGCCTAGAGTTGCTCTTTCAAACAAAAAAAAGAGCGAGTCGTTATCTTTAAAATTACTCGATTCTCGTTGGTCTAACTAGGTACATCACAAGATCAAATGGAGGGCGACATTGCCTTCCAAATCGAGATTGGTTCGCCTAAAAACCTATTTTCCGGAAATTCTGCTCGATAACCCATGCGGATTTTTGTTGTCCGCCTTGGGCCTAGAGTTGCTCTTTCAAACAAAAAAAAGAGCGAGTCGTTATCTTTAAAATTACTCGATTCTCGTTGGTCTAACTAGGTACATCACAAGATCAAATGGAGGGCGACATTGCGTCTCGAATAGAGATTGGTTCGCCTAAAAACCTGTTTTCCGGAAATTCTGCTCGATAACCCATGCGGATTTTTGTTGTCCGCCTTGGGCCTAGAGTTGCTCTTTCAAACAAAAAAAGAGCGAGTCGTTATCTTTAAAATTACTCGATTCTCGTTGGTCTAACTAGGTACATCACAAGATCAAATGGAGGGCGACATTGCGTCTCGAATAGAGATTGGTTGGCCTAAAAACCTGTTTTCCGGAAATTCTGCTCGATAACCCATGCGGATTTTCGTTGTCCGCCTTGGGCCTAGAGTTGCTCTTTCAAACAAAAAAAAGAGCGAGTCGTTATCTTTAAAATTACTCGATTCTCGTTGGTCTAACTAGGTACATCACAAGATCAAATGGAGGGCGACATTGCCTTCCGAATCGAGATTGGTTCGCCTAAAAACCTGTTTTCCGGAAATTGTGCTCGATAACCCATGCGGATTTTTGTTGTCCGCCTTGGGCCTAGAGTTGCTCTTTCAAACAAAAAAAAGAGCGAGTCGTTATCTTTAAAATTACTCGATTCTCGTTGGTCTAACTAGGTACATCACAAGATCAAATGGAGGGCGACATTGCCTTCCGAATCGAGATTGGTTCGCCTAAAAACCTGTTTTCCGGAAATTCTGCTCGATAACCCATGCGGATTTTTGTTGTCCGCCTTGGGCCTAGAGTTGCTCTTTCAAACAAAAAAAAGAGCGAGTCGTTATCTTTAAAATTACTCGATTCTCGTTGGTCTAACTAGGTACATCACAAGATCAAATGGAGGGCGACATTGCCTTCCGAATCGAGATTGGTTCGCCTAAAAACCTGTTTTCCGGAAATTGTGCTCGATAACCCATGCGGATTTTTGTTGTCCGCTTTGGGCCTAGAGTTGCTCTTTCAAACAAAAAAAAGAGCGAGTCGTTATCTTTAAAATTACTCGATTCTCGTTGGTCTAACTAGGTACATCACAAGATCAAATGGAGGGCGACATTGCCTTCCAAATCGAGATTGGTTCGCCTAAAAACCTGTTTTCCGGAAATTGTGCTCGATAACCCAAGCGGATTTTTGTTGTCCGCCTTGGGCCTAGAGTTGCTCTTTCAAACAAAAAAAAGAGCGAGTCGTTATCTTTAAAATTACTCGATTCTCGTTGGTCTAACTAGGTACATCACAAGATCAAATGGAGGGCGACATTGCGTCTCGAATAGAGATTGGTTCGCCTAAAAACCTGTTTTCCGGAAATTCTGCTCGATAACCCATGCGGATTTTTGTTGTCCGCCTTGGGCCTAGAGTTGCTCTTTCAAACAAAAAAAAGAGCGAGTCGTTATCTTTAAAATTACTCGATTCTCGTTGGTCTAACTAGGTACATCACAAGATCAAATGGAGGGCGACATTGCGTCTCGAATAGAGATTGGTTGGCCTAAAAACCTGTTTTCCGGAAATTCTGCTCGATAACCCATGCGGATTTTCGTTGTCCGCCTTGGGCCTAGAGTTGCTCTTTCAAACAAAAAAAAGAGCGAGTCGTTATCTTTAAAATTACTCGATTCTCGTTGGTCTAACTAGGTACATCACAAGATCAAATGGAGGGCGACATTGCCTTCCGAATCGAGATTGGTTCGCCTAAAAACCTGTTTTCCGGAAATTGTGCTCGATAACCCATGCGGATTTTTGTTGTCCGCCTTGGGCCTAGAGTTGCTCTTTCAAACAAAAAAAAGAGCGAGTCGTTATCTTTAAAATTACTCGATTCTCGTTGGTCTAACTAGGTACATCACAAGATCAAATGGAGGGCGACATTGCCTTCCGAATCGAGATTGGTTCGCCTAAAAACCTGTTTTCCGGAAATTCTGCTCGATAACCCATGCGGATTTTTGTTGTCCGCCTTGGGCCTAGAGTTGCTCTTTCAAACAAAAAAAAGAGCGAGTCGTTATCTTTAAAATTACTCGATTCTCGTTGGTCTAACTAGGTACATCACAAGATCAAATGGAGGGCGACATTGCCTTCCGAATCGAGCTTGGTTCGCCTAAAAACCTGTTTTCCGGAAATTGTGCTCGATAACCCATGCGGATTTTTGTTGTCCGCCTTGGGCCTAGAGTTGCTCTTTCAAACAAAAAAAAGAGCGAGTCGTTATCTTTAAAATTACTCGATTCTCGTTGGTCTAACTAGGTACATCACAAGATCAAATGGAGGGCGACATTGCCTTCCGAATCGAGATTGGTTCGCCTAAAAACCTGTTTTCCGGAAATTGTGCTCGATAACCCATGCGGATTTTTGTTGTCCGCCTTGGGCCTAGAGTTGCTCTTTCAAACAAAAAAAAGAACGAGTCGTTATCTTTAAAATTACTCGATTCTCGTTGGTCTAACTAGGTACATCACAAGATCAAATGGAGGGCGACATTGCCTTCCGAATCGAGATTGGTTCGCCTAAAAACCTGTTTTCCGGAAATTGTGCTCGATAACCCAAGCAGATTTTTGTTGTCCGCCTTGGGCCTAGAGTTGCTCTTTCAAACAAAAAAAAGAGCGAGTCGTTATCTTTAAAATTACTCGATTCTTGTTGGTCTAACTAGGTACATCACAAGATCAAATGGAGGGCGACATTGCGTCTCGAATCGAGCTCGGTTCGCCTAAAAACCTGTTTTCCGGAAATTCTGCTCGATAACCCATGCGGATTTTTGTTGTCCGCCTTGGGCCTAGAGTTGCTCTTTCAAACAAAAAAAAGAGCGAGTCGTTATCTTTAAAATTACTCGATTCTCGTTGGTCTAACTAGGTACATCACAAGATCAAATGGAGGGCGACATTGCCTTCCAAATCGAGATTGGTTCGCCTAAAAACCTATTTTCCGGAAATTCTGCTCGATAACCCATGCGGATTTTTGTTGTCCGCCTTGGGCCTAGAGTTGCTCTTTCAAACAAAAAAAAGAGCGAGTCGTTATCTTTAAAATTACTCGATTCTCGTTGGTCTAACTAGGTACATCACAAGATCAAATGGAGGGCGACATTGCGTCTCGAATAGAGATTGGTTCGCCTAAAAACCTGTTTTCCGGAAATTCTGCTCGATAACCCATGCGGATTTTTGTTGTCCGCCTTGGGCCTAGAGTTGCTCTTTCAAACAAAAAAAAGAGCGAGTCGTTATCTTTAAAATTACTCGATTCTCGTTGGTCTAACTAGGTACATCACAAGATCAAATGGAGGGCGACATTGCCTTCCGAATCGAGATTGGTTCGCCTAAAAACCTGTTTTCCGGAAATTCTGCTCGATAACCCATGCGGATTTTTGTTGTCCGCCTTGGGCCTAGAGTTGCTCTTTCAAACAAAAAAAAGAGCGAGTCGTTATCTTTAAAATTACTCGATTCTCGTTGGTCTAACTAGGTACATCACAAGATCAAATGGAGGGCGACATTGCCTTCCAAATCGAGATTGGTTCGCCTAAAAACCTATTTTCCGGAAATTCTGCTCGATAACCCATGCGGATTTTTGTTGTCCGCCTTGGGCCTAGAGTTGCTCTTTCAAACAAAAAAAAGAGCGAGTCGTTATCTTTAAAATTACTCGATTCTCGTTGGTCTAACTAGGTACATCACAAGATCAAATGGAGGGCGACATTGCGTCTCGAATAGAGATTGGTTCGCCTAAAAACCTGTTTTCCGGAAATTCTGCTCGATAACCCATGCGGATTTTTGTTGTCCGCCTTGGGCCTAGAGTTGCTCTTTCAAACAAAAAAAAGAGCGAGTCGTTATCTTTAAAATTACTCGATTCTCGTTGGTCTAACTAGGTACATCACAAGATCAAATGGAGGGCGACATTGCCTTCCGAATCGAGATTGGTTCGCCTAAAAACCTGTTTTCCGGAAATTCTGCTCGATAACCCATGCGGATTTTTGTTGTCCGCCTTGGGCCTAGAGTTGCTCTTTCAAACAAAAAAAAGAGCGAGTCGTTATCTTTAAAATTACTCGATTCTCGTTGGTCTAACTAGGTACATCACAAGATCAAATGGAGGGCGACATTGCCTTCCAAATCGAGATTGGTTCGCCTAAAAACCTATTTTCCGGAAATTCTGCTCGATAACCCATGCGGATTTTTGTTGTCCGCCTTGGGCCTAGAGTTGCTCTTTCAAACAAAAAAAAGAGCGAGTCGTTATCTTTAAAATTACTCGATTCTCGTTGGTCTAACTAGGTACATCACAAGATCAAATGGAGGGCGACATTGCGTCTCGAATAGAGATTGGTTCGCCTAAAAACCTGTTTTCCGGAAATTCTGCTCGATAACCCATGCGGATTTTTGTTGTCCGCCTTGGGCCTAGAGTTGCTCTTTCAAACAAAAAAAAGAGCGAGTCGTTATCTTTAAAATTACTCGATTCTCGTTGGTCTAACTAGGTACATCACAAGATCAAATGGAGGGCGACATTGCGTCTCGAATAGAGATTGGTTGGCCTAAAAACCTGTTTTCCGGAAATTCTGCTCGATAACCCATGCGGATTTTCGTTGTCCGCCTTGGGCCTAGAGTTGCTCTTTCAAACAAAAAAAAGAGCGAGTCGTTATCTTTAAAATTACTCGATTCTCGTTGGTCTAACTAGGTACATCACAAGATCAAATGGAGGGCGACATTGCCTTCCGAATCGAGATTGGTTCGCCTAAAAACCTGTTTTCCGGAAATTGTGCTCGATAACCCATGCGGATTTTTGATGTCCGCCTTGGGCCTAGAGTTGCTCTTTCAAACAAAAAAAAGAGCGAGTCGTTATCTTTAAAATTACTCGATTCTCGTTGGTCTAACTAGGTACATCACAAGATCAAATGGAGGGCGACATTGCCTTCCGAATCGAGATTGGTTCGCCTAAAAACCTGTTTTCCGGAAATTGTGCTCGATAACCCATGCGGATTTTTGTTGTCCGCCTTGGGCCTAGAGTTGCTCTTTCAAACAAAAAAAAGAGCGAGTCGTTATCTTTAAAATTACTCGATTCTCGTTGGTCTAACTAGGTACATCACAAGATCAAATGGAGGGCGACATTGCCTTCCGAATCGAGATTGGTTCGCCTAAAAACCTGTTTTCCGGAAATTGTGCTCGATAACCCATGCGGATTTTTGTTGTCCGCCTTGGGCCTAGAGTTGCTCTTTCAAACAAAAAAAAGAGCGAGTCGTTATCTTTAAAATTACTCGATTCTCGTTGGTCTAACTAGGTACATCACAAGATCAAATGGAGGGCGACATTGCGTCTCGAATAGAGATTGGTTCGCCTAAAAACCTGTTTTCCGGAAATTCTGCTCGATAACCCATGCGGATTTTTGTTGTTCGCCTTGGGCCTAGAGTTGCTCTTTCAAACAAAAAAAAGAGCGAGTCGTTATCTTTAAAATTACTCGATTCTCGTTGGTCTAACTAGGTACATCACAAGATCAAATGGAGGGCGACATTGCCTTCCGAATCGAGATTGGTTCGCCTAAAAACCTGTTTTCCGGAAATTGTGCTCGATAACCCATGCGGATTTTTGTTGTCCGCCTTGGGCCTAGAGTTGCTCTTTCAAACAAAAAAAAGAGCGAGTCGTTATCTTTAAAATTACTCGATTCTCGTTGGTCTAACTAGGTACATCACAAGATCAAATGGCGGGCGACATTGCCTTCCAAATCGAGATTGGTTCGCCTAAAAACCTATTTTCCGGAAATTCTGCTCGATAACCCATGCGGATTTTTGTTGTCCGCCTTGGGCCTAGAGTTGCTCTTTCAAACAAAAAAAAGAGCGAGTCGTTATCTTTAAAATTACTCGATTCTCGTTGGTCTAACTAGGTACATCACAAGATCAAATGGAGGGCGACATTGCGTCTCAAATAGAGATTGGTTCGCCTAAAAACCTGTTTTCCGGAAATTCTGCTCGATAACCCATGCGGATTTTCGTTGTCCGCCTTGGGCCTAGAGTTGCTCTTTCAAACAAAAAAAAGAGCGAGTCGTTATCTTTAAAATTACTCGATTCTCGTTGGTCTAACTAGGTACATCACAAGATCAAATGGAGGGCGACATTGCCTTCCGAATCGAGATTGGTTCGCCTAAAAACCTGTTTTCCGGAAATTGTGCTCGATAACCCATGCGGATTTTTGTTGTCCGCCTTGGGCCTAGAGTTGCTCTTTCAAACAAAAAAAAGAGCGAGTCGTTATCTTTAAAATTACTCGATTCTCGTTGGTCTAACTAGGTACATCACAAGATCAAATGGAGGGCGACATTGCCTTCCGAATCGAGATTGGTTCGCCTAAAAACCTGTTTTCCGGAAATTCTGCTCGATAACCCATGCGGATTTTTGTTGTCCGCCTTGGGCCTAGAGTTGCTCTTTCAAACAAAAAAAAGAGCGAGTCGTTATCTTTAAAATTACTCGATTCTCGTTGGTCTAACTAGGTACATCACAAGATCAAATGGAGGGCGACATTGCCTTCCGAATCGAGCTTGGTTCGCCTAAAAACCTGTTTTCCGGAAATTGTGCTCGATAACCCATGCGGATTTTTGTTGTCCGCCTTGGGCCTAGAGTTGCTCTTTCAAACAAAAAAAAGAGCGAGTCGTTATCTTTAAAATTACTCGATTCTCGTTGGTCTAACTAGGTACATCACAAGATCAAATGGAGGGCGACATTGCCTTCCGAATCGAGATTGGTTCGCCTAAAAACCTGTTTTCCGGAAATTGTGCTCGATAACCCATGCGGATTTTTGTTGTCCGCCTTGGGCCTAGAGTTGCTCTTTCAAACAAAAAAAGAGCGAGTCGTTATCTTTAAAATTACTCGATTCTCGTTGGTCTAACTAGGTACATCACAAGATCAAATGGAGGGCGACATTGCCTTCCGAATCGAGATTGGTTCGCCTAAAAACCTGTTTTCCGGAAATTCTGCTCGATAACCCATGCGGATTTTTGTTGTCCGCCTTGGGCCTAGAGTTGCTCTTTCAAACAAAAAAAAGAGCGAGTCGTTATCTTTAAAATTACTCGATTCTCGTTGGTCTAACTAGGTACATCACAAGATCAAATGGAGGGCGACATTGCGTCTCGAATAGAGATTGGTTCGCCTAAAAACCTGTTTTCCGGAAATTGTGCTCGATAACCCATGCGGATTTTTGTTGTCCGCCTTGGGCCTAGAGTTGCTCTTTCAAACAAAAAAAAGAGCGAGTCGTTATCTTCAAAATTACTCGATTCTCGTTGGTCTAACTAGGTACATCACAAGATCAAATGGAGGGCGACATTGCCTTCCGAATCGAGATTGGTTCGCCTAAAAACCTGTTTTCCGGAAATTCTGCTCGATAACCCATGCGGATTTTTGTTGTCCGCCTTGGGCCTAGAGTTGCTCTTTCAAACAAAAAAAAGAGCGAGTCGTTATCTTTAAAATTACTCGATTCTCGTTGGTCTAACTAGGTACATCACAAGATCAAATGGAGGGCGACATTGCCTTCCGAATCGAGATTGGTTCGCCTAAAAACCTGTTTTCCGGAAATTCTGCTCGATAACCCATGCGGATTTTTGTTGTCCGCCTTGGGCCTAGAGTTGCTCTTTCAAACAAAAAAAAGAACGAGTCGTTATCTTTAAAATTACTCGATTCTCGTTGGTCTAACTAGGTACATCACAAGATCAAATGGAGGGCGACATTGCCTTCCGAATCGAGATTGGTTCGCCTAAAAACCTGTTTTCCGGAAATTGTGCTCGATAACCCATGCGGATTTTTGTTGTCCGCCTTGGGCCTAGAGTTGCTCTTTCAAACAAAAAAAAGAGCGAGTCGTTATCTTCAAAATTACTCGATTCTCGTTGGTCTAACTAGGTACATCACAAGATCAAATGGAGGGCGACATTGCCTTCCGAATCGAGATTGGTTCGCCTAAAAACCTGTTTTCCGGAAATTCTGCTCGATAACCCATGCGGATTTTTGTTGTCCGCCTTGGGCCTAGAGTTGCTCTTTCAAACAAAAAAAAGAGCGAGTCGTTATCTTTAAAATTACTCGATTCTCGTTGGTCTAACTAGGTACATCACAAGATCAAATGGAGGGCGACATTGCGTCTCGAATAGAGATTGGTTCGCCTAAAAACCTGTTTTCCGGAAATTCTGCTCGATAACCCATGCGGATTTTTGTTGTCCGCCTTGGGCCTAGAGTTGCTCTTTCAAACAAAAAAAAGAGCGAGTCGTTATCTTTAAAATTACTCGATTCTCGTTGGTCTAACTAGGTACATCACAAGATCAAATGGAGGGCGACATTGCCTTCCGAATCGAGATTGGTTCGCCTAAAAACCTGTTTTCCGGAAATTGTGCTCGATAACCCATGCGGATTTTTGTTGTCCGCCTTGGGCCTAGAGTTGCTCTTTCAAACAAAAAAAGAGCGAGTCGTTATCTTTAAAATTACTCGATTCTCGTTGGTCTAACTAGGTACATCACAAGATCAAATGGAGGGCGACATTGCCTTCCGAATCGAGATTGGTTCGCCTAAAAACCTGTTTTCCGGAAATTGTGCTCGATAACCCATGCGGATTTTTGTTGTCCGCCTTGGGCCTAGAGTTGCTCTTTCAAACAAAAAAAAGAGCGAGTCGTTATCTTTAAAATTACTCGATTCTCGTTGGTCTAACTAGGTACATCACAAGATCAAATGGAGGGCGACATTGCCTTCCGAATCGAGATTGGTTCGCCTAAAAACCTGTTTTCCGGAAATTGTGCTCGATAACCCATGCGGATTTTTGTTGTCCGCCTTGGGCCTAGAGTTGCTCTTTCAAACAAAAAAAAAGAGCAAGTCGTTATCTTTAAAATTACTCGATTCTCGTTGGTCTAACTAGGTACATCACAAGATCAAATGGAGGGCGACATTGCCTTCCGAATCGAGATTGGTTCGCCTAAAAACCTGTTTTCCGGAAATTGTGCTCGATAACCCATGCGGATTTTTGTTGTCCGCCTTGGGCCTAGAGTTGCTCTTTCAAACAAAAAAAAGAGCGAGTCGTTATCTTTAAAATTACTCGATTCTCGTTGGTCTAACTAGGTACATCACAAGATCAAATGGAGGGCGACATTGCCTTCCGAATCGAGATTGGTTCGCCTAAAAACCTGTTTTCCGGAAATTGTGCTCGATAACCCATGCGGATTTTTGTTGTCCGCCTTGGGCCTAGAGTTGCTCTTTCAAACAAAAAAAAGAGCGAGTCGTTATCTTTAAAATTACTCGATTCTCGTTGGTCTAACTAGGTACATCACAAGATCAAATGGAGGGCGACATTGCCTTCCGAATCGAGATTGGTTCGCCTAAAAACCTGTTTTCCGGAAATTCTGCTCGATAACCCATGCGGATTTTTGTTGTCCGCCTTGGGCCTAGAGTTGCTCTTTCAAACAAAAAAAAGAGCGAGTCGTTATCTTTAAAATTACTCGATTCTCGTTGGTCTAACTAGGTACATCACAAGATCAAATGGAGGGCGACATTGCGTCTCGAATAGAGATTGGTTCGCCTAAAAACCTGTTTTCCGGAAATTCTGCTCGATAACCCATGCGGATTTTTGTTGTCCGCCTTGGGCCTAGAGTTGCTCTTTCAAACAAAAAAAAGAGCGAGTCGTTATCTTTAAAATTACTCGATTCTCGTTGGTCTAACTAGGTACATCACAAGATCAAATGGCGGGCGACATTGCCTTCCAAATCGAGATTGGTTCGCCTAAAAACCTATTTTCCGGAAATTCTGCTCGATAACCCATGCGGATTTTTGTTGTCCGCCTTGGGCCTAGAGTTGCTCTTTCAAACAAAAAAAAGAGCGAGTCGTTATCTTTAAAATTACTCGATTCTCGTTGGTCTAACTAGGTACATCACAAGATCAAATGGAGGGCGACATTGCGTCTCGAATAGAGATTGGTTCGCCTAAAAACCTGTTTTCCGGAAATTCTGCTCGATAACCCATGCGGATTTTTGTTGTCCGCCTTGGGCCTAGAGTTGCTCTTTCAAACAAAAAAAAGAGCGAGTCGTTATCTTTAAAATTACTCGATTCTCGTTGGTCTAACTAGGTACATCACAAGATCAAATGGAGGGCGACATTGCGTCTCGAATAGAGATTGGTTGGCCTAAAAACCTGTTTTCCGGAAATTCTGCTCGATAACCCATGCGGATTTTTGTTGTCCGCCTTGGGCCTAGAGTTGCTCTTTCAAACAAAAAAAAGAGCGAGTCGTTATCTTTAAAATTACTCGATTCTCGTTGGTCTAACTAGGTACATCACAAGATCAAATGGAGGGCGACATTGCGTCTCGAATAGAGATTGGTTCGCCTAAAAACCTGTTTTCCGGAAATTCTGCTCGATAACCCATGCGGATTTTTGTTGTCCGCCTTGGGCCTAGAGTTGCTCTTTCAAACAAAAAAAAGAGCGAGTCGTTATCTTTAAAATTACTCGATTCTCGTTGGTCTAACTAGGTACATCACAAGATCAAATGGAGGGCGACATTGCGTCTCGAATAGAGATTGGTTCGCCTAAAAACCTGTTTTCCGGAAATTCTGCTCGATAACCCATGCGGATTTTTGTTGTCCGCCTTGGGCCTAGAGTTGCTCTTTCAAACAAAAAAAAGAGCGAGTCGTTATCTTTAAAATTACTCGATTCTCGTTGGTCTAACTAGGTACATCACAAGATCAAATGGAGGGCGACATTGCCTTCCGAATCGAGATTGGTTCGCCTAAAAACCTGTTTTCCGGAAATTGTGCTCGATAACCCATGCGGATTTTTGTTGTCCGCCTTGGGCCTAGAGTTGCTCTTTCAAACAAAAAAAAGAGCGAGTCGTTATCTTTAAAATTACTCGATTCTCGTTGGTCTAACTAGGTACATCACAAGATCAAATGGCGGGCGACATTGCCTTCCAAATCGAGATTGGTTCGCCTAAAAACCTATTTTCCGGAAATTCTGCTCGATAACCCATGCGGATTTTTGTTGTCCGCCTTGGGCCTAGAGTTGCTCTTTCAAACAAAAAAAAGAGCGAGTCGTTATCTTTAAAATTACTCGATTCTCGTTGGTCTAACTAGGTACATCACAAGATCAAATGGAGGGCGACATTGCGTCTCGAATAGAGATTGGTTCGCCTAAAAACCTGTTTTCCGGAAATTCTGCTCGATAACCCATGCGGATTTTTGTTGTCCGCCTTGGGCCTAGAGTTGCTCTTTCAAACAAAAAAAAGAGCGAGTCGTTATCTTTAAAATTACTCGATTCTCGTTGGTCTAACTAGGTACATCACAAGATCAAATGGAGGGCGACATTGCGTCTCGAATAGAGATTGGTTGGCCTAAAAACCTGTTTTCCGGAAATTCTGCTCGATAACCCATGCGGATTTTCGTTGTCCGCCTTGGGCCTAGAGTTGCTCTTTCAAACAAAAAAAAGAGCGAGTCGTTATCTTTAAAATTACTCGATTCTCGTTGGTCTAACTAGGTACATCACAAGATCAAATGGAGGGCGACATTGCCTTCCGAATCGAGATTGGTTCGCCTAAAAACCTGTTTTCCGGAAATTGTGCTCGATAACCCATGCGGATTTTTGTTGTCCGCCTTGGGCCTAGAGTTGCTCTTTCAAACAAAAAAAAGAGCGAGTCGTTATCTTTAAAATTACTCGATTCTCGTTGGTCTAACTAGGTACATCACAAGATCAAATGGAGGGCGACATTGCCTTCCGAATCGAGATTGGTTCGCCTAAAAACCTGTTTTCCGGAAATTCTGCTCGATAACCCATGCGGATTTTTGTTGTCCGCCTTGGGCCTAGAGTTGCTCTTTCAAACAAAAAAAAGAGCGAGTCGTTATCTTTAAAATTACTCGATTCTCGTTGGTCTAACTAGGTACATCACAAGATCAAATGGAGGGCGACATTGCCTTCCGAATCGAGCTTGGTTCGCCTAAAAACCTGTTTTCCGGAAATTGTGCTCGATAACCCATGCGGATTTTTGTTGTCCGCCTTGGGCCTAGAGTTGCTCTTTCAAACAAAAAAAAGAGCGAGTCGTTATCTTTAAAATTACTCGATTCTCGTTGGTCTAACTAGGTACATCACAAGATCAAATGGAGGGCGACATTGCCTTCCGAATCGAGATTGGTTCGCCTAAAAACCTGTTTTCCGGAAATTGTGCTCGATAACCCATGCGGATTTTTGTTGTCCGCCTTGGGCCTAGAGTTGCTCTTTCAAACAAAAAAAGAGCGAGTCGTTATCTTTAAAATTACTCGATTCTCGTTGGTCTAACTAGGTACATCACAAGATCAAATGGAGGGCGACATTGCCTTCCGAATCGAGATTGGTTCGCCTAAAAACCTGTTTTCCGGAAATTCTGCTCGATAACCCATGCGGATTTTTGTTGTCCGCCTTGGGCCTAGAGTTGCTCTTTCAAACAAAAAAAAGAGCGAGTCGTTATCTTTAAAATTACTCGATTCTCGTTGGTCTAACAAGGTACATCACAAGAACAAATGGAGGGCGACATTGCCTTCCGAATCGAGCTTGGTTCGCCTAAAAACCTGTTTTCCGGAAATTGTGCTCGATAACCCATGCGGATTTTTGTTGTCCGCCTTGGGCCTAGAGTTGCTCTTTCAAACAAAAAAAAGAGCGAGTCGTTATCTTTAAAATTACTCGATTCTCGTTGGTCTAACAAGGTACATCACAAGAAAAAATGGAGGGCGACATTGCCTTCCGAATCGAGATTGGTTCGCCTAAAAACCTGTTTTCCGGAAATTCTGCTCGATAACCCATGCGGATTTTTGTTGTCCGCCTTGGGCCTAGAGTTGCTCTTTCAAACAAAAAAAAGAGCGAGTCGTTATCTTTAAAATTACTCGATTCTCGTTGGTCTAACTAGGTACATCACAAGATCAAATGGAGGGCGACATTGCGTCTCGAATAGAGATTGGTTCGCCTAAAAACCTGTTTTCCGGAAATTCTGCTCGATAACCCATGCGGATTTTTGTTGTCCGCCTTGGGCCTAGAGTTGCTCTTTCAAACAAAAAAAAGAGCGAGTCGTTATCTTTAAAATTACTCGATTCTCGTTGGTCTAACTAGGTACATCACAAGATCAAATGGAGGGCGACATTGCGTCTCGAATAGAGATTGGTTCGCCTAAAAACCTGTTTTCCGGAAATTCTGCTCGATAACCCATGCGGATTTTTGTTGTCCGCCTTGGGCCTAGAGTTGCTCTTTCAAACAAAAAAAAGAGCGAGTCGTTTTCTTTAAAATTATTCGATTCTCGTTGGTCTAACTAGGTACATCACAAGATCAAATGGAGGGCGACATTGCCTTCCGAATCGAGATTGGTTTGCCTAAAAACCTGTTTTCCGGAAATTGTGCTCGATAACCCATGCGGATTTTTGTTGTCCGCCTTGGGCCTAGAGTTGCTCTTTCAAACAAAAAAAAGAGCGAGTCGTTATCTTTAAAATTACTCGATTCTCGTTGGTCTAACTAGGTACATCACAAGATCAAATGGAGGGCGACATTGCCTTCCGAATCGAGATTGGTTCGCCTAAAAACCTGTTTTCCGGAAATTCTGCTCGATAACCCATGCGGATTTTTGTTGTCCGCCTTGGGCCTAGAGTTGCTCTTTCAAACAAAAAAAAGAGCGAGTCGTTATCTTTAAAATTACTCGATTCTCGTTGGTCTAACTAGGTACATCACAAGATCAAATGGAGGGCGACATTGCCTTCCGAATCGAGATTGGTTCGCCTAAAAACCTGTTTTCCGGAAATTGTGCTCGATAACCCATGCGGATTTTTGTTGTCCGCCTTGGGCCTAGAGTTGCTCTTTCAAACAAAAAAAAGAGCGAGTCGTTATCTTTAAAATTACTCGATTCTCGTTGGTCTAACTAGGTACATCACAAGATCAAATGGAGGGCGACATTGCCTTCCGAATCGAGATTGGTTCGCCTAAAAACCTGTTTTCCGGAAATTCTGCTCGATAACCCATGCGGATTTTTGTTGTCCGCCTTGGGCCTAGAGTTGCTCTTTCAAACAAAAAAAAGAGCGAGTCGTTATCTTTAAAATTACTCGATTCTCGTTGGTCTAACAAGGTACATCACAAGAAAAAATGGAGGGCGACATTGCCTTCCGAATTGAGATTGGTTCGCCTAAAAACCTGTTTTCCGGAAATTCTGCTCGATAACCCATGCGGATTTTTGTTGTCCGCCTTGGGCCTAGAGTTGCTCTTTCAAACAAAAAAAAGAGCGAGTCGTTATCTTTAAAATTACTCGATTCTCGTTGGTCTAACTAGGTACATCACAAGATCAAATGGAGGGCGACATTGCGTCTCGAATAGAGATTGGTTCGCCTAAAAACCTGTTTTCCGGAAATTCTGCTCGATAACCCATGCGGATTTTTGTTGTCCGCCTTGGGCCTAGAGTTGCTCTTTCAAACAAAAAAAAGAGCGAGTCGTTATCTTTAAAATTACTCGATTCTCGTTGGTCTAACTAGGTACATCACAAGATCAAATGGAGGGCGACATTGCCTTCCGAATCGAGATTGGTTCGCCTAAAAACCTGTTTTCCGGAAATTCTGCTCGATAACCCATGCGGATTTTTGTTGTCCGCCTTGGGCCTAGAGTTGCTCTTTCAAACAAAAAAAAGAACGAGTCGTTATCTTTAAAATTACTCGATTCTCGTTGGTCTAACTAGGTACATCACAAGATCAAATGGAGGGCGACATTGCCTTCCGAATCGAGATTGGTTCGCCTAAAAACCTGTTTTCCGGAAATTGTGCTCGATAACCCATGCGGATTTTTGTTGTCCGCCTTGGGCCTAGAGTTGCTCTTTCAAACAAAAAAAAGAGCGAGTCGTTATCTTTAAAATTACTCGATTCTCGTTGGTCTAACTAGGTACATCACAAGATCAAATGGAGGGCGACATTGCCTTCCGAATCGAGATTGGTTCGCCTAAAAACCTGTTTTCCGGAAATTCTGCTCGATAACCCATGCGGATTTTTGTTGTCCGCCTTGGGCCTAGAGTTGCTCTTTCAAACAAAAAAAAGAGCGAGTCGTTATCTTTAAAATTACTCGATTCTCGTTGGTCTAACTAGGTACATCACAAGATCAAATGGAGGGCGACATTGCGTCTCGAATAGAGATTGGTTCGCCTAAAAACCTGTTTTCCGGAAATTCTGCTCGATAACCCATGCGGATTTTTGTTGTCCGCCTTGGGCCTAGAGTTGCTCTTTCAAACAAAAAAAAGAGCGAGTCGTTATCTTTAAAATTACTCGATTCTCGTTGGTCTAACTAGGTACATCACAAGATCAAATGGAGGGCGACATTGCCTTCCGAATCGAGATTGGTTCGCCTAAAAACCTGTTTTCCGGAAATTGTGCTCGATAACCCATGCGGATTTTTGTTGTCCGCCTTGGGCCTAGAGTTGCTCTTTCAAACAAAAAAAGAGCGAGTCGTTATCTTTAAAATTACTCGATTCTCGTTGGTCTAACTAGGTACATCACAAGATCAAATGGAGGGCGACATTGCCTTCCGAATCGAGATTGGTTCGCCTAAAAACCTGTTTTCCGGAAATTGTGCTCGATAACCCATGCGGATTTTTGTTGTCCGCCTTGGGCCTAGAGTTGCTCTTTCAAACAAAAAAAAGAGCGAGTCGTTATCTTTAAAATTACTCGATTCTCGTTGGTCTAACTAGGTACATCACAAGATCAAATGGAGGGCGACATTGCCTTCCGAATCGAGATTGGTTCGCCTAAAAACCTGTTTTCCGGAAATTGTGCTCGATAACCCATGCGGATTTTTGTTGTCCGCCTTGGGCCTAGAGTTGCTCTTTCAAACAAAAAAAAGAGCGAGTCGTTATCTTTAAAATTACTCGATTCTCGTTGGTCTAACTAGGTACATCACAAGATCAAATGGAGGGCGACATTGCCTTCCGAATCGAGATTGGTTCGCCTAAAAACCTGTTTTCCGGAAATTGTGCTCGATAACCCATGCGGATTTTTGTTGTCCGCCTTGGGCCTAGAGTTGCTCTTTCAAACAAAAAAAAGAGCGAGTCGTTATCTTTAAAATTACTCGATTCTCGTTGGTCTAACTAGGTACATCACAAGATCAAATGGAGGGCGACATTGCCTTCCGAATCGAGATTGGTTCGCCTAAAAACCTGTTTTCCGGAAATTCTGCTCGATAACCCATGCGGATTTTTGTTGTCCGCCTTGGGCCTAGAGTTGCTCTTTCAAACAAAAAAAAGAGCGAGTCGTTATCTTTAAAATTACTCGATTCTCGTTGGTCTAACTAGGTACATCACAAGATCAAATGGAGGGCGACATTGCGTCTCGAATAGAGATTGGTTCGCCTAAAAACCTGTTTTCCGGAAATTCTGCTCGATAACCCATGCGGATTTTTGTTGTCCGCCTTGGGCCTAGAGTTGCTCTTTCAAACAAAAAAAAGAGCGAGTCGTTATCTTTAAAATTACTCGATTCTCGTTGGTCTAACTAGGTACATCACAAGATCAAATGGCGGGCGACATTGCCTTCCAAATCGAGATTGGTTCGCCTAAAAACCTATTTTCCGGAAATTCTGCTCGATAACCCATGCGGATTTTTGTTGTCCGCCTTGGGCCTAGAGTTGCTCTTTCAAACAAAAAAAAGAGCGAGTCGTTATCTTTAAAATTACTCGATTCTCGTTGGTCTAACTAGGTACATCACAAGATCAAATGGAGGGCGACATTGCGTCTCGAATAGAGATTGGTTCGCCTAAAAACCTGTTTTCCGGAAATTCTGCTCGATAACCCATGCGGATTTTTGTTGTCCGCCTTGGGCCTAGAGTTGCTCTTTCAAACAAAAAAAAGAGCGAGTCGTTATCTTTAAAATTACTCGATTCTCGTTGGTCTAACTAGGTACATCACAAGATCAAATGGAGGGCGACATTGCCTTCCGAATCGAGATTGGTTCGCCTAAAAACCTGTTTTCCGGAAATTCTGCTCGATAACCCATGCGGATTTTTGTTGTCCGCCTTGGGCCTAGAGTTGCTCTTTCAAACAAAAAAAAGAGCGAGTCGTTATCTTTAAAATTACTCGATTCTCGTTGGTCTAACTAGGTACATCACAAGATCAAATGGAGGGCGACATTGCCTTCCGAATCGAGATTGGTTCGCCTAAAAACCTGTTTTCCGGAAATTCTGCTCGATAACCCATGCGGATTTTTGTTGTCCGCCTTGGGCCTAGAGTTGCTCTTTCAAACAAAAAAAAGAACGAGTCGTTATCTTTAAAATTACTCGATTCTCGTTGGTCTAACTAGGTACATCACAAGATCAAATGGAGGGCGACATTGCGTCTCGAATAGAGATTGGTTCGCCTAAAAACCTGTTTTCCGGAAATTCTGCTCGATAACCCATGCGGATTTTTGTTGTCCGCCTTGGGCCTAGAGTTGCTCTTTCAAACAAAAAAAAGAGCGAGTCGTTATCTTTAAAATTACTCGATTCTCGTTGGTCTAACTAGGTACATCACAAGATCAAATGGAGGGCGACATTGCGTCTCGAATAGAGATTGGTTCGCCTAAAAACCTGTTTTCCGGAAATTCTGCTCGATAACCCATGCGGATTTTTGTTGTCCGCCTTGGGCCTAGAGTTGCTCTTTCAAACAAAAAAAAGAGCGAGTCGTTATCTTTAAAATTACTCGATTCTCGTTGGTCTAACTAGGTACATCACAAGATCAAATGGAGGGCGACATTGCCTTCCGAATCGAGATTGGTTCGCCTAAAAACCTGTTTTCCGGAAATTGTGCTCGATAACCCATGCGGATTTTTGTTGTCCGCCTTGGGCCTAGAGTTGCTCTTTCAAACAAAAAAAGAGCGAGTCGTTATCTTTAAAATTACTCGATTCTCGTTGGTCTAACTAGGTACATCACAAGATCAAATGGAGGGCGACATTGCCTTCCGAATCGAGATTGGTTCGCCTAAAAACCTGTTTTCCGGAAATTCTGCTCGATAACCCATGCGGATTTTTGTTGTCCGCCTTGGGCCTAGAGTTGCTCTTTCAAACAAAAAAAGAGCGAGTCGTTATCTTTAAAATTACTCGATTCTCGTTGGTCTAACTAGGTACATCACAAGATCAAATGGAGGGCGACATTGCGTCTCGAATAGAGATTGGTTCGCCTAAAAACCTATTTTCCGGAAATTCTGCTCGATAACCCATGCGGATTTTTGTTGTCCGCCTTGGGCCTAGAGTTGCTCTTTCAAACAAAAAAAGACCGAGTCGTTATCTTTAAAATTACTCGATTCTCGTTGGTCTAACTAGGTACATCACAAGAACAAATGGAGGGCGACATTGCCTTCCGAATCGAGATTGGTTCGCCTAAAAACCTGTTTTCCGGAAATTGTGCTCGATAACCCATGCGGATTTTTGTTGTCCGCCTTGGGCCTAGAGTTGCTCTTTCAAACAAAAAAAAGAGCGAGTCGTTATCTTTAAAATTACTCGATTCTCGTTGGTCTAACTAGGTACATCACAAGATCAAATGGAGGGCGACATTGCCTTCCGAATCGAGATTGGTTCGCCTAAAAACCTGTTTTCCGGAAATTCTGCTCGATAACCCATGCGGATTTTTGTTGTCCGCCTTGGGCCTAGAGTTGCTCTTTCAAACAAAAAAAGACCGAGTCGTTATCTTTAAAATTACTCGATTCTCGTTGGTCTAACTAGGTACATCACAAGATCAAATGGAGGGCGACATTGCGTCTCGAATAGAGATTGGTTCGCCTAAAAACCTGTTTTCCGGAAATTCTGCTCGATAACCCATGCGGATTTTTGTTGTCCGCCTTGGGCCTAGAGTTGCTCTCTCAAACAAAAAAAAGAGCGAGTCGTTATCTTTAAAATTACTCGATTCTCGTTGGTCTAACAAGGTACATCACAAGAACAAATGGAGGGCGACATTGTCTTCCGAATTGAGATTGGTTCGCCTAAAAACCTGTTTTCCGGAAATTCTGCTCTATAACCCATGCGGATTTTTGTTGTCCGCCTTGGGCCTAGAGTTGCTCTTTCAAACAAAAAAAAGAGCGAGTCGTTATCTTTAAAATTACTCGATTCTCGTTGGTCTAACAAGGTACATCACAAGAACAAATGGAGGGCGACATTGCCTTCCGAATCGAGATTGGTTCGCCTAAAAACCTGTTTTCCGGAAATTCTGCTCGATAACCCATGCGGATTTTTGTTGTTCGCCTTGGGCCTAGAGTTGCTCTTTCAAACAAAAAAAAGAGCGAGTCGTTATCTTTAAAATTACTCGATTCACGTTGGTCTAACTAGGTACATCACAAGATCAAATGGAGGGCGACATTGCGTCTCGAATCGAGCTTGGTTCGCCTAAAAACCTGTTTTCCGGAAATTCTGCTCGATAACCCATGCGGATTTTTGTTGTCCGCCTTGGGCCTAGAGTTGCTCTTTCAAACAAAAAAAAGAGCGAGTCGTTATCTTTAAAATTACTCGATTCTCGTTGGTCTAACTAGGTGATCAAATGGAGGGCGACATTGCGTCTCGAATAGAGATTGGTTCGCCTAAAAACCTATTTTCCGGAAATTCTGCTCGATAACCCATGCGGATTTTTGTTGTCCGCCTTGGGCCTAGAGTTGCTCTTTCAAACAAAAAAAAGAGCGAGTCGTTATCTTTAAAATTACTCGATTCTCGTTGGTCTAACTAGGTGATCAAATGGAGGGCGACATTGCGTCTCGAATAGAGATTGGTTCGCCTAAAAACCTGTTTTCCGGAAATTCTGCTCGATAACCCATGCGGATTTTTGTTGTCCGCTTTGGGCCTAGAGTTGCTCTCTCAAACAAAAAAAAGAGCGAGTCGTTATCTTTAAAATTACTCGATTCTCGTTGGTCTAACAAGGTACATCACAAGAATAAATGGAGGGCGACATTGCCTTCCGAATCGAGATTGGTTCGCCTAAAAACCTGTTTTCCGGAAATTCTGCTCGATAACCCATGCGGATTTTTGTTGTTCGCCTTGGGCCTAGAGTTGCTCTTTCAAACAAAAAAAAGAGCGAGTCGTTATCTTTAAAATTACTCGATTCTCGTTGGTCTAACAAGGTACATCACGAGAACAAATGGAGGGCGACATTGCCTTCCGAATCGAGATTGGTTCGCCTAAAAACCTGTTTTCCGGAAATTCTGCTCGATAACCCATGCGGATTTTTGTTGTTCGCCTTGGGCCTAGAGTTGCTCTTTCAAACAAAAAAAAGAGCGAGTCGTTATCTTTAAAATTACTCGATTCTCGTTGGTCTAACAAGGTACATCACAAGAACAAATGGAGGGCGACATTGCCTTCCGAATCGAGATTGGTTCGCCTAAAAACCTGTTTTCCGGAAATTCTGCTCGATAACCCATGCGGATTTTTGTTGTCCGCCTTGGGCCTAGAGTTGCTCTTTCAAACAAAAAAAAGAGCGAGTCGTTATCTTTAAAATTACTCGATTCTTGTTGGTCTAACTAGGTACATCACAAGATCAAATGGAGGGCGACATTGCGTCTCGAATCGAGCTTGGTTCGCCAAAAAACCTGTTTTCCGGAAATTCTGCTCGATAACCCATGCGGATTTTTGTTGTCCGCCTTGGGCCTAGAGTTGCTCTTTCAAACAAAAAAAAGAGCGAGTCGTTATCTTTAAAATTACTCGATTCTCGTTGGTCTAACTAGGTACATCACAAGATCAAATGGAGGGCGACATTGCCTTCCAAATCGAGATTGGTTCGCCTAAAAACCTATTTTCCGGAAATTCTGCTCGATAACCCATGCGGATTTTTGTTGTCCGCCTTGGGCCTAGAGTTGCTCTTTCAAACAAAAAAAAGAGCGAGTCGTTATCTTTAAAATTACTCGATTCTCGTTGGTTTAACTAGGTACATCACAAGATCAAATGGAGGGCGACATTGCGTCTCGAATAGAGATTGGTTCGCCTAAAAACCTGTTTTCCGGAAATTCTGCTCGATAACCCATGCGGATTTTTGTTGTCCGCCTTGGGCCTAGAGTTGCTCTTTCAAACAAAAAAAAGAGCGAGTCGTTATCTTTAAAATTACTCGATTCTCGTTGGTCTAACAAGGTACATCACAAGAACAAATGGAGGGCGACAATGCCTTCCGAATCGAGATTGGTTCGCCTAAAAACCTGTTTTCCGGAAATTCTGCTCGATAACCCATGAGGATTTTTGTTGTCCGCCTTGGGCCTAGAGTTGCTCTTTCAAACAAAAAAAAGAGCGAGTCGTTATCTTTAAAATTACTCGATTCTCGTTGGTCTAACTAGGTACATCACAAGAACAAATGGAGGGCGACATTGCCTTCCGAATCGAGATTGGTTCGCCTAAAAACCTGTTTTCCGGAAATTCTGCTCGATAACCCATGCGGATTTTTGTTGTCCGCCTTGGGCCTAGAGTTGCTCTTTCAAACAAAAAAAAGAGCGAGTCGTTATCTTTAAAATTACTCGATTCTCGTTGGTCTAACTAGGTACATCACAAGATCAAATGGAGGGCGACATTGCGTCTCGAATAGAGATTGGTTCGCCTAAAAACCTGTTTTCCGGAAATTCTGCTCGATAACCCATGCGGATTTTTGTTGTCCGCCTTGGGCCTAGAGTTGCTCTTTCAAACAAAAAAAAGAGCGAGTCGTTATCTTTAAAATTACTCGATTCTCGTTGGTCTAACTAGGTACATCACAAGATCAAATGGAGGGCGACATTGCGTCTCGAATAGAGATTGGTTCGCCTAAAAACCTGTTTTCCGGAAATTCTGCTCGATAACCCATGCGGATTTTTGTTGTCCGCCTTGGGCCTAGAGTTGCTCTTTCAAACAAAAAAAAGAGCGAGTCGTTATCTTTAAAATTACTCGATTCTCGTTGGTCTAACTAGGTACATCACAAGATCAAATGGAGGGCGACATTGCGTCTCGAATAGAGATTGGTTCGCCTAAAAACCTATTTTCCGGAAATTCTGCTCGATAACCCATGCGGATTTTTGTTGTCCGCCTTGGGCCTAGAGTTGCTCTTTCAAACAAAAAAAAGACCGAGTCGTTATCTTTAAAATTACTCGATTCTCGTTGGTCTAACTAGGTACATCACAAGATCAAATGGAGGGCGACATTGCGTCTCGAATAGAGATTGGTTCGCCTAAAAACCTGTTTTCCGGAAATTCTGCTCGATAACCCATGCGGATTTTTGTTGTCCGCTTTGGGCCTAGAGTTGCTCTCTCAAACAAAAAAAAGAGCGAGTCGTTATCTTTAAAATTACTCGATTCTCGTTGGTCTAACAAGGTACATCACAAGAACAAATGGAGGGCGACATTGTCTTCCGAATCGAGATTGGTTCGCCTAAAAACCTGTTTTCCGGAAATTCTGCTCTATAACCCATGCGGATTTTTGTTGTCCGCCTTGGGCCTAGAGTTGCTCTTTCAAACAAAAAAAAGAGCGAGTCGTTATCTTTAAAATTACTCGATTCTCGTTGGTCTAACTAGGTACATCACAAGATCAAATGGAGGGCGACATTGCCTTCCGAATCGAGATTGGTTCGCCTAAAAACCTGTTTTCCGGAAATTCTGCTCGATAACCCATGCGGATTTTTGTTGTCCGCCTTGGGCCTAGAGTTGCTCTTTCAAACAAAAAAAAGAGCGAGTCGTTATCTTTAAAATTACTCGATTCTCGTTGGTCTAACTAGGTACATCACAAGATCAAATGGAGGGCGACATTGCCTTCCGAATCGAGATTGGTTCGCCTAAAAACCTGTTTTCCGGAAATTCTGCTCGATAACCCATGCGGATTTTTGTTGTCCGCCTTGGGCCTAGAGTTGCTCTTTCAAACAAAAAAAAGAGCGAGTCGTTATCTTTAAAATTACTCGATTCTCGTTGGTCTAACTAGGTACATCACAAGATCAAATGGAGGGCGACATTGCGTCTCGAATAGAGATTGGTTCGCCTAAAAACCTGTTTTCCGGAAATTCTGCTCGATAACCCATGCGGATTTTTGTTGTCCGCCTTGGGCCTAGAGTTGCTCTTTCAAACAAAAAAAAGAGCGAGTCGTTATCTTTAAAATTACTCGATTCTCGTTGGTCTAACTAGGTACATCACAAGATCAAATGGAGGGCGACATTGCGTCTCGAATAGAGATTGGTTCGCCTAAAAACCTATTTTCCGGAAATTCTGCTCGATAACCCATGCGGATTTTTGTTGTCCGCCTTGGGCCTAGAGTTGCTCTTTCAAACAAAAAAAAGACCGAGTCGTTATCTTTAAAATTACTCGATTCTCGTTGGTCTAACTAGGTACATCACAAGATCAAATGGAGGGCGACATTGCGTCTCGAATAGAGATTGGTTCGCCTAAAAACCTGTTTTCCGGAAATTCTGCTCGATAACCCATGCGGATTTTTGTTGTCCGCTTTGGGCCTAGAGTTGCTCTCTCAAACAAAAAAAAGAGCGAGTCGTTATCTTTAAAATTACTCGATTCTCGTTGGTCTAACAAGGTACATCACAAGAACAAATGGAGGGCGACATTGTCTTCCGAATCGAGATTGGTTCGCCTAAAAACCTGTTTTCCGGAAATTCTGCTCTATAACCCATGCGGATTTTTGTTGTCCGCCTTGGGCCTAGAGTTGCTCTTTCAAACAAAAAAAAGAGCGAGTCGTTATCTTTAAAATTACTCGATTCTCGTTGGTCTAACTAGGTACATCACAAGATCAAATGGAGGGCGACATTGCCTTCCGAATCGAGATTGGTTCGCCTAAAAACCTGTTTTCCGGAAATTCTGCTCGATAACCCATGCGGATTTTTGTTGTCCGCCTTGGGCCTAGAGTTGCTCTTTCAAACAAAAAAAAGAGCGAGTCGTTATCTTTAAAATTACTCGATTCTCGTTGGTCTAACTAGGTACATCACAAGATCAAATGGAGGGCGACATTGCCTTCCGAATCGAGATTGGTTCGCCTAAAAACCTGTTTTCCGGAAATTCTGCTCGATAACCCATGCGGATTTTTGTTGTCCGCCTTGGGCCTAGAGTTGCTCTTTCAAACAAAAAAAAGAGCGAGTCGTTATCTTTAAAATTACTCGATTCTCGTTGGTCTAACTAGGTACATCACAAGATCAAATGGAGGGCGACATTGCGTCTCGAATAGAGATTGGTTCGCCTAAAAACCTGTTTTCCGGAAATTCTGCTCGATAACCCATGCGGATTTTTGTTGTCCGCCTTGGGCCTAGAGTTGCTCTTTCAAACAAAAAAAAGAGCGAGTCGTTATCTTTAAAATTACTCGATTCTCGTTGGTCTAACTAGGTACATCACAAGATCAAATGGAGGGCGACATTGCGTCTCGAATAGAGATTGGTTCGCCTAAAAACCTGTTTTCCGGAAATTCTGCTCGATAACCCATGCGGATTTTTGTTGTCCGCTTTGGGCCTAGAGTTGCTCTCTCAAACAAAAAAAAGAGCGAGTCGTTATCTTTAAAATTACTCGATTCTCGTTGGTCTAACAAGGTACATCACAAGAACAAATGGAGGGCGACATTGTCTTCCGAATCGAGATTGGTTCGCCTAAAAACCTGTTTTCCGGAAATTCTGCTCTATAACCCATGCGGATTTTTGTTGTCCGCCTTGGGCCTAGAGTTGCTCTTTCAAACAAAAAAAAGAGCGAGTCGTTATCTTTAAAATTACTCGATTCTCGTTGGTCTAACTAGGTACATCACAAGATCAAATGGAGGGCGACATTGCGTCTCGAATAGAGATTGGTTCGCCTAAAAACCTGTTTTCCGGAAATTCTGCTCGATAACCCATGCGGATTTTTGTTGTCCGCTTTGGGCCTAGAGTTGCTCTCTCAAACAAAAAAAAGAGCGAGTCGTTATCTTTAAAATTACTCGATTCTCGTTGGTCTAACAAGGTACATCACAAGAACAAATGGAGGGCGACATTGTCTTCCGAATCGAGATTGGTTCGCCTAAAAACCTGTTTTCCGGAAATTCTGCTCTATAACCCATGCGGATTTTTGTTGTCCGCCTTGGGCCTAGAGTTGCTCTTTCAAACAAAAAAAAGAGCGAGTCGTTATCTTTAAAATTACTCGATTCTCGTTGGTCTAACTAGGTACATCACAAGATCAAATGGAGGGCGACATTGCCTTCCGAATCGAGATTGGTTCGCCTAAAAACCTGTTTTCCGGAAATTCTGCTCGATAACCCATGCGGATTTTTGTTGTCCGCCTTGGGCCTAGAGTTGCTCTTTCAAACAAAAAAAAGAGCGAGTCGTTATCTTTAAAATTACTCGATTCTCGTTGGTCTAACTAGGTACATCACAAGATCAAATGGAGGGCGACATTGCCTTCCGAATCGAGATTGGTTCGCCTAAAAACCTGTTTTCCGGAAATTCTGCTCGATAACCCATGCGGATTTTTGTTGTCCGCCTTGGGCCTAGAGTTGCTCTTTCAAACAAAAAAAAGAACGAGTCGTTATCTTTAAAATTACTCGATTCTCGTTGGTCTAACTAGGTACATCACAAGATCAAATGGAGGGCGACATTGCGTCTCGAATAGAGATTGGTTCGCCTAAAAACCTGTTTTCCGGAAATTCTGCTCGATAACCCATGCGGATTTTTGTTGTCCGCCTTGGGCCTAGAGTTGCTCTTTCAAACAAAAAAAAGAGCGAGTCGTTATCTTTAAAATTACTCGATTCTCGTTGGTCTAACTAGGTACATCACAAGATCAAATGGAGGGCGACATTGCGTCTCGAATAGAGATTGGTTCGCCTAAAAACCTGTTTTCCGGAAATTCTGCTCGATAACCCATGCGGATTTTTGTTGTCCGCCTTGGGCCTAGAGTTGCTCTTTCAAACAAAAAAAAGAGCGAGTCGTTATCTTTAAAATTACTCGATTCTCGTTGGTCTAACTAGGTACATCACAAGATCAAATGGAGGGCGACATTGCCTTCCGAATCGAGATTGGTTCGCCTAAAAACCTGTTTTCCGGAAATTGTGCTCGATAACCCATGCGGATTTTTGTTGTCCGCCTTGGGCCTAGAGTTGCTCTTTCAAACAAAAAAAGAGCGAGTCGTTATCTTTAAAATTACTCGATTCTCGTTGGTCTAACTAGGTACATCACAAGATCAAATGGAGGGCGACATTGCCTTCCGAATCGAGATTGGTTCGCCTAAAAACCTGTTTTCCGGAAATTCTGCTCGATAACCCATGCGGATTTTTGTTGTCCGCCTTGGGCCTAGAGTTGCTCTTTCAAACAAAAAAAGAGCGAGTCGTTATCTTTAAAATTACTCGATTCTCGTTGGTCTAACTAGGTACATCACAAGATCAAATGGAGGGCGACATTGCGTCTCGAATAGAGATTGGTTCGCCTAAAAACCTATTTTCCGGAAATTCTGCTCGATAACCCATGCGGATTTTTGTTGTCCGCCTTGGGCCTAGAGTTGCTCTTTCAAACAAAAAAAGACCGAGTCGTTATCTTTAAAATTAATCGATTCTCGTTGGTCTAACTAGGTACATCACAAGAACAAATGGAGGGCGACATTGCCTTCCGAATCGAGATTGGTTCGCCTAAAAACCTGTTTTCCGGAAATTGTGCTCGATAACCCATGCGGATTTTTGTTGTCCGCCTTGGGCCTAGAGTTGCTCTTTCAAACAAAAAAAAGAGCGAGTCGTTATCTTTAAAATTACTCGATTCTCGTTGGTCTAACTAGGTGATCAAATGGAGGGCGACATTGCGTCTCGAATAGAGATTGGTTCGCCTAAAAACCTATTTTCCGGAAATTCTGCTCGATAACCCATGCGGATTTTTGTTGTCCGCCTTGGGCCTAGAGTTGCTCTTTCAAACAAAAAAAAGAGCGAGTCGTTATCTTTAAAATTACTCGATTCTCGTTGGTCTAACTAGGTGATCAAATGGAGGGCGACATTGCGTCTCGAATCGAGCTTGGTTCGCCAAAAAACCTGTTTTCCGGAAATTCTGCTCGATAACCCATGCGGATTTTTGTTGTCCGCCTTGGGCCTAGAGTTGCTCTTTCAAACAAAAAAAAGAGCGAGTCGTTATCTTTAAAATTACTCGATTCTCGTTGGTCTAACTAGGTACATCACAAGATCAAATGGAGGGCGACATTGCCTTCCAAATCGAGATTGGTTCGCCTAAAAACCTATTTTCCGGAAATTCTGCTCGATAACCCATGCGGATTTTTGTTGTCCGCCTTGGGCCTAGAGTTGCTCTTTCAAACAAAAAAAAGAGCGAGTCGTTATCTTTAAAATTACTCGATTCTCGTTGGTTTAACTAGGTACATCACAAGATCAAATGGAGGGCGACATTGCGTCTCGAATAGAGATTGGTTCGCCTAAAAACCTGTTTTCCGGAAATTCTGCTCGATAACCCATGCGGATTTTTGTTGTCCGCCTTGGGCCTAGAGTTGCTCTTTCAAACAAAAAAAAGAGCGAGTCGTTATCTTTAAAATTACTCGATTCTCGTTGGTCTAACAAGGTACATCACAAGAACAAATGGAGGGCGACAATGCCTTCCGAATCGAGATTGGTTCGCCTAAAAACCTGTTTTCCGGAAATTCTGCTCGATAACCCATGAGGATTTTTGTTGTCCGCCTTGGGCCTAGAGTTGCTCTTTCAAACAAAAAAAAGAGCGAGTCGTTATCTTTAAAATTACTCGATTCTCGTTGGTCTAACTAGGTACATCACAAGAACAAATGGAGGGCGACATTGCCTTCCGAATCGAGATTGGTTCGCCTAAAAACCTGTTTTCCGGAAATTCTGCTCGATAACCCATGCGGATTTTTGTTGTCCGCCTTGGGCCTAGAGTTGCTCTTTCAAACAAAAAAAAGAGCGAGTCGTTATCTTTAAAATTACTCGATTCTCGTTGGTCTAACTAGGTACATCACAAGATCAAATGGAGGGCGACATTGCGTCTCGAATAGAGATTGGTTCGCCTAAAAACCTGTTTTCCGGAAATTCTGCTCGATAACCCATGCGGATTTTTGTTGTCCGCCTTGGGCCTAGAGTTGCTCTTTCAAACAAAAAAAAGAGCGAGTCGTTATCTTTAAAATTACTCGATTCTCGTTGGTCTAACTAGGTACATCACAAGATCAAATGGAGGGCGACATTGCGTCTCGAATAGAGATTGGTTCGCCTAAAAACCTGTTTTCCGGAAATTCTGCTCGATAACCCATGCGGATTTTTGTTGTCCGCCTTGGGCCTAGAGTTGCTCTTTCAAACAAAAAAAAGAGCGAGTCGTTATCTTTAAAATTACTCGATTCTCGTTGGTCTAACTAGGTACATCACAAGATCAAATGGAGGGCGACATTGCGTCTCGAATAGAGATTGGTTCGCCTAAAAACCTATTTTCCGGAAATTCTGCTCGATAACCCATGCGGATTTTTGTTGTCCGCCTTGGGCCTAGAGTTGCTCTTTCAAACAAAAAAAAGACCGAGTCGTTATCTTTAAAATTACTCGATTCTCGTTGGTCTAACTAGGTACATCACAAGATCAAATGCAGGGCGACATTGCGTCTCGAATAGAGATTGGTTCGCCTAAAAACCTGTTTTCCGGAAATTCTGCTCGATAACCCATGCGGATTTTTGTTGTCCGCTTTGGGCCTAGAGTTGCTCTCTCAAACAAAAAAAAGAGCGAGTCGTTATCTTTAAAATTACTCGATTCTCGTTGGTCTAACAAGGTACATCACAAGAACAAATGGAGGGCGACATTGTCTTCCGAATTGAGATTGGTTCGCCTAAAAACCTGTTTTCCGGAAATTCTGCTCTATAACCCATGCGGATTTTTGTTGTCCGCCTTGGGCCTAGAGTTGCTCTTTCAAACAAAAAAAAGAGCGAGTCGTTATCTTTAAAATTACTCGATTCTCGTTGGTCTAACAAGGTACATCACAAGAACAAATGGAGGGCGACATTGCCTTCCGAATCGAGATTGGTTCGCCTAAAAACCTGTTTTCCGGAAATTCTGCTCGATAACCCATGCGGATTTTTGTTGTTCGCCTTGGGCCTAGAGTTGCTCTTTCAAACAAAAAAAAGAGCGAGTCGTTATCTTTAAAATTACTCGATTCTCGTTGGTCTAACAAGGTACATCACAAGAACAAATGGAGGGCGACATTGCCTTCCGAATCGAGATTGGTTCGCCTAAAAACCTGTTTTCCGGAAATTCTGCTCGATAACCCATGCGGATTTTTGTTGTTCGCCTTGGGCCTAGAGTTGCTCTTTCAAACAAAAAAAAGAGCGAGTCGTTATCTTTAAAATTACTCGATTCTCGTTGGTCTAACAAGGTACATCACAAGAACAAATGGAGGGCGACATTGCCTTCCGAATCGAGATTGGTTCGCCTAAAAACCTGTTTTCCGGAAATTCTGCTCGATAACCCATGCGGATTTTTGTTGTCCGCCTTGGGCCTAGAGTTGCTCTTTCAAACAAAAAAAAGAACGAGTCGTTATCTTTAAAATTACTCGATTCTCGTTGGTCTAACTAGGTACATCACAAGATCAAATGGAGGGCGACATTGCCTTCCGAATCGAGATTGGTTCGCCTAAAAACCTGTTTTCCGGAAATTCTGCTCGATAACCCAAGCAGATTTTTGTTGTCCGCCTTGGGCCTAGAGTTGCTCTTTCAAACAAAAAAAAGAGCGAGTCGTTATCTTTAAAATTACTCGATTCTTGTTGGTCTAACTAGGTACATCACAAGATCAAATGGAGGGCGACATTGCGTCTCGAATCGAGCTTGGTTCGCCTAAAAACCTGTTTTCCGGAAATTCTGCTCGATAACCCATGCGGATTTTTGTTGTCCGCCTTGGGCCTAGAGTTGCTCTTTCAAACAAAAAAAAGAGCGAGTCGTTATCTTTAAAATTACTTGATTCTCGTTGGTCTAACTAGGTACATCACAAGATCAAATGGAGGGCGACATTGCCTTCCAAATCGAGATTGGTTCGCCTAAAAACCTATTTTCCGGAAATTCTGCTCGATAACCCATGCGGATTTTTGTTGTCCGCCTTGGGCCTAGAGTTGCTCTTTCAAACAAAAAAAAGAGCGAGTCGTTATCTTTAAAATTACTCGATTCTCGTTGGTTTAACTAGGTACATCACAAGATCAAATGGAGGGCGACATTGCGTCTCGAATAGAGATTGGTTCGCCTAAAAACCTGTTTTCCGGAAATTCTGCTCGATAACCCATGCGGATTTTTGTTGTCCGCCTTGGGCCTAGAGTTGCTCTTTCAAACAAAAAAAAGAGCGAGTCGTTATCTTTAAAATTACTCGATTCTCGTTGGTCTAACAAGGTACATCACAAGAACAAATGGAGGGCGACAATGCCTTCCGAATCGAGATTGGTTCGCCTAAAAACCTGTTTTCCGGAAATTCTGCTCGATAACCCATGAGGATTTTTGTTGTCCGCCTTGGGCCTAGAGTTGCTCTTTCAAACAAAAAAAAGAGCGAGTCGTTATCTTTAAAATTACTCGATTCTCGTTGGTCTAACTAGGTACATCACAAGAACAAATGGAGGGCGACATTGCCTTCCGAATCGAGATTGGTTCGCCTAAAAACCTGTTTTCCGGAAATTCTGCTCGATAACCCATGAGGATTTTTGTTGTCCGCCTTGGGCCTAGAGTTGCTCTTTCAAACAAAAAAAAGAGCGAGTCGTTATCTTTAAAATTACTCGATTCTCGTTGGTCTAACAAGGTACATCACAAGAACAAATGGAGGGCGACATTGCCTTCCGAATCGAGATTGGTTCGCCTAAAAACCTGTTTTCCGGAAATTCTGCTCGATAACCCATGCGGATTTTTGTTGTCCGCCTTGGGCCTAGAGTTGCTCTTTCAAACAAAAAAAAGAGCGAGTCGTTATCTTTAAAATTACTCGATTCTCGTTGGTTTAACTAGGTACATCACAAGATCAAATGGAGGGCGACATTGCGTCTCGAATAGAGATTGGTTCGCCTAAAAACCTGTTTTCCGGAAATTCTGCTCGATAACCCATGCGGATTTTTGTTGTCCGCCTTGGGCCTAGAGTTGCTCTTTCAAACAAAAAAAAGAGCGAGTCGTTATCTTTAAAATTACTCGATTCTCGTTGGTCTAACAAGGTACATCACAAGAACAAATGGAGGGCGACAATGCCTTCCGAATCGAGATTGGTTCGCCTAAAAACCTGTTTTCCGGAAATTCTGCTCGATAACCCATGAGGGTTTTTGTTGTCCGCCTTGGGCCTAGAGTTGCTCTTTCAAACAAAAAAAAGAGCGAGTCGTTATCTTTAAAATTACTCGATTCTCGTTGGTCTAACTAGGTACATCACAAGAACAAATGGAGGGCGACATTGCCTTCCGAATCGAGATTGGTTCGCCTAAAAACCTGTTTTCCGGAAATTCTGCTCGATAACCCATGAGGATTTTTGTTGTCCGCCTTGGGCCTAGAGTTGCTCTTTCAAACAAAAAAAGAGCGAGTCGTTATCTTTAAAATTACTCGATTCTCGTTGGTCTAACAAGGTACATCACAAGAACAAATGGAGGGCGACATTGCCTTCCGAATCGAGATTGGTTCGCCTAAAAACCTGTTTTCCGGAAATTCTGCTCGATAACCCATCCGGATTTTTGTTGTCCGCCTTGGGCCTAGAGTTGCTCTTTCAAACAAAAAAAAGAGCGAGTCGTTATCTTTAAAATTACTCCATTCTCGTTGGTCTAACAAGGTACATCACAAGAACAAATGGAGGGCGACATTGCCTTCCGAATCGAGCTTGGTTCGCCTAAAAACCTGTTTTCCGGAAATTGTGCTCGATAACCCATGCGGATTTTTGTTGTCCGCCTTGGGCCTAGAGTTGCTCTTTCAAACAAAAAAAAGAGCGAGTCGTTATCTTTAAAATTACTCGATTCTCGTTGGTCTAACAAGGTACATCACAAGAAAAAATGGAGGGCGACATTGCCTTCCGAATCGAGATTGGTTCGCCTAAAAACCTGTTTTCCGGAAATTCTGCTCGATAACCCATGCGGATTTTTGTTGTCCGCCTTGGGCCTAGAGTTGCTCTTTCAAACAAAAAAAAGAGCGAGTCGTTATCTTTAAAATTACTCGATTCTCGTTGGTCTAACTAGGTACATCACAAGATCAAATGGAGGGCGACATTGCCTTCCGAATCGAGATTGGTTCGCCTAAAAACCTGTTTTCCGGAAATTCTGCTCGATAACCCATGCGGATTTTTGTTGTCCGCCTTGGGCCTAGAGTTGCTCTTTCAAACAAAAAAAAGAGCGAGTCGTTATCTTTAAAATTACTCGATTCTCGTTGGTCTAACTAGGTACATCACAAGATCAAATGGAGGGCGACATTGCGTCTCGAATAGAGATTGGTTCGCCTAAAAACCTGTTTTCCGGAAATTCTGCTCGATAACCCATGCGGATTTTTGTTGTCCGCCTTGGGCCTAGAGTTGCTCTTTCAAACAAAAAAAAGAGCGAGTCGTTATCTTTAAAATTACTCGATTCTCGTTGGTCTAACTAGGTACATCACAAGATCAAATGGAGGGCGACATTGCGTCTCGAATAGAGATTGGTTCGCCTAAAAACCTGTTTTCCGGAAATTCTGCTCGATAACCCATGCGGATTTTTGTTGTCCGCCTTGGGCCTAGAGTTGCTCTTTCAAACAAAAAAAAGAGCGAGTCGTTATCTTTAAAATTGTAATGCATCACCTTTAATCGCTGATCTTACATTAACTTGGATGGAATATAACTATGTTATAAACAACAAGAAACATTTCCATTATAAATCATTCAATGCATTCAGATATATGGATGATATCATTCAAATTTATGAAGATGGAAAAATAGATATTGATGATATCAACAAACATATTTATCATGAATCATTAGAATTAAACAACACTGTTTTGGATAAAAACAATGTCCAATTTTTAGATTTGGAAATATATCAAACAAATGACCAACTTAGTTACAAACTTTACAATAAGACAGATGACTATGATTTCAATATTGTTCGATACCCTCACAAATTCAGTCAAATACCTATTTCCATTTCACGTAATACCTTTTATACTGAAAGTTTACGTATCATACATAGCTGTAGTGATACTAAATACATAGATATACGTATCAAACAATTGATTGAAAAGTTCAAACAAAACAAATTCAACAATTATGACATCACTAATTTCAGTAATTACACCCTCAAAAAGCTACAACATCTTGATATAATCGATAGATGTTATCTTAAGACACTATACCAAGTTTAGAACCATTTCTCATTCTCTAACCCATCTCATATTCCTATACACACTCGTATTTTCACACATTTTGTTTACCATCACATCCAGGTCATTTTTCCGCGCGTATTCCCATACGTCCTATCTACCTCACATTCCCTCTCATTGCTCAATTTTTACCGATTTTTCTTTCTTTCTCTCCTTTATTTCTTTCTTCCTTTCTTCCCGCTTTAGGCATAGGTTTAGACAAAATTTGCGTTACTTTATTTTTGAACTTTGCACAGGTACTTGCTACTGACGAGACTCGGTACCTAATGTCGTCTAGTTTAGAGTCGAAACGACAGCGCGTTACTTCCTTCTCTTCCTTCTTTTTATTACAATACTTCAAATTTCACTAATTTTCGAAACTTTATTCTTCTTCTTCTCATTACTCGATTCTCGTTGGTCTAACTAGGTACATCACAAGATCAAATGGAGGGCGACATTGCCTTCCGAATCGAGCTTGGTTCGCCTAAAAACCTGTTTTCCGGAAATTGTGCTCGATAACCCATGCGGATTTTTGTTGTCCGCCTTGGGCCTAGAGTTGCTCTTTCAAACAAAAAAAAGAACGAGTCGTTATCTTTAAAATTACTCGATTCTCGTTGGTCTAACTAGGTACATCACAAGATCAAATGGAGGGCGACATTGCCTTCCGAATCGAAATTGGTTCGCCTAAAAACCTGTTTTCCGGAAATTGTGCTCGATAACCCATGCGGATTTTTGTTGTCCGCCTTGGGCCTAGAGTTGCTCTTTCAAACAAAAAAAAGAACGAGTCGTTATCTTTAAAATTACTCGATTCTCGTTGGTCTAACTAGGTACATCACAAGATCAAATGGAGGGCGACATTGCGTCTCGAATAGAGATTGGTTCGCCTAAAAACCTGTTTTCCGGAAATTCTGCTCGATAACCCATGCGGATTTTTGTTGTCCGCCTTGGGCCTAGAGTTGCTCTTTCAAACAAAAAAAAGAGCGAGTCGTTATCTTTAAAATTACTCGATTCTCGTTGGTCTAACTAGGTACATCACAAGATCAAATGGAGGGCGACATTGCCTTCCGAATCGAGATTGGTTCGCCTAAAAACCTGTTTTCCGGAAATTGTGCTCGATAACCCATGCGGATTTTTGTGGTCCGCCTTGGGCCTAGAGTTGCTCTTTCAAACAAAAAAAAGAGCGAGTCGTTATCTTTAAAATTACTCGATTCTCGTTGGTCTAACTAGGTACATCACAAGATCAAATGGAGGGCGACATTGCCTTCCGAATCGAGATTGGTTCGCCTAAAAACCTGTTTTCCGGAAATTCTGCTCGATAACCCATGCGGATTTTTGTTGTCCGCCTTGGGCCTAGAGTTGCTCTTTCAAACAAAAAAAAGAGCGAGTCGTTATCTTTAAAATTACTCGATTCTCGTTGGTCTAACTAGGTACATCACAAGATCAAATGGAGGGCGACATTGCGTCTCGAATAGAGATTGGTTCGCCTAAAAACCTATTTTCCGGAAATTCTGCTCGATAACCCATGCGGATTTTTGTTGTCCGCCTTGGGCCTAGAGTTGCTCTTTCAAACAAAAAAAAGAGCGAGTCGTTATCTTTAAAATTACTCGATTCTCGTTGGTCTAACTAGGTACATCACAAGATCAAATGGAGGGCGACATTGCCTTCCGAATCGAGATTGGTTCGCCTAAAAACCTGTTTTCCGGAAATTGTGCTCGATAACCCATGCGGATTTTTGTTGTCCGCCTTGGGCCTAGAGTTGCTCTTTCAAACAAAAAAAAGAGCGAGTCGTTATCTTTAAAATTACTCGATTCTCGTTGGTCTAACTAGGTACATCACAAGATCAAATGGAGGGCGACATTGCCTTCCGAATCGAGATTGGTTCGCCTAAAAACCTGTTTTCCGGAAATTCTGCTCGATAACCCATGCGGATTTTTGTTGTCCGCCTTGGGCCTAGAGTTGCTCTTTCAAACAAAAAAAAGAGCGAGTCGTTATCTTTAAAATTACTCGATTCTCGTTGGTCTAACTAGGTACATCACAAGATCAAATGGAGGGCGACATTGCGTCTCGAATAGAGATTGGTTCGCCTAAAAACCTATTTTCCGGAAATTCTGCTCGATAACCCATGCGGATTTTTGTTGTCCGCCTTGGGCCTAGAGTTGCTCTTTCAAACAAAAAAAAGAGCGAGTCGTTATCTTTAAAATTACTCGATTCTCGTTGGTCTAACTAGGTACATCACAAGATCAAATGGAGGGCGACATTGCGTCTCGAATAGAGATTGGTTCGCCTAAAAACCTATTTTCCGGAAATTCTGCTCGATAACCCATGCGGATTTTTGTTGTCCGCCTTGGGCCTAGAGTTGCTCTTTCAAACAAAAAAAAGAGCGAGTCGTTATCTTTAAAATTACTCGATTCTCGTTGGTCTAACTAGGTACATCACAAGATCAAATGGAGGGCGACATTGCCTTCCGAATCGAGATTGGTTCGCCTAAAAACCTGTTTTCCGGAAATTCTGCTCGATAACCCATGCGGATTTTTGTTGTCCGCCTTGGGCCTAGAGTTGCTCTTTCAAACAAAAAAAAGAGCGAGTCGTTATCTTTAAAATTACTCGATTCTCGTTGGTCTAACTAGGTACATCACAAGATCAAATGGAGGGCGACATTGCGTCTCGAATAGAGATTGGTTCGCCTAAAAACCTATTTTCCGGAAATTCTGCTCGATAACCCATGCGGATTTTTGTTGTCCGCCTTGGGTCTAGAGTTGCTCTTTCAAACAAAAAAAAGAGCGAGTCGTTATCTTTAAAATTACTCGATTCTCGTTGGTCTAACTAGGTACATCACAAGATCAAATGGAGGGCGACATTGCCTTCCGAATCGAGATTGGTTCGCCTAAAAACCTGTTTTCCGGAAATTCTGCTCGATAACCCATGCGGATTTTTGTTGTCCGCCTTGGGCCTAGAGTTGCTCTTTCAAACAAAAAAAAGAGCGAGTCGTTATCTTTAAAATTACTCGATTCTCGTTGGTCTAACTAGGTACATCACAAGATCAAATGGAGGGCGACATTGCGTCTCGAATAGAGATTGGTTCGCCTAAAAACCTATTTTCCGGAAATTCTGCTCGATAACCCATGCGGATTTTTGTTGTCCGCCTTGGGCCTAGAGTTGCTCTTTCAAACAAAAAAAAGAGCGAGTCGTTATCTTTAAAATTACTCGATTCTCGTTGGTCTAACTAGGTACATCACAAGATCAAATGGAGGGCGACATTGCCTTCCGAATCGAGATTGGTTCGCCTAAAAACCTGTTTTCCGGAAATTGTGCTCGATAACCCATGCGGATTTTTGTTGTCCGCCTTGGGCCTAGAGTTGCTCTTTCAAACAAAAAAAAGAGCGAGTCGTTATCTTTAAAATTACTCGATTCTCGTTGGTCTAACTAGGTACATCACAAGATCAAATGGAGGGCGACATTGCCTTCCGAATCGAGATTGGTTCGCCTAAAAACCTGTTTTCCGGAAATTCTGCTCGATAACCCATGCGGATTTTTGTTGTCCGCCTTGGGCCTAGAGTTGCTCTTTCAAACAAAAAAAAGAGCGAGTCGTTATCTTTAAAATTACTCGATTCTCGTTGGTCTAACTAGGTACATCACAAGATCAAATGGAGGGCGACATTGCCTTCCGAATCGAGATTGGTTCGCCTAAAAACCTGTTTTCCGGAAATTCTGCTCGATAACCCATGCGGATTTTTGTTGTCCGCCTTGGGCCTAGAGTTGCTCTTTCAAACAAAAAAAAGAGCGAGTCGTTATCTTTAAAATTACTCGATTCTCGTTGGTCTAACTAGGTACATCACAAGATCAAATGGAGGGCGACATTGCGTCTCGAATAGAGATTGGTTCGCCTAAAAACCTATTTTCCGGAAATTCTGCTCGATAACCCATGCGGATTTTTGTTGTCCGCCTTGGGCCTAGAGTTGCTCTTTCAAACAAAAAAAAGAGCGAGTCGTTATCTTTAAAATTACTCGATTCTCGTTGGTCTAACTAGGTACATCACAAGATCAAATGGAGGGCGACATTGCGTCTCGAATAGAGATTGGTTCGCCTAAAAACCTATTTTCCGGAAATTCTGCTCGATAACCCATGCGGATTTTTGTTGTCCGCCTTGGGTCTAGAGTTGCTCTTTCAAACAAAAAAAAGAGCGAGTCGTTATCTTTAAAATTACTCGATTCTCGTTGGTCTAACTAGGTACATCACAAGATCAAATGGAGGGCGACATTGCGTCTCGAATAGAGATTGGTTCGCCTAAAAACCTATTTTCCGGAAATTCTGCTCGATAACCCATGCGGATTTTTGTTGTCCGCCTTGGGCCTAGAGTTGCTCTTTCAAACAAAAAAAAGAGCGAGTCGTTATCTTTAAAATTACTCGATTCTCGTTGGTCTAACTAGGTACATCACAAGATCAAATGGAGGGCGACATTGCCTTCCGAATCGAGATTGGTTCGCCTAAAAACCTGTTTTCCGGAAATTCTGCTCGATAACCCATGCGGATTTTTGTTGTCCGCCTTGGGCCTAGAGTTGCTCTTTCAAACAAAAAAAAGAGCGAGTCGTTATCTTTAAAATTACTCGATTCTCGTTGGTCTAACTAGGTACATCACAAGATCAAATGGAGGGCGACATTGCGTCTCGAATAGAGATTGGTTCGCCTAAAAACCTATTTTCCGGAAATTCTGCTCGATAACCCATGCGGATTTTTGTTGTCCGCCTTGGGTCTAGAGTTGCTCTTTCAAACAAAAAAAAAGAGCGAGTCGTTATCTTTAAAATTACTCGATTCTCGTTGGTCTAACTAGGTACATCACAAGATCAAATGGAGGGCGACATTGCGTCTCGAATAGAGATTGGTTCGCCTAAAAACCTATTTTCCGGAAATTCTGCTCGATAACCCATGCGGATTTTTGTTGTCCGCCTTGGGCCTAGAGTTGCTCTTTCAAACAAAAAAAAGAGCGAGTCGTTATCTTTAAAATTACTCGATTCTCGTTGGTCTAACTAGGTACATCACAAGATCAAATGGAGGGCGACATTGCCTTCCGAATCGAGATTGGTTCGCCTAAAAACCTGTTTTCCGGAAATTCTGCTCGATAACCCATGCGGATTTTTGTTGTCCGCCTTGGGCCTAGAGTTGCTCTTTCAAACAAAAAAAAGAGCGAGTCGTTATCTTTAAAATTACTCGATTCTCGTTGGTCTAACTAGGTACATCACAAGATCAAATGGAGGGCGACATTGCCTTCCGAATCGAGCTTGGTTCGCCTAAAAACCTGTTTTCCGGAAATTGTGCTCGATAACCCATGCGGATTTTTGTTGTCCGCCTTGGGCCTAGAGTTGCTCTTTCAAACAAAAAAAAGAACGAGTCGTTATCTTTAAAATTACTCGATTCTCGTTGGTCTAACTAGGTACATCACAAGATCAAATGGAGGGCGACATTGCCTTCCGAATCGAGATTGGTTCGCCTAAAAACCTGTTTTCCGGAAATTGTGCTCGATAACCCATGCGGATTTTTGTTGTCCGCCTTGGGCCTAGAGTTGCTCTTTCAAACAAAAAAAAGAACGAGTCGTTATCTTTAAAATTACTCGATTCTCGTTGGTCTAACTAGGTACATCACAAGATCAAATGGAGGGCGACATTGCGTCTCGAATAGAGATTGGTTCGCCTAAAAACCTGTTTTCCGGAAATTCTGCTCGATAACCCATGCGGATTTTTGTTGTCCGCCTTGGGCCTAGAGTTGCTCTTTCAAACAAAAAAAAGAGCGAGTCGTTATCTTTAAAATTACTCGATTCTCGTTGGTCTAACTAGGTACATCACAAGATCAAATGGAGGGCGACATTGCGTCTCGAATAGAGATTGGTTCGCCTAAAAACCTGTTTTCCGGAAATTCTGCTCGATAACCCATGCGGATTTTTGTTGTCCGCCTTGGGCCTAGAGTTGCTCTTTCAAACAAAAAAAAGAGCGAGTCGTTATCTTTAAAATTACTCGATTCTCGTTGGTCTAACTAGGTACATCACAAGATCAAATGGAGGGCGACATTGCCTTCCGAATCGAGATTGGTTCGCCTAAAAACCTGTTTTCCGGAAATTGTGCTCGATAACCCATGCGGATTTTTGTTGTCCGCCTTGGGCCTAGAGTTGCTCTTTCAAACAAAAAAAAGAGCGAGTCGTTATCTTTAAAATTACTCGATTCTCGTTGGTCTAACTAGGTACATCACAAGATCAAATGGAGGGCGACATTGCCTTCCGAATCGAGATTGGTTCGCCTAAAAACCTGTTTTCCGGAAATTGTGCTCGATAACCCATGCGGATTTTTGTTGTCCGCCTTGGGCCTAGAGTTGCTCTTTCAAACAAAAAAAAGAGCGAGTCGTTATCTTTAAAATTACTCGATTCTCGTTGGTCTAACTAGGTACATCACAAGATCAAATGGAGGGCGACATTGCCTTCCGAATCGAGATTGGTTCGCCTAAAAACCTGTTTTCCGGAAATTCTGCTCGATAACCCATGCGGATTTTTGTTGTCCGCCTTGGGCCTAGAGTTGCTCTTTCAAACAAAAAAAAGAGCGAGTCGTTATCTTTAAAATTACTCGATTCTCGTTGGTCTAACTAGGTACATCACAAGATCAAATGGAGGGCGACATTGCGTCTCGAATAGAGATTGGTTCGCCTAAAAACCTATTTTCCGGAAATTCTGCTCGATAACCCATGCGGATTTTTGTTGTCCGCCTTGGGCCTAGAGTTGCTCTTTCAAACAAAAAAAAGAGCGAGTCGTTATCTTTAAAATTACTCGATTCTCGTTGGTCTAACTAGGTACATCACAAGATCAAATGGAGGGCGACATTGCGTCTCGAATAGAGATTGGTTCGCCTAAAAACCTATTTTCCGGAAATTCTGCTCGATAACCCATGCGGATTTTTGTTGTCCGCCTTGGGCCTAGAGTTGCTCTTTCAAACAAAAAAAAGAGCGAGTCGTTATCTTTAAAATTACTCGATTCTCGTTGGTCTAACTAGGTACATCACAAGAACAAATGGAGGGCGACATTGCCTTCCGAATCGAGATTGGTTCGCCTAAAAACCAGTTTTCCGGAAATTCTGCTCGATAACCCATGCGGATTTTCGTTGTCCGCCTTGGGCCTAGAGTTGCTCTTTCAAACAAAAAAAAGAGCGAGTCGTTATCTTTAAAATTACTCGATTCTCGTTGGTCTAACTAGGTACATCACAAGATCAAATGGAGGGCGACATTGCGTCTCGAATAGAGATTGGTTCGCCTAAAAACCTGTTTTCCGGAAATTCTGCTCGATAACCCATGCGGATTTTTGTTGTCCGCCTTGGGCCTAGAGTTGCTCTCTCAAACAAAAAAAAGAGCGAGTCGTTATCTTTAAAATTACTCGATTCTCGTTGGTCTAACAAGGTACATCACAAGAACAAATGGAGGGCGACATTGTCTTCCGAATTGAGATTGGTTCGCCTAAAAACCTGTTTTCCGGAAATTCTGCTCTATAACCCATGCGGATTTTTGTTGTCCGCCTTGGGCCTAGAGTTGCTCTTTCAAACAAAAAAAAGAGCGAGTCGTTATCTTTAAAATTACTCGATTCTCGTTGGTCTAACAAGGTACATCACAAGAACAAATGGAGGGCGACATTGCCTTCCGAATCGAGATTGGTTCGCCTAAAAACCTGTTTTCCGGAAATTCTGCTCGATAACCCATGCGGATTTTTGTTGTTCGCCTTGGGCCTAGAGTTGCTCTCTCAAACAAAAAAAAGAGCGAGTCGTTATCTTTAAAATTACTCGATTCACGTTGGTCTAACTAGGTACATCACAAGATCAAATGGAGGGCGACATTGCGTCTCGAATCGAGCTTGGTTCGCCTAAAAACCTGTTTTCCGGAAATTCTGCTCGATAACCCATGCGGATTTTTGTTGTCCGCCTTGGGCCTAGAGTTGCTCTTTCAAACAAAAAAAAGAGCGAGTCGTTATCTTTAAAATTACTCGATTCTCGTTGGTCTAACTAGGTGATCAAATGGAGGGCGACATTGCGTCTCGAATAGAGATTGGTTCGCCTAAAAACCTATTTTCCGGAAATTCTGCTCGATAACCCATGCGGATTTTTGTTGTCCGCCTTGGGCCTAGAGTTGCTCTTTCAAACAAAAAAAAGACCGAGTCGTTATCTTTAAAATTACTCGATTCTCGTTGGTCTAACAAGGTACATCACAAGAACAAATGGAGGGCGACATTGCCTTCCGAATCGAGATTGGTTCGCCTAAAAACCTGTTTTCCGGAAATTCTGCTCGATAACCCATGCGGATTTTTGTTGTTCGCCTTGGGCCTAGAGTTGCTCTTTCAAACAAAAAAAAGAGCGAGTCGTTATCTTAAAAATTACTCGATTCTCGTTGGTCTAACTAGGTACATCACAAGAACAAATGGAGGGCGACATTGCCTTCCGAATCGAGATTGGTTCGCCTAAAAACCTGTTTTCCGGAAATTCTGCTCGATAACCCATGCGGATTTTTGTTGTCCGCCTTGGGCCTAGAGTTGCTCTTTCAAACAAAAAAAAGACCGAGTCGTTATCTTTAAAATTACTCGATTCTCGTTGGTCTAACAAGGTACATCACAAGAACAAATGGAGGGCGACATTGCCTTCCGAATCGAGATTGGTTCGCCTAAAAACCTGTTTTCCGGAAATTCTGCTCGATAACCCATGCGGATTTTTGTTGTTCGCCTTGGGCCTAGAGTTGCTCTTTCAAACAAAAAAAAGAGCGAGTCGTTATCTTAAAAATTACTCGATTCTCGTTGGTCTAACTAGGTACATCACAAGAACAAATGGAGGGCGACATTGCCTTCCGAATCGAGATTGGTTCGCCTAAAAACCTGTTTTCCGGAAATTCTGCTCGATAACCCATGCGGATTTTTGTTGTTCGCCTTGGGCCTAGAGTTGCTCTTTCAAACAAAAAAAAGAGCGAGTCGTTATCTTAAAAATTACTCGATTCTCGTTGGTCTAACTAGGTACATCACAAGAACAAATGGAGGGCGACATTGCCTTCCGAATCGAGATTGGTTCGCCTAAAAACCTGTTTTCCGGAAATTCTGCTCGATAACCCATGCGGATTTTTGTTGTTCGCCTTGGGCCTAGAGTTGCTCTTTCAAACAAAAAAAAGAGCGAGTCGTTATCTTTAAAATTACTCGATTCTCGTTGGTCTAACAAGGTACATCACAAGAACAAATGGAGGGCGACATTGCCTTCCGAATCGAGATTGGTTCGCCTAAAAACCTGTTTTCCGGAAATTCTGCTCGATAACCCATGCGGATTTTTGTTGTCCGCCTTGGGTCTAGAGTTGCTCTTTCAAACAAAAAAAAGAACGAGTCGTTATCTTTAAAATTACTCGATTCTCGTTGGTCTAACTAGGTACATCACAAGATCAAATGGAGGGCGACATTGCCTTCCGAATCGAGATTGGTTCGCCTAAAAACCTGTTTTCCGGAAATTCTGCTCGATAACCCAAGCAGATTTTTGTTGTCCGCCTTGGGCCTAGAGTTGCTCTTTCAAACAAAAAAAAGAGCGAGTCGTTATCTTTAAAATTACTCGATTCTTGTTGGTCTAACTAGGTACATCACAAGATCAAATGGAGGGCGACATTGCGTCTCGAATCGAGCTTGGTTCGCCTAAAAACCTGTTTTCCGGAAATTCTGCTCGATAACCCATGCGGATTTTTGTTGTCCGCCTTGGGCCTAGAGTTGCTCTTTCAAACAAAAAAAAGAGCGAGTCGTTATCTTTAAAATTACTCGATTCTCGTTGGTCTAACTAGGTACATCACAAGATCAAATGGAGGGCGACATTGCATTCCAAATCGAGATTGGTTCGCCTAAAAACCTATTTTCCGGAAATTCTGCTCGATAACCCATGCGGATTTTTGTTGTCCGCCTTGGGCCTAGAGTTGCTCTTTCAAACAAAAAAAAGAGCGAGTCGTTATCTTTAAAATTACTCGATTCTCGTTGGTTTAACTAGGTACATCACAAGATCAAATGGAGGGCGACATTGCGTCTCGAATAGAGATTGGTTCGCCTAAAAACCTGTTTTCCGGAAATTCTGCTCGATAACCCATGCGGATTTTTGTTGTCCGCCTTGGGCCTAGAGTTGCTCTTTCAAACAAAAAAAAGAGCGAGTCGTTATCTTTAAAATTACTCGATTCTCGTTGGTCTAACAAGGTACATCACAAGAACAAATGGAGGGCGACAATGCCTTCCGAATCGAGATTGGTTCGCCTAAAAACCTGTTTTCCGGAAATTCTGCTCGATAACCCATGAGGATTTTTGTTGTCCGCCTTGGGCCTAGAGTTGCTCTTTCAAACAAAAAAAAGAGCGAGTCGTTATCTTTAAAATTACTCGATTCTCGTTGGTCTAACTAGGTACATCACAAGAACAAATGGAGGGCGACATTGCCTTCCGAATCGAGATTGGTTCGCCTAAAAACCTGTTTTCCGGAAATTCTGCTCGATAACCCATGAGGATTTTTGTTGTCCGCCTTGGGCCTAGAGTTGCTCTTTCAAACAAAAAAAAGAGCGAGTCGTTATCTTTAAAATTACTCGATTCTCGTTGGTCTAACAAGGTACATCACAAGAAAGAATGGAGGGCGACATTGCCTTCCGAATCGAGATTGGTTCGCCTAAAAACCTGTTTTCCGGAAATTCTGCTCGATAATCCATGCGGATTTTTGTTGTCCGCCTTGGGCCTAGAGTTGCTCTTTCAAACAAAAAAAAGAGCGAGTCGTTATCTTTAAAATTACTCGATTCTCGTTGGTCTAACAAGGTACATCACAAGAAAGAATGGAGGGCGACATTGCCTTCCGAATCGAGCTTGGTTCGCCTAAAAACCTGTTTTCCGGAAATTCTGCTCGATAACTTAAGCGGATTTTTGTTGTCCGCCTTGGGCCTAGAGTTGCTCTTTCAAACAAAAAAAAGAGCGAGTCGTTATCCTTAAAATTACTCGATTCTCGTTGGTCTAACTAGGTACATCACAAGATCAAATGGAGGGCGACATTGCCTTTCGAATCGAGCTTGGTTCGCCTAAAAACCTGTTTTCCGGAAATTCTGCTCGATAACCCATGCGGATTTTTGTTGTCCGCCTTGGGCCTAGAGTTGCTCTTTCAAACAAAAAAAAGAGCGAGTCGTTATCCTTAAAATTACTCGATTCTCGTTGGTCTAACTAGGTACATCACAAGATCAAATGGAGGGCGACATTGCCTTCCGAATCGAGCTTGGTTCGCCTAAAAACCTGTTTTCCGGAAATTGTGCTCGATAACCCAAGCGGATTTTTGTTGTCCGCCTTGCGCCTAGAGTTGCTCTTTCAAACAAAAAAAAGAGCGAGTCGTTATCTTTAAAATTACACGATTCTCGTTGGTCTAACTAGGTACATCACAAGATCAAATGGAGGGCGACATTGCGTCTCGAATAGAGATTGGTTCGCCTAAAAACCTGTTTTCCGGAAATTCTGCTCGATAACCCATGCGGATTTTTGTTGTCCGCCTTGGGCCTAGAGTTGCTCTTTCAAACAAAAAAAAGAGCGAGTCGTTATCTTTAAAATTACTCGATTCTCGTTGGTCTAACTAGGTACATCACAAGATCAAATGGAGGGCGACATTGCCTTCCGAATCGAGATTGGTTCGCCTAAAAACCTGTTTTCCGGAAATTGTGCTCGATAACCCATGCGGATTTTTGTTGTCCGCCTTGGGCCTAGAGTTGCTCTTTCAAACAAAAAAAAGAGCGAGTCGTTATCTTTAAAATTACTCGATTCTCGTTGGTCTAACTAGGTACATCACAAGATCAAATGGAGGGCGACATTGCCTTCCGAATCGAGCTTGGTTCGCCTAAAAACCTGTTTTCCGGAAATTGTGCTCGATAACCCATGCGGATTTTTGTTGTCCGCCTTGGGCCTAGAGTTGCTCTTTCAAACAAAAAAAAGAGCGAGTCGTTATCTTTAAAATTACTCGATTCTCGTTGGTCTAACTAGGTACATCACAAGATCAAATGGAGGGCGACATTGCCTTCCGAATCGAGATTGGTTCGCCTAAAAACCTGTTTTCCGGAAATTGTGCTCGATAACCCATGCGGATTTTTGTTGTCCGCCTTGGGCCTAGAGTTGCTCTTTCAAACAAAAAAAAGAGCGAGTCGTTATCTTTAAAATTACTCGATTCTCGTTGGTCTAACTAGGTACATCACAAGATCAAATGGAGGGCGACATTGCCTTCCGAATCGAGATTGGTTCGCCTAAAAACCTGTTTTCCGGAAATTGTGCTCGATAACCCATGCGGATTTTTGTTGTCCGCCTTGGGCCTAGAGTTGCTCTTTCAAACAAAAAAAAAGAGCGAGTCGTTATCTTTAAAATTACTCGATTCTCGTTGGTCTAACTAGGTACATCACAAGATCAAATGGAGGGCGACATTGCCTTCCGAATCGAGATTGGTTCGCCTAAAAACCTGTTTTCCGGAAATTGTGCTCGATAACCCATGCGGATTTTTGTTGTCCGCCTTGGGCCTAGAGTTGCTCTTTCAAACAAAAAAAAGAGCGAGTCGTTATCTTTAAAATTACTCGATTCTCGTTGGTCTAACTAGGTACATCACAAGATCAAATGGAGGGCGACATTGCCTTCCGAATCGAGATTGGTTCGCCTAAAAACCTGTTTTCCGGAAATTGTGCTCGATAACCCATGCGGATTTTTGTTGTCCGCCTTGGGCCTAGAGTTGCTCTTTCAAACAAAAAAAAGAGCGAGTCGTTATCTTTAAAATTACTCGATTCTCGTTGGTCTAACTAGGTACATCACAAGATCAAATGGAGGGCGACATTGCGTCTCGAATCGAGCTCGGTTCGCCTAAAAACCTGTTTTCCGGAAATTCTGCTCGATAACCCATGCGGATTTTTGTTGTCCGCCTTGGGCCTAGAGTTGCTCTTTCAAACAAAAAAAAGAGCGAGTCGTTATCTTTAAAATTACTCGATTCTCGTTGGTCTAACTAGGTACATCACAAGATCAAATGGAGGGCGACATTGCCTTCCAAATCGAGATTGGTTCGCCTAAAAACCTATTTTCCGGAAATTCTGCTCGATAACCCATGCGGATTTTTGTTGTCCGCCTTGGGCCTAGAGTTGCTCTTTCAAACAAAAAAAAGAGCGAGTCGTTATCTTTAAAATTACTCGATTCTCGTTGGTCTAACTAGGTACATCACAAGATCAAATGGAGGGCGACATTGCGTCTCGAATAGAGATTGGTTCGCCTAAAAACCTGTTTTCCGGAAATTGTGCTCGATAACCCAAGCGGATTTTTGTTGTCCGCCTTGCGCCTAGAGTTGCTCTTTCAAACAAAAAAAAGAGCGAGTCGTTATCTTTAAAATTACACGATTCTCGTTGGTCTAACTAGGTACATCACAAGATCAAATGGAGGGCGACATTGCGTCTCGAATAGAGATTGGTTCGCCTAAAAACCTGTTTTCCGGAAATTCTGCTCGATAACCCATGCGGATTTTTGTTGTCCGCCTTGGGCCTAGAGTTGCTCTTTCAAACAAAAAAAAGAGCGAGTCGTTATCTTTAAAATTACTCGATTCTCGTTGGTCTAACTAGGTACATCACAAGATCAAATGGAGGGCGACATTGCCTTCCGAATCGAGATTGGTTCGCCTAAAAACCTGTTTTCCGGAAATTGTGCTCGATAACCCATGCGGATTTTTGTTGTCCGCCTTGGGCCTAGAGTTGCTCTTTCAAACAAAAAAAAGAGCGAGTCGTTATCTTTAAAATTACTCGATTCTCGTTGGTCTAACTAGGTACATCACAAGATCAAATGGAGGGCGACATTGCCTTCCGAATCGAGCTTGGTTCGCCTAAAAACCTGTTTTCCGGAAATTGTGCTCGATAACCCATGCGGATTTTTGTTGTCCGCCTTGGGCCTAGAGTTGCTCTTTCAAACAAAAAAAAGAGCGAGTCGTTATCTTTAAAATTACTCGATTCTCGTTGGTCTATTTAGGTACATCACAAGATCAAATGGAGGGCGACATTGCCTTCCGAATCGAGATTGGTTCGCCTAAAAACCTGTTTTCCGGAAATTGTGCTCGATAACCCATGCGGATTTTTGTTGTCCGCCTTGGGCCCAGAGTTGCTCTTTCAAACAAAAAAAAGAGCGAGTCGTTATCTTTAAAATTACTCGATTCTCGTTGGTCTAACTAGGTACATCACAAGATCAAATGGAGGGCGACATTGCCTTCCGAATCGAGATTGGTTCGCCTAAAAACCTGTTTTCCGGAAATTGTGCTCGATAACCCATGCGGATTTTTGTTGTCCGCCTTGGGCCTAGAGTTGCTCTTTCAAACAAAAAAAAGAGCGAGTCGTTATCTTTAAAATTACTCGATTCTCGTTGGTCTAACTAGGTACATCACAAGATCAAATGGAGGGCGACATTGCCTTCCGAATCGAGATTGGTTCGCCTAAAAACCTGTTTTCCGGAAATTGTGCTCGATAACCCATGCGGATTTTTGTTGTCCGCCTTGGGCCTAGAGTTGCTCTTTCAAACAAAAAAAAGAGCGAGTCGTTATCTTTAAAATTACTCGATTCTCGTTGGTCTAACTAGGTACATCACAAGATCAAATGGAGGGCGACATTGCCTTCCGAATCGAGATTGGTTCGCCTAAAAACCTGTTTTCCGGAAATTGTGCTCGATAACCCATGCGGATTTTTGTTGTCCGCCTTGGGCCTAGAGTTGCTCTTTCAAACAAAAAAAAGAGCGAGTCGTTATCTTTAAAATTACTCGATTCTCGTTGGTCTAACTAGGTACATCACAAGATCAAATGGAGGGCGACATTGCGTCTCGAATCGAGCTCGGTTCGCCTAAAAACCTGTTTTCCGGAAATTCTGCTCGATAACCCATGCGGATTTTTGTTGTCCGCCTTGGGCCTAGAGTTGCTCTTTCAAACAAAAAAAAGAGCGAGTCGTTATCTTTAAAATTACTCGATTCTCGTTGGTCTAACTAGGTACATCACAAGATCAAATGGAGGGCGACATTGCCTTCCAAATCGAGATTGGTTCGCCTAAAAACCTATTTTCCGGAAATTCTGCTCGATAACCCATGCGGATTTTTGTTGTCCGCCTTGGGCCTAGAGTTGCTCTTTCAAACAAAAAAAAGAGCGAGTCGTTATCTTTAAAATTACTCGATTCTCGTTGGTCTAACTAGGTACATCACAAGATCAAATGGAGGGCGACATTGCCTTCCGAATCGAGATTGGTTCGCCTAAAAACCTGTTTTCCGGAAATTGTGCTCGATAACCCAAGCAGATTTTTGTTGTCCGCCTTGGGCCTAGAGTTGCTCTTTCAAACAAAAAAAAGAGCGAGTCGTTATCTTTAAAATTACTCGATTCTCGTTGGTCTAACTAGGTACATCACAAGATCAAATGGAGGGCGACATTGCGTCTCGAATCGAGCTCGGTTCGCCTAAAAACCTGTTTTCCGGAAATTCTGCTCGATAACCCATGCGGATTTTTGTTGTCCGCCTTGGGCCTAGAGTTGCTCTTTCAAACAAAAAAAAGAGCGAGTCGTTATCTTTAAAATTACTCGATTCTCGTTGGTCTAACTAGGTACATCACAAGATCAAATGGAGGGCGACATTGCCTTCCAAATCGAGATTGGTTCGCCTAAAAACCTATTTTCCGGAAATTCTGCTCGATAACCCATGCGGATTTTTGTTGTCCGCCTTGGGCCTAGAGTTGCTCTTTCAAACAAAAAAAAGAGCGAGTCGTTATCTTTAAAATTACTCGATTCTCGTTGGTCTAACTAGGTACATCACAAGATCAAATGGAGGGCGACATTGCGTCTCGAATAGAGATTGGTTCGCCTAAAAACCTGTTTTCCGGAAATTGTGCTCGATAACCCAAGCGGATTTTTGTTGTCCGCCTTGCGCCTAGAGTTGCTCTTTCAAACAAAAAAAAGAGCGAGTCGTTATCTTTAAAATTACACGATTCTCGTTGGTCTAACTAGGTACATCACAAGATCAAATGGAGGGCGACATTGCGTCTCGAATAGAGATTGGTTCGCCTAAAAACCTGTTTTCCGGAAATTCTGCTCGATAACCCATGCGGATTTTTGTTGTCCGCCTTGGGCCTAGAGTTGCTCTTTCAAACAAAAAAAAGAGCGAGTCGTTATCTTTAAAATTACTCGATTCTCGTTGGTCTAACTAGGTACATCACAAGATCAAATGGAGGGCGACATTGCCTTCCGAATCGAGATTGGTTCGCCTAAAAACCTGTTTTCCGGAAATTGTGCTCGATAACCCATGCGGATTTTTGTTGTCCGCCTTGGGCCTAGAGTTGCTCTTTCAAACAAAAAAAAGAGCGAGTCGTTATCTTTAAAATTACTCGATTCTCGTTGGTCTAACTAGGTACATCACAAGATCAAATGGAGGGCGACATTGCCTTCCGAATCGAGCTTGGTTCGCCTAAAAACCTGTTTTCCGGAAATTGTGCTCGATAACCCATGCGGATTTTTGTTGTCCGCCTTGGGCCTAGAGTTGCTCTTTCAAACAAAAAAAAGAGCGAGTCGTTATCTTTAAAATTACTCGATTCTCGTTGGTCTATTTAGGTACATCACAAGATCAAATGGAGGGCGACATTGCCTTCCGAATCGAGATTGGTTCGCCTAAAAACCTGTTTTCCGGAAATTGTGCTCGATAACCCATGCGGATTTTTGTTGTCCGCCTTGGGCCTAGAGTTGCTCTTTCAAACAAAAAAAAGAGCGAGTCGTTATCTTTAAAATTACTCGATTCTCGTTGGTCTAACTAGGTACATCACAAGATCAAATGGAGGGCGACATTGCCTTCCGAATCGAGATTGGTTCGCCTAAAAACCTGTTTTCCGGAAATTGTGCTCGATAACCCATGCGGATTTTTGTTGTCCGCCTTGGGCCTAGAGTTGCTCTTTCAAACAAAAAAAAGAGCGAGTCGTTATCTTTAAAATTACTCGATTCTCGTTGGTCTAACTAGGTACATCACAAGATCAAATGGAGGGCGACATTGCCTTCCGAATCGAGATTGGTTCGCCTAAAAACCTGTTTTCCGGAAATTGTGCTCGATAACCCATGCGGATTTTTGTTGTCCGCCTTGGGCCTAGAGTTGCTCTTTCAAACAAAAAAAAGAGCGAGTCGTTATCTTTAAAATTACTCGATTCTCGTTGGTCTAACTAGGTACATCACAAGATCAAATGGAGGGCGACATTGCCTTCCGAATCGAGATTGGTTCGCCTAAAAACCTGTTTTCCGGAAATTGTGCTCGATAACCCATGCGGATTTTTGTTGTCCGCCTTGGGCCTAGAGTTGCTCTTTCAAACAAAAAAAAGAGCGAGTCGTTATCTTTAAAATTACTCGATTCTCGTTGGTCTAACTAGGTACATCACAAGATCAAATGGAGGGCGACATTGCCTTCCGAATCGAGATTGGTTCGCCTAAAAACCTGTTTTCCGGAAATTGTGCTCGATAACCCAAGCAGATTTTTGTTGTCCGCCTTGGGCCTAGAGTTGCTCTTTCAAACAAAAAAAAGAGCGAGTCGTTATCTTTAAAATTACTCGATTCTTGTTGGTCTAACTAGGTACATCACAAGATCAAATGGAGGGCGACATTGCGTCTCGAATCGAGCTCGGTTCGCCTAAAAACCTGTTTTCCGGAAATTCTGCTCGATAACCCATGCGGATTTTTGTTGTCCGCCTTGGGCCTAGAGTTGCTCTTTCAAACAAAAAAAAGAGCGAGTCGTTATCTTTAAAATTACTCGATTCTCGTTGGTCTAACTAGGTACATCACAAGATCAAATGGAGGGCGACATTGCCTTCCAAATCGAGATTGGTTCGCCTAAAAACCTATTTTCCGGAAATTCTGCTCGATAACCCATGCGGATTTTTGTTGTCCGCCTTGGGCCTAGAGTTGCTCTTTCAAACAAAAAAAAGAGCGAGTCGTTATCTTTAAAATTACTCGATTCTCGTTGGTCTAACTAGGTACATCACAAGATCAAATGGAGGGCGACATTGCCTTCCAAATCGAGATTGGTTCGCCTAAAAACCTATTTTCCGGAAATTGTGCTCGATAACCCATGCGGATTTTTGTTGTCCGCGTTGGGCCTAGAGTTGCTCTTTCAAACAAAAAAAAGAGCGAGTCGTTATCTTTAAAATTACTCGATTCTCGTTGGTCTAACTAGGTACATCACAAGATCAAATGGAGGGCGACATTGCGTCTCGAATAGAGATTGGTTCGCCTAAAAACCTGTTTTCCGGAAATTCTGCTCGATAACCCATGCGGATTTTTGTTGTCCGCCTTGGGCCTAGAGTTGCTCTTTCAAACAAAAAAAAGAGCGAGTCGTTATCTTTAAAATTACTCGATTCTCGTTGGTCTAACTAGGTACATCACAAGATCAAATGGAGGGCGACATTGCGTCTCGAATAGAGATTGGTTCGCCTAAAAACCTGTTTTCCGGAAATTCTGCTCGATAACCCATGCGGATTTTTGTTGTCCGCCTTGGGCCTAGAGTTGCTCTTTCAAACAAAAAAAAGAGCGAGTCGTTATCTTTAAAATTACTCGATTCTCGTTGGTCTAACAAGGTACATCACAAGAACAAATGGAGGGCGACATTGCCTTCCGAATCGAGATTGGTTCGCCTAAAAACCTGTTTTCCGGAAATTCTGCTCGATAACCCATGAGGATTTTTGTTGTCCGCCTTGGGCCTAGAGTTGCTCTTTCAAACAAAAAAAAGAGCGAGTCGTTATCTTTAAAATTACTCGATTCTCGTTGGTCTAACTAGGTACATCACAAGATCAAATGGAGGGCGACATTGCGTCTCGAATAGAGATTGGTTGGCCTAAAAACCTGTTTTCCGGAAATTCTGCTCGATAACCCATGAGGATTTTTGTTGTCCGCCTTGGGCCTAGAGTTGCTCTTTCAAACAAAAAAAAGAGCGAGTCGTTATCTTTGAAATTACTCGATTCTCGTTGGTCTAACTAGGTACATCACAAGATCAAATGGAGGGCGACATTGCGTCTCGAATAGAGATTGGTTGGCCTAAAAACCTGTTTTCCGGAAATTCTGCTCGATAACCCATGCGGATTTTCGTTGTCCGCCTTGGGCCTAGAGTTGCTCTTTCAAACAAAAAAAAGAGCGAGTCGTTATCTTTAAAATTACTCGATTCTCGTTGGTCTAACTAGGTACATCACAAGATCAAATGGAGGGCGACATTGCCTTCCGAATCGAGCTTGGTTCGCCTAAAAACCTGTTTTCCGGAAATTGTGCTCGATAACCCATGCGGATTTTTGTTGTCCGCCTTGGGCCTAGAGTTGCTCTTTCAAACAAAAAAAAGAGCGAGTCGTTATCTTTAAAATTACTCGATTCTCGTTGGTCTAACAAGGTACATCACAAGAAAAAATGGAGGGCGACATTGCCTTCCGAATCGAGATTGGTTCGCCTAAAAACCTGTTTTCCGGAAATTCTGCTCGATAACCCATGCGGATTTTTGTTGTCCGCCTTGGGCCTAGAGTTGCTCTTTCAAACAAAAAAAAGAGCGAGTCGTTATCTTTAAAATTACTCGATTCTCGTTGGTCTAACTAGGTACATCACAAGATCAAATGGAGGGCGACATTGCCTTCCGAATCGAGCTTGGTTCGCCTAAAAACCTGTTTTCCGGAAATTGTGCTCGATAACCCATGCGGATTTTTGTTGTCCGCCTTGGGCCTAGAGTTGCTCTTTCAAACAAAAAAAAGAGCGAGTCGTTATCTTTAAAATTACTCGATTCTCGTTGGTCTAACTAGGTACATCACAAGATCAAATGGAGGGCGACATTGCCTTCCAAATCGAGATTGGTTCGCCTAAAAACCTATTTTCCGGAAATTCTGCTCGATAACCCATGCGGATTTTTGTTGTCCGCCTTGGGCCTAAAGTTGCTCTTTCAAACAAAAAAAAGAGCGAGTCGTTATCTTTAAAAGTACTCGATTCTCGTTGGTCTAACTAGGTACATCACAAGATCAAATGGAGGGCGACATTGCGTCTCGAATAGAGATTGGTTCGCCTAAAAACCTGTTTTCCGGAAATTCTGCTCGATAACCCATGCGGATTTTTGTTGTCCGCCTTGGGCCTAGAGTTGCTCTTTCAAACAAAAAAAAGAGCGAGTCGTTATCTTTAAAATTACTCGATTCTCGTTGGTCTAACTAGGTACATCACAAGATCAAATGGAGGGCGACATTGCGTCTCGAATAGAGATTGGTTGGCCTAAAAACCTGTTTTCCGGAAATTCTGCTCGATAACCCATGCGGATTTTTTTTGTCCGCCTTGGGCCTAGAGTTGCTCTTTCAAACAAAAAAAAGAGCGAGTCGTTATCTTTAAAATTACTCGATTCTCGTTGGTCTAACTAGGTACATCACAAGATCAAATGGAGGGCGACATTGCCTTCCGAATCGAGATTGGTTCGCCTAAAAACCTGTTTTCCGGAAATTCTGCTCGATAACCCATGCGGATTTTTGTTGTCCGCCTTGGGCCTAGAGTTGCTCTTTCAAACAAAAAAAAGAGCGAGTCGTTATCTTTAAAATTACTCGATTCTCGTTGGTCTAACTAGGTACATCACAAGATCAAATGGAGGGCGACATTGCCTTCCGAATCGAGATTGGTTCGCCTAAAAACCTGTTTTCCGGAAATTCTGCTCGATAACCCATGCGGATTTTTGTTGTCCGCCTTGGGCCTAGAGTTGCTCTTTCAAACAAAAAAAAGAGCGAGTCGTTATCTTTAAAATTACTCGATTCTCGTTGGTCTAACTAGGTACATCACAAGATCAAATGGAGGGCGACATTGCCTTCCGAATCGAGATTGGTTCGCCTAAAAACCTGTTTTCCGGAAATTCTGCTCGATAACCCATGCGGATTTTTGTTGTCCGCCTTGGGCCTAGAGTTGCTCTTTCAAACAAAAAAAAGAGCGAGTCGTTATCTTTAAAATTACTCGATTCTCGTTGGTCTAACTAGGTACATCACAAGATCAAATGGAGGGCGACATTGCCTTCCGAATCGAGATTGGTTCGCCTAAAAACCTGTTTTCCGGAAATTCTGCTCGATAACCCATGCGGATTTTTGTTGTCCGCCTTGGGCCTAGAGTTGCTCTTTCAAACAAAAAAAAGAGCGAGTCGTTATCTTTAAAATTACTCGATTCTCGTTGGTCTAACTAGGTACATCACAAGATCAAATGGAGGGCGACATTGCCTTCCGAATCGAGCTTGGTTCGCCTAAAAACCTGTTTTCCGGAAATTGTGCTCGATAACCCATGCGGATTTTTGTTGTCCGCCTTGGGCCTAGAGTTGCTCTTTCAAACAAAAAAAAGAGCGAGTCGTAATCTTTAAAATTACTCGATTCTCGTTGGTCTAACTAGGTACATCACAAGATCAAATGGAGGGCGACATTGCCTTCCAAATCGAGATTGGTTCGCCTAAAAACCTATTTTCCGGAAATTCTGCTCGATAACCCATGCGGATTTTTGTTGTCCGCCTTGGGCCTAGAGTTGCTCTTTCAAACAAAAAAAAGAGCGAGTCGTTATCTTTAAAATTACTCGATTCTCGTTGGTCTAACTAGGTACATCACAAGATCAAATGGAGGGCGACATTGCGTCTCGAATAGAGATTGGTTCGCCTAAAAACCTGTTTTCCGGAAATTCTGCTTGATAACCCATGCGGATTTTTGTTGTCCGCCTTGGGCCTAGAGTTGCTCTTTCAAACAAAAAAAAGAGCGAGTCGTTATCTTTAAAATTACTCGATTCTCGTTGGTCTAACTAGGTACATCACAAGATCAAATGGAGGGCGACATTGCGTCTCGAATAGAGATTGGTTGGCCTAAAAACCTGTTTTCCAGAAATTCTGCTCGATAACCCATGCGGATTTTTGTTGTCCGCCTTGGGCCTAGAGTTGCTCTTTCAAACAAAAAAAAGAGCGAGTCGTTATCTTTAAAATTACTCGATTCTCGTTGGTCTAACTAGGTACATCACAAGATCAAATGGAGGGCGACATTGCGTCTCGAATAGAGATTGGTTCGCCTAAAAACCTGTTTTCCAGAAATTCTGCTCGATAACCCATGCGGATTTTCGTTGTCCGCCTTGGGCCTAGAGTTGCTCTTTCAAACAAAAAAAAGAGCGAGTCGTTATTTTTAAAATTACTCGATTCTCGTTGGTCTAACTAGGTACATCACAAGATCAAATGGAGGGCGACATTGCCTTCCGAATCGAGATTGGTTCGCCTAAAAACCTGTTTTCCGGAAATTCTGCTCGATAACCCATGCGGATTTTCGTTGTTCGCCTTGGGCCTAGAGTTGCTCTTTCAAACAAAAAAAAGAGCGAGTCGTTATTTTTAAAATTACTCGATTCTCGTTGGTCTAACTAGGTACATCACAAGATCAAATGGAGGGCGACATTGCCTTCCGAATCGAGATTGGTTCGCCTAAAAACCTGTTTTCCGGAAATTCTGCTCGATAACCCATGCGGATTTTTGTTGTCCGCCTTGGGCCTAGAGTTGCTCTTTCAAACAAAAAAAAGAGCGAGTCGTTATCTTTAAAATTACTCGATTCTCGTTGGTCTAACTAGGTACATCACAAGATCAAATGGAGGGCGACATTGCCTTCCGAATCGAGCTTGGTTCGCCTAAAAACCTGTTTTCCGGAAATTGTGCTCGATAACCCATGCGGATTTTTGTTGTCCGCCTTGGGCCTAGAGTTGCTCTTTCAAACAAAAAAAGAGCGAGTCGTTATCTTTAAAATTACTCGATTCTCGTTGGTCTAACTAGGTACATCACAAGATCAAATGGAGGGCGACATTGCCTTCCGAATCGAGATTGGTTCGCCTAAAAACCTGTTTTCCGGAAATTGTGCTCGATAACCCATGCGGATTTTTGTTGTCCGCCTTGGGCCTAGAGTTGCTCTTTCAAACAAAAAAAAGAGCGAGTCGTTATCTTTAAAATTACTCGATTCTCGTTGGTCTAACTAGGTACATCACAAGATCAAATGGAGGGCGACATTGCCTTCCGAATCGAGATTGGTTCGCCTAAAAACCTGTTTTCCGGAAATTCTGCTCGATAACCCATGCGGATTTTTGTTGTCCGCCTTGGGCCTAGAGTTGCTCTTTCAAACAAAAAAAAGAGCGAGTCGTTATCTTTAAAATTACTCGATTCTCGTTGGTCTAACTAGGTACATCACAAGATCAAATGGAGGGCGACATTGCGTCTCGAATAGAGATTGGTTCGCCTAAAAACCTGTTTTCCGGAAATTCTGCTCGATAACCCATGCGGATTTTTGTTGTCCGCCTTGGGCCTAGAGTTGCTCTTTCAAACAAAAAAAAGAGCGAGTCGTTATCTTTAAAATTACTCGATTCTCGTTGGTCTAACTAGGTACATCACAAGATCAAATGGAGGGCGACATTGCCTTCCGAATCGAGATTGGTTCGCCTAAAAACCTGTTTTCCGGAAATTCTGCTCGATAACCCATGCGGATTTTTGTTGTCCGCCTTGGGCCTAGAGTTGCTCTTTCAAACAAAAAAAAGAGCGAGTCGTTATCTTTAAAATTACTCGATTCTCGTTGGTCTAACTAGGTACATCACAAGATCAAATGGAGGGCGACATTGCCTTCCGAATCGAGCTTGGTTCGCCTAAAAACCTGTTTTCCGGAAATTGTGCTCGATAACCCATGCGGATTTTTGTTGTCCGCCTTGGGCCTAGAGTTGCTCTTTCAAACAGAAAAAAGAGCGAGTCGTTATCTTTAAAATTACTCGATTCTCGTTGGTCTAACTAGGTACATCACAAGATCAAATGGAGGGCGACATTGCCTTCCAAATCGAGATTGGTTCGCCTAAAAACCTATTTTCCGGAAATTCTGCTCGATAACCCATGCGGATTTTTGTTGTCCGCCTTGGGCCTAGAGTTGCTCTTTCAAACAAAAAAAAGAGCGAGTCGTTATCTTTAAAATTACTCGATTCTCGTTGGTCTAACTAGGTACATCACAAGATCAAATGGAGGGCGACATTGCGTCTCGAATAGAGATTGGTTCGCCTAAAAACCTGTTTTCCGGAAATTCTGCTCGATAACCCATGCGGATTTTTGTTGTCCGCCTTGGGCCTAGAGTTGCTCTTTCAAACAAAAAAAAGAGCGAGTCGTTATCTTTAAAATTACTCGATTCTCGTTGGTCTAACTAGGTACATCACAAGATCAAATGGAGGGCGACATTGCGTCTCGAATAGAGATTGGTTGGCCTAAAAACCTGTTTTCCGGAAATTCTGCTCGATAACCCATGCGGATTTTTGTTGTCCGCCTTGGGCCTAGAGTTGCTCTTTCAAACAAAAAAAAGAGCGAGTCGTTATCTTTAAAATTACTCGATTCTCGTTGGTCTAACTAGGTACATCACAAGATCAAATGGAGGGCGACATTGCGTCTCGAATAGAGATTGGTTCGCCTAAAAACCTGTTTTCCGGAAATTCTGCTCGATAACCCATGCGAATTTTTGTTGTCCGCCTTGGGCCTAGAGTTGCTCTTTCAAACAAAAAAAAGAGCGAGTCGTTATCTTTAAAATTACTCGATTCTCGTTGGTCTAACTAGGTACATCACAAGATCAAATGGAGGGCGACATTGCGTCTCGAATAGAGATTGGTTCGCCCAAAATCCTGTTTTCCGGAAATTCTGCTCGATAACCCATGCGGATTTTTGTTGTCCGCCTTGGGCCTAGAGTTGCTCTTTCAAACAAAAAAAGAGCGAGTCGTTATCTTTAAAATTACTCGATTCTCGTTGGTCTAACTAGGTACATCACAAGATCAAATGGAGGGCGACATTGCCTTCCGAATCGAGATTGGTTCGCCTAAAAACCTGTTTTCCGGAAATTCTGCTCGATAACCCTAGCGGATTTTTGTTGTCCGCCTTGGGCCTAGAGTTGCTCTTTCAAACAAAAAAAAGAGCGAGTCGTTATCTTTAAAATTACTCGATTCTCGTTGGTCTAACTAGGTACATCACAAGAACAAATGGAGGGCGACATTGCCTTCCGAATCGAGATTGGTTCGCCTAAAAACCTGTTTTCCGGAAATTCTGCTCGATAACCCTAGCGGATTTTTGTTGTCCGCCTTGGGCCTAGAGTTGCTCTTTCAAACAAAAAAAGAGCGAGTCGTTATCTTTAAAATTACTTGATTCTCGTTGGTCTAACTAGGTACATCACAAGATCAAATGGAGGGCGACATTGCCTTCCGAATCGAGATTGGTTCGCCTAAAAACCTGTTTTCCGGAAATTCTGCACGATAACCCATGCGGATTTTTGTTGTCCGCCTTGGGCCTAGAGTTGCTCTTTCAATCAAAAAAAAGAGCGAGTCGTTATCTTTAAAATTACTCGATTCTCGTTGGTCTAACTAGGTACATCACAAGATCAAATGGAGGGCGACATTGCGTCTCGAATAGAGATTGGTTCGCCCAAAATCCTGTTTTCCGGAAATTCTGCTCGATAACCCTAGCGGATTTTTGTTGTCCGCCTTGGGCCTAGAGTTGCTCTTTCAAACAAAAAAAAAGAGCGAGTCGTTATCCTTAAAATTACTCGATTCTCGTTGGTCTAACTAGGTACATCACAAGAACAAATGGAGGGCGACATTGCCTTCCGAATCGAGATTGGTTCGCCTAAAAACCTGTTTTCCGGAAATTCTGCTCGATAACCCATGCGGATTTTTGTTGTCCGCCTTGGGCCTAGAGTTGCTCTTCCAAACAAAAAAAAGAGCGAGTCGTTATCTTTAAAATTACTCGATTCTCGTTGGTCTAACTAGGTACATCACAAGATCAAATGGAGGGCGACATTGCCTTCCGAATCGAGATTGGTTCGCCTAAAAACCTGTTTTCCGGAAATTCTGCTCGATAACCCATGCGGATTTTTGTTGTCCGCCTTGGGCCTAGAGTTGCTCTTCCAAACAAAAAAAAAGAGCGAGTCGTTATCTTTAAAATTACTCGATTCTCGTTGGTCTAACTAGGTACATCACAAGATCAAATGGAGGGCGACATTGCGTCTCGAACAGAGATTGGTTCGCCTAAAAACCTGTTTTCCGGAAATTCTGCTCGATAACCCATGCGGATTTTTGTTGTCCGCCTTGGGCCTAGAGTTGCTCTTTCAAACAAAAAAAAAGAGCGAGTCGTTATCCTTAAAATTACTCGATTCTCGTTGGTCTAACTAGGTACATCACAAGAACAAATGGAGGGCGACATTGCCTTCCGAATCGAGATTGGTTCGCCTAAAAACCTGTTTTCCGGATATTCTGCTCGATAACCCATGCGGATTTTTGTTGTCCGCCTTGGGCCTAGAGTTGCTCTTCCAAACAAAAAAAAGAGCGAGTCGTTATCTTTAAAATTACTCGATTCTCGTTGGTCTAACTAGGTACATCACAAGATCAAATGGAGGGCGACATTGCCTTCCGAATCGAGATTGGTTCGCCTAAAAACCTGTTTTCCGGAAATTCTGCTCGATAACCCATGCGGATTTTTGTTGTCCGCCTTGGGCCTAGAGTTGCTCTTCCAAACAAAAAAAAGAGCGAGTCGTTATCTTTAAAATTACTCGATTCTCGTTGGTCTAACTAGGTACATCACAAGATCAAATGGAGGGCGACATTGCGTCTCGAACAGAGATTGGTTCGCCTAAAAACCTGTTTTCCGGAAATTCTGCTCGATAACCCATGCGGATTTTTGTTGTCCGCCTTGGGCCTAGAGTTGCTCTTTCAAACAAAAAAAAAGAGCGAGTCGTTATCTTTAAAATTACTCGATTCTCGTTGGTCTGACTAGGTACATCACAAGATCAAATGGAGGGCGACATTGCGTCTCGAATAGAGATTGGTTCGCCTAAAAACCTGTTTTCCGGAAACTCTGCTCGATAACCCATGCGGATTTTTGTTGTCCGCCTTGGGCCTAGAGTTGCTCTTTCAAACAAAAAAAAGAGCGAGTCGTTATCTTTAAAATTACTCGATTCTCGTTGGTCTAACTAGGTACATCACAAGATCAAATGGAGGGCGACATTGCGTCTCGAATAGAGATTGGTTCGCCTAAAAACCTGTTTTCCGGAAATTCTGCTCGATAACCCATGCGGATTTTTGTTGTCCGCCTTGGGCCTAGAGTTGCTCTTTCAAACAAAAAAAAAGAGCGAGTCGTTATCCTTAAAATTACTCGATTCTCGTTGGTCTAACTAGGTACATCACAAGAACAAATGGAGGGCGACATTGCGTCTCGAACAGAGATTGGTTCGCCTAAAAACCTGTTTTCCGGAAATTCTGCTCGATAACCCATGCGGATTTTTGTTGTCCGCCTTGGGCCTAGAGTTGCTCTTTCAAACAAAAAAAAAGAGCGAGTCGTTATCTTTAAAATTACTCGATTCTCGTTGGTCTGACTAGGTACATCACAAGATCAAATGGAGGGCGACATTGCGTCTCGAATAGAGATTGGTTCGCCTAAAAACCTGTTTTCCGGAAACTCTGCTCGATAACCCATGCGGATTTTTGTTGTCCGCCTTGGGCCTAGAGTTGCTCTTTCAAACAAAAAAAGAGCGAGTCGTTATCTTTAAAATTACTCGATTCTCGTTGGTCTAACTAGGTACATCACAAGATCAAATGGAGGGCGACATTGCGTCTCGAATAGAGATTGGTTCGCCTAAAAACCTGTTTTCCGGAAATTCTGCTCGATAACCCATGCGGATTTTTGTTGTCCGCCTTGGGCCTAGAGTTGCTCTTTCAAACAAAAAAAAAGAGCGAGTCGTTATCTTTAAAATTACTCGATTCTCGTTGGTCTAACTAGGTACATCACAAGATCAAATGGAGGGCGACATTGCGTCTCGAATAGAGATTGGTTCGCCTAAAAACCTGTTTTCCGGAAATTCTGCTCGATAACCCATGCGGATTTTTGTTGTCCGCCTTGGGCCTAGAGTTGCTCTTTCAAACAAAAAAAAAGAGCGAGTCGTTATCTTTAAAATTACTCGATTCTCGTTGGTCTAACTAGGTACATCACAAGATCAAATGGAGGGCGACATTGCGTCTCGAATAGAGATTGGTTCGCCTAAAAACCTGTTTTCCGGAAATTCTGCTCGATAACCCATGCGGATTTTTGTTGTCCGCCTTGGGCCTAGAGTTGCTCTTTTAAACAAAAAAAAGAGCGAGTCGTTATCTTTAAAATTACTCGATTCTCGTTGGTCTAACTAGGTACATCACAAGATCAAATGGAGGGCGACATAGCCTTCCGAATAGAGATTGGTTCGCCTAAAAACCTGTTTTCCGGAAATTCTGCTCGATAACCCATGCGGATTTTTGTTGTCCGCCTTGGGCCTAGAGTTGCTCTTTTAAACAAAAAAAAGAGCGAGTCGTTATCTTTAAAATTACTCGATTCTCGTTGGTCTAACTAGGTACATCACAAGATCAAATGGAGGGCGACATTGCCTTCCGAATCGAGATTGGTTCGCCTAAAAACCTGTTTTCCGGAAATTCTGCTCGATAACCCATGCGGATTTTTGTTGTCCGCCTTGGGCCTAGAGTTGCTCTTTTAAACAAAAAAAAGAGCGAGTCGTTATCTTTAAAATTACTCGATTCTCGTTGGTCTAACTAGGTACATCACAAGATCAAATGGAGAGCGACATAGCCTTCCGAATCGAGATTGGTTCGCCTAAAAACCTGTTTTCCGGAAATTCTGCTCGATAACCCATGCGGATTTTTGTTGTCCGCCTTGGGCCTAGAGTTGCTCTTTCAAACAAAAAAAAAGAGCGAGTCGTTATCCTTAAAATTACTCGATTCTCGTTGGTCTAACTAGGTACATCACAAGAACAAATGGAGGGCGACATTGCCTTCCGAATCGAGATTGGTTCGCCTAAAAACCTGTTTTCCGGATATTCTGCTCGATAACCCATGCGGATTTTTGTTGTCCGCCTTGGGCCTAGAGTTGCTCTTCCAAACAAAAAAAAGAGCGAGTCGTTATCTTTAAAATTACTCGATTCTCGTTGGTCTAACTAGGTACATCACAAGATCAAATGGAGGGCGACATTGCCTTCCGAATCGAGATTGGTTCGCCTAAAAACCTGTTTTCCGGAAATTCTGCTCGATAACCCATGCGGATTTTTGTTGTCCGCCTTGGGCCTAGAGTTGCTCTTCCAAACAAAAAAAAGAGCGAGTCGTTATCTTTAAAATTACTCGATTCTCGTTGGTCTAACTAGGTACATCACAAGATCAAATGGAGGGCGACATTGCGTCTCGAACAGAGATTGGTTCGCCTAAAAACCTGTTTTCCGGAAATTCTGCTCGATAACCCATGCGGATTTTTGTTGTCCGCCTTGGGCCTAGAGTTGCTCTTTCAAACAAAAAAAAAGAGCGAGTCGTTATCCTTAAAATTACTCGATTCTCGTTGGTCTAACTAGGTACATCACAAGAACAAATGGAGGGCGACATTGCCTTCCGAATCGAGATTGGTTCGCCTAAAAACCTGTTTTCCGGATATTCTGCTCGATAACCCATGCGGATTTTTGTTGTCCGCCTTGGGCCTAGAGTTGCTCTTCCAAACAAAAAAAAGAGCGAGTCGTTATCTTTAAAATTACTCGATTCTCGTTGGTCTAACTAGGTACATCACAAGATCAAATGGAGGGCGACATTGCCTTCCGAATCGAGATTGGTTCGCCTAAAAACCTGTTTTCCGGAAATTCTGCTCGATAACCCATGCGGATTTTTGTTGTCCGCCTTGGGCCTAGAGTTGCTCTTCCAAACAAAAAAAAGAGCGAGTCGTTATCTTTAAAATTACTCGATTCTCGTTGGTCTAACTAGGTACATCACAAGATCAAATGGAGGGCGACATTGCGTCTCGAACAGAGATTGGTTCGCCTAAAAACCTGTTTTCCGGAAATTCTGCTCGATAACCCATGCGGATTTTTGTTGTCCGCCTTGGGCCTAGAGTTGCTCTTTCAAACAAAAAAAAAGAGCGAGTCGTTATCTTTAAAATTACTCGATTCTCGTTGGTCTGACTAGGTACATCACAAGATCAAATGGAGGGCGACATTGCGTCTCGAATAGAGATTGGTTCGCCTAAAAACCTGTTTTCCGGAAACTCTGCTCGATAACCCATGCGGATTTTTGTTGTCCGCCTTGGGCCTAGAGTTGCTCTTTCAAACAAAAAAAAGAGCGAGTCGTTATCTTTAAAATTACTCGATTCTCGTTGGTCTAACTAGGTACATCACAAGATCAAATGGAGGGCGACATTGCGTCTCGAATAGAGATTGGTTCGCCTAAAAACCTGTTTTCCGGAAATTCTGCTCGATAACCCATGCGGATTTTTGTTGTCCGCCTTGGGCCTAGAGTTGCTCTTTCAAACAAAAAAAAAGAGCGAGTCGTTATCCTTAAAATTACTCGATTCTCGTTGGTCTAACTAGGTACATCACAAGAACAAATGGAGGGCGACATTGCGTCTCGAACAGAGATTGGTTCGCCTAAAAACCTGTTTTCCGGAAATTCTGCTCGATAACCCATGCGGATTTTTGTTGTCCGCCTTGGGCCTAGAGTTGCTCTTTCAAACAAAAAAAAAGAGCGAGTCGTTATCTTTAAAATTACTCGATTCTCGTTGGTCTGACTAGGTACATCACAAGATCAAATGGAGGGCGACATTGCGTCTCGAATAGAGATTGGTTCGCCTAAAAACCTGTTTTCCGGAAACTCTGCTCGATAACCCATGCGGATTTTTGTTGTCCGCCTTGGGCCTAGAGTTGCTCTTTCAAACAAAAAAAGAGCGAGTCGTTATCTTTAAAATTACTCGATTCTCGTTGGTCTAACTAGGTACATCACAAGATCAAATGGAGGGCGACATTGCGTCTCGAATAGAGATTGGTTCGCCTAAAAACCTGTTTTCCGGAAATTCTGCTCGATAACCCATGCGGATTTTTGTTGTCCGCCTTGGGCCTAGAGTTGCTCTTTCAAACAAAAAAAAAGAGCGAGTCGTTATCTTTAAAATTACTCGATTCTCGTTGGTCTAACTAGGTACATCACAAGATCAAATGGAGGGCGACATTGCGTCTCGAATAGAGATTGGTTCGCCTAAAAACCTGTTTTCCGGAAATTCTGCTCGATAACCCATGCGGATTTTTGTTGTCCGCCTTGGGCCTAGAGTTGCTCTTTCAAACAAAAAAAAAGAGCGAGTCGTTATCTTTAAAATTACTCGATTCTCGTTGGTCTAACTAGGTACATCACAAGATCAAATGGAGGGCGACATTGCGTCTCGAATAGAGATTGGTTCGCCTAAAAACCTGTTTTCCGGAAATTCTGCTCGATAACCCATGCGGATTTTTGTTGTCCGCCTTGGGCCTAGAGTTGCTCTTTTAAACAAAAAAAAGAGCGAGTCGTTATCTTTAAAATTACTCGATTCTCGTTGGTCTAACTAGGTACATCACAAGATCAAATGGAGGGCGACATAGCCTTCCGAATAGAGATTGGTTCGCCTAAAAACCTGTTTTCCGGAAATTCTGCTCGATAACCCATGCGGATTTTTGTTGTCCGCCTTGGGCCTAGAGTTGCTCTTTTAAACAAAAAAAAGAGCGAGTCGTTATCTTTAAAATTACTCGATTCTCGTTGGTCTAACTAGGTACATCACAAGATCAAATGGAGGGCGACATTGCCTTCCGAATCGAGATTGGTTCGCCTAAAAACCTGTTTTCCGGAAATTCTGCTCGATAACCCATGCGGATTTTTGTTGTCCGCCTTGGGCCTAGAGTTGCTCTTTTAAACAAAAAAAAGAGCGAGTCGTTATCTTTAAAATTACTCGATTCTCGTTGGTCTAACTAGGTACATCACAAGATCAAATGGAGAGCGACATAGCCTTCCGAATCGAGATTGGTTCGCCTAAAAACCTGTTTTCCGGAAATTCTGCTCGATAACCCATGCGGATTTTTGTTGTCCGCCTTGGGCCTAGAGTTGCTCTTTCAAACAAAAAAAAGAGCGAGTCGTTATCTTTAAAATTACTCGATTCTCGTTGGTCTAACTAGGTACATCACAAGATCAAATGGAGGGCGACATTGCGTCTCGAATAGAGATTGGTTCGCCTAAAAACCTGTTTTCCGGAAATTCTGCTCGATAACCCATGCGGATTTTTGTTGTCCGCCTTGGGCCTAGAGTTGCTCATTTAAACAAAAAAAAGAGCGAGTCGTTATCTTTAAAATTACTCGATTCTCGTTGGTCTAACTAGGTACATCACAAGAACAAATGGAGGGCGACATTGCCTTCCGAATCGAGATTGGTTCGCCTAAAAACCTGTTTTCCGGAAATTCTGCTCGATAACCCTAGCGGGTTTTTGTTGTCCGCCTTGGGCCTAGAGTTGCTCTTTCAAACAAAAAAAAGAGCGAGTCGTTATCTTTAAAATTACTCGATTCTCGTTGGTCTAACTAGGTACATCACAAGATCAAATGGAGGGCGACATTGCGTCTCGAATAGAGATTGGTTCGCCTAAAAACCTGTTTTCCGGAAATTCTGCTCGATAACCCATGCGGATTTTTGTTGTCCGCCTTGGGCCTAGAGTTGCTCTTTCAAACAAAAAAAAAGAGCGAGTCGTTATCTTTAAAATTACTCGATTCTCGTTGGTCTAACTAGGTACATCACAAGAACAAATGGAGGGCGACATTGCCTTCCGAATCGAGATTGGTTCGCCTAAAAACCTGTTTTCGGAAATTCTGCTCGATAACCCATGCGGATTTTTGTTGTCCGCCTTGGGCCTAGAGTTGCTCTTTCAAACAAAAAAAAGAGCGAGTCGTTATCTTTAAAATTACTCGATTCTCGTTGGTCTAACTAGGTACATCACAAGATCAAATGGAGGGCGACATTGCCTTCCGAATCGAGATTGGTTCGCCTAAAAACCTGTTTTCCGGAAATTCTGCTCGATAACCCATGCGGATTTTTGTTGTCCGCCTTGGGCCTAGAGTTGCTCTTTCAAACAAAAAAAAGAGCGAGTCGTTATCTTTAAAATTACTCGATTCCCGTTGGTCTAACTAGGTACATCACAAGAACAAATGGAGGGCGACATTGCCTTCCGAATCGAGATTGGTTCGCCTAAAAACCTGTTTTCCGGAAATTCTGCTCGATAACCCATGCGGATTTTTGTTGTCCGCCTTGGGCCTAGAGTTGCTCTTTCAAACAAAAAAAAAGAGCGAGTCGTTATCTTTAAAATTACTCGATTCTCGTTGGTCTAACTAGGTACATCACAAGATCAAATGGAGGGCGACATTGCGTCTCGAATAGAGATTGGTTCGCCTAAAAACCTGTTTTCCGGAAATTCTGCTCGATAACCCATGCGGATTTTTGTTGTCCGCCTTGGGCCTAGAGTTGCTCTCTCAAACAAAAAAAAGAGCGAGTCGTTATCTTTAAAATTACTCGATTCTCGTTGGTCTAACTAGGTACATCACAAGAACAAATGGAGGGCGACATTGCCTTCCGAATCGAGATTGGTTCGCCTAAAAACCTGTTTTCCGGAAATTCTGCTCGATAACCCATGCGGATTTTTGTTGTCCGCCTTGGGCCTAGAGTTGCTCTTTCAAACAAAAAAAAGAGCGAGTCGTTATCTTTAAAATTACTCGATTCTGGTTGGTCTAACTAGGTACATCACAAGAACAAATGGAGGGCGACATTGCCTTCCGAATCGAGATTGGTTCGCCTAAAAACCTGTTTTCCGGAAATTCTGCTCGATAACCCATGCGGATTTTTGTTGTCCGCCTTGGGCCTAGAGTTGCTCTTTCAAACAAAAAAAAGAGCGAGTCGTTATCTTTAAAATTACTCGATTCTCGTTGGTCTAACTAGGTACATCACAAGATCAAATGGAGGGCGACATTGCGTCTCGAATAGAGATTGGTTCGCCTAAAAACCTGTTTTCCGGAAATTCTGCTCGATAACCCATGCGGATTTTTGTTGTCCGCCTTGGGCCTAGAGTTGCTCTTTCAAACAAAAAAAAGAGCGAGTCGTTATCTTTAAAATTACTCGATTCTGGTTGGTCTAACTAGGTACATCACAAGAACAAATGGAGGGCGACATTGCCTTCCGAATCGAGATTGGTTCGCCTAAAAACCTGTTTTCCGGAAATTCTGCTCGATAACCCTAGCGGATTTTTGTTGTCCGCCTTGGGCCTAGAGTTGCTCTTTCAAACAAAAAAAAGAGCGAGTCGTTATCTTTAAAATTACTCGATTCTCGTTGGTCTAACTAGGTACATCACAAGATCAAATGGAGGGCGACATTGCGTCTCGAATAGAGATTGGTTCGCCTAAAAACCTGTTTTCCGGAAATTCTGCTCGATAACCCATGCGGATTTTTGTTGTCCGCCTTGGGCCTAGAGTTGCTCTTTCAAACAAAAAAAAGAGCGAGTCGTTATCTTTAAAATTACTCGATTCTCGTTGGTCTAACTAGGTACATCACAAGATCAAATGGAGGGCGACATTGCGTCTAGAATAGAGATTGGTTCGCCTAAAAACCTGTTTTCCGGAAATTCTGCTCGATAACCCATGCGGATTTTTGTTGTCCGCCTTGGGCCTAGAGTTGCTCTTTCAAACAAAAAAAAGAGCGAGTCGTTATCTTTAAAATTACTCGATTCTCGTTGGTCTAACTAGGTACATCACAAGAACAAATAGAGGGCGACATTGCGTCTCGAATAGAGATTGGTTCGCCTAAAAACCTGTTTTCCGGAAATTCTGCTCGATAACCCATGCGGATTTTTGTTGTCCGCCTTGGGCCTAGAGTTGCTCTTTCAAACAAAAAAAAGAGCGAGTTGTTATCTTTAAAATTACTCGATTCTCGTTGGTCTAACTAGGTACATCACAAGATCAAATGGAGGGCGACATTGCGTCTCGAATAGAGATTGGTTCGCCTAAAAACCTGTTTTCCGGAAATTCTGCTCGATAACCCATGCGGATTTTTGTTGTCCGCCTTGGGCCTAGAGTTGCTCTTTTAAACAAAAAAAGAGCGAGTCGTTATCTTTAAAATTACTCGATTCTCGTTGGTCTAACTAGGTACATCACAAGATCAAATGGAGGGCGACATTGCCTTCCGAATCGAGATTGGTTCGCCTAAAAACCTGTTTTCCGGAAATTCTGCTCGTTAACCCTAGCGGATTTTTGTTGTCCGCCTTGGGCCTAGAGTTGCTCTTTTAAACAAAAAAAAGAGCGAGTCGTTATCTTTAAAATTACTCGATTCTCGTTGGTCTAACTAGGTACATCACAAGATCAAATGGAGGGCGACATTGCCTTCCGAATCGAGATTGGTTCGCCTAAAAACCTGTTTTCCGGAAATTCTGCTCGATAACCCATGCGGATTTTTGTTGTCCGCCTTGGGCCTAGAGTTGCTCTTTTAAACAAAAAAAGAGCGAGTCGTTATCTTTAAAATTACTCGATTCTCGTTGGTCTAACTAGGTACATCACAAGATCAAATGGAGGGCGACATTGCCTTCCGAATCGAGATTGGTTCGCCTAAAAACCTGTTTTCCGGAAATTCTGCTCGATAACCCATGCGGATTTTTGTTGTCCGCCTTGGGCCTAGAGTTGCTCTTTCAAACAAAAAAAAGAGCGAGTCGTTATCTTTAAAATTACTCGATTCTCGTTGGTCTAACTAGGTACATCACAAGATCAAATGGAGGGCGACATTGCGTCTCGAATAGAGATTGGTTCGCCTAAAAACCTGTTTTCCGGAAATTCTGCTCGATAACCCATGCGGATTTTTGTTGTCCGCCTTGGGCCTAGAGTTGCTCTTTCAAACAAAAAAAAGAGCGAGTCGTTATCTTTAAAATTACTCGATTCTCGTTGGTCTAACTAGGTACATCACAAGATCAAATGGAGGGCGACATTGCCTTCCGAATCGAGATTGGTTCGCCTAAAAACCTGTTTTCCGGAAATTCTGCTCGATAACCCTAGCGGATTTTTGTTGTCCGCCTTGGGCCTAGAGTTGCTCTTTTAAACAAAAAAAAGAGCGAGTCGTTATCTTTAAAATTACTCGATTCTCGTTGGTCTAACTAGGTACATCACAAGATCAAATGGAGGGCGACATAGCCTTCCGAATCGAGATTGGTTCGCCTAAAAACCTGTTTTCCGGAAATTCTGCTCGATAACCCTAGCGGATTTTTGTTGTCCGCCTTGGGCCTAGAGTTGCTCTTTTAAACAAAAAAAAGAGCGAGTCGTTATCTTTAAAATTACTCGATTCTAGTTGGTCTAACTAGGTACATCACAAGATCAAATGGAGGGCGACATTGCCTTCCGAATCGAGATTGGTTCGCCTAAAAACCTGTTTTCCGGAAATTCTGCTCGATAACCCTAGCGGATTTTTGTTGTCCGCCTTGGGCCTAGAGTTGCTCTTTTAAACAAAAAAAAGAGCGAGTCGTTATCTTTAAAATTACTCGATTCTCGTTGGTCTAACTAGGTACATCACAAGAACAAATGGAGGGCGACATTGCCTTCCGAATCGAGATTGGTTCGCCTAAAAACCTGTTTTCCGGAAGTTCTGCTCGGGAACCCATGCGGATTTTTGTTGTCCGCCTTGGGCCTAGAGTTGCTCTTTCAAACAAAAAAAAGAGCGAGTCGTTATCTTTAAAATTACTCGATTCTCGTTGGTCTAACTAGGTACATCACAAGATCAAATGGAGGGCGACATTGCGTCTCGAATAGAGATTGGTTCGCCTAAAAACCTGTTTTCCGGAAATTCTGCTCGATAACCCATGCGGATTTTTGTTGTCCGCCTTGGGCCTAGAGTTGCTCTTTCAAACAAAAAAAGAGCGAGTCGTTATCTTTAAAATTACTCGATTCCCGTTGGTCTAACTAGGTACATCACAAGATCAAATGGAGGGCCACATTGCGTCTCGAATAGAGATTGGTTCGCCTAAAAACCTGTTTTCCGGAAATTGTGCTCGATAACCCTAGCGGATTTTTGTTGTCCGCCTTGGGCCTAGAGTTGCTCTTTCAAACAAAAAAAAGAGCGAGTCGTTATCTTTAAAATTACTCGATTCTCGTTGGTCTAACTAGGTACATCACAAGATCAAATGGAGGGCGACATTGCGTCTCGAATAGAGATTGGTTCGCCTAAAAACCTGTTTTCCGGAAATTCTGCTCGATAACCCATGCGGATTTTTGTTGTCCGCCTTGGGCCTAGAGTTGCTCTTTCAAACAAAAAAAAGAGCGAGTCGTTATCTTTAAAATTACTCGATTCTCGTTGGTCTAACTAGGTACATCACAAGATCAAATGGAGGGCGACATTGCCTTCCGAATCGAGATTGGTTCGCCTAAAAACCTGTTTTCCGGAAATTCTGCTCGATAACCCTAGCGGATTTTTGTTGTCCGCCTTGGGCCTAGAGTTGCTCTTTTAAACAAAAAAAAGAGCGAGTCGTTATCTTTAAAATTACTCGATTCTCGTTGGTCTAACTAGGTACATCACAAGATCAAATGGAGGGCGACATTGCGTCTCGAATAGAGATTGGTTCGCCTAAAAACCTGTTTTCCGGAAATTCTGCTCGATAACCCATGCGGATTTTTGTTGTCCGCCTTGGGCCTAGAGTTGCTCTTTCAAACAAAAAAAAGAGCGAGTCGTTATCTTTAAAATTACTCGATTCTCGTTGGTCTAACTAGGTACATCACAAGAACAAATGGAGGGCGACATTGCCTTCCGAATCGAGATTGGTTCGCCTAAAAACCTGTTTTCCGGAAATTCTGCTCGATAACCCATGCGGATTTTTGTTGTCCGCCTTGGGCCTAGAGTTGCTCTTTCAAACAAAAAAAAGAGCGAGTCGTTATCTTTAAAGTTACTCGATTCTCGTTGGTCTAACTAGGTACATCACAAGAACAAATGGAGGGCGACATTGCCTTCCGAATCGAGATTGGTTCGCCTAAAAACCTGTTTTCCGGAAATTCTGCTCGATAACCCATGCGGATTTTTGTTGTCCGCCTTGGGCCTAGAGTTGCTCTTTCAAACAAAAAAAAAGAGCGAGTCGTTATCTTTAAAATTACTCGATTCTCGTTGGTCTAACTAGGTACATCACAAGATCAAATGGAGGGCGACATTGCGTCTCGAATAGAGATTGGTTCGCCTAAAAACCTGTTTTCCGGAAATTCTGCTCGATAACCCATGCGGATTTTTGTTGTCCGCCTTGGGCCTAGAGTTGCTCTTTCAAACAAAAAAAAGAGCGAGTCGTTATCTTTAAAATTACTCGATTCTCGTTGGTCTAACTAGGTACATCACAAGATCAAATGGAGGGCGACATAGCCTTCCGAATCGAGATTGGTTCGCCTAAAAACCTGTTTTCCGGAAATTCTGCTCGATAACCCTAGCGGATTTTTGTTGTCCGCCTTGGGCCTAGAGTTGCTCTTTTAAACAAAAAAAAGAGCGAGTCGTTATCTTTAAAATTACTCGATTCTCGTTGGTCTAACTAGGTACATCACAAGATCAAATGGAGGGCGACATTGCCTTCCGAATCGAGATTGGTTCGCCTAAAAACCTGTTTTCCGGAAATTCTGCTCGATAACCCTAGCGGATTTTTGTTGTCCGCCTTGGGCCTAGAGTTGCTCTTTTAAACAAAAAAAAGAGCGAGTCGTTATCTTTAAAATTACTCGATTCTCGTTGGTCTAACTAGGTACATCACAAGATCAAATGGAGGGCGACATAGCCTTCCGAATCGAGATTGGTTCGCCTAAAAACCTGTTTTCCGGAAGTTCTGCTCGGGAACCCATGCGGATTTTTGTTGTCCGCCTTGGGCCTAGAGTTGCTCTTTCAAACAAAAAAAAGAGCGAGTCGTTATCTTTAAAATTACTCGATTCTCGTTGGTCTAACTAGGTACATCACAAGATCAAATGGAGGGCGACATAGCCTTCCGAATCGAGATTGGTTCGCCTAAAAACCTGTTTTCCGGAAGTTCTGCTCGGGAACCCATGCGGATTTTTGTTGTCCGCCTTGGGCCTAGAGTTGCTCTTTCAAACAAAAAAAAGAGCGAGTCGTTATCTTTAAAATTACTCGATTCTCGTTGGTCTAACTAGGTACATCACAAGATCAAATGGAGGGCGACATTGCGTCTCGAATAGAGATTGGTTCGCCTAAAAACCTGTTTTCCGGAAATTCTGCTCGATAACCCATGCGGATTTTTGTTGTCCGCCTTGGGCCTAGAGTTGCTCTTTCAAACAAAAAAAAAGAGCGAGTCGTTATCTTTAAAATTACTCGATTCTCGTTGGTCTAACTAGGTACATCACAAGATCAAATGGAGGGCGACATTGCGTCTCGAATAGAGATTGGTTCGCCTAAAAACCTGTTTTCCGGAAATTCTGCTCGATAACCCATGCGGATTTTTGTTGTCCGCCTTGGGCCTAGAGTTGCTCTTTCAAACAAAAAAAAAGAGCGAGTCGTTATCTTTAAAATTACTCGATTCTCGTTGGTCTAACTAGGTACATCACAAGATCAAATGGAGGGCGACATTGCCTTCCGAATCGAGATTGGTTCGCCTAAAAACCTGTTTTCCGGAAATTCTGCTCGATAACCCATGCGGATTTTTGTTGTCCGCCTTGGGCCTAGAGTTGCTCTTTCAAACAAAAAAAAGAGCGAGTCGTTATCTTTAAAATTACTCGATTCTCGTTGGTCTAACTAGGTACATCACAAGAACAAATGGAGGGCGACATTGCCTTCCGAATCGAGATTGGTTCGCCTAAAAACCTGTTTTCCGGAAATTCTGCTCGATAACCCATGCGGATTTTTGTTGTCCGCCTTGGGCCTAGAGTTGCTCTTTCAAACAAAAAAAGAGCGAGTCGTTATCTTTAAAATTACTCGATTCTCGTTGGTCTAACTAGGTACATCACAAGATCAAATGGAGGGCGACATTGCCTTCCGAATCGAGATTGGTTCGCCTAAAAACCTGTTTTCCGGAAATTCTGCTCGATAACCCATGCGGATTTTTGTTGTCCGCCTTGGGCCTAGAGTTGCTCTTTCAAACAAAAAAAAGAGCGAGTCGTTATCTTTTAAATTACTCGATTCTCGTTGGTCTAACTAGGTACATCACAAGATCAAATGGAGGGCGACATTGCCTTCCGAATCGAGATTGGTTCGCCTAAAAACCTGTTTTCCGGAAATTCTGCTCGATAACCCATGCGGATTTTTGTTGTCCGCCTTGGGCCTAGAGTTGCTCTTTCAAACAAAAAAAAAGAGCGAGTCGTTATCTTTAAAATTACTCGATTCTCGTTGGTCTAACTAGGTACATCACAAGATCAAATGGAGGGCGACATTGCGTCTCGAATAGAGATTGGTTCGCCTAAAAACCTGTTTTCCGGAAATTCTGCTCGATAACCCATGCGGATTTTTGTTGTCCGCCTTGGGCCTAGAGTTGCTCTTTCAAACAAAAAAACGAGCGAGTCGTTATCTTTAAAATTACTCGATTCTCGTTGGTCTAACTAGGTACATCACAAGATCAAATGGAGGGCGACATTGCGTCTCGAATAGAGATTGGTTCGCCTAAAAACCTGTTTTCCGGAAATTCTGCTCGATAACCCATGCGGATTTTTGTTGTCCGCCTTGGGCCTAGAGTTGCTCTTTCAAACAAAAAAAAGAGCGAGTCGTTATCTTTAAAATTACTCGATTCTCGTTGGTCTAACTAGGTACATCACAAGATCAAATGGAGGGCGACATTGCCTTCCGAATCGAGATTGGTTTGCCTAAAAACCTGTTTTCCGGAAATTCTGCTCGATAACCCATGCGGATTTTTGTTGTCCGCCTTGGGCCTAGAGTTGCTCTTTCAAACAAAAAAAGAGCGAGTCGTTATCTTTAAAATTACTCGATTCCCGTTGGTCTAACTAGGTACATCACAAGATCAAATGGAGGGCGACATTGCCTTCCGAATCGAGATTGGTTCACCTAAAAACCTGTTTTCCGGAAATTCTGCTCGATAACCCATGCGGATTTTTGTTGTCCGCCTTGGGCCTAGAGTTGCTCTTTCAAACAAAAAAAAGAGCGAGTCGTTATCTTTAAAATTACTCGATTCTCGTTGGTCTAACTAGGTACATCACAAGAACAAATGGAGGGCGACATTACGTCTCGAATAGAGATTGGTTCGCCTAAAAACCTGTTTTCCGGAAATTCTGCTCGATAACCCATGCGGATTTTTAATGTCCGCCTTGGGCCTTGAGTTGCTCTTTCAAACAAAAAAAAGAGCGAGTCGTTATCTTTAAAATTACTCGATTCTCGTTGGTCTAACTAGGTACATCACAAGATCAAATGGAGGGCGACATTGCCTTCCAAATCGAGATTGGTTCGCCTAAAAACCTATTTTCCGGAAATTCTGCTCGATAACCCATGCGGATTTTTGTTGTCCGCCTTGGGCCTAGAGTTGTTCTTTCAAACAAAAAAAAGAGCGAGTCGTTATCTTTAAAATTACTCGATTCTCGTTGGTCTAACTAGGTACATCACAAGAACAAATGGAGGGCGACATTGCCTTCCGAATCGAGATTGGTTCGCCTAAAAACCTGTTTTCCGGAAATTGTGCTCGATAACCCAAGCGGATTTTTGTTGTCCGCCTTGGGCCTAGAGTTGCTCTTTCAAACAAAAAAAAGAGCGAGTCGTTATCTTTGAAATTACTCGATTCTCGTTGGTCTAACTAGGTACATCACAAAATCAAATGGAGGGCGACATTGCCTTCCAAATCGAGATTGGTTCGCCTAAAAACCTGTTTTCCGGAAATTCTGCTCGATAACCCATGCGGATTTTTGTTGTCCGCCTTGGGCCTAGAGTTGCTCTTTCAAACAAAAAAAAGAGCGAGTCGTTATCTTTAAAATTACTCGATTCTCGTTGGTCTAACTAGGTACATCACAAGATCAAATGGAGGGCGACATTGCCTTCCGAATCGAGATTGGTTCGCCTAAAAACCTGTTTTCCGTAAATTCTGCTCGATAACCCATGCGGATTTTTGTTGTCCGCCTTGGGCCTAGAGTTGCTCTTTCAAACAAAAAAAAGAGCGAGTCGTTATCTTTAAAATTACTCGATTCTCGTTGGTCTAACTAGGTACATCACAAGATCAAATGGAGGGCGACATTGCCTTCCGAATCGAGATTGGTTCGCCTAAAAACCTGTTTTCCGGAAATTCTGCTCGATAACCCATGCGGATTTTTGTTGTCCGCCTTGGGCCTAGAGTTGCTCTTTCAAACAAAAAAAAGAGCGAGTCGTTATCTTTAAAATTACTCGATTCTCGTTGGTCTAACTAGGTACATCACAAGATCAAATGGAGGGCGACATTGCCTTCCGAATCGAGATTGGTTCGCCTAAAAACCTGTTTTCCGGAAATTCTGCTCGATAACCCATGCGGATTTTTGTTGTCCGCCTTGGGCCTAGAGTTGCTCTTTCAAACAAAAAAAAGAGCGAGTCGTTATCTTTAAAATTACTCGATTCTCGTTGGTCTGACTAGGTACATCACAAGATCAAATGGAGGGCGACATTGCCTTCCGAATCGAGATTGGTTCGCCTAAAAACCTGTTTTCCGGAAATTGTGCTCGATAACCCATGCGGATTTTTGTTGTCCGCCTTGGGCCTAGAGTTGCTCTTTCAAACAAAAAAAAGAGCGAGTCGTTATCTTTAAAATTACTCGATTCTCGTTGGTCTAACTAGGTACATCACAAGATCAAATGGAGGGCGACATTGCCTTCCAAATCGAGATTGGTTCGCCTAAAAACCTATTTTCCGGAAATTCTGCTCGATAACCCATGCGGATTTTTGTTGTCCGCCTTGGGCCTAGAGTTGCTCTTTCAAACAAAAAAAAGAGCGAGTCGTTATCTTTAAAATTACTCGATTCTCGTTGGTCTAACTAGGTACATCACAAGAACAAATGGAGGGCGACATTGCCTTCCGAATCGAGATTGGTTCGCCTAAAAACCTGTTTTCCGGAAATTGTGCTCGATAACCCATGCGGATTTTTGTTGTCCGCCTTGGGCCTAGAGTTGCTCTTTCAAACAAAAAAAAGAGCGAGTCGTTATCTTTAAAATTACTCGATTCTCGTTGGTCTAACTAGGTACATCACAAGATCAAATGGAGGGCGACATTGCCTTCCGAATCGAGATTGGTTCGCCTAAAAACCTGTTTTCCGGAAATTCTGCTCGATAACCCATGCGGATTTTTGTTGTCCGCCTTGGGCCTAGAGTTGCTCTTTCAAACAAAAAAAAGAGCGAGTCGTTATCTTTAAAATTACTCGATTCTCGTTGGTCTAACTAGGTACATCACAAGATCAAATGGAGGGCGACATTGCCTTCCGAATCGAGATTGGTTCGCCTAAAAACCTGTTTTCCGGAAATTGTGCTCGATAACCCATGCGGATTTTTGTTGTCCGCCTTGGGCCTAGAGTTGCTCTTTCAAACAAAAAAAAGAGCGAGTCGTTATCTTTAAAATTACTCGATTCTCGTTGGTCTAACTAGGTACATCACAAGATCAAATGGAGGGCGACATTGCCTTCCGAATCGAGATTGGTTCGCCTAAAAACCTGTTTTCCGGAAATTCTGCTCGATAACCCATGCGGATTTTTGTTGTCCGCCTTGGGCCTAGAGTTGCTCTTTCAAACAAAAAAAAGAGCGAGTCGTTATCTTTAAAATTACTCGATTCTTGTTGGTCTAACTAGGTACATCACAAGAACAAATGGAGGGCGACATTGCCTTCCGAATCGAGATTGGTTCGCCTAAAAACCTGTTTTCCGGAAATTGTGCTCGATAACCCATGCGGATTTTTGTTGTCCGCCTTGGGCCTAGAGTTGCTCTTTCAAACAAAAAAAGAGCGAGTCGTTATCTTTAAAATTACTCGATTCTTGTTGGTCTAACTAGGTACATCACAAGAACAAATGGAGGGCGACATTGCCTTCCGAATCGAGATTGGTTCGCCTAAAAACCTGTTTTCCGGAAATTCTGCTCGATAACCCATGCGGATTTTTGTTGTCCGCCTTGGGCCTAGAGTTGCTCTTTCAAACAAAAAAAGAGCGAGTCGTTATCTTTAAAATTACTCGATTCTTGTTGGTCTAACTAGGTACATCACAAGAACAAATGGAGGGCGACATTGCCTTCCGAATCGAGATTGGTTCGCCTAAAAACCTGTTTTCCGGAAATTGTGCTCGATAACCCATGCGGATTTTTGTTGTCCGCCTTGGGCCTAGAGTTGCTCTTTCAAACAAAAAAAAGAGCGAGTCGTTATCTTTAAAATTACTCGATTCTTGTTGGTCTAACTAGGTACATCACAAGAACAAATGGAGGGCGACATTGCCTTCCGAATCGAGATTGGTTCGCCTAAAAACCTGTTTTCCGGAAATTCTGCTCGATAACCCATGCGGATTTTTGTTGTCCGCCTTGGGCCTAGAGTTGCTCTTTCAAACAAAAAAAGAGCGAGTCGTTATCTTTAAAATTACTCGATTCTTGTTGGTCTAACTAGGTACATCACAAGAACAAATGGAGGGCGACATTGCCTTCCGAATCGAGATTGGTTCGCCTAAAAACCTGTTTTCCGGAAATTGTGCTCGATAACCCATGCGGATTTTTGTTGTCCGCCTTGGGCCTAGAGTTGCTCTTTCAAACAAAAAAAAGAGCGAGTCGTTATCTTTAAAATTACTCGATTCTCGTTGGTCTAACTAGGTACATCACAAGATCAAATGGAGGGCGACATTCCCTTCCGAATCGAGATTGGTTCGCCTAAAAACCTGTTTTCCGGAAATTCTGCTCGATAACCCATGCGGATTTTTGTTGTCCGCCTTGGGCCTAGAGTTGCTCTTTCAAACAAAAAAAAGAGCGAGTCGTTATCTTTAAAATTACTCGATTCTCGTTGGTCTGACTAGGTACATCACAAGATCAAATGGAGGGCGACATTGCCTTCCGAATCGAGATTGGTTCGCCTAAAAACCTGTTTTCCGGAAATTGTGCTCGATAACCCATGCGGATTTTTGTTGTCCGCCTTGGGCCTAGAGTTGCTCTTTCAAACAAAAAAAAGAGCGAGTCGTTATCTTTAAAATTACTCGATTCTCGTTGGTCTAACTAGGTACATCACAAGATCAAATGGAGGGCGACATTGCCTTCCGAATCGAGATTGGTTCGCCTAAAAACCTGTTTTCCGGAAATTGTGCTCGATAACCCATGCGGATTTTTGTTGTCCGCCTTGGGCCTAGAGTTGCTCTTTCAAACAAAAAAAAGAGCGAGTCGTTATCTTTAAAATTACTCGATTCTCGTTGGTCTAACTAGGTACATCACAAGATCAAATGGAGGGCGACATTGCCTTCCGAATCGAGATTGGTTCGCCTAAAAACCTGTTTTCCGGAAATTGTGCTCGATAACCCATGCGGATTTTTGTTGTCCGCCTTGGGCCTAGAGTTGCTCTTTCAAACAAAAAAAAGAGCGAGTCGTTATCTTTAAAATTACTCGATTCTCGTTGGTCTAACTAGGTACATCACAAGATCAAATGGAGGGCGACATTGCCTTCCGAATCGAGATTGGTTCGCCTAAAAACCTATTTTCCGGAAATTCTGCTCGATAACCCATGCGGATTTTTGTTGTCCGCCTTGGGCCTAGAGTTGCTCTTTCAAACAAAAAAAAAGAGCGAGTCGTTATCTTTAAAATTACTCGATTCTCGTTGGTCTAACTAGGTACATCACAAGATCAAATGGAGGGCGACATTGCCTTCCGAATCGAGATTGGTTCGCCTAAAAACCTATTTTCCGGAAATTCTGCTCGATAACCCATGCGGATTTTTGTTGTCCGCCTTGGGCCTAGAGTTGCTCTTTCAAACAAAAAAAAGAGCGAGTCGTTATCTTTAAAATTACTCGATTCTCGTTGGTCTAACTAGGTACATCACAAGAACAAATGGAGGGCGACATTGCCTTCCGAATCGACATTGGTTCGCCTAAAAACCTGTTTTCCGGAAATTCTGCTCGATAACCCATGCGGATTTTTGTTGTCCGCCTTGGGCCTAGAGTTGCTCTTTCAAACAAAAAAAAGAGCGAGTCGTTATCTTTAAAATTACTCGATTCTCGTTGGTCTAACTAGGTACATCACAAGAACAAATGGAGGGCGACATTGCCTTCCGAATCGAGATTGGTTCGCCTAAAAACCTGTTTTCCGGAAATTCTGCTCGATAACCCATGCGGATTTTTGTTGTCCGCCTTGGGCCTAGAGTTGCTCTTTCAAACAAAAAAAAGAGCGAGTCGTTATCTTTAAAATTACTCGATTCTCGTTGGTCTAACTAGGTACATCACAAGATCAAATGGAGGGCGACATTGCCTTCCGAATCGAGATTGGTTCGCCTAAAAACCTGTTTTCCGGAAATTCTGCACGATAACCCATGCGGATTTTTGTTGTCCGCCTTGGGCCTAGAGTTGCTCTTTCAAACAAAAAAAAGAGCGAGTCGTTATCTTTAAAATTACTCGATTCTCGTTGGTCTGACTAGGTACATCACAAGATCAAATGGAGGGCGACATTGCCTTCCGAATCGAGATTGGTTCGCCTAAAAACCTGTTTTCCGGAAATTGTGCTCGATAACCCATGCGGATTTTTGTTGTCCGCCTTGGGCCTAGAGTTGCTCTTTCAAACAAAAAAAAGAGCGAGTCGTTATCTTCAAAATTACTCGATTCTCGTTGGTCTAACTAGGTACATCACAAGATCAAATGGAGGGCGACATTGCCTTCCGAATCGAGATTGGTTCGCCTAAAAACCTGTTTTCCGGAAATTCTGCTCGATAACCCATGCGGATTTTTGTTGTCCGCCTTGGGCCTAGAGTTGCTCTTTCAAACAAAAAAAAGAGCGAGTCGTTATCTTTAAAATTACTCGATTCTCGTTGGTCTAACTAGGTACATCACAAGAACAAATGGAGGGCGACATTGCCTTCCGAATCGAGATTGGTTCGCCTAAAAACCTGTTTTCCGGAAATTCTGCTCGATAACCCATGCGGATTTTTGTTGTCCGCCTTGGGCCTAGAGTTGCTCTTTCAAACAAAAAAAAGAGCGAGTCGTTATCTTTAAAATTACTCGATTCTCGTTGGTCTAACTAGGTACATCACAAGATCAAATGGAGGGCGACATTGCCTTCCGAATCGAGATTGGTTCGCCTAAAAACCTGTTTTCCGGAAATTCTGCACGATAACCCATGCGGATTTTTGTTGTCCGCCTTGGGCCTAGAGTTGCTCTTTCAAACAAAAAAAAGAGCGAGTCGTTATCTTTAAAATTACTCGATTCTCGTTGGTCTGACTAGGTACATCACAAGATCAAATGGAGGGCGACATTGCCTTCCGAATCGAGATTGGTTCGCCTAAAAACCTGTTTTCCGGAAATTGTGCTCGATAACCCATGCGGATTTTTGTTGTCCGCCTTGGGCCTAGAGTTGCTCTTTCAAACAAAAAAAAGAGCGAGTCGTTATCTTCAAAATTACTCGATTCTCGTTGGTCTAACTAGGTACATCACAAGATCAAATGGAGGGCGACATTGCCTTCCGAATCGAGATTGGTTCGCCTAAAAACCTGTTTTCCGGAAATTCTGCTCGATAACCCATGCGGATTTTTGTTGTCCGCCTTGGGCCTAGAGTTGCTCTTTCAAACAAAAAAAAGAGCGAGTCGTTATCTTTAAAATTACTCGATTCTCGTTGGTCTAACTAGGTACATCACAAGATCAAATGGAGGGCGACATTGCCTTCCGAATCGAGATTGGTTCGCCTAAAAACCTGTTTTCCGGAAATTCTGCTCGATAACCCATGCGGATTTTTGTTGTCCGCCTTGGGCCTAGAGTTGCTCTTTCAAACAAAAAAAAGAGCGAGTCGTTATCTTTAAAATTACTCGATTCTCGTTGGTCTAACTAGGTACATCACAAGAACAAATGGAGGGCGACATTGCCTTCCGAATCGAGATTGGTTCGCCTAAAAACCTGTTTTCCGGAAATTCTGCTCGATAACCCATGCGGATTTTTGTTGTCCGCCTTGGGCCTAGAGTTGCTCTTTCAAACAAAAAAAAGAGCGAGTCGTTATCTTTAAAATTACTCGATTCTCGTTGGTCTAACTAGGTACATCACAAGATCAAATGGAGGGCGACATTGCCTTCCGAATCGAGATTGGTTCGCCTAAAAACCTGTTTTCCGGAAATTCTGCACGATAACCCATGCGGATTTTTGTTGTCCGCCTTGGGCCTAGAGTTGCTCTTTCAAACAAAAAAAAGAGCGAGTCGTTATCTTTAAAATTACTCGATTCTCGTTGGTCTAACTAGGTACATCACAAGATCAAATGGAGGGCGACATTGCCTTCCGAATCGAGATTGGTTCGCCTAAAAACCTGTTTTCCGGAAATTCTGCTCGATAACCCATGCGGATTTTTGTTGTCCGCCTTGGGCCTAGAGTTGCTCTTTCAAACAAAAAAAAGAGCGAGTCGTTATCTTTAAAATTACTCGATTCTCGTTGGTCTAACTAGGTACATCACAAGATCAAATGGAGGGCGACATTGCGTCTCGAATAGAGATTGGTTCGCCTAAAAACCTGTTTTCCGGAAATTCTGCTCGATAACCCATGCGGATTTTCGTTGTCCGCCTTGCGCCTAGAGTTGCTCTTTCAAACAAAAAAAAGAGCGAGTCGTTATCTTTAAAATTACTCGATTCTCGTTGGTCTAACTAGGTACATCACAAGATCAAATGGAGGGCGACATTGCGTCTCGAATAGAGATTGGTTCGCCTAAAAACCTGTTTTCCGGAAATTGTGCTCGATAACCCATGCGGATTTTTGTTGTCCGCCTTGGGCCTAGAGTTGCTCTTTCAAACAAAAAAAAGAGCGAGTCGTTATCTTTAAAATTACTCGATTCTCGTTGGTCTAACTAGGTACATCACAAGATCAAATGGAGGGCGACATTGCCTTCCGAATCGAGATTGGTTCGCCTAAAAACCTGTTTTCCGGAAATTCTGCACGATAACCCATGCGGATTTTTGTTGTCCGCCTTGGGCCTAGAGTTGCTCTTTCAAACAAAAAAAAGAGCGAGTCGTTATCTTTAAAATTACTCGATTCTCGTTGGTCTGACTAGGTACATCACAAGATCAAATGGAGGGCGACATTGCCTTCCGAATCGAGATTGGTTCGCCTAAAAACCTGTTTTCCGGAAATTGTGCTCGATAACCCATGCGGATTTTTGTTGTCCGCCTTGGGCCTAGAGTTGCTCTTTCAAACAAAAAAAAGAGCGAGTCGTTATCTTCAAAATTACTCGATTCTCGTTGGTCTAACTAGGTACATCACAAGATCAAATGGAGGGCGACATTGCCTTCCGAATCGAGATTGGTTCGCCTAAAAACCTGTTTTCCGGAAATTCTGCTCGATAACCCATGCGGATTTTTGTTGTCCGCCTTGGGCCTAGAGTTGCTCTTTCAAACAAAAAAAAGAGCGAGTCGTTATCTTTAAAATTACTCGATTCTCGTTGGTCTAACTAGGTACATCACAAGATCAAATGGAGGGCGACATTGCCTTCCGAATCGAGATTGGTTCGCCTAAAAACCTGTTTTCCGGAAATTCTGCTCGATAACCCATGCGGATTTTTGTTGTCCGCCTTGGGCCTAGAGTTGCTCTTTCAAACAAAAAAAAGAGCGAGTCGTTATCTTTAAAATTACTCGATTCTCGTTGGTCTAACTAGGTACATCACAAGAACAAATGGAGGGCGACATTGCCTTCCGAATCGAGATTGGTTCGCCTAAAAACCTGTTTTCCGGAAATTGTGCTCGATAACCCATGCGGATTTTTGTTGTCCGCCTTGGGCCTAGAGTTGCTCTTTCAAACAAAAAAAAGAGCGAGTCGTTATCTTTAAAATTACTCGATTCTCGTTGGTCTAACTAGGTACATCACAAGATCAAATGGAGGGCGACATTGCCTTCCGAATCGAGATTGGTTCGCCTAAAAACCTGTTTTCCGGAAATTCTGCACGATAACCCATGCGGATTTTTGTTGTCCGCCTTGGGCCTAGAGTTGCTCTTTCAAACAAAAAAAAGAGCGAGTCGTTATCTTTAAAATTACTCGATTCTCGTTGGTCTAACTAGGTACATCACAAGATCAAATGGAGGGCGACATTGCCTTCCGAATCGAGATTGGTTCGCCTAAAAACCTGTTTTCCGGAAATTCTGCTCGATAACCCATGCGGATTTTTGTTGTCCGCCTTGGGCCTAGAGTTGCTCTTTCAAACAAAAAAAAGAGCGAGTCGTTATCTTTAAAATTACTCGATTCTCGTTGGTCTAACTAGGTACATCACAAGATCAAATGGAGGGCGACATTGCGTCTCGAATAGAGATTGGTTCGCCTAAAAACCTGTTTTCCGGAAATTCTGCTCGATAACCCATGCGGATTTTCGTTGTCCGCCTTGCGCCTAGAGTTGCTCTTTCAAACAAAAAAAAGAGCGAGTCGTTATCTTTAAAATTACTCGATTCTCGTTGGTCTAACTAGGTACATCACAAGATCAAATGGAGGGCGACATTGCGTCTCGAATAGAGATTGGTTCGCCTAAAAACCTGTTTTCCGGAAATTGTGCTCGATAACCCATGCGGATTTTTGTTGTCCGCCTTGGGCCTAGAGTTGCTCTTTCAAACAAAAAAAAGAGCGAGTCGTTATCTTTAAAATTACTCGATTCTCGTTGGTCTAACTAGGTACATCACAAGATCAAATGGAGGGCGACATTGCGTCTCGAATCGAGATTGGTTCGCCTAAAAACCTGTTTTCCGGAAATTGTGCTCGATAACCCATGCGGATTTTTGTTGTCCGCCTTGGGCCTAGAGTTGCTCTTTCAAACAAAAAAAAGAGCGAGTCGTTATCTTTAAAATTACTCGATTCTCGTTGGTCTAACTAGGTACATCACAAGATCAAATGGAGGGCGACATTGCGTCTCGAATAGAGATTGGTTCGCCTAAAAACCTGTTTTCCGGAAATTCTGCTCGATAACCCATGCGGATTTTTGTTGTCCGCCTTGGGCCTAGAGTTGCTCTTTCAAACAAAAAAAAGAGCGAGTCGTTATCTTTAAAATTACTCGATTCTCGTTGGTCTAACTAGGTACATGACAAGATCAAATGGAGGGCGACATTGCCTTCCGAATCGAGATTGGTTCGCCTAAAAACCTGTTTTCCGGAAATTCTGCTCGATAACCCATGCGGATTTTTGTTGTCCGCCTTGGGCCTAGAGTTGCTCTTTCAAACAAAAAAAAGAGCGAGTCGTTATCTTTAAAATTACTCGATTCTCGTTGGTCTAACTAGGTACATCACAAGATCAAATGGAGGGCGACATTGCCTTCCGAATCGAGATTGGTTCGCCTAAAAACCTGTTTTCCGGAAATTCTGCTCGATAACCCATGCGGATTTTTGTTGTCCGCCTTGGGCCTAGAGTTGCTCTTTCAAACAAAAAAAAGAGCGAGTCGTTATCTTTAAAATTACTCGATTCTCGTTGGTCTAACTAGGTACATCACAAGATCAAATGGAGGGCGACATTGCGTCTCGAATAGAGATTGGTTCGCCTAAAAACCTGTTTTCCGGAAATTCTGCTCGATAACCCATGCGGATTTTCGTTGTCCGCCTTGCGCCTAGAGTTGCTCTTTCAAACAAAAAAAAGAGCGAGTCGTTATCTTTAAAATTACTCGATTCTCGTTGGTCTAACTAGGTACATCACAAGATCAAATGGAGGGCGACATTGCGTCTCGAATAGAGATTGGTTCGCCTAAAAACCTGTTTTCCGGAAATTGTGCTCGATAACCCATGCGGATTTTTGTTGTCCGCCTTGGGCCTAGAGTTGCTCTTTCAAACAAAAAAAAGAGCGAGTCGTTATCTTTAAAATTACTCGATTCTCGTTGGTCTAACTAGGTACATCACAAGATCAAATGGAGGGCGACATTGCGTCTCGAATAGAGATTGGTTCGCCTAAAAACCTGTTTTCCGGAAATTCTGCTCGATAACCCATGCGGATTTTTGTTGTCCGCCTTGGGCCTAGAGTTGCTCTTTCAAACAAAAAAAAGAGCGAGTCGTTATCTTTAAAATTACTCGATTCTCGTTGGTCTAACTAGGTACATCACAAGATCAAATGGAGGGCGACATTGCCTTCCGAATCGAGCTTGGTTCGCCTAAAAACCTGTTTTCCGAAAATTCTGCTCGATAACCCATGCGGATTTTTGTTGTCCGCCTTGGGCCTAGAGTTGCTCTTTCAAACAAAAAAAAGAGCGAGTCGTTATCTTTAAAATTACTCGATTCTCGTTGGTCTAACTAGGTACATCACAAGAACAAATGGAGGGCGACATTGCCTTCCGAATCGAGATTGGTTCGCCTAAAAACCTGTTTTCCGGAAATTCTGCTCGATAACCCATGCGGATTTTTGTTGTCCGCCTTGGGCCTAGAGTTGCTCTTTCAAACAAAAAAAAGAGCGAGTCGTTATCTTTAAAATTACTCGATTCTCGTTGGTCTAACTAGGTACATCACAAGATCAAATGGAGGGCGACATTGCCTTCCGAATCGAGATTGGTTCGCCTAAAAACCTGTTTTCCGGAAATTCTGCTCGATAACCCATGCGGATTTTTGTTGTCCGCCTTGGGCCTAGAGTTGCTCTTTCAAACAAAAAAAAGAGCGAGTCGTTATCTTTAAAATTACTCGATTCTCGTTGGTCTAACTAGGTACATCACAAGATCAAATGGAGGGCGACATTGCGTCTCGAATAGAGATTGGTTCGCCTAAAAACCTGTTTTCCGGAAATTCTGCTCGATAACCCATGCGGATTTTTGTTGTCCGCCTTGGGCCTAGAGTTGCTCTTTCAAACAAAAAAAAGAGCGAGTCGTTATCTTTAAAATTACTCGATTCTCGTTGGTCTAACTAGGTACATCACAAGATCAAATGGAGGGCGACATTGCCTTCCGAATCGAGATTGGTTCGCCTAAAAACCTGTTTTCCGGAAATTCTGCTCGATAACCCATGCGGATTTTTGTTGTCCGCCTTGGGCCTAGAGTTGCTCTTTCAAACAAAAAAAGAGCGAGTCGTTATCTTTAAAATTACTCGATTCCCGTTGGTCTAACTAGGTACATCACAAGATCAAATGGAGGGCGACATTGCCTTCCGAATCGAGATTGGTTCACCTAAAAACCTGTTTTCCGGAAATTCTGCTCGATAACCCATGCGGATTTTTGTTGTCCGCCTTGGGCCTAGAGTTGCTCTTTCAAACAAAAAAAAGAGCGAGTCGTTATCTTTAAAATTACTCGATTCTCGTTGGTCTAACTAGGTACATCACAAGAACAAATGGAGGGCGACATTGCGTCTCGAATAGAGATTGGTTCGCCTAAAAACCTGTTTTCCGGAAATTCTGCTCGATAACCCATGCGGATTTTCAATGTCCGCCTTGGGCCTTGAGTTGCTCTTTCAAACAAAAAAAAGAGCGAGTCGTTATCTTTAAAATTACTCGATTCTCGTTGGTCTAACTAGGTACATCACAAGAACAAATGGAGGGCGACATTGCGTCTCGAATAGAGATTGGTTCGCCTAAAAACCTGTTTTCCGGAAATTCTGCTCGATAACCCATGCGGATTTTTGTTGTCCGCCTTGGGCCTAGAGTTGCTCTTTCAAACAAAAAAAAGAGCGAGTCGTTATCTTTAAAATTACTCGATTCTCGTTGGTCTAACTAGGTACATCACAAGAACAAATGGAGGGCGACATTGCCTTCCGAATCGAGATTGGTTCGCCTAAAAACCTGTTTTCCGGAAATTCTGCTCGATAACCCATGCGGATTTTTGTTGTCCGCCTTGGGCCTAGAGTTGCTCTTTCAAACAAAAAAAAGAGCGAGTCGTTATCTTTAAAATTACTCGATTCTCGTTGGTCTAACTAGGTACATCACAAGATCAAATGGAGGGCGACATTGCCTTCCGAATCGAGATTGGTTCGCCTAAAAACCTGTTTTCCGGAAATTCTGCTCGATAACCCATGCGGATTTTTGTTGTCCGCCTTGGGCCTAGAGTTGCTCTTTCAAACAAAAAAACGAGCGAGTCGTTATCTTTAAAATTACTCGATTCTCGTTGGTCTAACTAGGTACATCACAAGATCAAATGGAGGGCGACATTGCGTCTCGAATAGAGATTGGTTCGCCTAAAAACCTGTTTTCCGGAAATTCTGCTCGATAACCCATGCGGATTTTTGTTGTCCGCCTTGGGCCTAGAGTTGCTCTTTCAAACAAAAAAAAGAGCGAGTCGTTATCTTTAAAATTACTCGATTCTCGTTGGTCTAACTAGGTACATCACAAGATCAAATGGAGGGCGACATTGCCTTCCGAATCGAGATTGGTTCGCCTAAAAACCTGTTTTCCGGAAATTCTGCTCGATAACCCATGCGGATTTTTGTTGTCCGCCTTGGGCCTAGAGTTGTTCTTTCAAACAAAAAAAAGAGCGAGTCGTTATCTTTAAAATTACTCGATTCTCGTTGGTCTAACTAGGTACATCACAAGAACAAATGGAGGGCGACATTGCCTTCCGAATCGAGATTGGTTCGCCTAAAAACCTGTTTTCCGGAAATTCTGCTCGATAACCCATGCGGATTTTTGTTGTCCGCCTTGGGCCTAGAGTTGTTCTTTCAAACAAAAAAAAGAGCGAGTCGTTATCTTTAAAATTACTCGATTCTCGTTGGTCTAACTAGGTACATCACAAGATCAAATGGAGGGCGACATTGCGTCTCGAATAGAGATTGGTTCGCCTAAAAACCTATTTTCCGGAAATTCTGCTCGATAACCCATGCGGATTTTTGTTGTCCGCCTTGGGCCTAGAGTTGCTCTTTCAAACAAAAAAAAGAGCGAGTCGTTATCTTTAAAATTACTCGATTCTCGTTGGTCTAACTAGGTACATCACAAGATCAAATGGAGGGCGACATTGCCTTCCAAATCGAGATTGGTTCGCCTAAAAACCTATTTTCCGGAAATTCTGCTCGATAACCCATGCGGATTTTTGTTGTCCGCCTTGGGCCTAGAGTTGCTCTTTCAAACAAAAAAAAGAGCGAGTCGTTATCTTTAAAATTACTCGATTCTCGTTGGTCTAACTAGGTACATCACAAGATCAAATGGAGGGCGACATTGCGTCTCGAATAGAGATTGGTTCGCCTAAAAACCTATTTTCCGGAAATTCTGCTCGATAACCCATGCGGATTTTTGTTGTCCGCCTTGGGCCTAGAGTTGCTCTTTCAAACAAAAAAAAGAGCGAGTCGTTATCTTTAAAATTACTCGATTCTCGTTGGTCTAACAAGGTACATCACAAGAACAAATGGAGGGCGACATTGCCTTCCGAATCGAGATTGGTTCGCCTAAAAACCTGTTTTCCGGAAATTCTGCTCGATAACCCATGCGGATTTTTGTTGTCCGCCTTGGGCCTAGAGTTGCTCTTTCAAACAAAAAAAAGAGCGAGTCGTTATCTTTAAAATTACTCGATTCTCGTTGGTCTGACTAGGTACATCACAAGATCAAATGGAGGGCGACATTGCCTTCCAAATCGAGATTGGTTCGCCTAAAAACCTATTTTCCGGAAATTCTGCTCGATAACCCATGCGGATTTTTGTTGTCCGCCTTGGGCCTAGAGTTGCTCTTTCAAACAAAAAAAAGAGCGAGTCGTTATCTTTAAAATTACTCGATTCTCGTTGGTCTAACAAGGTACATCACAAGAACAAATGGAGGGCGACATTGCCTTCCGAATCGAGATTGGTTCGCCTAAAAACCTGTTTTCCGGAAATTCTGCTCGATAACCCATGCGGATTTTTGTTGTCCGCCTTGGGCCTAGAGTTGCTCTTTCAAACAAAAAAAAGAGCGAGTCGTTATCTTTAAAATTACTCGATTCTCGTTGGTCTGACTAGGTACATCACAAGATCAAATGGAGGGCGACATTGCCTTCCGAATCGAGATTGGTTCGCCTAAAAACCTGTTTTCCGGAAATTGTGCTCGATAACCCATGCGGATTTTTGTTGTCCGCCTTGGGCCTAGAGTTGCTCTTTCAAACAAAAAAAAGAGCGAGTCGTTATCTTTAAAATTACTCGATTCTCGTTGGTCTAACTAGGTACATCACAAGATCAAATGGAGGGCGACATTGCCTTCCGAATCGAGATTGGTTCGCCTAAAAACCTGTTTTCCGGAAATTGTGCTCGATAACCCATGCGGATTTTTGTTGTCCGCCTTGGGCCTAGAGTTGCTCTTTCAAACAAAAAAAAGAGCGAGTCGTTATCTTTAAAATTACTCGATTCTCGTTGGTCTAACTAGGTACATCACAAGATCAAATGGAGGGCGACATTGCCTTCCGAATCGAGATTGGTTCGCCTAAAAACCTGTTTTCCGGAAATTGTGCTCGATAACCCATGCGGATTTTCGTTGTCCGCCTTGGGCCTAGAGTTGCTCTTTCAAACAAAAAAAAGAGCGAGTCGTTATCTTTAAAATTACTCGATTCTCGTTGGTCTAACTAGGTACATCACAAGATCAAATGGAGGGCGACATTGCCTTCCGAATCGAGATTGGTTCGCCTAAAAACCTGTTTTCCGTAAATTCTGCTCGATAACCCATGCGGATTTTTGTTGTCCGCCTTGGGCCTAGAGTTGCTCTTTCAAACAAAAAAAAGAGCGAGTCGTTATCTTTAAAATTACTCGATTCTCGTTGGTCTAACTAGGTACATCACAAGATCAAATGGAGGGCGACATTGCCTTCCGAATCGAGATTGGTTCGCCTAAAAACCTGTTTTCCGGAAATTCTGCTCGATAACCCATGCGGATTTTTGTTGTCCGCCTTGGGCCTAGAGTTGCTCTTTCAAACAAAAAAAAGAGCGAGTCGTTATCTTTAAAATTACTCGATTCTCGTTGGTCTAACTAGGTACATCACAAGATCAAATGGAGGGCGACATTGCCTTCCGAATCGAGATTGGTTCGCCTAAAAACCTGTTTTCCGGAAATTCTGCTCGATAACCCATGCGGATTTTTGTTGTCCGCCTTGGGCCTAGAGTTGCTCTTTCAAACAAAAAAAAGAGCGAGTCGTTATCTTTAAAATTACTCGATTCTCGTTGGTCTAACTAGGTACATCACAAGAACAAATGGAGGGCGACATTGCGTCTCGAATAGAGATTGGTTCGCCTAAAAACCTGTTTTCCGGAAATTCTGCTCGATAACCCATGCGGATTTTTAATGTCCGCCTTGGGCCTTGAGTTGCTCTTTCAAACAAAAAAAAGAGCGAGTCGTTATCTTTAAAATTACTCGATTCTCGTTGGTCTAACTAGGTACATCACAAGATCAAATGGAGGGCGACATTGCCTTCCGAATCGAGATTGGTTCGCCTAAAAACCTGTTTTCCGGAAATTCTGCTCGATAACCCATGCGGATTTTTGTTGTCCGCCTTGGGCCTAGAGTTGCTCTTTCAAACAAAAAAAAGAGCGAGTCGTTATCTTCAAAATTACTCGATTCTCGTTGGTCTAACTAGGTACATCACAAGATCAAATGGAGGGCGACATTGCCTTCCGAATCGAGATTGGTTCGCCTAAAAACCTGTTTTCCGGAAATTCTGCTCGATAACCCATGCGGATTTTTGTTGTCCGCCTTGGGCCTAGAGTTGCTCTTTCAAACAAAAAAAAGAGCGAGTCGTTATCGTTAAAATTACTCGATTCTCGTTGGTCTAACTAGGTACATCACAAGATCAAATGGAGGGCGACATTGCCTTCCGAATCGAGCTTGGTTCGCCTAAAAACCTGTTTTCCGGAAATTGTGCTCGATAACCCATGCGGATTTTTGTTGTCCGCTTTGGGCCTAGAGTTGCTCTTTCAAACAAAAAAAAGAGCGAGTCGTTATCTTTAAAATTACTCGATTCTCGTTGGTCTAACTAGGTACATCACAAGATCAAATGGAGGGCGACATTGCCTTCCGAATCGAGATTGGTTCGCCTAAAAACCTGTTTTCCGGAAATTGTGCTCGATAACCCATGCGGATTTTCGTTGTCCGCCTTGGGCCTAGAGTTGCTCTTTCAAACAAAAAAAAGAGCGAGTCGTTATCTTTAAAATTACTCGATTCTCGTTGGTCTAACTAGGTACATCACAAGATCAAATGGAGGGTGACATTGCCTTCCGAATCGATATTGGTTCGCCTAAAAACCTGTTTTCCGGAAATTGTGCTCGATAACCCATGCGGATTTTTGTTGTCCGCCTTGGGCCTAGAGTTGCTCTTTCAAACAAAAAAAAGAGCGAGTCGTTATCTTTAAAATTACTCGATTCTCGTTGGTCTAACTAGGTACATCACAAGAACAAATGGAGGGCGACATTGCCTTCCGAATCGAGATTGGTTCGCCTAAAAACCTGTTTTCCGGAAATTCTGCTCGATAACCCATGCGGATTTTTGTTGTCCGCCTTGGGCCTAGAGTTGCTCTTTCAAACAAAAAAAAGAGCGAGTCGTTATCTTTAAAATTACTCGATTCTCGTTGGTCTAACTAGGTACATCACAAGATCAAATGGAGGGCGACATTGCCTTCCGAATCGAGATTGGTTCGCCTAAAAACCTGTTTTCCGGAAATTCTGCTCGATAACCCATGCGGATTTTTGTTGTCCGCCTTGGGCCTAGAGTTGCTCTTTCAAACAAAAAAAAGAGCGAGTCGTTATCTTTAAAATTACTCGATTCTCGTTGGTCTAACTAGGTACATCACAAGATCAAATGGAGGGCGACATTGCCTTCCGAATCGAGATTGGTTCGCCTAAAAACCTGTTTTCCGGAAATTCTGCTCGATAACCCATGCGGATTTTTGTTGTCCGCCTTGGGCCTAGAGTTGCTCTTTCAAACAAAAAAAAGAGCGAGTCGTTATCTTTAAAATTACTCGATTCTCGTTGGTCTGACTAGGTACATCACAAGATCAAATGGAGGGCGACATTGCCTTCCGAATCGAGATTGGTTCGCCTAAAAACCTGTTTTCCGGAAATTGTGCTCGATAACCCATGCGGATTTTTGTTGTCCGCCTTGGGCCTAGAGTTGCTCTTTCAAACAAAAAAAAGAGCGAGTCGTTATCTTTAAAATTACTCGATTCTCGTTGGTCTAACTAGGTACATCACAAGATCAAATGGAGGGCGACATTGCCTTCCGAATCGAGATTGGTTCGCCTAAAAACCTGTTTTCCGGAAATTCTGCTCGATAACCCATGCGGATTTTTGTTGTCCGCCTTGGGCCTAGAGTTGCTCTTTCAAACAAAAAAAAGAGCGAGTCGTTATCTTTAAAATTACTCGATTCTCGTTGGTCTGACTAGGTACATCACAAGATCAAATGGAGGGCGACATTGCCTTCCGAATCGAGATTGGTTCGCCTAAAAACCTGTTTTCCGGAAATTGTGCTCGATAACCCATGCGGATTTTTGTTGTCCGCCTTGGGCCTAGAGTTGCTCTTTCAAACAAAAAAAAGAGCGAGTCGTTATCTTTAAAATTACTCGATTCTCGTTGGTCTAACTAGGTACATCACAAGATCAAATGGAGGGCGACATTGCCTTCCAAATCGAGATTGGTTCGCCTAAAAACCTATTTTCCGGAAATTCTGCTCGATAACCCATGCGGATTTTTGTTGTCCGCCTTGGGCCTAGAGTTGCTCTTTCAAACAAAAAAAAGAGCGAGTCGTTATCTTTAAAATTACTCGATTCTCGTTGGTCTAACTAGGTACATCACAAGAACAAATGGAGGGCGACATTGCCTTCCGAATCGAGATTGGTTCGCCTAAAAACCTGTTTTCCGGAAATTGTGCTCGATAACCCATGCGGATTTTTGTTGTCCGCCTTGGGCCTAGAGTTGCTCTTTCAAACAAAAAAAAGAGCGAGTCGTTATCTTTAAAATTACTCGATTCTCGTTGGTCTAACTAGGTACATCACAAGATCAAATGGAGGGCGACATTGCCTTCCGAATCGAGATTGGTTCGCCTAAAAACCTGTTTTCCGGAAATTGTGCTCGATAACCCATGCGGATTTTTGTTGTCCGCCTTGGGCCTAGAGTTGCTCTTTCAAACAAAAAAAAGAGCGAGTCGTTATCTTTAAAATTACTCGATTCTCGTTGGTCTAACTAGGTACATCACAAGATCAAATGGAGGGCGACATTGCCTTCCGAATCGAGATTGGTTCGCCTAAAAACCTGTTTTCCGGAAATTCTGCTCGATAACCCATGCGGATTTTTGTTGTCCGCCTTGGGCCTAGAGTTGCTCTTTCAAACAAAAAAAAGAGCGAGTCGTTATCTTTAAAATTACTCGATTCTCGTTGGTCTAACTAGGTACATCACAAGATCAAATGGAGGGCGACATTGCCTTCCGAATCGAGATTGGTTCGCCTAAAAACCTGTTTTCCGGAAATTCTGCTCGATAACCCATGCGGATTTTTGTTGTCCGCCTTGGGCCTAGAGTTGCTCTTTCAAACAAAAAAAAGAGCGAGTCGTTATCTTTAAAATTACTCGATTCTCGTTGGTCTAACTAGGTACATCACAAGAACAAATGGAGGGCGACATTGCCTTCCGAATCGAGATTGGTTCGCCTAAAAACCTGTTTTCCGGAAATTCTGCTCGATAACCCATGCGGATTTTTGTTGTCCGCCTTGGGCCTAGAGTTGCTCTTTCAAACAAAAAAAGAGCGAGTCGTTATCTTTAAAATTACTCGATTCTCGTTGGTCTAACTAGGTACATCACAAGAACAAATGGAGGGCGACATTGCGTCTCGAATAGAGATTGGTTCGCCTAAAAACCTGTTTTCCGGAAATTCTGCTCGATAACCCTAGCGGATTTTTGTTGTCCGCCTTGGGCCTAGAGTTGCTCTTTCAAACAAAAAAAGAGCGAGTCGTTATCTTTAAAATTACTCGATTCTCGTTGGTCTAACTAGGTACATCACAAGATCAAATGGAGGGCGACATTGCCTTCCGAATCGAGATTGGTTCGCCTAAAAACCTGTTTTCCGGAAATTCTGCTCAATAACCCATGCGGATTTTTGTTGTCCGCCTTGGGCCTAGAGCTGCTCTTTCAAACAAAAAAAGAGCGAGTCGTTATCTTTAAAATTACTCGATTCTCGTTGGTCTAACTAGGTACATCACAAGATCAAATGGAGGGCGACATTGCCTTCCGAATCGAGATTGGTTCGCCTAAAAACCTGTTTTCCGGAAATTCTGCTCAATAACCCATGCGGATTTTTGTTGTCCGCCTTGGGCCTAGAGTTGCTCTTTCAAACAAAAAAAGAGCGAGTCGTTATCTTTAAAATTACTCGATTCTCGTTGGTCTAACTAGGTACATCACAAGATCAAATGGAGGGCGACATTGCCTTCCGAATCGAGATTGGTTCGCCTAAAAACCTGTTTTCCGGAAATTCTGCTCGATAACCCATGCGGATTTTTGTTGTCCGCCTTGGGCCTAGAGTTGCTCTTTCAAACAAAAAAAAGAGCGAGTCGTTATCTTTAAAATTACTCGATTCTGGTTGGTCTAACTAGGTACATCACAAGAACAAATGGAGGGCGACATTGCCTTCCGAATCGAGATTGGTTCGCCTAAAAACCTGTTTTCCGGAAATTCTGCTCGATAACCCTAGCGGATTTTTGTTGTCCGCCTTGAGCCTAGAGTTGCTCTTTTAAACAAAAAAAAGAGCGAGTCGTTATCTTTAAAATTACTCAATTCTCGTTGGTCTAACTAGGTACATCACAAGATCAAATGGAGGGCGACATTGCGTCTCGAATAGAGATTGGTTCGCCTAAAAACCTGTTTTCCGGAAATTCTGCTCGATAAACCATGCGGATTTTTGTTGTCCGCCTTGGGCCTAGAGTTGCCTTTCAAACAAAAAAAAAGAGCGAGTCGTTATCTTTAAAATTACTCGATTCTCGTTGGTCTAACTAGGTACATCACAAGATCAAATGGAGGGCGACATTGCCTTCCGAATCGAGATTGGTTCGCCTAAAAACCTGTTTTCCGGAAATTCTGCTCAATAACCCATGCGGATTTTTGTTGTCCGCCTTGGGCCTAGAGTTGCTCTTTCAAACAAAAAAAGAGCGAGTCGTTATCTTTAAAATTACTCGATTCTCGTTGGTCTAACTAGGTACATCACAAGATCAAATGGAGGGCGACATTGCCTTCCGAATCGAGATTGGTTCGCCTAAAAACCTGTTTTCCGGAAATTCTGCTCGATAACCCATGCGGATTTTTGTTGTCCGCCTTGGGCCTAGAGTTGCTCTTTCAAACAAAAAAAAGAGCGAGTCGTTATCTTTAAAATTACTCGATTCTGGTTGGTCTAACTAGGTACATCACAAGAACAAATGGAGGGCGACATTGCCTTCCGAATCGAGATTGGTTCGCCTAAAAACCTGTTTTCCGGAAATTCTGCTCGATAACCCTAGCGGATTTTTGTTGTCCGCCTTGAGCCTAGAGTTGCTCTTTTAAACAAAAAAAAGAGCGAGTCGTTATCTTTAAAATTACTCAATTCTCGTTGGTCTAACTAGGTACATCACAAGATCAAATGGAGGGCGACATTGCGTCTCGAATAGAGATTGGTTCGCCTAAAAACCTGTTTTCCGGAAATTCTGCTCGATAACCCTAGCGGATTTTTGTTGTCCGCCTTGGGCCTAGAGTTGCTCTTTTAAACAAAAAAAAGAGCGAGTCGTTATCTTTAAAATTACTCGATTCTCGTTGGTCTAACTAGGTACATCACAAGATCAAATGGAGGGCGACATTGCGTCTCGAATAGAGATTGGTTCGCCTAAAAACCTGTTTTCCGGAAATTCTGCTCGATAACCCATGCGGATTTTTGTTGTCCGCCTTGGGCCTAGAGTTGCTCTTTCAAACAAAAAAAAGAGCGAGTCGTTATCTTTAAAATTACTCGATTCTCGTTGGTCTAACTAGGTACATCACAAGATCAAATGGAGGGCGACATTGCGTCTCGAATAGAGATTGGTTCGCCTAAAAACCTGTTTTGCGGAAATTCTGCTCGATAACCCATGCGGATTTTTGTTGTCCGCCTTGGGCCTAGAGTTGCCTTTCAAACAAAAAAAAGAGCGAGTCGTTATCTTTAAAATTACTCGATTCTCGTTGGTCTAACTAGGTACATCACAAGATCAAATGGAGGGCGACATTGCGTCTCGAATAGAGATTGGTTCGCCTAAAAACCTGTTTTCCGGAAATTCTGCTCGATAACCCTAGCGGATTTTTGTTGTCCGCCTTGGGCCTAGAGTTGCTCTTTTAAACAAAAAAAAGAGCGAGTCGTTATCTTTAAAATTACTCGATTCTCGTTGGTCTAACTAGGTACATCACAAGATCAAATGGAGGGCGACATTGCGTCTCGAATAGAGATTGGTTCGCCTAAAAACCTGTTTTCCGGAAATTCTGCTCGATAACCCATGCGGATTTTTGTTGTCCGCCTTGGGCCTAGAGTTGCTCTTTCAAACAAAAAAAAGAGCGAGTCGTTATCTTTAAAATTACTCGATTCTCGTTGGTCTAACTAGGTACATCACAAGATCAAATGGAGGGCGACATTGCCTTCCGAATCGAGATTGGTTCGCCTAAAAACCTGTTTTCCGGAAATTCTGCTCGATAACCCATGCGGATTTTTGTTGTCCGCTTTGGGCCTAGAGTTGCTCTTTCAAACAAAAAAAAGAGCGAGTCGTTATCTTTAAAATTACTCGATTCTCGTTGGTCTAACTAGGTACATCACAAGATCAAATGGAGGGCGACATTGCGTCTCGAATAGAGATTGGTTCGCCTAAAAACCTGTTTTCCGGAAATTCTGCTCGATAACCCATGCGGATTTTTGTTGTCCGCCTTGGGCCTAGAGTTGCCCTTTCAAACAAAAAAAAGAGCGAGTCGTTATCTTTAAAATTACTCGATTCTCGTTGGTCTAACTAGGTACATGACAAGATCAAATGGAGGGCGACATTGCCTTCCGAATCGAGATTGGTTTGCCTAAAAACCTGTTTTCCGGAAATTCTGCTCGATAACCCATGCGGATTTTTGTTGTCCGCTTTGGGCCTAGAGTTGCTCTTTCAAACAAAAAAAGAGCGAGTCGTTATCTTTAAAATTACTCGATTCTCGTTGGTCTAACTAGGTACATCACAAGATCAAATGGAGGGCGACATTGCGTCTAGAATAGAGATTGGTTCGCCTAAAAACCTGTTTTCCGGAAATTCTGCTCGATAACCCTAGCGGATTTTTGTTGTCCGCCTTGGGCCTAGAGTTGCTCTTTCAAACAAAAAAAAGAGCGAGTCGTTATCTTTAAAATTACTCGATTCTCGTTGGTCTAACTAGGTACATCACAAGATCAAATGGAGGGCGACATTGCGTCTAGAATAGAGATTGGTTCGCCTAAAAACCTGTTTTCCGGAAATTCTGCTCGATAACCCATGCGGATTTTTGTTGTCCGCCTTGGGCCTAGAGTTGCTCTTTCAAACAAAAAAAAGAGCGAGTCGTTATCTTTAAAATTACTCGATTCTCGTTGGTCTAACTAGGTACATCACAAGAACAAATGGAGGGCGACATTGCCTTCCGAATCGAGATTGGTTCGCCTAAAAACCTGTTTTCCGGAAATTCCGCTCGATAACCCTAGCGGATTTTTGTTGTCCGCCTTGGGCCTAGAGTTGCTCTTTCAAACAAAAAAAAGAGCGAGTCGTTATCTTTAAAATTACTCGATTCTCGTTGGTCTAACTAGGTACATCACAAGAACAAATGGAGGGCGACATTGCCTTCCGAATCGAGATTGGTTCGCCTAAAAACCTGTTTTCCGGAAATTCTCCTCGATAACCCTAGCGGATTTTTGTTGTCCGCCTTGGGCCTAGAGTTGCTCTTTCAAACAAAAAAAAGAGCGAGTCGTTATCTTTAAAATTACTCGATTCTCGTTGGTCTAACTAGGTACATCACAAGATCAAATGGAGGGCGACATTGCCTTCCGAATCGAGATTGGTTCGCCTAAAAACCTGTTTTCCGGAAATTCTGCTCGATAACCCATGCGGATTTTTGTTGTCCGCCTTGGGCCTAGAGTTGCTCTTTCAAACAAAAAAAAGAGCGAGTCGTTATCTTTAAAATTACTCGATTCTCGTTGGTCTAACTAGGTACATCACAAGAACAAATGGAGGGCGACATTGCCTTCCGAATCGAGATTGGTTCGCCTAAAAACCTGTTTTCCGGAAATTCCGCTCGATAACCCTAGCGGATTTTTGTTGTCCGCCTTGGGCCTAGAGTTGCTCTTTCAAACAAAAAAAAGAGCGAGTCGTTATCTTTAAAATTACTCGATTCTCGTTGGTCTAACTAGGTACATCACAAGAACAAATGGAGGGCGACATTGCCTTCCGAATCGAGATTGGTTCGCCTAAAAACCTGTTTTCCGGAAATTCTGCTCGATAACCCATGCGGATTTTTGTTGTCCGCCTTGGGCCTAGAGTTGCTCTTTCAAACAAAAAAAAGAGCGAGTCGTTATCTTTAAAATTACTCGATTCTCGTTGGTCTAACTAGGTACATCACAAGAACAAATGGAGGGCGACATTGCCTTCCGAATCGAGATTGGTTCGCCTAAAAACCTGTTTTCCGGAAATTCTGCTCGATAACCCATGCGGATTTTTGTTGTCCGCCTTGGGCCTAGAGTTGCTCTTTCAAACAAAAAAAAGAGCGAGTCGTTATCTTTAAAATTACTCGATTCTCGTTGGTCTAACTAGGTACATCACAAGATCAAATGGAGGGCGACATTGCGTCTCGAATAGAGATTGGTTCGCTTAAAAACCTGTTTTCCGGAAATTCTGCTCGATAACCCATGCGGATTTTTGTTGTCCGCCTTGGGCCTAGAGTTGCTCTTTCAAACAAAAAAAAAGAGCGAGTCGTTAACTTTAAAATTACTCGATTCTCGTTGGTCTAACTAGGTACATCACAAGATCAAATGGAGGGCAACATTGCGTCTAGAATAGAGATTGGTTCGCCTAAAAACCTGTTTTCCGGAAATTCTGCTCGATAACCCATGCGGATTTTTGTTGTCCGCCTTGGGCCTAGAGTTGCTCTTTCAAACAAAAAAAGAGCGAGTCGTTATCTTTAAAATTACTCGATTCTCGTTGGTCTAACTAGATACATCACAAGAACAAATGGAGGGCGACATTGCCTTCCGAATCGAGATTGGTTCGCCTAAAAACCTGTTTTCCGGAAATTCTGCTCGATAACCCATGCGGATTTTTGTTGTCCGCCTTGGGCCTAGAGTTGCTCTTTCAAACAAAAAAAAGAGCGAGTCGTTATCTTTAAAATTACTCGATTCTCGTTGGTCTAACTAGGTACATCACAAGAACAAATGGAGGGCGACATTGCCTTCCGAATCGAGATTGGTTCGCCTAAAAACCTGTTTTCCGGAAATTCTGCTCGATAACCCATGCGGATTTTTGTTGTCCGCCTTGGGCCTAGAGTTGCTCTTTCAAACAAAAAAAAGAGCGAGTCGTTATCTTTAAAATTACTCGATTCTCGTTGGTCTAACTAGGTACATCACAAGATCAAATGGAGGGCGACATTGCGTCTCGAATAGAGATTGGTTCGCTTAAAAACCTGTTTTCCGGAAATTCTGCTCGATAACCCATGCGGATTTTTGTTGTCCGCCTTGGGCCTAGAGTTGCTCTTTCAAACAAAAAAAAGAGCGAGTCGTTATCTTTAAAATTACTCGATTCTCGTTGGTCTAACTAGGTACATCACAAGAACAAATGGAGGGCGACATTGCCTTCCGAATCGAGATTGGTTCGCCTAAAAACCTGTTTTCCGGAAATTCTGCTCGATAACCCATGCGGATTTTTGTTGTCCGCCTTGGGCCTAGAGTTGCTCTTTCAAACAAAAAAAAGAGCGAGTCGTTATCTTTAAAATTACTCGATTCTCGTTGGTCTAACTAGGTACATCACAAGATCAAATGGAGGGCGACATTGCGTCTCGAATAGAGATTGGTTCGCTTAAAAACCTGTTTTCCGGAAATTCTGCTCGATAACCCATGCGGATTTTTGTTGTCCGCCTTGGGCCTAGAGTTGCTCTTTCAAACAAAAAAAAGAGCGAGTCGTTATCTTTAAAATTACTCGATTCTCGTTGGTCTAACTAGGTACATCACAAGAGCAAATGGAGGGCGACATTGCCTTCCGAATCGAGACTGGTTCGCCTAAAAACCTGTTTTCCGGAAATTCTGCTCGATAACCCATGCGGATTTTTGTTGTCCGCCTTGGGCCTAGAGTTGCTCTTTCAAACAAAAAAAAAGAGCGAGTCGTTAACTTTAAAATTACTCGATTCTCGTTGGTCTAACTAGGTACATCACAAGATCAAATGGAGGGCGACATTGCGTCTAGAATAGAGATTGGTTCGCCTAAAAACCTGTTTTCCGGAAATTCTGCTCGATAACCCATGCGGATTTTTGTTGTCCGCCTTGGGCCTAGAGTTGCTCTTTCAAACAAAAAAAGAGCGAGTCGTTATCTTTAAAATTACTCGATTCTCGTTGGTCTAACTAGATACATCACAAGAACAAATGGAGGGCGACATTGCCTTCCGAATCGAGATTGGTTCGCCTAAAAACCTGTTTTCCGGAAATTCTGCTCGATAACCCATGCGGATTTTTGTTGTCCGCCTTGGGCCTAGAGTTGCTCTTTCAAACAAAAAAAAGAGCGAGTCGTTATCTTTAAAATTACTCGATTCTCGTTGGTCTAACTAGGTACATCACAAGAACAAATGGAGGGCGACATTGCCTTCCGAATCGAGATTGGTTCGCCTAAAAACCTGTTTTCCGGAAATTCTGCTCGATAACCCATGCGGATTTTTGTTGTCCGCCTTGGGCCTAGAGTTGCTCTTTCAAACAAAAAAAAGAGCGAGTCGTTATCTTTAAAATTACTCGATTCTCGTTGGTCTAACTTGGTACATCACGAGATCAAATGGAGGGCGACATTGCCTTCCGAATTGAGCTTGGTTCGCCTAAAAACCTGTTTTCCGGAAATTGTGCTCGATAACCCATGCGGATTTTTGTTGTCCGCCTTGGGCCTAGAGTTGCTCTTTCAAACAAAAAAAAGAGCGAGTCGTTATCTTTAAAATTACTCGATTCTCGTTGGTCTAACTAGGTACATCACAAGAGCAAATGGAGGGCGACATTGCCTTCCGAATCGAGATTGGTTCGCCTAAAAACCTGTTTTCCGGAAATTCTGCTCGATAACCCATGCGGATTTTTGTTGTCCGCCTTGGGCCTAGAGTTGCTCTTTCAAACAAAAAAAAAGAGCGAGTCGTTATCTTTAAAATTACTCGATTCTCGTTGGTCTAACTAGGTACATCACAAGATCAAATGGAGGGCGACATTGCGTCTAGAATAGAGATTGGTTCGCCTAAAAACCTGTTTTCCGGAAATTCTGCTCGATAACCCATGCGGATTTTTGTTGTCCGCCTTGGGCCTAGAGTTGCTCTTTCAAACAAAAAAAGAGCGAGTCGTTATCTTTAAAATTACTCGATTCTCGTTGGTCTAACTAGATACATCACAAGAACAAATGGAGGGCGACATTGCCTTCCGAATCGAGATTGGTTCGCCTAAAAACCTGTTTTCCGGAAATTCTGCTCGATAACCCATGCGGATTTTTGTTGTCCGCCTTGGGCCTAGAGTTGCTCTTTCAAACAAAAAAAAGAGCGAGTCGTTATCTTTAAAATTACTCGATTCTCGTTGGTCTAACTAGGTACATCACAAGATCAAATGGAGGGCGACATTGCGTCTAGAATAGAGATTGGTTCGCCTAAAAACCTGTTTTCCGGAAATTCTGCTCGATAACCCATGCGGATTTTTGTTGTCCGCCTTGGGCCTAGAGTTGCTCTTTCAAACAAAAAAAGAGCGAGTCGTTATCTTTAAAATTACTCGATTCTCGTTGGTCTAACTAGATACATCACAAGAACAAATGGAGGGCGACATTGCCTTCCGAATCGAGATTGGTTCGCCTAAAAACCTGTTTTCCGGAAATTCTGCTCGATAACCCATGCGGATTTTTGTTGTCCGCCTTGGGCCTAGAGTTGCTCTTTCAAACAAAAAAAAGAGCGAGTCGTTATCTTTAAAATTACTCGATTCTCGTTGGTCTAACTAGGTACATCACAAGAACAAATGGAGGGCGACATTGCCTTCCGAATCGAGATTGGTTCGCCTAAAAACCTGTTTTCCGGAAATTCTGCTCGATAACCCATGCGGATTTTTGTTGTCCGCCTTGGGCCTAGAGTTGCTCTTTCAAACAAAAAAAAGAGCGAGTCGTTATCTTTAAAATTACTCGATTCTCGTTGGTCTAACTTGGTACATCACGAGATCAAATGGAGGGCGACATTGCCTTCCGAATTGAGCTTGGTTCGCCTAAAAACCTGTTTTCCGGAAATTGTGCTCGATAACCCATGCGGATTTTTGTTGTCCGCCTTGGGCCTAGAGTTGCTCTTTCAAACAAAAAAAAGAGCGAGTCGTTATCTTTAAAATTACTCGATTCTCGTTGGTCTAACTAGGTACATCACAAGAGCAAATGGAGGGCGACATTGCCTTCCGAATCGAGATTGGTTCGCCTAAAAACCTGTTTTCCGGAAATTCTGCTCGATAACCCATGCGGATTTTTGTTGTCCGCCTTGGGCCTAGAGTTGCTCTTTCAAACAAAAAAAAAGAGCGAGTCGTTATCTTTAAAATTACTCGATTCTCGTTGGTCTAACTAGGTACATCACAAGATCAAATGGAGGGCGACATTGCGTCTAGAATAGAGATTGGTTCGCCTAAAAACCTGTTTTCCGGAAATTCTGCTCGATAACCCATGCGGATTTTTGTTGTCCGCCTTGGGCCTAGAGTTGCTCTTTCAAACAAAAAAAGAGCGAGTCGTTATCTTTAAAATTACTCGATTCTCGTTGGTCTAACTAGATACATCACAAGAACAAATGGAGGGCGACATTGCCTTCCGAATCGAGATTGGTTCGCCTAAAAACCTGTTTTCCGGAAATTCTGCTCGATAACCCATGCGGATTTTTGTTGTCCGCCTTGGGCCTAGAGTTGCTCTTTCAAACAAAAAAAAGAGCGAGTCGTTATCTTTAAAATTACTCGATTCTCGTTGGTCTAACTAGGTACATCACAAGAACAAATGGAGGGCGACATTGCCTTCCGAATCGAGATTGGTTCGCCTAAAAACCTGTTTTCCGGAAATTCTGCTCGATAACCCATGCGGATTTTTGTTGTCCGCCTTGGGCCTAGAGTTGCTCTTTCAAACAAAAAAAAGAGCGAGTCGTTATCTTTAAAATTACTCGATTCTCGTTGGTCTAACTTGGTACATCACGAGATCAAATGGAGGGCGACATTGCCTTCCGAATTGAGCTTGGTTCGCCTAAAAACCTGTTTTCCGGAAATTGTGCTCGATAACCCAAGCGGATTTTTGTTGTCCGCCTTGGGCCTAGAGTTGCTCTTTCAAACAAAAAAAAGAGCGAGTCGTTATCTTTAAAATTACTCGATTCTGGTTGGTCTAACTTGGTACATCACGAGATCAAATGGAGGGCGACATTGCCTTCCGAATCGAGCTTGGTTCGCCTAAAAACCTGTTTTCCGGAAATTCTGCTCGATAACCCATGCGGATTTTTGTTGTCCGCCTTGGGCCTAGAGTTGCTCTTTCAAACAAAAAAAAGAGCGAGTCGTTATCTTTAAAATTATTCGATTCTCGTTGGTCTAACTAGGTACATCACAAGATCAAATGGAGGGCGACATTGCGTCTCGAATAGAGATTGGTTCGCCTAAAAACCTGTTTTCCGGAAATTCTGCTCGATAACCCATGCGGATTTTTGTTGTCCGCCTTGGGCCTAGAGTTGCTCTTTCAAACAAAAAAAGAGCGAGTCGTTATCTTTAAAATTACTCGATTCTCGTTGGTCTAACTAGGTACATCACAAGAACAAATGGAGGGCGACATTGCCTTCCGAATCGAGATTGGTTCGCCTAAAAACCTGTTTTCCGGAAATTCTGCTCGATAACCCATGCGGATTTTTGTTGTCCGCCTTGGGCCTAGAGTTGCTCTTTCAAACAAAAAAAAAGAGCGAGTCGTTATCTTTAAAATTACTCGATTCTCGTTGGTCTAACTAGGTACATCACAAGAACAAATGGAGGGCGACATTGCCTTCCGAATCGAGATTGGTTCGCCTAAAAACCTGTTTTCCGGAAATTCTGCTCGATAACCCATGCGGATTTTTGTTGTCCGCCTTGGGCCTAGAGTTGCTCTTTCAAACAAAAAAAAGAGCGAGTCGTTATCTTTAAAATTACTCGATTCTGGTTGGTCTAACTTGGTACATCACGAGATCAAATGGAGGGCGACATTGCGTCTCGAATCGAGATTGGTTCGCCTAAAAACCTGTTTTCCGGAAATTCTGCTCGATAACCCATGCGGATTTTTGTTGTCCGCCTTGGGCCTAGAGTTGCTCTTTCAAACAAAAAAAAGAGCGAGTCGTTATCTTTAAAATTACTCGATTCTCGTTGGTCTAACTTGGTACATCACGAGATCAAATGGAGGGCGACATTGCCTTCCGAATTGAGCTTGGTTCGCCTAAAAACCTGTTTTCCGGAAATTGTGCTCGATAACCCAAGCGGATTTTTGTTGTCCGCCTTGGGCCTAGAGTTGCTCTTTCAAACAAAAAAAAGAGCGAGTCGTTATCTTTAAAATTACTCGATTCTGGTTGGTCTAACTTGGTACATCACGAGATCAAATGGAGGGCGACATTGCCTTCCGAATCGAGCTTGGTTCGCCTAAAAACCTGTTTTCCGGAAACTCTGCCCGATAACCCTAGCGGATTTTTGTTGTCCGTCTTGGGCCTAGAGTTGCTCTTTTAAACAAAAAAAAGAGCGAGTCGTTATCTTTAAAATTACTCGATTCTCGTTGGTCTAACTAGGTACATCACAAGATCAAATGGAGGGCGACATTGCGTCTCGAATAGAGATTGGTTCGCCTAAAAACCTGTTTTCCGGAAATTCTGCTCGATAACCCATGCGGATTTTTGTTGTCCGCCTTGGGCCTAGAGTTGCTCTTTCAAACAAAAAAAAGAGCGAGTCGTTATCTTTAAAATTACTCGATTCTCGTTGGTCTAACTAGGTACATCACAAGATCAAATGGAGGGCGACATTGCGTCTCGAATAGAGATTGGTTCGCCTAAAAACCTGTTTTCCGGAAATTCTGCTCGATAACCCATGCGGATTTTTGTTGTCCGTCTTGGGCCTAGAGTTGCTCTTTTAAACAAAAAAAAGAGCGAGTCGTTATCTTTAAAATTACTCGATTCTCGTTGGTCTAACTAGGTACATCACAAGAACAAATGGAGGGCGACATTGCGTCTAGAATAGAGATTGGTTCGCCTAAAAACCTGTTTTCCGGAAATTCTGCTCGATAACCCATGCGGATTTTTGTTGTCCGCCTTGGGCCTAGAGTTGCTCTTTCAAACAAAAAAAAGAGCGAGTCGTTATCTTTAAAATTACTCGATTCTCGTTGGTCTAACTAGGTACATCACAAGAACAAATGGAGGGCGACATTGCCTTCCGAATCGAGATTGGTTCGCCTAAAAACCTGTTTTCCGGAAATTCTGCTCGATAACCCTAGCGGATTTTTGTTGTCCGCCTTGCGCCTAGAGTTGCTCTTTCAAACAAAAAAAAGAGCGAGTCGTTATCTTTAAAATTACTCGATTCTCGTTGGTCTAACTAGGTACATCACAAGAACAAATGGAGGGCGACATTGCCTTCCGAATCGAGATTGGTTCGCCTAAAAACCTGTTTTCCGGAAATTCTGCTCGATAACCCATGCGGATTTTTGTTGTCCGCCTTGGGCCTAGAGTTGCTCTTTCAAACAAAAAAAAGAGCGAGTCGTTATCTTTAAAATTACTCGATTCTCGTTGGTCTAACTAGGTACATCACAAGAACAAATGGAGGGCGACATTGCCTTCCGAATCGAGATTGGTTCGCCTAAAAACCTGTTTTCCGGAAATTCTGCTCGGGAACCCATGCGGATTTTTGTTGTCCGCCTTGGGCCTAGAGTTGCTCTTTCAAACAAAAAAAAGAGCGAGTCGTTATCTTTAAAATTACTCGATTCTCGTTGGTCTAACTAGGTACATCACAAGATCAAATGGAGGGCGACATTGCGTCTCGAATAGAGATTGGTTCGCCTAAAAACCTGTTTTCCGGAAATTCTGCTCGATAACCCATGCGGATTTTTGTTGTCCGTCTTGGGCCTAGAGTTGCCCTTTCAAACAAAAAAAGAGCGAGTCGTTATCTTTAAAATTACTCGATTCTCGTTGGTCTAACTAGGTACATCACAAGAACAAATGGAGGGCGACATTGCCTTCCGAATCGAGATTGGTTCGCCTAAAAACCTGTTTTCCGGAAATTCTGCTCGATAACCCTAGCGGATTTTTGTTGTCCGCCTTGGGCCTAGAGTTGCTCTTTCAAACAAAAAAAAGAGCGAGTCGTTATCTTTAAAATTACTCGATTCTCGTTGGTCTAACTAGGTACATCACAAGATCAAATGGAGGGCGACATTGCCTTCCGAATCAAGATTGGTTCGCCTAAAAACCTGTTTTCCGGAAATTCTGCTCGATAACCCATGCGGATTTTTGTTGTCCGCCTTGGGCCTAGAGTTGCTCTTTCAAACAAAAAAAAGAGCGAGTCGTTATCTTTAAAATTACTCGATTCTCGTTGGTCTAACTAGGTACATCACAAGATCAAATGGAGGGCGACATTGCGTCTCGAATAGAGATTGGTTCGCCTAAAAACCTGTTTTCCGGAAATTCTGCTCGATAACCCATGCGGATTTTTGTTGTCCGCCTTGGGCCTAGAGTTGCTCTTTCAAACAAAAAAAAGAGCGAGTCGTTATCTTTAAAATTACTCGATTCTCGTTGGTCTAACTAGGTACATCACAAGAACAAATGGAGGGCGACATTGCCTTCCGAATCGAGATTGGTTCGCCTAAAAACCTGTTTTCCGGAAATTCTGCTCGATAACCCTAGCGGATTTTTGTTGTCCGCCTTGGGCCTAGAGTTGCTCTTTCAAACAAAAAAAAGAGCGAGTCGTTATCTTTAAAATTACTCGATTCTCGTTGGTCTAACTAGGTACATCACAAGAACAAATGGAGGGCGACATTGCCTTCCGAATCGAGATTGGTTCGCCTAAAAACCTGTTTTCCGGAAATTCTGCTCGATAACCCATGCGGATTTTTGTTGTCCGCCTTGGGCCTAGAGTTGCTCTTTCAAACAAAAAAAGAGCGAGTCGTTATCTTTAAAATTACTCGATTCTCGTTGGTCTAACTAGGTACATCACAAGATCAAATGGAGGGCGACATTGCGTCTCGAATAGAGATTGGTTCGCCTAAAAACCTGTTTTCCGGAAATTCTGCTCGATAACCCATGCGGATTTTTGTTGTCCGCCTTGGGCCTAGAGTTGCTCTTTCAAACAAAAAAAAGAGCGAGTCGTTATCTTTAAAATTACTCGATTCTCGTTGGTCTAACTAGGTACATCACAAGAACAAATGGAGGGCGACATTGCCTTCCGAATCGAGATTGGTTCGCCTAAAAACCTGTTTTCCGGAAATTCTGCTCGATAACCCTAGCGGATTTTTGTTGTCCGCCTTGGGCCTAGAGTTGCTCTTTCAAACAAAAAAAAGAGCGAGTCGTTATCTTTAAAATTACTCGATTCTCGTTGGTCTAACTAGGTACATCACAAGATCAAATGGAGGGCGACATTGCCTTCCGAATCAAGATTGGTTCGCCTAAAAACCTGTTTTCCGGAAATTCTGCTCGATAACCCATGCGGATTTTTGTTGTCCGCCTTGGGCCTAGAGTTGCTCTTTCAAACAAAAAAAAGAGCGAGTCGTTATCTTTAAAATTACTCGATTCTCGTTGGTCTAACTAGGTACATCACAAGATCAAATGGAGGGCGACATTGCGTCTCGAATAGAGATTGGTTCGCCTAAAAACCTGTTTTCCGGAAATTCTGCTCGATAACCCATGCGGATTTTTGTTGTCCGCCTTGGGCCTAGAGTTGCTCTTTCAAACAAAAAAAAGAGCGAGTCGTTATCTTTAAAATTACTCGATTCTCGTTGGTCTAACTAGGTACATCACAAGAACAAATGGAGGGCGACATTGCCTTCCGAATCGAGATTGGTTCGCCTAAAAACCTGTTTTCCGGAAATTCTGCTCGATAACCCTAGCGGATTTTTGTTGTCCGCCTTGGGCCTAGAGTTGCTCTTTCAAACAAAAAAAAGAGCGAGTCGTTATCTTTAAAATTACTCGATTCTCGTTGGTCTAACTAGGTACATCACAAGAACAAATGGAGGGCGACATTGCCTTCCGAATCGAGATTGGTTCGCCTAAAAACCTGTTTTCCGGAAATTCTGCTCGATAACCCATGCGGATTTTTGTTGTCCGCCTTGGGCCTAGAGTTGCTCTTTCAAACAAAAAAAAGAGCGAGTCGTTATCTTTAAAATTACTCGATTCTCGTTGGTCTAACTAGGTACATCACAAGATCAAATGGAGGGCGACATTGCGTCTAGAATAGAGATTGGTTCGCCTAAAAACCTGTTTTCCGGAAATTCTGCTCGATAACCCATGCGGATTTTTGTTGTCCGCCTTGGGCCTAGAGTTGCTCTTTCAAACAAAAAAAAGAGCGAGTCGTTATCTTTAAAATTACTCGATTCTCGTTGGTCTAACTAGGTACATCACAAGAACAAATGGAGGGCGACATTGCCTTCCGAATCGAGATCGGTTCGCCTAAAAACCTGTTTTCCGGAAATTCTGCTCGATAACCCTAGCGGATTTTTGTTGTCCGCCTTGCGCCTAGAGTTGCTCTTTCAAACAAAAAAAAGAGCGAGTCGTTATCTTTAAAATTACTCGATTCTCGTTGGTCTAACTAGGTACATCACAAGAACAAATGGAGGGCGACATTGCCTTCCGAATCGAGATTGGTTCGCCTAAAAACCTGTTTTCCGGAAATTCTGCTCGATAACCCATGCGGATTTTTGTTGTCCGCCTTGCGCCTAGAGTTGCTCTTTCAAACAAAAAAAAGAGCGAGTCGTTATCTTTAAAATTACTCGATTCTCGTTGGTCTAACTAGGTACATCACAAGAACAAATGGAGGGCGACATTGCCTTCCGAATCGAGATTGGTTCGCCTAAAAACCTGTTTTCCGGAAATTCTGCTCGATAACCCATGCGGATATTCGTTGTCCGCCTTGGGCCTAGAGTTGCTCTTTCAAACAAAAAAAAGAGCGAGTCGTTATCTTTAAAATTACTCGATTCTCGTTGGTCTAACTTGGTACATCACGAGATCAAATGGAGGGCGACATTGCCTTCCGAATCGAGCTTGGTTCGCCTAAAAACCTGTTTTCCGGAAACTCTGCTCGATAACCCTAGCGGATTTTTGTTGTCCGCCTTGGGCCTAGAGTTGCTCTTTCAAACAAAAAAAAGAGCGAGTCGTTATCTTTAAAATTACTCGATTCTGGTTGGTCTAACTTGGTACATCGCGAGATCAAATGGAGGGCGACATTGCCTTCCGAATCGAGCTTGGTTCGCTTAAAAACCTGTTTTCCGGAAATTGTGCTCGATAACCCATGCGGATTTTTGTTGTCCGCCTTGGGCCTAGAGTTGCTCTTTCAAACAAAAAAAAGAGCGAGTCGTTATCTTTAAAATTACTCGATTCTGGTTGGTCTAACTTGGTACATCACGAGATCAAATGGAGGGCGACATTGCCTTCCGAATCGAGCTTGGTTCGCCTAAAAACCTGTTTTCCGGAAACTCTGCTCGATAACCCTAGCGGATTTTTGTTGTCCGTCTTGGGCCTAGAGTTGCTCTTTTAAACAAAAAAAAGAGCGAGTCGTTATCTTTAAAATTACTCGATTCTCGTTGGTCTAACTAGGTACATCACAAGATCAAATGGAGGGCGACATTGCGTCTCGAATAGAGATTGGTTCGCCTAAAAACCTGTTTTCCGGAAATTCTGCTCGATAACCCATGCGGATTTTTGTTGTCCGCCTTGGGCCTAGAGTTGTTCTTTCAAACAAAAAAAAGAGCGAGTCGTTATCTTTAAAATTACTCGATTCTCGTTGGTCTAACTAGGTACATCACAAGAACAAATGGAGGGCGACATTGCCTTCCGAATCGAGATTGGTTCGCCTAAAAACCTGTTTTCCGGAAATTCTGCTCGATAACCCATGCGGATTTTTGTTGTCCGCCTTGGGCCTAGAGTTGCTCTTTTAAACAAAAAAAAGAGCGAGTCGTTATCTTTAAAATTACTCGATTCTCGTTGGTCTAACTAGGTACATCACAAGATCAAATGGAGGGCGACATTGCGTCTAGAATAGAGATTGGTTCGCCTAAAAACCTGTTTTCCGGAAATTCTGCTCGATAACCCATGCGGATTTTTGTTGTCCGCCTTGGGCCTAGAGTTGCTCTTTCAAACAAAAAAAAGAGCGAGTCGTTATCTTTAAAATTACTCGATTCTCGTTGGTCTAACTAGGTACATCACAAGAACAAATGGAGGGCGACATTGCCTTCCGAATCGAGATTGGTTCGCCTAAAAACCTGTTTTCCGGAAATTCTGCTCGATAACCCATGCGGATTTTTGTTGTCCGCCTTGGGCCTAGAGTTGCTCTTTCAAACAAAAAAAAAGAGCGAGTCGTTATCTTTAAAATTACTCGATTCTGGTTGGTCTAACTAGGTACATCACAAGAACAAATGGAGGGCGACATTGCCTTCCGAATCGAGATTGGTTCGCCTAAAAACCTGTTTTCCGGAAATTCTGCTCGATAACCCATGCGGATTTTTGTTGTCCGCCTTGGGCCTAGAGTTGCTCTTTCAAACAAAAAAAAGAGCGAGTCGTTATCTTTAAAATTACTCGATTCTCGTTGGTCTAACTAGGTACATCACAAGATCAAATGGAGGGCGACATTGCGTCTAGAATAGAGATTGGTTCGCCTAAAAACCTGTTTTCCGGAAATTCTGCTCGATAACCCATGCGGATTTTTGTTGTCCGCCTTGGGCCTAGAGTTGCTCTTTCAAACAAAAAAAAGAGCGAGTCGTTATCTTTAAAATTACTCGATTCTCGTTGGTCTAACTAGGTACATCACAAGAACAAATGGAGGGCGACATTGCCTTCCGAATCGAGATTGGTTCGCCTAAAAACCTGTTTTCCGGAAATTCTGCTCGATAACCCATGCGGATTTTTGTTGTCCGCCTTGCGCCTAGAGTTGCTCTTTCAAACAAAAAAAAGAGCGAGTCGTTATCTTTAAAATTACTCGATTCTCGTTGGTCTAACTAGGTACATCACAAGAACAAATGGAGGGCGACATTGCCTTCCGAATCGAGATTGGTTCGCCTAAAAACCTGTTTTCCGGAAATTCTGCTCGATAACCCATGCGGATATTCGTTGTCCGCCTTGGGCCTAGAGTTGCTCTTTCAAACAAAAAAAAGAGCGAGTCGTTATCTTTAAAATTACTCGATTCTCGTTGGTCTAACTTGGTACATCACGAGATCAAATGGAGGGCGACATTGCCTTCCGAATTGAGCTTGGTTCGCCTAAAAACCTGTTTTCCGGAAATTGTGCTCGATAACCCAAGCGGATTTTTGTTGTCCGCCTTGGGCCTAGAGTTGCTCTTTCAAACAAAAAAAAGAGCGAGTCGTTATCTTTAAAATTACTCGATTCTGGTTGGTCTAACTTGGTACATCGCGAGATCAAATGGAGGGCGACATTGCCTTCCGAATCGAGCTGTGTTCGCCTAAAAACCTGTTTTCCGGAAATTGTGCTCGATAACCCATGCGGATTTTTGTTGTCCGCCTTGGGCCTAGAGTTGCTCTTTCAAACAAAAAAAAAGAGCGAGTCGTTATCTTTAAAATTACTCGATTCTCGTTGGTCTAACTTGGTACATCACGAGATCAAATGGAGGGCGACATTGCCTTCCGAATTGAGCTTGGTTCGCCTAAAAACCTGTTTTCCGGAAATTGTGCTCGATAACCCAAGCGGATTTTTGTTGTCCGCCTTGGGCCTAGAGTTGCTCTTTTAAACAAAAAAAAGAGCGAGTCGTTATCTTTAAAATTACTCGATTCTCGTTGGTCTAACTAGGTACATCACAAGATCAAATGGAGGGCGACATTGCGTCTCGAATAGAGATTGGTTCGCCTAAAAACCTGTTTTCCGGAAATTGTGATCGATAACCCATGCGGATTTTTGTTGTCCGCCTTGGGCCTAGAGTTGCTCTTTCAAACAAAAAAAAGAGCGAGTCGTTATCTTTAAAATTACTCGATTCTGGTTGGTCTAACTTGGTACATCACGAGATCAAATGGAGGGCGACATTGCCTTCCGAATCGAGCTTGGTTCGCCTAAAAACCTGTTCTCCGGCAACTCTGCTCGATAACCCTAGCGGATTTTTGTTGTCCGTCTTGGGCCTAGAGTTGCTCTTTTAAACAAAAAAAAGAGCGAGTCGTTATCTTTAAAATTACTCGATTCTCGTTGGTCTAACTAGGTACATCACAAGATCAAATGGAGGGCGACATTGCGTCTCGAATAGAGATTGGTTCGCCTAAAAACCTGTTTTCCGGAAATTCTGCTCGATAACCCATGCGGATTTTTGTTGTCCGCCTTGGGCCTAGAGTTGCTCTTTCAAACAAAAAAAAGAGCGAGTCGTTATCTTTAAAATTACTCGATTCTCGTTGGTCTAACTAGGTACATCACAAGAACAAATGGAGGGCGACATTGCCTTCCGAATCGAGATTGGTTCGCCTAAAAACCTGTTTTCCGGAAATTCTGCTCGATAACCCATGCGGATTTTTGTTGTCCGCCTTGGGCCTAGAGTTGTTCTTTCAAACAAAAAAAAGAGCGAGTCGTTATCTTTAAAATTACTCGATTCTCGTTGGTCTAACTAGGTACATCACAAGAACAAATGGAGGGCGACATTGCCTTCCGAATCGAGATTGGTTCGCCTAAAAACCTGTTTTCCGGAAATTCTGCTCGATAACCCATGCGGATTTTTGTTGTCCGCCTTGGGCCTAGAGTTGCTCTTTTAAACAAAAAAAAGAGCGAGTCGTTATCTTTAAAATTACTCGATTCTCGTTGGTCTAACTAGGTACATCACAAGATCAAATGGAGGGCGACATTGCGTCTAGAATAGAGATTGGTTCGCCTAAAAACCTGTTTTCCGGAAATTCTGCTCGATAACCCATGCGGGTTTTATTTGTCCGCCTTGGGCCTAGAGTTGCTCTTTCAAACAAAAAAAAGAGCGAGTCGTTATCTTTAAAATTACTCGATTCTCGTTGGTCTAACTAGGTACATCACAAGAACAAATGGAGGGCGACATTGCCTTCCGAATCGAGATTGGTTCGCCTAAAAACCTGTTTTCCGGAAATTCTGCTCGATAACCCATGCGGATTTTTGTTGTCCGCCTTGGGCCTAGAGTTGCTCTTTCAAACAAAAAAAAGAGCGAGTCGTTATCTTTAAAATTACTCGATTCTCGTTGGTCTAACTAGGTACATCACAAGAACAAATGGAGGGCGACATTGCCTTCCGAATCGAGATTGGTTCGCCTAAAAACCTGTTTTCCGGAAATTCTGCTCGATAACCCATGCGGATTTTTGTTGTCCGCCTTGGGCCTAGAGTTGCTCTTTCAAACAAAAAAAAGAGCGAGTCGTTATCTTTAAAATTACTCGATTCTGGTTGGTCTAACTTGGTACATCGCGAGATCGAATGGAGGGCGACATTGCCTTCCGAATCGAGCTTGGTTCGCCTAAAAACCTGTTTTCCGGAAATTGTGCTCGATAACCCATGCGGATTTTTGTTGTCCGCCTTGGGCCTAGAGTTGCTCTTTCAAACAAAAAAAAGAGCGAGTCGTTATCTTTAAAATTACTCGATTCTGGTTGGTCTAACTAGGTACATCACAAGAACAAATGGAGGGCGACATTGCGTCTCGAATAGAGATTGGTTCGCCTAAAAACCTGTTTTCCGGAAATTCTGCTCGATAACCCATGCGGATTTTTGTTGTCCGCCTTGGGCCTAGAGTTGCTCTTTCAAACAAAAAAAAGAGCGAGTCGTTATCTTTAAAATTACTCGATTCTGGTTGGTCTAACTTGGTACATCACGAGATCAAATGGAGGGCGACATTGCCTTCCGAATCGAGCTTGGTTCGCCTAAAAACCTGTTTTCCGGAAACTCTGCTCGATAACCCTAGCGGATTTTTGTTGTCCGTCTTGGGCCTAGAGTTGCTCTTTTAAACAAAAAAAAGAGCGAGTCGTTATCTTTAAAATTACTCGATTCTCGTTGGTCTAACTAGGTACATCACAAGATCAAATGGAGGGCGACATTGCGTCTCGAATAGAGATTGGTTCGCCTAAAAACCTGTTTTCCGGAAATTCTGCTCGATAACCCATGCGGATTTTTGTTGTCCGCCTTGGGCCTAGAGTTGCTCTTTCAAACAAAAAAAAGAGCGAGTCGTTATCTTTAAAATTACTCGATTCTCGTTGGTCTAACTAGGTACATCACAAGAACAAATGGAGGGCGACATTGCCTTCCGAATCGAGATTGGTTCGCCTAAAAACCTGTTTTCCGGAAATTCTGCTCGATAACCCATGCGGATTTTTGTTGTCCGCCTTGGGCCTAGAGTTGCTCTTTCAAACAAAAAAAAGAGCGAGTCGTTATCTTTAAAATTACTCGATTCTCGTTGGTCTAACTAGGTACATCACAAGATCAAATGGAGGGCGACATTGCGTATCGAATAGAGATTGGTTCGCCTAAAAACCTGTTTTCCGGAAATTCTGCTCGATAACCCATGCGGATTTTTGTTGTCCGCCTTGGGCCTAGAGTTGCTCTTTCAAACAAAAAAAAGAGCGAGTCGTTATCTTTAAAATTACTCGATTCTCGTTGGTCTAACTAGGTACATCACAAGAACAAATGGAGGGCGACATTGCCTTCCGAATCGAGATTGGTTCGCCTAAAAACCTGTTTTCCGGAAATTCTGCTCGATAACCCATGCGGATTTTTGTTGTCCGCCTTGGGCCTAGAGTTGCTCTTTCAAACAAAAAAAAGAGCGAGTCGTTATCTTTAAAATTACTCGATTCTGGTTGGTCTAACTAGGTACATCACAAGAACAAATGGAGGGCGACATTGCCTTCCGAATCGAGATTGGTTCGCCTAAAAACCTGTTTTCCGGAAATTCTGCTCGATAACCCATGCGGATTTTTGTTGTCCGCCTTGGGCCTAGAGTTGCTCTTTCAAACAAAAAAAAGAGCGAGTCGTTATCTTTAAAATTACTCGATTCTCGTTGGTCTAACTAGGTACATCACAAGAACAAATGGAGGGCGACATTGCCTTCCGAATCGAGATTGGTTCGCCTAAAAACCTGTTTTCCGGAAATTCTGCTCGATAACCCATGCAGATTTTTGTTGTCCGCCTTGGGCCTAGAGTTGCTCTTTCAAACAAAAAAAAGAGCGAGTCGTTATCTTTAAAATTACTCGATTCTCGTTGGTCTAACTAGGTACATCACAAGAACAAATGGAGGGCGACATTGCCTTCCGAATCGAGATTGGTTCGCCTAAAAACCTGTTTTCCGGAAATTCTGCTCGATAACCCATGCGGATTTTTGTTGTCCGCCTTGGGCCTAGAGTTGCTCTTTCAAACAAAAAAAAGAGCGAGTCGTTATCTTTAAAATTACTCGATTCTCGTTGGTCTAACTAGGTACATCACAAGAACAAATGGAGGGCGACATTGCCTTCCGAATCGAGATTGGTTCGCCTAAAAACCTGTTTTCCGGAAATTCTGCTCGATAACCCATGCGGATTTTTGTTGTCCGCCTTGGGCCTAGAGTTGCTCTTTCAAACAAAACAAAGAGCGAGTCGTTATCTTTAAAATTACTCGATTCTGGTTGGTCTAACTAGGTACATCACAAGAACAAATGGAGGGCGACATTGCCTTCCGAATCGAGATTGGTTCGCCTAAAAACCTGTTTTCCGGAAATTCTGCTCGATAACCCATGCGGATTTTTGTTGTCCGCCTTGGGCCTAGAGTTGCTCTTTCAAACAAAAAAAAGAGCGAGTCGTTATCTTTAAAATTACTCGATTCTGGTTGGTCTAACTAGGTACATCACAAGAACAAATGGAGGGCGACATTGCCTTCCGAATCGAGCTTGGTTCGCCTAAAAACCTGTTTTCCGGAAATTGTGCTCGATAACCCATGCGGATTTTTGTTGTCCGCCTTGGGCCTAGAGTTGCTCTTTCAAACAAAAAAAAGAGCGAGTCGTTATCTTTAAAATTACTCGATTCTCGTTGGTCTAACTTGGTACATCACAAGAACAAATGGAGGGCGACATTGCCTTCCGAATCGAGATTGGTTCGCATAAAAACCTGTTTTCCGGAAATTCTGCTCGATAACCCATGCGGATTTTTGTTGTCCGCCTTGGGCCTAGAGTTGCTCTTTCAAACAAAAAAAAGAGCGAGTCGTTATCTTTAAAATTACTCGATTCTGGTTGGTCTAACTTGGTACATCACGAGATCAAATGGAGGGCGACATTGCGTCTCGAATCGAGATTGGTTCGCCTAAAAACCTGTTTTCCGGAAATTCTGCTCGATAACCCATGCGGATTTTTGTTGTCCGCCTTGGGCCTAGAGTTGCTCTTTCAAACAAAAAAAAGAGCGAGTCGTTATCTTTAAAATTACTCGATTCTCGTTGGTCTAACTAGGTACATCACAAGAACAAATGGAGGGCGACATTGCCTTCCGAATCGAGATTGGTTCGCCTAAAAACCTGTTTTCCGGAAATTCTGCTCGATAACCCATGCGGATTTTTGTTGTCCGCCTTGGGCCTAGAGTTGCTCTTTCAAACAAAAAAAAGAGCGAGTCGTTATCTTTAAAATTACTAGATTCTCGTTGGTCTAACTTGGTACATCACGAGAACAAATGGAGGGCGACATTGCCTTCCGAATCGAGATTGGTTCGCCTAAAAACCTGTTTTCCGGAAATTCTGCTCGATAACCCATGCGGATTTTTGTTGTCCGCCTTGGGCCTAGAGTTGCTCTTTCAAACAAAAAAAAGAGCGAGTCGTTATCTTTAAAATTACTCGATTCTCGTTGGTCTAACTAGGTACATCACAAGATCAAATGGAGGGCGACATTGCGTCTCGAATAGAGATTGGTTCGCCTAAAAACCTGTTTTCCGGAAATTCTGCTCGATAACCCATGCGGATTTTTGTTGTCCGCCTTGGGCCTAGAGTTGCTCTTTCAAACAAAAAAAAGAGCGAGTCGTTATCTTTAAAATTACTCGATTCTCGTTGGTCTAACTAGGTACATCACAAGAACAAATGGAGGGCGACATTGCCTTCCGAATCGAGATTGGTTCGCCTAAAAACCTGTTTTCCGGAAATTCTGCTCGATAACCCATGCGGATTTTTGTTGTCCGCCTTGGGCCTAGAGTTGCTCTTTCAAACAAAAAAAGAGCGAGTCGTTATCTTTAAAATTACTCGATTCTGGTTGGTCTAACTTGGTACATCACGAGATCAAATGGAGGGCGACATTGCGTCTCGAATCGAGATTGGTTCGCCTAAAAACCTGTTTTCCGGAAATTCTGCTCGATAACCCATGCGGATTTTTGTTGTCCGCCTTGGGCCTAGAGTTGCTCTTTCAAACAAAAAAAAGAGCGAGTCGTTATCTTTAAAATTACTCGATTCTCGTTGGTCTAACTAGGTACATCACAAGAACAAATGGAGGGCGACATTGCCTTCCGAATCGAGATTGGTTCGCCTAAAAACCTGTTTTCCGGAAATTCTGCTCGATAACCCTAGCGGATTTTTGTTGTCCGCCTTGGGCCTAGAGTTGCTCTTTCAAACAAAAAAAAGAGCGAGTCGTTATCTTTAAAATTACTAGATTCTCGTTGGTCTAACTTGGTACATCACGAGAACAAATGGAGGGCGACATTGCCTTCCGAATCGAGATTGGTTCGCCTAAAAACCTGTTTTCCGGAAATTCTGCTCGATAACCCATGCGGATTTTTGTTGTCCGCCTTGGGCCTAGAGTTGCTCTTTCAAACAAAAAAAAGAGCGAGTCGTTATCTTTAAAATTACTCGATTCTCGTTGGTCTAACTAGGTACATCACAAGATCAAATGGAGGGCGACATTGCGTCTCGAATAGAGATTGGTTCGCCTAAAAACCTGTTTTCCGGAAATTCTGCTCGATAACCCATGCGGATTTTTGTTGTCCGCCTTGGGCCTAGAGTTGCTCTTTCAAACAAAAAAAAGAGCGAGTCGTTATCTTTAAAATTACTCGATTCTGGTTGGTCTAACTTGGTACATCACGAGATCAAATGGAGGGCGACATTGCCTTCCGAATCGAGCTTGGTTCGCCTAAAAACCTATTTTCCGGAAATTCTGCTCGATAACCCATGCGGATTTTTGTTGTCCGCCTTGGGCCTAGAGTTGCTCTTTCAAACAAAAAAAAGAGCGAGTCGTTATCTTTAAAATTACTCGATTCTCGTTGGTCTAACTAGGTACATCACAAGATCAAATGGAGGGCGACATTGCGTCTCGAATAGAGATTGGTTCGCCTAAAAACCTGTTTTCCGGAAATTCTGCTCGATAACCCATGCGGATTTTTGTTGTCCGCCTTGGGCCTAGAGTTGCTCTTTCAAACAAAAAAAAGAGCGAGTCGTTATCTTTAAAATTACTCGATTCTGGTTGGTCTAACTAGGTACATCACAAGAACAAATGGAGGGCGACATTGCCTTCCGAATCGAGATTGGTTCGCCTAAAAACCTGTTTTCCGGAAATTCTGCTCGATAACCCATGCGGATTTTTGTTGTCCGCCTTGGGCCTAGAGTTGCTCTTTCAAACAAAAAAAAGAGCGAGTCGTTATCTTTAAAATTACTCGATTCTCGTTGGTCTAACTAGGTACATCACAAGAACAAATGGAGGGCGACATTGCCTTCCGAATCGAGATTGGTTCGCCTAAAAACCTGTTTTCCGGAAATTCTGCTCGATAACCCATGCGGATTTTTGTTGTCCGCCTTGGGCCTAGAGTTGCTCTTTCAAACAAAAAAAAGAGCGAGTCGTTATCTTTAAAATTACTCGATTCTGGTTGGTCTAACTTGGTACATCACGAGATCAAATGGAGGGCGACATTGCGTCTCGAATCGAGAATGGTTCGCCTAAAAACCTGTTTTCCGGAAATTCTGCTCGATAACCCATGCGGATTTTTGTTGTCCGCCTTGGGCCTAGAGTTGCTCTTACAAACAAAAAAAAGAGCGAGTCGTTATCTTTAAAATTACTCGATTCTGGTTGGTCTAACTTGGTACATCACGAGATCAAATGGAGGGCGACATTGCGTCTCGAATCGAGAATGGTTCGCCTAAAAACCTGTTTTCCGGAAATTCTGCTCGATAACCCATGCGGATTTTTGTTGTCCGCCTTGGGCCTAGAGTTGCTCTTTCAAACAAAAAAAAGAGCGAGTCGTTATCTTTAAAATTACTCGATTCTCGTTGGTCTAACTTGGTACATCACGAGATCAAATGGAGGGCGACATTGCCTTCCGAATCGAGCTTGGTTCGCCTAAAAACCTGTTTTCCGGAAATTGTGATCGATAACCCATGCGGATTTTTGTTGTCCGCCTTGGGCCTAGAGTTGCTCTTTCAAACAAAAAAAAGAGCGAGTCGCATACCTCCCGACGGATTGGTGTCAGTACTTTTTAATTTCCCGAGCTGGAAAAAGTGCGAAAAAAATGGACAGCATTCAAAATTTTCCGAGCTGGAAAAAGTGGGGAAAATGACTTTCAAGAACTGTAGTACGACACTCCGCGATTCCGCTGTTTGACACTTATCGATAATCACAAAAATGAGCATAACTCAGTGAATTTTGAACTTAGAAGCTTGGTTTTTTGCTTAAAATATTTCTCTTAGAATGCTCTACAAAAAGTTCAACTGCACCCTAGTTGGAAAATGCCTTCTTCATGGTGAAAAATTGAGGTGTCGGTAAAAATGAGCAAATTTTGGTGCAGCTCGGCGAGCAAAGTTCCAGCTTTGTAATTTGAAACTGCGTTACTTCTTCATATACCTGACATGCTCCGAAAACAGTTTTGCACAATTCCCATTTTTAGCCGAGTTATTTTGAGGTGTCGCTTTTTGCCGACACCAGTGCTAATTCACACTTTTTGCTCATTATCGACACCTCATCATAACTCGGCTCAAAATTAATATTTTTTGACAATTTTTTTTTTTGAAATGAAGCTAGAAGACTGAAAAACATTTTTATATTAGTGGTTTTGTAATTAATCGCAGCTGAATGCTCGAAATATTCTGTCAAGCTGAGCTATGTTTTTGAAGCACAATTATCAAAGAGAAATACATTAAATCTGTGTTGCACGTTGAAAACTAAGAACATTTTTGGGAATATAATGTATCATAGATTCTTGAAGTTCATAACCAGTATTTTCCATTTCACCCCGTAGTTTTCCCGAGCTGGACCACATTCAAAAAATTTTCCCGAGGTGCCTGACACCGCCTACAGGGAGGTGTGGCGAGTCGTTATCTTTAAAATTACTCGATTCTGGTTGGTCTAACTTGGTACATCACGAGATCAAATGGAGGGCGACATTGCCTTCCGAATCGAGCTTGGTTCGCCTAAAAACCTGTTTTCCGGAAATTGTGCTCGATAACCCATGCGGATTTTTGTTGTCCGCCTTGGGCCTAGAGTTGCTCTTTCAAACAAAAAAAAGAGCGAGTCGTTATCTTTAAAATTACTCGATTCTCGTTGGTCTAACTTGGTACATCACGAGATCAAATGGAGGGCGACATTGCCTTCCGAATCGAGCTTGGTTCGCCTAAAAACCTGTTTTCCGGAAATTGTGATTGATAACCCATGCGGATTTTTGTTGTCCGCCTTGGGCCTAGAGTTGCTCTTTCAAACAAAAAAAAGAGCGAGTCGTTATCTTTAAAATTACTCGATTCTGGTTGGTCTAACTTGGTACATCACGAGATCAAATGGAGGGCGACATTGCCTTCCGAATCGAGCTTGGTTCGCCTAAAAACCTGTTTTCCGGAAATTCTGCTCGATAACCCATGCGGATTTTTGTTGTCCGCCTTGGGCCTAGAGTTGCTCTTTCAAACAAAAAAAAGAGCGAGTCGTTATCTTTAAAATTACTCGATTCTCGTTGGTCTAACTAGGTACATCACAAGATCGAATGGAGGGCGACATTGCGTCTCGAATAGAGATTGGTTCGCCTAAAAACCTGTTTTCCGGAAATTCTGCTCGATAACCCATGCGGATTTTTGTTGTCCGCCTTGGGCCTAGAGTTGCTCTTTCAAACAAAAAAAAGAGCGAGTCGTTATCTTTAAAATTACTCGATTCTCGTTGGTCTAACTTGGTACATCACGAGATCAAATGGAGGGCGACATTGCCTTCCGAATCGAGCTTGGTTCGCCTAAAAACCTGTTTTCCGGAAATTGTGATCGATAACCCATGCGGATTTTTGTTGTCCGCCTTGGGCCTAGAGTTGCTCTTTCAAACAAAAAAAAGAGCGAGTCGTTATCTTTAAAATTACTCGATTCTGGTTGGTCTAACTTGGTACATCACGAGATCAAATGGAGGGCGACATTGCCTTCCGAATCGAGCTTGGTTCGCCTAAAAACCTGTTTTCCGGAAATTGTGATTGATAACCCATGCGGATTTTTGTTGTCCGCCTTGGGCCTAGAGTTGCTCTTTCAAACAAAAAAAAGAGCGAGTCGTTATCTTTAAAATTACTCGATTCTGGTTGGTCTAACTTGGTACATCACGAGATCAAATGGAGGGCGACATTGCCTTCCGAATCGAGCTTGGTTCGCCTAAAAACCTGTTTTCCGGAAATTCTGCTCGATAACCCATGCGGATTTTTGTTGTCCGCCTTGGGCCTAGAGTTGCTCTTTCAAACAAAAAAAAGAGCGAGTCGTTATCTTTAAAATTACTCGATTCTCGTTGGTCTAACTAGGTACATCACAAGATCGAATGGAGGGCGACATTGCGTCTCGAATAGAGATTGGTTCGCCTAAAAACCTGTTTTCCGGAAATTCTGCTCGATAACCCATGCGGATTTTTGTTGTCCGCCTTGGGCCTAGAGTTGCTCTTTCAAACAAAAAAAAGAGCGAGTCGTTATCTTTAAAATTACTCGATTCTCGTTGGTCTAACTAGGTACATCACAAGAACAAATGGAGGGCGACATTGCCTTCCGAATCGAGATTGGTTCGCCTAAAAACCTGTTTTCCGGAAATTCTGCTCGATAACCCATGCGGATTTTTGTTGTCCGCCTTGGGCCTAGAGTTGCTCTTTCAAACAAAAAAAAGAGCGAGTCGTTATCTTTAAAATTACTCGATTCTCGTTGGTCTAACTAGGTACATCACAAGAACAAATGGAGGGCGACATTGCCTTCCGAATCGAGATTGGTTCGCCTAAAAACCTGTTTTCCGGAAATTCTGCTCGATAACCCATGCGGATTTTTGTTGTCCGCCTTGGGCCTAGAGTTGCTCTTACAAACAAAAAAAAGAGCGAGTCGTTATCTTTAAAATTACTCGATTCTGGTTGGTCTAACTTGGTACATCACGAGATCAAATGGAGGGCGACATTGCGTCTCGAATCGAGAATGGTTCGCCTAAAAACCTGTTTTCCGGAAATTCTGCTCGATAACCCATGCGGATTTTTGTTGTCCGCCTTGGGCCTAGAGTTGCTCTTTCAAACAAAAAAAAGAGCGAGTCGTTATCTTTAAAATTACTCGATTCTCGTTGGTCTAACTTGGTACATCACGAGATCAAATGGAGGGCGACATTGCCTTCCGAATCGAGCTTGGTTCGCCTAAAAACCTGTTTTCCGGAAATTGTGATCGATAACCCATGCGGATTTTTGTTGTCCGCCTTGGGCCTAGAGTTGCTCTTTCAAACAAAAAAAAGAGCGAGTCGTTATCTTTAAAATTACTCGATTCTGGTTGGTCTAACTTGGTACATCACGAGATCAAATGGAGGGCGACATTGCCTTCCGAATCGAGCTTGGTTCGCCTAAAAACCTGTTTTCCGGAAATTGTGCTCGATAACCCATGCGGATTTTTGTTGTCCGCCTTGGGCCTAGAGTTGCTCTTTCAAACAAAAAAAAGAGCGAGTCGTTATCTTTAAAATTACTCGATTCTGGTTGGTCTAACTTGGTACATCACGAGATCAAATGGAGGGCGACATTGCCTTCCGAATCGAGCTTGGTTTGCCTAAAAACCTGTTTTCCGGAAATTCTGCTCGATAACCCATGCGGATTTTTGTTGTCCGCCTTGGGCCTAGAGTTGCTCTTTCAAACAAAAAAAAGAGCGAGTCGTTATCTTTAAAATTACTCGATTCTGGTTGGTCTAACTTGGTACATCACGAGATCAAATGGAGGGCGACATTGCGTCTCGAATCGAGAATGGTTCGCCTAAAAACCTGTTTTCCGGAAATTCTGCTCGATAACCCATGCGGATTTTTGTTGTCCGCCTTGGGCCTAGAGTTGCTCTTTCAAACAAAAAAAAGAGCGAGTCGTTATCTTTAAAATTACTCGATTCTCGTTGGTCTAACTTGGTACATCACGAGATCAAATGGAGGGCGACATTGCCTTCCGAATCGAGCTTGGTTCGCCTAAAAACCTGTTTTCCGGAAATTGTGATCGATAACCCATGCGGATTTTTGTTGTCCGCCTTGGGCCTAGAGTTGCTCTTTCAAACAAAAAAAAGAGCGAGTCGTTATCTTTAAAATTACTCGATTCTGGTTGGTCTAACTTGGTACATCACGAGATCAAATGGAGGGCGACATTGCCTTCCGAATCGAGCTTGGTTCGCCTAAAAACCTGTTTTCCGGAAATTGTGCTCGATAACCCATGCGGATTTTTGTTGTCCGCCTTGGGCCTAGAGTTGCTCTTTCAAACAAAAAAAAGAGCGAGTCGTTATCTTTAAAATTACTCGATTCTGGTTGGTCTAACTTGGTACATCACGAGATCAAATGGAGGGCGACATTGCCTTCCGAATCGAGCTTGGTTCGCCTAAAAACCTGTTTTCCGGAAATTGTGCTCGATAACCCATGCGGATTTTTGTTGTCCGCCTTGGGCCTAGAGTTGCTCTTTCAAACAAAAAAAAGAGCGAGTCGTTATCTTTAAAATTACTCGATTCTCGTTGGTCTAACTAGGTACATCACAAGAACAAATGGAGGGCGACATTGCCTTCCGAATCGAGATTGGTTCGCCTAAAAACCTGTTTTCCGGAAATTCTGCTCGATAACCCTAGCGGATTTTTGTTGTCCGCCTTGGGCCTAGAGTTGCTCTTTCAAACAAAAAAAAGAGCGAGTCGTTATCTTTAAAATTACTAGATTCTCGTTGGTCTAACTTGGTACATCACGAGAACAAATGGAGGGCGACATTGCCTTCCGAATCGAGATTGGTTCGCCTAAAAACCTGTTTTCCGGAAATTCTGCTCGATAACCCATGCGGATTTTTGTTGTCCGCCTTGGGCCTAGAGTTGCTCTTTCAAACAAAAAAAAGAGCGAGTCGTTATCTTTAAAATTACTCGATTCTCGTTGGTCTAACTAGGTACATCACAAGAACAAATGGAGGGCGACATTGCCTTCCGAATCGAGCTTGGTTCGCCTAAAAACCTGTTTTCCGGAAATTCTGCTCGATAACCCATGCGGATTTTTGTTGTCCGCCTTGGGCCTAGAGTTGCTCTTTCAAACAAAAAAAAGAGCGAGTCGTTATCTTTAAAATTACTCGATTCTGGTTGGTCTAACTTGGTACATCACGAGATCAAATGGAGGGCGACATTGCCTTCCGAATCGAGATTGGTTCGCCTAAAAACCTGTTTTCCGGAAATTCTGCTCGATAACCCATGCGGATTTTTGTTGTCCGCCTTGGGCCTAGAGTTGCTCTTTCAAACAAAAAAAAGAGCGAGTCGTTATCTTTAAAATTACTAGATTCTCGTTGGTCTAACTTGGTACATCACGAGAACAAATGGAGGGCGACATTGCCTTCCGAATCGAGCTTGGTTCGCCTAAAAACCTGTTTTCCGGAAATTCTGCTCGATAACCCATGCGGATTTTTGTTGTCCGCCTTGGGCCTAGAGTTGCTCTTTCAAACAAAAAAAAGAGCGAGTCGTTATCTTTAAAATTACTCGATTCTGGTTGGTCTAACTTGGTACATCACGAGATCAAATGGAGGGCGACATTGCGTCTCGAATCGAGAATGGTTCGCCTAAAAACCTGTTTTCCGGAAATTCTGCTCGATAACCCATGCGGATTTTTGTTGTCCGCCTTGGGCCTAGAGTTGCTCTTTCAAACAAAAAAAAGAGCGAGTCGTTATCTTTAAAATTACTCGATTCTCGTTGGTCTAACTTGGTACATCACGAGATCAAATGGAGGGCGACATTGCCTTCCGAATCGAGCTTGGTTCGCCTAAAAACCTGTTTTCCGGAAATTGTGATCGATAACCCATGCGGATTTTTGTTGTCCGCCTTGGGCCTAGAGTTGCTCTTTCAAACAAAAAAAAGAGCGAGTCGTTATCTTTAAAATTACTCGATTCTGGTTGGTCTAACTTGGTACATCACGAGATCAAATGGAGGGCGACATTGCGTCTCGAATAGAGATTGGTTCGCCTAAAAACCTGTTTTCCGGAAATTCTGCTCGATAACCCATGCGGATTTTTGTTGTCCGCCTTGGGCCTAGAGTTGCTCTTTCAAACAAAAAAAAGAGCGAGTCGTTATCTTTAAAATTACTCGATTCTGGTTGGTCTAACTTGGTACATCACGAGATCAAATGGAGGGCGACATTGCGTCTCGAATCGAGATTGGTTCGCCTAAAAACCTGTTTTCCGGAAATTCTGCTCGATAACCCATGCGGATTTTTGTTGTCCGCCTTGGGCCTAGAGTTGCTCTTTCAAACAAAAAAAAGAGCGAGTCGTTATCTTTAAAATTACTCGATTCTGGTTGGTCTAACTAGGTACATCACAAGAACAAATGGAGGGCGACATTGCCTTCCGAATCGAGATTGGTTCGCCTAAAAACCTGTTTTCCGGAAATTCTGCTCGATAACCCATGCGGATTTTTGTTGTCCGCCTTGGGCCTAGAGTTGCTCTTTCAAACAAAAAAAAGAGCGAGTCGTTATCTTTAAAATTACTCGATTCTCGTTGGTCTAACTAGGTACATCACAAGAACAAATGGAGGGCGACATTGCCTTCCGAATCGAGATTGGTTCGCCTAAAAACCTGTTTTCCGGAAATTCTGCTCGATAACCCATGCGGATTTTTGTTGTCCGCCTTGGGCCTAGAGTTGCTCTTTCAAACAAAAAAAGAGCGAGTCGTTATCTTTAAAATTACTCGATTCTGGTTGGTCTAACTTGGTACATCACGAGATCAAATGGAGGGCGACATTGCGTCTCGAATCGAGAATGGTTCGCCTAAAAACCTGTTTTCCGGAAATTCTGCTCGATAACCCATGCGGATTTTTGTTGTCCGCCTCGGGCCTAGAGTTGCTCTTACAAACAAAAAAAAGAGCGAGTCGTTATCTTTAAAATTACTCGATTCTGGTTGGTCTAACTTGGTACATCACGAGATCAAATGGAGGGCGACATTGCGTCTCGAATCGAGAATGGTTCGCCTAAAAACCTGTTTTCCGGAAATTCTGCTCGATAACCCATGCGGATTTTTGTTGTCCGCCTTGGGCCTAGAGTTGCTCTTTCAAACAAAAAAAGAGCGAGTCGTTATCTTTAAAATTACTCGATTCTGGTTGGTCTAACTTGGTACATCACGAGATCAAATGGAGGGCGACATTGCGTCTCGAATCGAGAATGGTTCGCCTAAAAACCTGTTTTCCGGAAATTCTGCTCGATAACCCATGCGGATTTTTGTTGTCCGCCTTGGGCCTAGAGTTGCTCTTTCAAACAAAAAAAAGAGCGAGTCGTTATCTTTAAAATTACTCGATTCTCGTTGGTCTAACTTGGTACATCACGAGATCAAATGGAGGGCGACATTGCCTTCCGAATCGAGCTTGGTTCGCCTAAAAACCTGTTTTCCGGAAATTGTGATCGATAACCCATGCGGATTTTTGTTGTCCGCCTTGGGCCTAGAGTTGCTCTTTCAAACAAAAAAAAGAGCGAGTCGTTATCTTTAAAATTACTCGATTCTGGTTGGTCTAACTTGGTACATCACGAGATCAAATGGAGGGCGACATTGCCTTCCGAATCGAGCTTGGTTCGCCTAAAAACCTGTTTTCCGGAAATTGTGATTGATAACCCATGCGGATTTTTGTTGCCCGCCTTGGGCCTAGAGTTGCTCTTTCAAACAAAAAAAAGAGCGAGTCGTTATCTTTAAAATTACTCGATTCTGGTTGGTCTAACTTGGTACATCACGAGATCAAATGGAGGGCGACATTGCCTTCCGAATAGAGATTGGTTCGCCTAAAAACCTGTTTTCCGGAAATTCTGCTCGATAACCCATGCGGATTTTTGTTGTCCGCCTTGGGCCTAGAGTTGCTCTTTCAAACAAAAAAAAGAGCGAGTCGTTATCTTTAAAATTACTCGATTCTCGTTGGTCTAACTAGGTACATCACAAGAACAAATGGAGGGCGACATTGCCTTCCGAATCGAGATTGGTTCGCCTAAAAACCTGTTTTCCGGAAATTCTGCTCGATAACCCATGCGGATTTTCGTTGTCCGCCTTGGGCCTAGAGTTGCTCTTTCAAACAAAAAAAAGAGCGAGTCGTTATCTTTAAAATTACTCGATTCTCGTTGGTCTAACTAGGTACATCACAAGAACAAATGGAGGGCGACATTGCCTTCCGAATCGAGATTGGTTCGCCTAAAAACCTGTTTTCCGGAAATTCTGCTCGATAACCCATGCGGATTTTTGTTGTCCGCCTTGGGCCTAGAGTTGCTCTTTCAAACAAAAAAAAGAGCGAGTCGTTATCTTTAAAATTACTCGATTCTCGTTGGTCTAACTAGGTACATCACAAGAACAAATGGAGGGCGACATTGCCTTCCGAATCGAGATTGGTTCGCCTAAAAACCTGTTTTCCGGAAATTCTGCTCGATAACCCATGCGGATTTTTGTTGTCCGCCTTGGGCCTAGAGTTGCTCTTTCAAACAAAAAAAAGAGCGAGTCGTTATCTTTAAAATTACTCGATTCTCGTTGGTCTAACTAGGTACATCACAAGATCAAATGGAGGGCGACATTGCGTCTCGAATAGAGATTGGTTCGCCTAAAAACCTGTTTTCCGGAAATTCTGCTCGATAACCCATGCGGATTTTTGTTGTCCGCCTTGGGCCTAGAGTTGCTCTTTCAAACAAAAAAAAGAGCGAGTCGTTATCTTTAAAATTACTCGATTCTCGTTGGTCTAACTAGGTACATCACAAGATCAAATGGAGGGCGACATTGCCTTCCGAATCGAGATTGGTTCGCCTAAAAACCTGTTTTCCGGAAATTCTGCTCGATAACCCATGCGGATTTTTGTTGTCCGCCTTGGGCCTAGAGTTGCTCTTTCAAACAAAAAAAAGAGCGAGTCGTTATCTTTAAAATTACTCGATTCTCGTTGGTCTAACTAGGTACATCACAAGATCAAATGGAGGGCGACATTGCCTTCCGAATCGAGATTGGTTCGCCTAAAAACCTGTTTTCCGGAAATTCTGCTCGATAACCCATGCGGATTTTTGTTGTCCGCCTTGGGCCTAGAGTTGCTCTTTCAAACAAAAAAAAGAGCGAGTCGTTATCTTTAAAATTACTCGATTCTCGTTGGTCTAACTAGGTACATCACAAGATCAAATGGAGGGCGACATTGCCTTCCGAATCGAGATTGGTTCGCCTAAAAACCTGTTTTCCGGAAATTCTGCTCGATAACCCATGCGGATTTTTGTTGTCCGCCTTGGGCCTAGAGTTGCTCTTTCAAACAAAAAAAGAGCGAGTCGTTATCTTTAAAATTACTCGATTCCCGTTGGTCTAACTAGGTACATCACAAGATCAAATGGAGGGCCACATTGCGTCTCGAATAGAGATTGGTTCGCCTAAAAACCTGTTTTCCGGAAATTCTGCTCGATAACCCATGCGGATTTTTGTTGTCCGCCTTGGGCCTAGAGTTGCTCTTTCAAACAAAAAAAAGAGCGAGTCGTTATCTTTAAAATTACTCGATTCTCGTTGGTCTAACTAGGTACATCACAAGATCAAATGGAGGGCGACATTGCGTCTCGAATAGAGATTGGTTCGCCTAAAAACCTGTTTTCCGGAAATTCTGCTCGATAACCCATGCGGATTTTTGTTGTCCGCCTTGGGCCTAGAGTTGCTCTTTCAAACAAAAAAAAGAGCGAGTCGTTATCTTTAAAATTACTCGATTCTCGTTGGTCTAACTAGGTACATCACAAGATCAAATGGAGGGCGACATTGCCTTCCGAATCGAGATTGGTTCGCCTAAAAACCTGTTTTCCGGAAATTCTGCTCGATAACCCTAGCGGATTTTTGTTGTCCGCCTTGGGCCTAGAGTTGCTCTTTTAAACAAAAAAAAGAGCGAGTCGTTATCTTTAAAATTACTCGATTCTCGTTGGTCTAACTAGGTACATCACAAGATCAAATGGAGGGCGACATAGCCTTCCGAATCGAGATTGGTTCGCCTAAAAACCTGTTTTCCGGAAATTCTGCTCGATGACCCTAGCGGATTTTTGTTGTCCGCCTTGGGCCTAGAGTTGCTCTTTTAAACAAAAAAAAGAGCGAGTCGTTATCTTTAAAATTACTCGATTCTCGTTGGTCTAACTAGGTACATCACAAGATCAAATGGAGGGCGACATTGCGTCTCGAATAGAGATTGGTTCGCCTAAAAACCTGTTTTCCGGAAATTCTGCTCGATAACCCATGCGGATTTTTTTTTGTCCGCCTTGGGCCTAGAGTTGCTCTTTCAAACAAAAAAAAGAGCGAGTCGTTATCTTTAAAATTACTCGATTCTCGTTGGTCTAACTAGGTACATCACAAGATCAAATGGAGGGCGACATTGCGTCTCGAATAGAGATTGGTTCGCCTAAAAACCTGTTTTCCGGAAATTCTGCTCGATAACCCATGCGGATTTTTGTTGTCCGCCTTGGGCCTAGAGTTGCTCTTTCAAACAAAAAAAAAGAGCGAGTCGTTATCTTTAAAATTACTCGATTCTCGTTGGTCTAACTAGGTACATCACAAGATCAAATGGAGGGCGACATTGCGTCTCGAATAGAGATTGGTTCGCCTAAAAACCTGTTTTCCGGAAATTCTGCTCGATAACCCATGCGGATTTTTTTTTGTCCGCCTTGGGCCTAGAGTTGCTCTTTCAAACAAAAAAAAGAGCGAGTCGTTATCTTTAAAATTACTCGATTCTCGTTGGTCTAACTAGGTACATCACAAGATCAAATGGAGGGCGACATTGCGTCTCGAATAGAGATTGGTTCGCCTAAAAACCTGTTTTCCGGAAATTCTGCTCGATAACCCATGCGGATTTTTGTTGTCCGCCTTGGGCCTAGAGTTGCTCTTTCAAACAAAAAAAAGAGCGAGTCGTTATCTTTAAAATTACTCGATTCTCGTTGGTCTAACTAGGTACATCACAAGATCAAATGGAGGGCGACATTGCCTTCCGAATCGAGATTGGTTCGCCTAAAAACCTGTTTTCCGGAAATTCTGCTCGATAACCCATGCGGATTTTTGTTGTCCGCCTTGGGCCTAGAGTTGCTCTTTCAAACAAAAAAAAGAGCGAGTCGTTATCTTTAAAATTACTCGATTCTCGTTGGTCTAACTAGGTACATCACAAGATCAAATGGAGGGCGACATTGCCTTCCGAATCGAGATTGGTTCGCCTAAAAACCTGTTTTCCGGAAATTCTGCTCGATAACCCATGCGGATTTTTGTTGTCCGCCTTGGGCCTAGAGTTGCTCTTTCAAACAAAAAAAAGAGCGAGTCGTTATCTTTAAAATTACTCGATTCTCGTTGGTCTAACTAGGTACATCACAAGATCAAATGGAGGGCGACATTGCCTTCCGAATCGAGATTGGTTCGCCTAAAAACCTGTTTTCCGGAAGTTCTGCTCGGGAACCCATGCGGATTTTTGTTGTCCGCCTTGGGCCTAGAGTTGCTCTTTCAAACAAAAAAAAGAGCGAGTCGTTATCTTTAAAATTACTCGATTCTCGTTGGTCTAACTAGGTACATCACAAGATCAAATGGAGGGCGACATTGCGTCTCGAATAGAGATTGGTTCGCCTAAAAACCTGTTTTCCGGAAATTCTGCTCGATAACCCATGCGGATTTTTTTTTGTCCGCCTTGGGCCTAGAGTTGCTCTTTCAAACAAAAAAAAGAGCGAGTCGTTATCTTTAAAATTACTCGATTCTCGTTGGTCTAACTAGGTACATCACAAGATCAAATGGAGGGCGACATTGCGTCTCGAATAGAGATTGGTTCGCCTAAAAACCTGTTTTCCGGAAATTCTGCTCGATAACCCATGCGGATTTTTGTTGTCCGCCTTGGGCCTAGAGTTGCTCTTTCAAACAAAAAAAAAGAGCGAGTCGTTATCTTTAAAATTACTCGATTCTCGTTGGTCTAACTAGGTACATCACAAGATCAAATGCAGGGCGACATTGCGTCTCGAATAGAGATTGGTTCGCCTAAAAACCTGTTTTCCGGAAATTCTGCTCGATAACCCATGCGGATTTTTGTTGTCCGCCTTGGGCCTAGAGTTGCTCTTTCAAACAAAAAAAAGAGCGAGTCGTTATCTTTAAAATTACTCGATTCTCGTTGGTCTAACTAGGTACATCACAAGATCAAATGGAGGGCGACATTGCCTTCCGAATCGAGATTGGTTCGCCTAAAAACCTGTTTTCCGGAAATTCTGCTCGATAACCCATGCGGATTTTTGTTGTCCGCCTTGGGCCTAGAGTTGCTCTTTCAAACAAAAAAAAGAGCGAGTCGTTATCTTTAAAATTACTCGATTCTCGTTGGTCTAACTAGGTACATCACAAGATCAAATGGAGGGCGACATTGCCTTCCGAATCGAGATTGGTTCGCCTAAAAACCTGTTTTCCGGAAATTCTGCTCGATAACCCATGCGGATTTTTGTTGTCCGCCTTGGGCCTAGAGTTGCTCTTTCAAACAAAAAAAAGAGCGAGTCGTTATCTTTAAAATTACTCGATTCTCGTTGGTCTAACTAGGTACATCACAAGATCAAATGGAGGGCGACATTGCCTTCCGAATAGAGATTGGTTCGCCTAAAAACCTGTTTTCCGGAAATTCTGCTCGATAACCCATGCGGATTTTTGTTGTCCGCCTTGGGCCTAGAGTTGCTCTTTCAAACAAAAAAAAGAGCGAGTCGTTATCTTTAAAATTACTCGATTCTCGTTGGTCTAACTAGGTACATCACAAGATCAAATGGAGGGCGACATTGCCTTCCGAATCGAGATTGGTTCGCCTAAAAACCTATTTTCCGGAACTTCTGCTCGATAACCCATGCGGATTTTTGTTGTCCGCCTTGGGCCTTGAGTTGCTCTTTCAAACAAAAAAAAGAGCGAGTCGTTATCTTTAAAATTACTCGATTCTCGTTGGTCTAACTAGGTACATCACAAGAACAAATGGAGGGCGACATAGCCTTCCGAATCGAGATTGGTTCGCCTAAAAACCTGTTTTCCGGAAATTGTGCTCGATAACCCAAGCGGATTTTTGTTGTCCGCCTTGGGCCTAGAGTTGCTCTTTCAAACAAAAAAAAGAGCGAGTCGTTATCTTTGAAATTACTCGATTCTCGTTGGTCTAACTAGGTACATCACAAAATCAAATGGAGGGCGACATTGCCTTCCAAATCGAGATTGGTTCGCCTAAAAACCTATTTTCCGGAAATTCTGCTCGATAACCCATGCGGATTTTTGTTGTCCGCCTTGGGCCTAGAGTTGCTCTTTCAAACAAAAAAAAGAGCGAGTCGTTATCTTTAAAATTACTCGATTCTCGTTGGTCTAACTAGGTACATCACAAGATCAAATGGAGGGCGACATTGCGTCTCGAATAGAGATTGGTTCGCCTAAAAACCTATTTTCCGGAAATTCTGCTCGATAACCCATGCGGATTTTTGTTGTCCGCCTTGGGCCTAGAGTTGCTCTTTCAAACAAAAAAAAGAGCGAGTCGTTATCTTTAAAATTACTCGATTCTCGTTGGTCTAACTAAGTACATCACAAGATCAAATGGAGGGCGACATTGCGTCTCGAATAGAGATTGGTTCGCCTAAAAACCTATTTTCCGGAAATTCTGCTCGATAACCCATGCGGATTTTTGTTGTCCGCCTTGGGCCTAGAGTTGCTCTTTCAAACAAAAAAAAGACCGAGTCGTTATCTTTAAAATTACTCGATTCTCGTTGGTCTAACTAGGTACATCACAAGATCAAATGGAGGGCGACATTGCGTCTCGAATAGAGATTGGTTCGCCTAAAAACCTGTTTTCCGGAAATTCTGCTCGATAACCCATGCGGATTTTTGTTGTCCGCCTTGGGCCTAGAGTTGCTCTTTCAAACAAAAAAAAGAGCGAGTCGTTATCTTTAAAATTACTCGATTCTCGTTGGTCTAACAAGGTACATCACAAGAACAAATGGAGGGCGACATTGCCTTCCGAATCGAGATTGGTTCGCCTAAAAACCTGTTTTCCGGAAATTCTGCTCGATAACCCATGCGGATTTTTGTTGTCCGCCTTGGGCCTAGAGTTGCTCTTTCAAACAAAAAAAAGAGCGAGTCGTTATCTTTAAAATTACTCGATTCTCGTTGGTCTGACTAGGTACATCACAAGATCAAATGGAGGGCGACATTGCGTCTCGAATAGAGATTGGTTCGCCTAAAAACCTGTTTTCCGGAAATTCTGCTCGATAACCCATGCGGATTTTTGTTGTCCGCCTTGGGCCTAGAGTTGCTCTTTCAAACAAAAAAAAGAGCGAGTCGTTATCTTTAAAATTACTCGATTCTCGTTGGTCTAACTAGGTACATCACAAGATCAAATGGAGGGCGACATTGCCTTCCGAATCGAGATTGGTTCGCCTAAAAACCTGTTTTCCGGAAATTCTGCTCGATAACCCATGCGGATTTTTGTTGTCCGCCTTGGGCCTAGAGTTGCTCTTTCAAACAAAAAAAGAGCGAGTCGTTATCTTTAAAATTACTCGATTCCCGTTGGTCTAACTAGGTACATCACAAGATCAAATGGAGGGCCACATTGCGTCTCGAATAGAGATTGGTTCGCCTAAAAACCTGTTTTCCGGAAATTCTGCTCGATAACCCATGCGGATTTTTGTTGTCCGCCTTGGGCCTAGAGTTGCTCTTTCAAACAAAAAAAAGAGCGAGTCGTTATCTTTAAAATTACTCGATTCTCGTTGGTCTAACTAGGTACATCACAAGATCAAATGGAGGGCGACATTGCCTTCCGAATCGAGATTGGTTCGCCTAAAAACCTGTTTTCCGGAAATTCTGCTCGATAACCCTAGCGGATTTTTGTTGTCCGCCTTGGGCCTAGAGTTGCTCTTTTAAACAAAAAAAAGAGCGAGTCGTTATCTTTAAAATTACTCGATTCTCGTTGGTCTAACTAGGTACATCACAAGATCAAATGGAGGGCGACATAGCCTTCCGAATCGAGATTGGTTCGCCTAAAAACCTGTTTTCCGGAAGTTCTGCTCGGGAACCCATGCGGATTTTTGTTGTCCGCCTTGGGCCTAGAGTTGCTCTTTCAAACAAAAAAAAGAGCGAGTCGTTATCTTTAAAATTACTCGATTCTCGTTGGTCTAACTAGGTACATCACAAGATCAAATGGAGGGCGACATTGCGTCTCGAATAGAGATTGGTTCGCCTAAAAACCTGTTTTCCGGAAATTCTGCTCGATAACCCATGCGGATTTTTTTTTGTCCGCCTTGGGCCTAGAGTTGCTCTTTCAAACAAAAAAAAGAGCGAGTCGTTATCTTTAAAATTACTCGATTCTCGTTGGTCTAACTAGGTACATCACAAGATCAAATGGAGGGCGACATTGCGTCTCGAATAGAGATTGGTTCGCCTAAAAACCTGTTTTCCGGAAATTCTGCTCGATAACCCATGCGGATTTTTGTTGTCCGCCTTGGGCCTAGAGTTGCTCTTTCAAACAAAAAAAAGAGCGAGTCGTTATCTTTAAAATTACTCGATTCTCGTTGGTCTAACTAGGTACATCACAAGATCAAATGGAGGGCGACATTGCGTCTCGAATAGAGATTGGTTCGCCTAAAAACCTGTTTTCCGGAAATTCTGCTCGATAACCCATGCGGATTTTTGTTGTCCGCCTTGGGCCTAGAGTTGCTCTTTCAAACAAAAAAAAAGAGTGAGTCGTTATCTTTAAAATTACTCGATTCTCGTTGGTCTAACTAGGTACATCACAAGATCAAATGGAGGGCGACATTGCGTCTCGAATAGAGATTGGTTCGCCTAAAAACCTGTTTTCCGGAAATTCTGCTCGATAACCCATGCGGATTTTTGTTGTCCGCCTTGGGCCTAGAGTTGCTCTTTCAAACAAAAAAAAGAGCGAGTCGTTATCTTTAAAATTACTCGATTCTCGTTGGTCTAACTAGGTACATCACAAGATCAAATGGAGGGCGACATTGCCTTCCGAATCGAGATTGGTTCGCCTAAAAACCTGTTTTCCGGAAATTCTGCTCGATAACCCATGCGGATTTTTGTTGTCCGCCTTGGGCCTAGAGTTGCTCTTTCAAACAAAAAAAGAGCGAGTCGTTATCTTTAAAATTACTCGATTCTCGTTGGTCTAACTAGGTACATCACAAGATCAAATGGAGGGCGACATTGCGTCTCGAATAGAGATTGGTTCGCCTAAAAACCTGTTTTCCGGAAATTCTGCTCGATAACCCATGCGGATTTTTGTTGTCCGCCTTGGGCCTAGAGTTGCTCTTTCAAACAAAAAAAAGAGCGAGTCGTTATCTTTAAAATTACTCGATTCTCGTTGGTCTAACTAGGTACATCACAAGATCAAATGGAGGGCGACATTGCCTTCCGAATCGAGATTGGTTCGCCTAAAAACCTATTTTCCGGAACTTCTGCTCGATAACCCATGCGGATTTTTGTTGTCCGCCTTGGGCCTTGAGTTGCTCTTTCAAACAAAAAAAAGAGCGAGTCGTTATCTTTAAAATTACTCGATTCTCGTTGGTCTAACTAGGTACATCACAAGAACAAATGGAGGGCGACATAGCCTTCCGAATCGAGATTGGTTCGCCTAAAAACCTGTTTTCCGGAAATTGTGCTCGATAACCCAAGCGGATTTTTGTTGTCCGCCTTGGGCCTAGAGTTGCTCTTTCAAACAAAAAAAAGAGCGAGTCGTTATCTTTGAAATTACTCGATTCTCGTTGGTCTAACTAGGTACATCACAAAATCAAATGGAGGGCGACATTGCCTTCCAAATCGAGATTGGTTCGCCTAAAAACCTATTTTCTGGAAATTCTGCTCGATAACCCATGCGGATTTTTGTTGTCCGCCTTGGGCCTAGAGTTGCTCTTTCAAACAAAAAAAAGAGCGAGTCGTTATCTTTAAAATTACTCGATTCTCGTTGGTCTAACTAGGTACATCACAAGATCAAATGGAGGGCGACATTGCGTCTCGAATAGAGATTGGTTCGCCTAAAAACCTATTTTCCGGAAATTCTGCTCGATAACCCATGCGGATTTTTGTTGTCCGCCTTGGGCCTAGAGTTGCTCTTTCAAACAAAAAAAAGAGCGAGTCGTTATCTTTAAAATTACTCGATTCTCGTTGGTCTAACTAAGTACATCACAAGATCAAATGGAGGGCGACATTGCGTCTCGAATAGAGATTGGTTCGCCTAAAAACCTATTTTCCGGAAATTCTGCTCGATAACCCATGCGGATTTTTGTTGTCCGCCTTGGGCCTAGAGTTGCTCTTTCAAACAAAAAAAAGACCGAGTCGTTATCTTTAAAATTACTCGATTCTCGTTGGTCTAACTAGGTACATCACAAGATCAAATGGAGGGCGACATTGCGTCTCGAATAGAGATTGGTTCGCCTAAAAACCTGTTTTCCGGAAATTCTGCTCGATAACCCATGCGGATTTTTGTTGTCCGCCTTGGGCCTAGAGTTGCTCTTTCAAACAAAAAAAAGAGCGAGTCGTTATCTTTAAAATTACTCGATTCTCGTTGGTCTAACAAGGTACATCACAAGAACAAATGGAGGGCGACATTGCCTTCCGAATCGAGATTGGTTCGCCTAAAAACCTGTTTTCCGGAAATTCTGCTCGATAACCCATGCGGATTTTTGTTGTCCGCCTTGGGCCTAGAGTTGCTCTTTCAAACAAAAAAAAGAGCGAGTCGTTATCTTTAAAATTACTCGATTCTCGTTGGTCTGACTAGGTACATCACAAGATCAAATGGAGGGCGACATTGCGTCTCGAATAGAGATTGGTTCGCCTAAAAACCTGTTTTCCGGAAATTCTGCTCGATAACCCATGCGGATTTTTGTTGTCCGCCTTGGGCCTAGAGTTGCTCTTTCAAACAAAAAAAAGAGCGAGTCGTTATCTTTAAAATTACTCGATTCTCGTTGGTCTAACTAGGTACATCACAAGATCAAATGGAGGGCGACATTGCCTTCCGAATCGAGATTGGTTCGCCTAAAAACCTGTTTTCCGGAAATTCTGCTCGATAACCCATGCGGATTTTTGTTGTCCGCCTTGGGCCTAGAGTTGCTCTTTCAAACAAAAAAAGAGCGAGTCGTTATCTTTAAAATTACTCGATTCCCGTTGGTCTAACTAGGTACATCACAAGATCAAATGGAGGGCCACATTGCGTCTCGAATAGAGATTGGTTCGCCTAAAAACCTGTTTTCCGGAAATTCTGCTCGATAACCCATGCGGATTTTTGTTGTCCGCCTTGGGCCTAGAGTTGCTCTTTCAAACAAAAAAAAGAGCGAGTCGTTATCTTTAAAATTACTCGATTCTCGTTGGTCTAACTAGGTACATCACAAGATCAAATGGAGGGCGACATTGCCTTCCGAATCGAGATTGGTTCGCCTAAAAACCTGTTTTCCGGAAATTCTGCTCGATAACCCTAGCGGATTTTTGTTGTCCGCCTTGGGCCTAGAGTTGCTCTTTTAAACAAAAAAAAGAGCGAGTCGTTATCTTTAAAATTACTCGATTCTCGTTGGTCTAACTAGGTACATCACAAGATCAAATGGAGGGCGACATAGCCTTCCGAATCGAGATTGGTTCGCCTAAAAACCTGTTTTCCGGAAGTTCTGCTCGGGAACCCATGCGGATTTTTGTTGTCCGCCTTGGGCCTAGAGTTGCTCTTTCAAACAAAAAAAAGAGCGAGTCGTTATCTTTAAAATTACTCGATTCTCGTTGGTCTAACTAGGTACATCACAAGATCAAATGGAGGGCGACATTGCGTCTCGAATAGAGATTGGTTCGCCTAAAAACCTGTTTTCCGGAAATTCTGCTCGATAACCCATGCGGATTTTTTTTTGTCCGCCTTGGGCCTAGAGTTGCTCTTTCAAACAAAAAAAAGAGCGAGTCGTTATCTTTAAAATTACTCGATTCTCGTTGGTCTAACTAGGTACATCACAAGATCAAATGGAGGGCGACATTGCGTCTCGAATAGAGATTGGTTCGCCTAAAAACCTGTTTTCCGGAAATTCTGCTCGATAACCCATGCGGATTTTTGTTGTCCGCCTTGGGCCTAGAGTTGCTCTTTCAAACAAAAAAAAGAGCGAGTCGTTATCTTTAAAATTACTCGATTCTCGTTGGTCTAACTAGGTACATCACAAGATCAAATGGAGGGCGACATTGCGTCTCGAATAGAGATTGGTTCGCCTAAAAACCTGTTTTCCGGAAATTCTGCTCGATAACCCATGCGGATTTTTGTTGTCCGCCTTGGGCCTAGAGTTGCTCTTTCAAACAAAAAAAAAGAGCGAGTCGTTATCTTTAAAATTACTCGATTCTCGTTGGTCTAACTAGGTACATCACAAGATCAAATGGAGGGCGACATTGCGTCTCGAATAGAGATTGGTTCGCCTAAAAACCTGTTTTCCGGAAATTCTGCTCGATAACCCATGCGGATTTTTGTTGTCCGCCTTGGGCCTAGAGTTGCTCTTTCAAACAAAAAAAAGAGCGAGTCGTTATCTTTAAAATTACTCGATTCTCGTTGGTCTAACTAGGTACATCACAAGAACAAATGGAGGGCGACATTGCCTTCCGAATCGAGATTGGTTCGCCTAAAAACCTGTTTTCCGGAAATTCTGCTCGATAACCCATGCGGATTTTTGTTGTCCGCCTTGGGCCTAGAGTTGCTCTTTCAAACAAAAAAAAAGAGCGAGTCGTTATCTTTAAAATTACTCGATTCTCGTTGGTCTAACTAGGTACATCACAAGATCAAATGGAGGGCGACATTGCGTCTCGAATAGAGATTGGTTCGCCTAAAAACCTGTTTTCCGGAAATTCTGCTCGATAACCCATGCGGATTTTTGTTGTCCGCCTTGGGCCTAGAGTTGCTCTTTCAAACAAAAAAAAGAGCGAGTCGTTATCTTTAAAATTACTCGATTCTCGTTGGTCTAACTAGGTACATCACAAGAACAAATGGAGGGCGACATTGCCTTCCGAATCGAGATTGGTTCGCCTAAAAACCTGTTTTCCGGAAATTCTGCTCGATAACCCATGCGGATTTTTGTTGTCCGCCTTGGGCCTAGAGTTGCTCTTTCAAACAAAAAAAAGAGCGAGTCGTTATCTTTAAAATTACTCGATTCTCGTTGGTCTAACTAGGTACATCACAAGATCAAATGGAGGGCGACATTGCCTTCCGAATCGAGATTGGTTCGCCTAAAAACCTGTTTTCCGGAAATTCTGCTCGATAACCCATGCGGATTTTTGTTGTCCGCCTTGGGCCTAGAGTTGCTCTTTCAAACAAAAAAAAGAGCGAGTCGTTATCTTTAAAATTACTCGATTCTCGTTGGTCTAACTAGGTACATCACAAGATCAAATGGAGGGCGACATTGCGTCTCGAATAGAGATTGGTTCGCCTAAAAACCTGTTTTCCGGAAATTCTGCTCGATAACCCATGCGGATTTTTGTTGTCCGCCTTGGGCCTAGAGTTGCTCTTTCAAACAAAAAAAAGAGCGAGTCGTTATCTTTAAAATTACTCGATTCTCGTTGGTCTAACTAGGTACATCACAAGATCAAATGGAGGGCGACATTGCCTTCCGAATCGAGATTGGTTCGCCTAAAAACCTGTTTTCCGGAAATTCTGCTCGATAACCCATGCGGATTTTTGTTGTCCGCCTTGGGCCTAGAGTTGCTTTTTCAAACAAAAAAAGAGCGAGTCGTTATCTTTAAAATTACTCGATTCCCGTTGGTCTAACTAGGTACATCACAAGATCAAATGGAGGGCGACATTGCCTTCCGAATCGAGATTGGTTCGCCTAAAAACCTGTTTTCCGGAAATTCTGCTCGATAACCCATGCGGATTTTTGTTGTCCGCCTTGGGCCTAGAGTTGCTCTTTCAAACAAAAAAAAGAGCGAGTCGTTATCTTTAAAATTACTCGATTCTCGTTGGTCTGACTAGGTACATCACAAGATCAAATGGAGGGCGACATTGCCTTCCGAATCGAGATTGGTTCGCCTAAAAACCTGTTTTCCGGAAATTGTGCTCGATAACCCATGCGGATTTTTGTTGTCCGCCTTGGGCCTAGAGTTGCTCTTTCAAACAAAAAAAAGAGCGAGTCGTTATCTTTAAAATTACTCGATTCTCGTTGGTCTAACTAGGTACATCACAAGATCAAATGGAGGGCCACATTGCGTCTCGAATAGAGATTGGTTCGCCTAAAAACCTATTTTCCGGAAATTCTGCTCGATAACCCATGCGGATTTTTGTTGTCCGCCTTGGGCCTAGAGTTGCTCTTTCAAACAAAAAAAAGAGCGAGTCGTTATCTTTAAAATTACTCGATTCTCGTTGGTCTAACTAGGTACATCACAAGATCAAATGGAGGGCGACATTGCGTCTCGAATAGAGATTGGTTCGCCTAAAAACCTATTTTCCGGAAATTCTGCTCGATAACCCATGCGGATTTTTGTTGTCCGCCTTGGGCCTAGAGTTGCTCTTTCAAACAAAAAAAAGAGCGAGTCGTTATCTTTAAAATTACTCGATTCTCGTTGGTCTAACAAGGTACATCACAAGAACAAATGGAGGGCGACTTTGCCTTCCGAATCGAGATCGGTTCGCCTAAAAACCTGTTTTCCGGAAATTGTGCTCGATAACCCATGCGGATTTTTGTTGTCCGCCTTGGGCCTAGAGTTGCTCTTTCAAACAAAAAAAAGAGCGAGTCGTTATCTTTAAAATTACTCGATTCTCGTTGGTCTGACTAGGTACATCACAAGATCAAATGGAGGGCGACATTGCCTTCCGAATCGAGATTGGTTCGCCTAAAAACCTGTTTTCCGGAAATTCTGCTCGATAACCCATGCGGATTTTTGTTGTCCGCCTTGGGCCTAGAGTTGCTCTTTCAAACAAAAAAAAGAGCGAGTCGTTATCTTTAAAATTACTCGATTCTCGTTGGTCTGACTAGGTACATCACAAGATCAAATGGAGGGCGACATTGCCTTCCGAATCGAGATTGGTTCGCCTAAAAACCTGTTTTCCGGAAATTGTGCTCGATAACCCATGCGGATTTTTGTTGTCCGCCTTGGGCCTAGAGTTGCTCTTTCAAACAAAAAAAAGAGCGAGTCGTTATCTTTAAAATTACTCGATTCTCGTTGGTCTAACTAGGTACATCACAAGATCAAATGGAGGGCGACATTGCCTTCCGAATCGAGATTGGTTCGCCTAAAAACCTGTTTTCCGGAAATTGTGCTCGATAACCCATGCGGATTTTTGTTGTCCGCCTTGGGCCTAGAGTTGCTCTTTCAAACAAAAAAAAGAGCGAGTCGTTATCTTTAAAATTACTCGATTCTCGTTGGTCTAACTAGGTACATCACAAGATCAAATGGAGGGCGACATTGCGTCTCGAATAGAGATTGGTTCGCCTAAAAACCTATTTTCCGGAAATTCTGCTCGATAACCCATGCGGATTTTTGTTGTCCGCCTTGGGCCTAGAGTTGTTCTTTCAAACAAAAAAAAGAGCGAGTCGTTATCTTTAAAATTACTCGATTCTCGTTGGTCTAACTAGGTACATCACAAGAACAAATGGAGGGCGACATTGCCTTCCGAATCGAGATTGGTTCGCCTAAAAACCTGTTTTCCGGAAATTGTGCTCGATAACCCAAGCGGATTTTTGTTGTCCGCCTTGGGCCTAGAGTTGCTCTTTCAAACAAAAAAAAGAGCGAGTCGTTATCTTTGAAATTACTCGATTCTCGTTGGTCTAACTAGGTACATCACAAAATCAAATGGAGGGCGACATTGCCTTCCAAATCGAGATTGGTTCGCCTAAAAACCTGTTTTCCGGAAATTCTGCTCGATAACCCATGCGGATTTTTGTTGTCCGCCTTGGGCCTAGAGTTGCTCTTTCAAACAAAAAAAAGAGCGAGTCGTTATCTTTAAAATTACTCGATTCTCGTTGGTCTAACAAGGTACATCACAAGAACAAATGGAGGGCGACATTGCCTTCCGAATCGAGATTGGTTCGCCTAAAAACCTGTTTTCCGGAAATTGTGCTCGATAACCCATGCGGATTTTTGTTGTCCGCCTTGGGCCTAGAGTTGCTCTTTCAAACAAAAAAAAGAGCGAGTCGTTATCTTTAAAATTACTCGATTCTCGTTGGTCTGACTAGGTACATCACAAGATCAAATGGAGGGCGACATTGCCTTCCGAATCGAGATTGGTTCGCCTAAAAACCTGTTTTCCGGAAATTCTGCTCGATAACCCATGCGGATTTTTGTTGTCCGCCTTGGGCCTAGAGTTGCTCTTTCAAACAAAAAAAAGAGCGAGTCGTTATCTTTAAAATTACTCGATTCTCGTTGGTCTGACTAGGTACATCACAAGATCAAATGGAGGGCGACATTGCCTTCCGAATCGAGATTGGTTCGCCTAAAAACCTGTTTTCCGGAAATTGTGCTCGATAACCCATGCGGATTTTTGTTGTCCGCCTTGGGCCTAGAGTTGCTCTTTCAAACAAAAAAAAGAGCGAGTCGTTATCTTTAAAATTACTCGATTCTCGTTGGTCTAACTAGGTACATCACAAGATCAAATGGAGGGCGACATTGCCTTCCGAATCGAGATTGGTTCGCCTAAAAACCTGTTTTCCGGAAATTGTGCTCGATAACCCATGCGGATTTTTGTTGTCCGCCTTGGGCCTAGAGTTGCTCTTTCAAACAAAAAAAAGAGCGAGTCGTTATCTTTAAAATTACTCGATTCTCGTTGGTCTAACTAGGTACATCACAAGATCAAATGGAGGGCGACATTGCCTTCCGAATCGAGATTGGTTCGCCTAAAAACCTGTTTTCCGGAAATTGTGCTCGATAACCCATGCGGATTTTCGTTGTCCGCCTTGGGCCTAGAGTTGCTCTTTCAAACAAAAAAAAGAGCGAGTCGTTATCTTTAAAATTACTCGATTCTCGTTGGTCTAACTAGGTACATCACAAGATCAAATGGAGGGCGACATTGCCTTCCGAATCGAGATTGGTTCGCCTAAAAACCTGTTTTCCGTAAATTCTGCTCGATAACCCATGCGGATTTTTGTTGTCCGCCTTGGGCCTAGAGTTGCTCTTTCAAACAAAAAAAAGAGCGAGTCGTTATCTTTAAAATTACTCGATTCTCGTTGGTCTAACTAGGTACATCACAAGATCAAATGGAGGGCGACATTGCCTTCCGAATCGAGCTTGGTTCGCCTAAAAACCTGTTTTCCGGAAATTGTGCTTGATAACCCATGCGGATTTTTGTTGTCCGCCTTGGGCCTAGAGTTGCTCTTTCAAACAAAAAAAAGAGCGAGTCGTTATCTTTAAAATTACTCGATTCTCGTTGGTCTAACTAGGTACATCACAAGATCAAATGGAGGGCGACATTGCCTTCCGAATCGAGATTGGTTCGCCTAATAACCTGTTTTCCGGAAATTGTGCTCGATAACCCATGCGGATTTTTGTTGTCCGCCTTGGGCCTAGAGTTGCTCTTTCAAACAAAAAAAAGAGCGAGTCGTTATCTTTAAAATTACTCGATTCTCGTTGGTCTAACTAGGTACATCACAAGATCAAATGGAGGGCGACATTGCCTTCCGAATCGAGATTGGTTCGCCTAAAAACCTGTTTTCCGGAAATTGTGCTCGATAACCCATGCGGATTTTCGTTGTCCGCCTTGGGCCTAGAGTTGCTCTTTCAAACAAAAAAAAGAGCGAGTCGTTATCTTTAAAATTACTCGATTCTCGTTGGTCTAACTAGGTACATCACAAGATCAAATGGAGGGCGACATTGCCTTCCGAATCGAGATTGGTTCGCCTAAAAACCTGTTTTCCGGAAATTGTGCTCGATAACCCATGCGGATTTTCGTTGTCCGCCTTGGGCCTAGAGTTGCTCTTTCAAACAAAAAAAAGAGCGAGTCGTTATCTTTAAAATTACTCGATTCTCGTTGGTCTAACTAGGTACATCACAAGATCAAATGGAGGGCGACATTGCCTTCCGAATCGAGATTGGTTCGCCTAAAAACCTGTTTTCCGGAAATTCTGCTCGATAACCCATGCGGATTTTTGTTGTCCGCCTTGGGCCTAGAGTTGCTCTTTCAAACAAAAAAAAGAGCGAGTCGTTATCTTTAAAATTACTCGATTCTCGTTGGTCTAACTAGGTACATCACAAGATCAAATGGAGGGCGACATTGCCTTCCGAATCGAGATTGGTTCGCCTAAAAACCTGTTTTCCGGAAATTCTGCTCGATAACCCATGCGGATTTTTGTTGTCCGCCTTGGGCCTAGAGTTGCTCTTTCAAACAAAAAAAAGAGCGAGTCGTTATCGTTAAAATTACTCGATTCTCGTTGGTCTAACTAGGTACATCACAAGATCAAATGGAGGGCGACATTGCCTTCCGAATCGAGCTTGGTTCGCCTAAAAACCTGTTTTCCGGAAATTGTGCTCGATAACCCATGCGGATTTTTGTTGTCCGCCTTGGGCCTAGAGTTGCTCTTTCAAACAAAAAAAAGAGCGAGTCGTTATCTTTAAAATTACTCGATTCTCGTTGGTCTAACTAGGTACATCACAAGATCAAATGGAGGGCGACATTGCCTTCCAAATCGAGATTGGTTCGCCTAAAAACCTATTTTCCGGAAATTCTGCTCGATAACCCATGCGGATTTTTGTTGTCCGCCTTGGGCCTAGAGTTGCTCTTTCAAACAAAAAAAAGAGCGAGTCGTTATCTTTAAAATTACTCGATTCTCGTTGGTCTAACTAGGTACATCACAAGAACAAATGGAGGGCGACATTGCCTTCCGAATCGAGATTGGTTCGCCTAAAAACCTGTTTTCCGGAAATTGTGCTCGATAACCCATGCGGATTTTTGTTGTCCGCCTTGGGCCTAGAGTTGCTCTTTCAAACAAAAAAAAGAGCGAGTCGTTATCTTTAAAATTACTCGATTCTCGTTGGTCTAACTAGGTACATCACAAGATCAAATGGAGGGCGACATTGCCTTCCGAATCGAGCTTGGTTCGCCTAAAAACCTGTTTTCCGGAAATTGTGCTCGATAACCCATGCGGATTTTTGTTGTCCGCCTTGGGCCTAGAGTTGCTCTTTCAAACAAAAAAAAGAGCGAGTCGTTATCTTTAAAATTACTCGATTCTCGTTGGTCTAACTAGGTACATCACAAGAACAAATGGAGGGCGACATTGCCTTCCGAATCGAGATTGGTTCGCCTAAAAACCTGTTTTCCGGAAATTGTGCTCGATAACCCATGCGGATTTTTGTTGTCCGCCTTGGGCCTAGAGTTGCTCTTTCAAACAAAAAAAAGAGCGAGTCGTTATCTTTAAAATTACTCGATTCTCGTTGGTCTAACTAGGTACATCACAAGATCAAATGGAGGGCGACATTGCGTCTCGAATAGAGATTGGTTCGCCTAAAAACCTGTTTTCCGGAAATTCTGCTCGATAACCCATGCGGATTTTTGTTGTCCGCCTTGGGCCTAGAGTTGCTCTTTCAAACAAAAAAAAGAGCGAGTCGTTATCTTTAAAATTACTCGATTCTCGTTGGTCTAACTAGGTACATCACAAGATCAAATGGAGGGCGACATTGCCTTCCGAATCGAGATTGGTTCGCCTAAAAACCTGTTTTCCGGAAATTGTGCTCGATAACCCATGCGGATTTTTGTTGTCCGCCTTGGGCCTAGAGTTGCTCTTTCAAACAAAAAAAAGAGCGAGTCGTTATCTTTAAAATTACTCGATTCTCGTTGGTCTAACTAGGTACATCACAAGATCAAATGGAGGGCGACATTGCCTTCCGAATCGAGATTGGTTCGCCTAAAAACCTGTTTTCCGGAAATTCTGCTCGATAACCCATGCGGATTTTTGTTGTCCGCCTTGGGCCTAGAGTTGCTCTTTCAAACAAAAAAAAGAGCGAGTCGTTATCTTTAAAATTACTCGATTCTCGTTGGTCTAACTAGGTACATCACAAGATCAAATGGAGGGCGACATTGCCTTCCGAATCGAGATTGGTTCGCCTAAAAACCTGTTTTCCGGAAATTCTGCTCGATAACCCATGCGGATTTTTGTTGTCCGCCTTGCGCCTAGAGTTGCTCTTTCAAACAAAAAAAAGAGCGAGTCGTTATCTTTAAAATTACTCGATTCTCGTTGGTCTAACTAGGTACATCACAAGATCAAATGGAGGGCGACATTGCCTTCCGAATCGAGATTGGTTCGCCTAAAAACCTGTTTTCCGGAAATTGTGCTCGATAACCCAAGCGGATTTTTGTTGTCCGCCTTGGGCCTAGAGTTGCTCTTTCAAACAAAAAAAAGAGCGAGTCGTTATCTTTAAAATTACTCGATTCTCGTTGGTCTAACTAGGTACATCACAAGATCAAATGGAGGGCGACATTGCCTTCCGAATCGAGCTTGGTTCGCCTAAAAACCTGTTTTCCGGAAATTCTGCTCGATAACCCATGCGGATTTTTGTTGTCCGCCTTGGGCCTAGAGTTGCTCTTTCAAACAAAAAAAAAGAGCGAGTCGTTATCTTTAAAATTACTCGATTCTCGTTGGTCTAACTAGGTACATCACAAGAACAAATGGAGGGCGACATTGCCTTCCGAATCGAGATTGGTTCGCCTAAAAACCTGTTTTCCGGAAATTGTGCTCGATAACCCAAGCGGATTTTTGTTGTCCGCCTTGGGCCTAGAGTTGCTCTTTCAAACAAAAAAAAGAGCGAGTCGTTATCTTTAAAATTACTCGATTCTCGTTGGTCTAACTAGGTACATCACAAGAACAAATGGAGGGCGACATTGCCTTCCGAATCGAGATTGGTTCGCCTAAAAACCTGTTTTCCGGAAATTGTGCTCGATAACCCAAGCGGATTTTTGTTGTCCGCCTTGGGCCTAGAGTTGCTCTTTCAAACAAAAAAAAGAGCGAGTCGTTATCCTTAAAATTACTCGATTCTCGTTGGTCTAACTAGGTACATCACAAGATCAAATGGAGGGCGACATTGCCTTTCGAATCGAGCTTGGTTCGCCTAAAAACTTGTTTTCCGGAAATTCTGCTCGATAACCCATGCGGATTTTTGTTGTCCGCCTTGGGCCTAGAGTTGCTCTTTCAAACAAAAAAAAGAGCGAGTCGTTATCCTTAAAATTATTCGATTCTCGTTGGTCTAACTAGGTACATCACAAGATCAAATGGAGGGCGACATTGCCTTCCGAATCGAGCTTGGTTCGCCTAAAAACCTGTTTTCCGGAAGTTCTGCTCGATAACCCATGCGGATTTTTGTTGTCCGCCTTGGGCCTGGAGTTGCTCTTTCAAACAAAAAAAAGAGCGAGTCGTTATCTTTAAAATTACTCGATTCTCGTTGGTCTAACTAGGTACATCACAAGAACAAATGGAGGGCGACATTGCCTTCCGAATCGAGATTGGTTCGCCTAAAAACCTGTTTTCCGGAAATTGTGCTCGATAACCCAAGCGGATTTTTGTTGTCCGCCTTGGGCCTAGAGTTGCTCTTTCAAACAAAAAAAAGAGCGAGTCGTTATCCTTAAAATTACTCGATTCTCGTTGGTCTAACTAGGTACATCACAAGATCAAATGGAGGGCGACATTGCCTTTCGAATCGAGCTTGGTTCGCCTAAAAACTTGTTTTCCGGAAATTCTGCTCGATAACCCATGCGGATTTTTGTTGTCCGCCTTGGGCCTAGAGTTGCTCTTTCAAACAAAAAAAAGAGCGAGTCGTTATCCTTAAAATTACTCGATTCTCGTTGGTCTAACTAGGTACATCACAAGATCAAATGGAGGGCGACATTGCCTTCCGAATCGAGCTTGGTTCGCCTAAAAACCTGTTTTCCGGAATATGTGCTCGATAACCCAAGCGGATTTTTGTTGTCCGCCTTGGGCCTAGAGTTGCTCTTTCAAACAAAAAAAAGAGCGAGTCGTTATCTTTAAAATTACTCGATTCTCGTTGGTCTAACAAGGTACATCACAAGAACAAATGGAGGGCGACATTGCCTTCCGAATCGAGATTGGTTCGCCTAAAAACCTGTTTTCCGGAAATTCTGCTCGATAACCCATGCGGATTTTTGTTGTCCGCCTTGTGCCTAGAGTTGCTCTTTCAAACAAAAAAAAGAGCGAGTCGTTATCTTTAAAATTACTCGATTCTCGTTGGTCTAACAAGGTACATCACAAGAACAAATGGAGGGCGACATTGCCTTCCGAATCGAGATTGGTTCGCCTAAAAACCTGTTTTCCGGAAATTTTGCTCGATAACCCATGCGGATTTTTGTTGTCCGCCTTGTGCCTAGAGTTGCTCTTTCAAACAAAAAAAAGAGCGAGTCGTTATCTTTAAAATTACTCGATTCTCGTTGGTCTAACAAGGTACATCACAAGAACAAATGGAGGGCGACATTGCCTTCCGAATCGAGATTGGTTCGCCTAAAAACCTGTTTTCCGGAAATTCTGCTCGATAACCCATGCGGATTTTTGTTGTCCGCCTTGGGCCTAGAGTTGCTCTTTCAAACAAAAAAAAGAGCGAGTCGTTATCTTTAAAATTACTCGATTCTCGTTGGTCTAACTAGGTACATCACAAGATCAAATGGAGGGCGACATTGCCTTCCGAATCGAGCTTGGTTCGCCTAAAAACCTGTTTTCCGGAATATGTGCTCGATAACCCAAGCGGATTTTTGTTGTCCGCTTTGGGCCTAGAGTTGCTCTTTCAAACAAAAAAAAGAGCGAGTCGTTATCTTTAAAATTACTCGATTCTCGTTGGTCTAACTAGGTACATCACAAGATCAAATGGAGGGCGACATTGCCTTCCGAATCGAGCTTGGTTCGCCTAAAAACCTGTTTTCCGGAATATGTGCTCGATAACCCAAGCGGATTTTTGTTGTCCGCTTTGGGCCTAGAGTTGCTCTTTCAAACAAAAAAAAGAGCGAGTCGTTATCTTTAAAATTACTCGATTCTCGTTGGTCTAACTAGGTACATCACAAGAACAAATGGAGGGCGACATTGCCTTCCGAATCGAGATTGGTTCGCCTAAAAACCTGTTTTCCGGAATTTCTGCTCGATAACTCATGCGGATTTTTGTTGTCCGCCTTGGGCCTAGAGTTGCTCTTTCAAACAAAAAAAAAGAGCGAGTCGTTATCTTTAAAATTACTCGATTCTCGTTGGTCTAACTAGGTACATCACAAGAACAAATGGAGGGCGACATTGCCTTCCGAATCGAGATTGGTTCGCCTAAAAACCTGTTTTCCGGAATTTCTGCTCGATAACTCATGCTGATATTTTTGTCCGCCTTGCGCCTAGAGTTGTTCTTTCAAACAAAAAAAAGAGCGAGTCGTTATCTTTAAAATTACTCGATTCTCGTTGGTCTAACTAGGTACATCACAAGATCAAATGGAGGGTGACATTGCCTTCCGAATCGAGATTGGTTCGCCTAAAAACCTGTTTTCCGGAAATTGTGCTCGATAACCCATGCGGATTTTTGTTGTCCGCCTTGGGCCTAGAGTTGCTCTTTCAAACAAAAAAAAGAGCGAGTCGTTATCTTTAAAATTACTCGATTCTCGTTGGTCTAACTAGGTACATCACAAGATCAAATGGAGGGCGACATTGCCTTCCGAATCGAGCTTGGTTCGCCTAAAAACCTGTTTTCCGGAATATGTGCTCGATAACCCAAGCGGATTTTTGTTGTCCGCTTTGGGCCTAGAGTTGCTCTTTCAAACAAAAAAAAGAGCGAGTCGTTATCTTTAAAATTACTCGATTCTCGTTGGTCTAACTAGGTACATCACAAGATCAAATGGAGGGCGACATTGCCTTCCGAATCGAGCTTGGTTCGCCTAAAAACCTGTTTTCCGGAAATTGTGCTCGATAACCCATGCGGATTTTTGTTGTCCGCCTTGGGCCTAGAGTTGCTCTTTCAAACAAAAAAAAGAGCGAGTCGTTATCTTTAAAATTACTCGATTCTCGTTGGTCTAACTAGGTACATCACAAGAACAAATGGAGGGCGACATTGCCTTCCGAATCGAGATTGGTTCGCCTAAAAACCTGTTTTCCGGAAATTGTGCTCGATAACCCATGCGGATTTTTGTTGTCCGCCTTGGGCCTAGAGTTGCTCTTTCAAACAAAAAAAAGAGCGAGTCGTTATCTTTAAAATTACTCGATTCTCGTTGGTCTAACTAGGTACATCACAAGATCAAATGGAGGGCGACATTGCCTTCCGAATCGAGATTGGTTCGCCTAAAAACCTGTTTTCCGGAAATTCTGCTCGATAACCCATGCGGATTTTTGTTGTCCGCCTTGGGCCTAGAGTTGCTCTTTCAAACAAAAAAAAAGAGCGAGTCGTTATCTTTAAAATTACTCGATTCTCGTTGGTCTGACTAGGTACATCACAAGATCAAATGGAGGGCGACATTGCCTTCCGAATCGAGATTGGTTCGCCTAAAAACCTGTTTTCCGGAAATTGTGCTCGATAACCCATGCGGATTTTTGTTGTCCGCCTTGGGCCTAGAGTTGCTCTTTCAAACAAAAAAAAGAGCGAGTCGTTATCTTTAAAATTACTCGATTCTCGTTGGTCTAACTAGGTACATCACAAGATCAAATGGAGGGCGACATTGCCTTCCGAATCGAGATTGGTTCGCCTAAAAACCTGTTTTCCGGAAATTGTGCTCGATAACCCATGCGGATTTTTGTTGTCCGCCTTGGGCCTAGAGTTGCTCTTTCAAACAAAAAAAAGAGCGAGTCGTTATCTTTAAAATTACTCGATTCTCGTTGGTCTAACTAGGTACATCACAAGATCAAATAGAGGGCGACATTGCCTTCCGAATCGAGATTGGTTCGCCTAAAAACCTGTTTTCCGGAAATTCTGCTCGATAACCCATGCGGATTTTTGTTGTCCGCCTTGGGCCTAGAGTTGCTCTTTCAAACAAAAAAAAAGAGCGAGTCGTTATCTTTAAAATTACTCGATTCTCGTTGGTCTAACTAGGTACATCACAAGAACAAATGGAGGGCGACATTGCCTTCCGAATCGAGATTGGTTCGCCTAAAAACCTGTTTTCCGGAAATTGTGCTCGATAACCCATGCGGATTTTTGTTGTCCGCCTTGGGCCTAGAGTTGCTCTTTCAAACAAAAAAAAGAGCGAGTCGTTATCTTTAAAATTACTCGATTCTCGTTGGTCTAACTAGGTACATCACAAGATCAAATGGAGGGCGACATTGCCTTCCGAATCGAGCTTGGTTCGCCTAAAAACCTGTTTTCCGGAAATTCTGCTCGATAACCCATGCGGATTTTTGTTGTCCGCCTTGGGCCTAGAGTTGCTCTTTCAAACAAAAAAAAGAGCGAGTCGTTATCTTTAAAATTACTCGATTCTCGTTGGTCTAACTAGGTACATCACAAGATCAAATGGAGGGCGACATTGCCTTCCGAATCGAGATTGGTTCGCCTAAAAACCTGTTTTCCGGAAATTGTGCTCGATAACCCATGCGGATTTTTGTTGTCCGCCTTGGGCCTAGAGTTGCTCTTTCAAACAAAAAAAAGAGCGAGTCGTTATCTTTAAAATTACTCGATTCTCGTTGGTCTAACTAGGTACATCACAAGATCAAATGGAGGGCGACATTGCCTTCCGAATCGAGATTGGTTCGCCTAAAAACCTGTTTTCCGGAAATTCTGCTCGATAACCCATGCGGATTTTTGTTGTCCGCCTTGGGCCTAGAGTTGCTCTTTCAAACAAAAAAAAAGAGCGAGTCGTTATCTTTAAAATTACTCGATTCTCGTTGGTCTAACTAGGTACATCACAAGAACAAATGGAGGGCGACATTGCCTTCCGAATCGAGATTGGTTCGCCTAAAAACCTGTTTTCCGGAAATTGTGCTCGATAACCCAAGCGGATTTTTGTTGTCCGCCTTGGGCCTAGAGTTGCTCTTTCAAACAAAAAAAAGAGCGAGTCGTTATCTTTAAAATTACTCGATTCTCGTTGGTCTAACTAGGTACATCACAAGATCAAATGGAGGGCGACATTGCCTTCCGAATCGAGATTGGTTCGCCTAAAAACCTGTTTTCCGGAAATTCCGCTCGATAACCTATGCGGATTTTTGTTGTCCGCCTTGGGCCTAGAGTTGCTCTTTCAAACAAAAAAAAGAGCGAGTCGTTATCTTTAAAATTACTCGATTCTCGTTGGTCTAACTAGGTACATCACAAGATCAAATGGAGGGCGACATTGCCTTCCGAATCGAGATTGGTTCGCCTAAAAACCTGTTTTCCGGAAATTGTGCTCGATAACCCATGCGGATTTTTGTTGTCCGCCTTGGGCCTAGAGTTGCTCTTTCAAACAAAAAAAGAGCGAGTCGTTATCTTTAAAATTACTCGATTCTCGTTGGTCTAACTAGGTACATCACAAGATCAAATGGAGGGCGACATTGCCTTCCGAATCGAGATTGGTTCGCCTAAAAACCTGTTTTCCGGAAATTGTGCTCGATAACCCATGCGGATTTTTGTTGTCCGCCTTGGGCCTAGAGTTGCTCTTTCAAACAAAAAAAAGAGCGAGTCGTTATCTTTAAAATTACTCGATTCTCGTTGGTCTAACTAGGTACATCACAAGATCAAATGGAGGGCGACATTGCCTTCCGAATCGAGATTGGTTCGCCTAAAAACCTGTTTTCCGGAAATTCTGCTCGATAACCCATGCGGATTTTTGTTGTCCGCCTTGGGCCTAGAGTTGCTCTTTCAAACAAAAAAAAGAGCGAGTCGTTATCTTTAAAATTACTCGATTCTCGTTGGTCTAACTAGGTACATCACAAGAACAAATGGAGGGCGACATTGCCTTCCGAATCGAGATTGGTTCGCCTAAAAACCTATTTTCCGGAAATTCTGCTCGATAACCCATGCGGATTTTTGTTGTCCGCCTTGGGCCTAGAGTTGCTCTTTCAAACAAAAAAAAGAGCGAGTCGTTATCTTTAAAATTACTCGATTCTCGTTGGTCTAACTAGGTACATCACAAGAACAAATGGAGGGCGACATTGCCTTCCGAATCGAGATTGGTTCGCCTAAAAACCTGTTTTCCGGAAATTCTGCTCGATAACCCATGCGGATTTTTGTTGTCCGCCTTGGGCCTAGAGTTGCTCTTTAAACAAAAAAAAGAGCGAGTCGTTATCTTTAAAATTACTCGATTCTCGTTGGTCTAACTAGGTACATCACAAGATCAAATGGAGGGCGACATTGCCTTCCGAATCGAGATTGGTTCGCCTAAAAACCTGTTTTCCGGAAATTCTGCTCGATAACCCATGCGGATTTTTGTTGTCCGCCTTGGGCCTAGAGTTGCTCTTTAAACAAAAAAAAGAGCGAGTCGTTATCTTTAAAATTACTCGATTCTCGTTGGTCTAACTAGGTACATCACAAGAACAAATGGAGGGCGACATTGCCTTCCGAATCGAGATTGGTTCGCCTAAAAACCTGTTTTCCGGAAATTCTGCTCGATAACCCATGCGGATTTTTGTTGTCCGCCTTGGGCCTAGAGTTGCTCTTTAAACAAAAAAAAGAGCGAGTCGTTATCTTTAAAATTACTCGATTCTCGTTGGTCTAACTAGGTACATCACAAGAACAAATGGAGGGCGACATTGCCTTCCGAATCGAGATTGGTTCGCCTAAAAACCTGTTTTCCGGAATTTCTGCTCGATAACTCATGCGGATTTTTGTTGTCCGCCTTGGGCCTAGAGTTGCTCTTTCAAACAAAAAAAAGAGCGAGTCGTTATCTTTAAAATTACTCGATTCTCGTTGGTCTAACTAGGTACATCACAAGATCAAATGGAGGGCGACATTGCCTTCCGAATCGAGATTGGTTCGCCTAAAAACCTGTTTTCCGGAAATTCTGCACGATAACCCATGCGGATTTTTGTTGTCCGCCTTGGGCCTAGAGTTGCTCTTTCAAACAAAAAAAAGAGCGAGTCGTTATCTTTAAAATTACTCGATTCTCGTTGGTCTGACTAGGTACATCACAAGATCAAATGGAGGGCGACATTGCCTTCCGAATCGAGATTGGTTCGCCTAAAAACCTGTTTTCCGGAAATTGTGCTCGATAACCCATGCGGATTTTTGTTGTCCGCCTTGGGCCTAGAGTTGCTCTTTCAAACAAAAAAAAGAGCGAGTCGTTATCTTCAAAATTACTCGATTCTCGTTGGTCTAACTAGGTACATCACAAGATCAAATGGAGGGCGACATTGCCTTCCGAATCGAGATTGGTTCGCCTAAAAACCTGTTTTCCGGAAATTCTGCTCGATAACCCATGCGGATTTTTGTTGTCCGCCTTGGGCCTAGAGTTGCTCTTTCAAACAAAAAAAAGAGCGAGTCGTTATCTTTAAAATTACTCGATTCTCGTTGGTCTAACTAGGTACATCACAAGATCAAATGGAGGGTGACATTGCCTTCCGAATCGAGATTGGTTCGCCTAAAAACCTGTTTTCCGGAAATTGTGCTCGATAACCCATGCGGATTTTTGTTGTCCGCCTTGGGCCTAGAGTTGCTCTTTCAAACAAAAAAAAGAGCGAGTCGTTATCTTCAAAATTACTCGATTCTCGTTGGTCTAACTAGGTACATCACAAGATCAAATGGAGGGTGACATTGCCTTCCGAATCGAGATTGGTTCGCCTAAAAACCTGTTTTCCGGAAATTCTGCTCGATAACCCATGCGGATTTTTGTTGTCCGCCTTGGGCCTAGAGTTGCTCTTTCAAACAAAAAAAAGAGCGAGTCGTTATCTTTAAAATTACTCGATTCTCGTTGGTCTAACTAGGTACATCACAAGATCAAATGGAGGGCGACATTGCGTCTCGAATAGAGATTGGTTCGCCTAAAAACCTGTTTTCCGGAAATTCTGCTCGATAACCCATGCGGATTTTCGTTGTCCGCCTTGCGCCTAGAGTTGCTCTTTCAAACAAAAAAAAGAGCGAGTCGTTATCTTTAAAATTACTCGATTCTCGTTGGTCTAACTAGGTACATCACAAGATCAAATGGAGGGCGACATTGCGTCTCGAATAGAGATTGGTTCGCCTAAAAACCTGTTTTCCGGAAATTGTGCTCGATAACCCATGCGGATTTTTGTTGTCCGCCTTGGGCCTAGAGTTGCTCTTTCAAACAAAAAAAAGAGCGAGTCGTTATCTTCAAAATTACTCGATTCTCGTTGGTCTAACTAGGTACATCACAAGATCAAATGGAGGGCGACATTGCCTTCCGAATCGAGATTGGTTCGCCTAAAAACCTGTTTTCCGGAAATTCTGCTCGATAACCCATGCGGATTTTTGTTGTCCGCCTTGGGCCTAGAGTTGCTCTTTCAAACAAAAAAAAGAGCGAGTCGTTATCTTCAAAATTACTCGATTCTCGTTGGTCTAACTAGGTACATCACAAGATCAAATGGAGGGCGACATTGCCTTCCGAATCGAGATTGGTTCGCCTAAAAACCTGTTTTCCGGAAATTGTGCTCGATAACCCATGCGGATTTTTGTTGTCCGCCTTGGGCCTAGAGTTGCTCTTTCAAACAAAAAAAAGAGCGAGTCGTTGTCTTTAAAATTACTCGATTCTCGTTGGTCTAACTAGGTACATCACAAGATCAAATGGAGGGCGACATTGCCTTCCAAATCGAGATTGGTTCGCCTAAAAACCTATTTTCCGGAAATTCTGCTCGATAACCCATGCGGATTTTTGTTGTCCGCCTTGGGCCTAGAGTTGCTCTTTCAAACAAAAAAAAAGAGCGAGTCGTTATCTTTAAAATTACTCGATTCTCGTTGGTCTAACTAGGTACATCACAAGATCAAATGGAGGGCGACATTGCCTTCCGAATCGAGCTTGGTTCGCCTAAAAACCTGTTTTCCGGAAATTGTGCTCGATAACCCATGCGGATTTTTGTTGTCCGCCTTGGGCCTAGAGTTGCTCTTTCAAACAAAAAAAAAGAGCGAGTCGTTATCTTTAAAATTACTCGATTCTCGTTGGTCTAACTAGGTACATCACAAGATCAAATGGAGGGCGACATTGCCTTCCGAATCGAGATTGGTTCGCCTAAAAACCTGTTTTCCGGAAATTGTGCTCGATAACCCATGCGGATTTTTGTTGTCCGCCTTGGGCCTAGAGTTGCTCTTTCAAACAAAAAAAAAGAGCGAGTCGTTATCTTTAAAATTACTCGATTCTCGTTGGTCTAACTAGGTACATCACAAGATCAAATGGAGGGCGACATTGCCTTCCGAATCGAGCTTGGTTCGCCTAAAAACCTGTTTTCCGGAAATTCTGCTCGATAATCCATGCGGATTTTTGTTGTCCGCCTTGGGCCTAGAGTTGCTCTTTCAAACAAAAAAAAAGAGCGAGTCGTTATCTTTAAAATTACTCGATTCTCGTTGGTCTAACTAGGTACATCACAAGAACAAATGGAGGGCGACATTGCCTTCCGAATCGAGATTGGTTCGCCTAAAAACCTGTTTTCCGGAAATCGTGCTCGATAACCCATGCGGATTTTTGTTGTCCGCTTTGGGCCTAGAGTTGCTCTTTCAAACAAAAAAAAGAGCGAGTCGTTATCTTTAAAATTACTCGATTCTCGTTGGTCTAACTAGGTACATCACAAGAACAAATGGAGGGCGACATTGCCTTCCGAATCGAGATTGGTTCGCCTAAAAACCTGTTTTCCGGAATTTCTGCTCGATAACTCATGCTGATATTTTTGTCCGCCTTGCGCCTAGAGTTGTTCTTTCAAACAAAAAAAAGAGCGAGTCGTTATCTTTAAAATTACTCGATTCTCGTTGGTCTAACTAGGTACATCACAAGATCAAATGGAGGGTGACATTGCCTTCCGAATCGAGATTGGTTCGCCTAAAAACCTGTTTTCCGGAAATTGTGCTCGATAACCCATGCGGATTTTTGTTGTCCGCTTTGGGCCTAGAGTTGCTCTTTCAAACAAAAAAAAGAGCGAGTCGTTATCTTTAAAATTACTCGATTCTCGTTGGTCTAACTAGGTACATCACAAGATCAAATGGAGGGTGACATTGCCTTCCGAATCGAGATTGGTTCGCCTAAAAACCTGTTTTCCGGAAATTGTGCTCGATAACCCATGCGGATTTTTGTTGTCCGCCTTGGGCCTAGAGTTGCTCTTTCAAACAAAAAAAAGAGCGAGTCGTTATCTTTAAAATTACTCGATTCTCGTTGGTCTAACTAGGTACATCACAAGATCAAATGGAGGGTGACATTGCCTTCCGAATCGAGATTGGTTCGCCTAAAAACCTGTTTTCCGGAAATTGTGCTCGATAACCCATGCGGATTTTTGTTGTCCGCCTTGGGCCTAGAGTTGCTCTTTCAAACAAAAAAAAGAGCGAGTCGTTATCTTTAAAATTACTCGATTCTCGTTGGTCTAACTAGGTACATCACAAGAACAAATGGAGGGCGACATTGCCTTCCGAATCGAGATTGGTTCGCCTAAAAACCTGTTTTCCGGAAATTGTGCTCGATAACCCATGCGGATTTTTGTTGTCCGCCTTGGGCCTAGAGTTGCTCTTTCAAACAAAAAAAAGAGCGAGTCGTTATCTTTAAAATTACTCGATTCTCGTTGGTCTAACTAGGTACATCACAAGATCAAATGGAGGGCGACATTGCCTTCCGAATCGAGATTGGTTCGCCTAAAAACCTGTTTTCCGGAAATTCTGCTCGATAACCCATGCGGATTTTTGTTGTCCGCCTTGGGCCTAGAGTTGCTCTTTCAAACAAAAAAAAGAGCGAGTCGTTATCTTTAAAATTACTCGATTCTCGTTGGTCTAACTAGGTACATCACAAGATCAAATGGAGGGCGACATTGCCTTCCGAATCGAGCTTGGTTCGCCTAAAAACCTGTTTTCCGGAAATTCTGCTCGATAACCCATGCGGATTTTTGTTGTCCGCCTTGGGCCTAGAGTTGCTCTTTCAAACAAAAAAAAGAGCGAGTCGTTATCTTTAAAATTACTCGATTCTCGTTGGTCTAACTAGGTACATCACAAGATCAAATGGAGGGCGACATTGCCTTCCGAATCGAGCTTGGTTCGCCTAAAAACCTGTTTTCCGGAAATTCTGCTCGATAACCCATGCGGATTTTTGCTGTCCGCCTTGGGCCTAGAGTTGCTCTTTCAAACAAAAAAAAAGAGCGAGTCGTTATCTTTAAAATTACTCGATTCTCGTTGGTCTAACTAGGTACATCACAAGATCAAATGGAGGGCGACATTGCCTTCCGAATCGAGATTGGTTCGCCTAAAAACCTATTTTCCGGAAATTCTGCTCGATAACCCATGCGGATTTTTGTTGTCCGCCTTGGGCCTAGAGTTGCTCTTTCAAACAAAAAAAAGAGCGAGTCGTTATCTTTAAAATTACTCGATTCTCGTTGGTCTAACTAGGTACATCACAAGATCAAATGGAGGGCGACATTGCCTTCCGAATCGAGATTGGTTCGCCTAAAAACCTGTTTTCCGGAAATTCTGCTCGATAACCCATGCGGATTTTTGTTGTCCGCCTTGGGCCTAGAGTTGCTCTTCCAAACAAAAAAAAGAGCGAGTCGTTATCTTTAAAATTACTCGATTCTCGTTGGTCTAACTAGGTACATCACAAGATCAAATGGAGGGCGACATTGCCTTCCGAATCGAGATTGGTTCGCCTAAAAACCTGTTTTCCGGAAATTCTGCTCGATAACCCATGCGGATTTTTGTTGTCCGCCTTGGGCCTAGAGTTGCTCTTTCAAACAAAAAAAAGAGCGAGTCGTTATCTTTAAAATTACTCGATTCTCGTTGGTCTAACAAGGTACATCACAAGAACAAATGGAGGGCGACATTGCCTTCCGAATCGAGATTGGTTCGCCTAAAAACCTGTTTTCCGGAAATTTTGCTCGATAACCCATGCGGATTTTTGTTGTCCGCCTTGTGCCTAGAGTTGCTCTTTCAAACAAAAAAAAGAGCGAGTCGTTATCTTTAAAATTACTCGATTCTCGTTGGTCTAACAAGGTACATCACAAGAACAAATGGAGGGCGACATTGCCTTCCGAATCGAGATTGGTTCGCCTAAAAACCTGTTTTCCGGAAATTCTGCTCGATAACCCATGCGGATTTTTGTTGTCCGCCTTGTGCCTAGAGTTGCTCTTTCAAACAAAAAAAAGAGCGAGTCGTTATCTTTAAAATTACTCGATTCTCGTTGGTCTAACAAGGTACATCACAAGAACAAATGGAGGGCGACATTGCCTTCCGAATCGAGATTGGTTCGCCTAAAAACCTGTTTTCCGGAAATTTTGCTCGATAACCCATGCGGATTTTTGTTGTCCGCCTTGTGCCTAGAGTTGCTCTTTCAAACAAAAAAAAGAGCGAGTCGTTATCTTTAAAATTACTCGATTCTCGTTGGTCTAACTAGGTACATCACAAGATCAAATGGAGGGCGACATTGCCTTCCGAATCGAGATTGGTTCGCCTAAAAACCTGTTTTCCGGAAATTCTGCTCGATAACCCATGCGGATTTTTGTTGTCCGCCTTGGGCCTAGAGTTGCTCTTTCAAACAAAAAAAAAGAGCGAGTCGTTATCTTTAAAATTACTCGATTCTCGTTGGTCTAACTAGGTACATCACAAGATCAAATGGAGGGCGACATTGCCTTCCGAATCGAGATTGGTTCGCCTAAAAACCTGTTTTCCGGAAATTCTGCTCGATAACCCATGCGGATTTTTGTTGTCCGCCTTGGGCCTAGAGTTGCTCTTTCAAACAAAAAAAAGAGCGAGTCGTTATCTTTAAAATTACTCGATTCTCGTTGGTCTAACTAGGTACATCACAAGATCAAATGGAGGGCGACATTGCCTTCCGAATCGAGATTGGTTCGCCTAAAAACCTGTTTTCCGGAAATTCTGCTCGATAACCCATGCGGATTTTTGTTGTCCGCCTTGGGCCTAGAGTTGCTCTTTCAAACAAAAAAAAGAGCGAGTCGTTATCTTTAAAATTACTCGATTCTCGTTGGTCTAACAAGGTACATCACAAGAACAAATGGAGGGCGACATTGCCTTCCGAATCGAGATTGGTTCGCCTAAAAACCTGTTTTCCGGAAATTCTGCTCGATAACCCATGCGGATTTTTGTTGTCCGCCTTGTGCCTAGAGTTGCTCTTTCAAACAAAAAAAAGAGCGAGTCGTTATCTTCAAAATTACTCGATTCTCGTTGGTCTAACAAGGTACATCACAAGAACAAATGGAGGGCGACATTGCCTTCCGAATCGAGATTGGTTCGCCTAAAAACCTGTTTTCCGGAAATTTTGCTCGATAACCCATGCGGATTTTTGTTGTCCGCCTTGTGCCTAGAGTTGCTCTTTCAAACAAAAAAAAGAGCGAGTCGTTATCTTTAAAATTACTCGATTCTCGTTGGTCTAACTAGGTACATCACAAGATCAAATGGAGGGCGACATTGCCTTCCGAATCGAGATTGGTTCGCCTAAAAACCTGTTTTCCGGAAATTCTGCTCGATAACCCATGCGGATTTTTGTTGTCCGCCTTGGGCCTAGAGTTGCTCTTTCAAACAAAAAAAAAGAGCGAGTCGTTATCTTTAAAATTACTCGATTCTCGTTGGTCTAACTAGGTACATCACAAGATCAAATGGAGGGCGACATTGCCTTCCGAATCGAGATTGGTTCGCCTAAAAACCTGTTTTCCGGAAATTCTGCTCGATAACCCATGCGGATTTTTGTTGTCCGCCTTGGGCCTAGAGTTGCTCTTTCAAACAAAAAAAAAGAGCGAGTCGTTATCTTTAAAATTACTCGATTCTCGTTGGTCTAACTAGGTACATCACAAGATCAAATGGAGGGCGACATTGCCTTCCGAATCGAGATTGGTTCGCCTAAAAACCTGTTTTCCGGAAATTCTGCTCGATAACCCATGCGGATTTTTGTTGTCCGCCTTGGGCCTAGAGTTGCTCTTTCAAACAAAAAAAAGAGCGAGTCGTTATCTTTAAAATTACTCGATTCTCGTTGGTCTAACAAGGTACATCACAAGAACAAATGGAGGGCGACATTGCCTTCCGAATCGAGATTGGTTCGCCTAAAAACCTGTTTTCCGGAAATTCTGCTCGATAACCCATGCGGATTTTTGTTGTCCGCCTTGGGCCTAGAGTTGCTCTTTCAAACAAAAAAAAGAGCGAGTCGTTATCTTTAAAATTACTCGATTCTCGTTGGTCTAACTAGGTACATCACAAGATCAAATGGAGGGCGACATTGCCTTCCGAATCGAGATTGGTTCGCCTAAAAACCTGTTTTCCGGAAATTCTGCTCGATAACCCATGCGGATTTTTGTTGTCCGCCTTGGGCCTAGAGTTGCTCTTTCAAACAAAAAAAAGAGCGAGTCGTTATCTTTAAAATTACTCGATTCTCGTTGGTCTAACTAGGTACATCACAAGATCAAATGGAGGGCGACATTGCCTTCCGAATCGAGCTTGGTTCGCCTAAAAACCTGTTTTCCGAAAATTCTGCTCGATAACCCATGCGGATTTTTGTTGTCCGCCTTGGGCCTAGAGTTGCTCTTTCAAACAAAAAAAAGAGCGAGTCGTTATCTTTAAAATTACTCGATTCTCGTTGGTCTAACTAGGTACATCACAAGATCAAATGGAGGGCGACATTGCCTTCCGAATCGAGCTTGGTTCGCCTAAAAACCTGTTTTCCGAAAATTCTGCTCGATAACCCATGCGGATTTTTGTTGTCCGCCTTGGGCCTAGAGTTGCTCTTTCAAACAAAAAAAAAGAACGAGTCGTTATCTTTAAAATTACTCGATTCTCGTTGGTCTAACTAGGTACATCACAAGATCAAATGGAGGGCGACATTGCCTTCCGAATCGAGATTGGTTCGCCTAAAAACCTGTTTTCCGGAAATTGTGCTCGATAACCCAAGCAGATTTTTGTTGTCCGCCTTGGGCCTAGAGTTGCTCTTTCAAACAAAAAAAAGAGCGAGTCGTTATCTTTAAAATTACTCGATTCTCGTTGGTCTAACTAGGTACATCACAAGATCAAATGGAGGGCGACATTGCGTCTCGAATCGAGCTTGGTTCGCCTAAAAACCTGTTTTCCGGAAATTCTGCTCGATAACCCATGCGGATTTTTGTTGTCCGCCTTGGGCCTAGAGTTGCTCTTTCAAACAAAAAAAAAGAGCGAGTCGTTATCTTTAAAATTACTCGATTCTCGTTGGTCTAACTAGGTACATCACAAGATCAAATGGAGGGCGACATTGCCTTCCAAATCGAGATTGGTTCGCCTAAAAACCTATTTTCCGGAAATTCTGCTCGATAACCCATGCGGATTTTTGTTGTCCGCCTTGGGCCTAGAGTTGCTCTTTCAAACAAAAAAAAGAGCGAGTCGTTATCTTTAAAATTACTCGATTCTCGTTGGTCTAACAAGGTACATCACAAGAACAAATGGAGGGCGACATTGCCTTCCGAATCGAGATTGGTTCGCCTAAAAACCTGTTTTCCGGAAATTCTGCTCGATAACCCATGCGGATTTTTGTTGTCCGCCTTGGGCCTAGAGTTGCTCTTTCAAACAAAAAAAAGAGCGAGTCGTTATCTTTAAAATTACTCGATTCTCGTTGGTCTAACTAGGTACATCACAAGATCAAATGGAGGGCGACATTGCGTCTCGAATAGAGATTGGTTCGCCTAAAAACCTATTTTCCGGAAATTCTGCTCGATAACCCATGCGGATTTTTGTTGTCCGCCTTGTGCCTAGAGTTGCTCTTTCAAACAAAAAAAAGAGCGAGTCGTTATCTTTAAAATTACTCGATTCTCGTTGGTCTAACAAGGTACATCACAAGAACAAATGGAGGGCGACATTGCCTTCCGAATCGAGATTGGTTCGCCTAAAAACCTGTTTTCCGGAAATTTTGCTCGATAACCCATGCGGATTTTTGTTGTCCGCCTTGTGCCTAGAGTTGCTCTTTCAAACAAAAAAAAGAGCGAGTCGTTATCTTTAAAATTACTCGATTCTCGTTGGTCTAACTAGGTACATCACAAGAACAAATGGAGGGCGACATTGCCTTCCGAATCGAGATTGGTTCGCCTAAAAACCTGTTTTCCGGAAATTCTGCTCGATAACCCATGCGGATTTTTGTTGTCCGCCTTGTGCCTAGAGTTGCTCTTTCAAACAAAAAAAAGAGCGAGTCGTTATCTTTAAAATTACTCGATTCTCGTTGGTCTAACAAGGTACATCACAAGAACAAATGGAGGGCGACATTGCCTTCCGAATCGAGATTGGTTCGCCTAAAAACCTGTTTTCCGGAAATTTTGCTCGATAACCCATGCGGATTTTTGTTGTCCGCCTTGTGCCTAGAGTTGCTCTTTCAAACAAAAAAAAGAGCGAGTCGTTATCTTTAAAATTACTCGATTCTCGTTGGTCTAACAAGGTACATCACAAGAACAAATGGAGGGCGACATTGCCTTCCGAATCGAGATTGGTTCGCCTAAAAACCTGTTTTCCGGAAATTCTGCTCGATAACCCATGCGGATTTTTGTTGTCCGCCTTGTGCCTAGAGTTGCTCTTTCAAACAAAAAAAAGAGCGAGTCGTTATCTTTAAAATTACTCGATTCTCGTTGGTCTAACAAGGTACATCACAAGAACAAATGGAGGGCGACATTGCCTTCCGAATCGAGATTGGTTCGCCTAAAAACCTGTTTTCCGGAAATTTTGCTCGATAACCCATGCGGATTTTTGTTGTCCGCCTTGTGCCTAGAGTTGCTCTTTCAAACAAAAAAAAGAGCGAGTCGTTATCTTTAAAATTACTCGATTCTCGTTGGTCTAACTAGGTACATCACAAGATCAAATGGAGGGCGACATTGCCTTCCGAATCGAGATTGGTTCGCCTAAAAACCTGTTTTCCGGAAATTCTGCTCGATAACCCATGCGGATTTTTGTTGTCCGCCTTGGGCCTAGAGTTGCTCTTTCAAACAAAAAAAAAGAGCGAGTCGTTATCTTTAAAATTACTCGATTCTCGTTGGTCTAACTAGGTACATCACAAGATCAAATGGAGGGCGACATTGCCTTCCGAATCGAGATTGGTTCGCCTAAAAACCTGTTTTCCGGAAATTCTGCTCGATAACCCATGCGGATTTTTGTTGTCCGCCTTGTGCCTAGAGTTGCTCTTTCAAACAAAAAAAAGAGCGAGTCGTTATCTTTAAAATTACTCGATTCTCGTTGGTCTAACAAGGTACATCACAAGAACAAATGGAGGGCGACATTGCCTTCCGAATCGAGATTGGTTCGCCTAAAAACCTGTTTTCCGGAAATTTTGCTCGATAACCCATGCGGATTTTTGTTGTCCGCCTTGTGCCTAGAGTTGCTCTTTCAAACAAAAAAAAGAGCGAGTCGTTATCTTTAAAATTACTCGATTCTCGTTGGTCTAACTAGGTACATCACAAGATCAAATGGAGGGCGACATTGCCTTCCGAATCGAGATTGGTTCGCCTAAAAACCTGTTTTCCGGAAATTCTGCTCGATAACCCATGCGGATTTTTGTTGTCCGCCTTGGGCCTAGAGTTGCTCTTTCAAACAAAAAAAAAAGAGCGAGTCGTTATCTTTAAAATTACTCGATTCTCGTTGGTCTAACTAGGTACATCACAAGATCAAATGGAGGGCGACATTGCCTTCCGAATCGAGATTGGTTCGCCTAAAAACCTGTTTTCCGGAAATTCTGCTCGATAACCCATGCGGATTTTTGTTGTCCGCCTTGGGCCTAGAGTTGCTCTTTCAAACAAAAAAAAAGAGCGAGTCGTTATCTTTAAAATTACTCGATTCTCGTTGGTCTAACTAGGTACATCACAAGATCAAATGGAGGGCGACATTGCCTTCCGAATCGAGATTGGTTCGCCTAAAAACCTGTTTTCCGGAAATTCTGCTCGATAACCCATGCGGATTTTTGTTGTCCGCCTTGTGCCTAGAGTTGCTCTTTCAAACAAAAAAAAGAGCGAGTCGTTATCTTTAAAATTACTCGATTCTCGTTGGTCTAACAAGGTACATCACAAGAACAAATGGAGGGCGACATTGCCTTCCGAATCGAGATTGGTTCGCCTAAAAACCTGTTTTCCGGAAATTTTGCTCGATAACCCATGCGGATTTTTGTTGTCCGCCTTGTGCCTAGAGTTGCTCTTTCAAACAAAAAAAAGAGCGAGTCGTTATCTTTAAAATTACTCGATTCTCGTTGGTCTAACTAGGTACATCACAAGATCAAATGGAGGGCGACATTGCCTTCCGAATCGAGATTGGTTCGCCTAAAAACCTGTTTTCCGGAAATTCTGCTCGATAACCCATGCGGATTTTTGTTGTCCGCCTTGGGCCTAGAGTTGCTCTTTCAAACAAAAAAAAAGAGCGAGTCGTTATCTTTAAAATTACTCGATTCTCGTTGGTCTAACTAGGTACATCACAAGATCAAATGGAGGGCGACATTGCCTTCCGAATCGAGATTGGTTCGCCTAAAAACCTGTTTTCCGGAAATTCTGCTCGATAACCCATGCGGATTTTTGTTGTCCGCCTTGGGCCTAGAGTTGCTCTTTCAAACAAAAAAAAAGAGCGAGTCGTTATCTTTAAAATTACTCGATTCTCGTTGGTCTAACTAGGTACATCACAAGATCAAATGGAGGGCGACATTGCCTTCCGAATCGAGATTGGTTCGCCTAAAAACCTGTTTTCCGGAAATTCTGCTCGATAACCCATGCGGATTTTTGTTGTCCGCCTTGGGCCTAGAGTTGCTCTTTCAAACAAAAAAAAGAGCGAGTCGTTATCTTTAAAATTACTCGATTCTCGTTGGTCTAACTAGGTACATCACAAGATCAAATGGAGGGCGACATTGCCTTCCGAATCGAGATTGGTTCGCCTAAAAACCTGTTTTCCGGAAATTCTGCTCGATAACCCATGCGGATTTTTGTTGTCCGCCTTGGGCCTAGAGTTGCTCTTTCAAACAAAAAAAAGAGCGAGTCGTTATCTTTAAAATTACTCGATTCTCGTTGGTCTAACTAGGTACATCACAAGATCAAATGGAGGGCGACATTGCGTCTCGAATCGAGCTTGGTTCGCCTAAAAACCTGTTTTCCGGAAATTCTGCTCGATAACCCATGCGGATTTTTGTTGTCCGCCTTGGGCCTAGAGTTGCTCTTTCAAACAAAAAAAAAGAGCGAGTCGTTATCTTTAAAATTACTCGATTCTCGTTGGTCTAACTAGGTACATCACAAGATCAAATGGAGGGCGACATTGCCTTCCAAATCGAGATTGGTTCGCCTAAAAACCTATTTTCCGGAAATTCTGCTCGATAACCCATGCGGATTTTTGTTGTCCGCCTTGGGCCTAGAGTTGCTCTTTCAAACAAAAAAAAGAGCGAGTCGTTATCTTTAAAATTACTCGATTCTCGTTGGTCTAACAAGGTACATCACAAGAACAAATGGAGGGCGACATTGCCTTCCGAATCGAGATTGGTTCGCCTAAAAACCTGTTTTCCGGAAATTCTGCTCGATAACCCATGCGGATTTTTGTTGTCCGCCTTGGGCCTAGAGTTGCTCTTTCAAACAAAAAAAAGAGCGAGTCGTTATCTTTAAAATTACTCGATTCTCGTTGGTCTAACAAGGTACATCACAAGAACAAATGGAGGGCGACATTGCCTTCCGAATCGAGATTGGTTCGCCTAAAAACCTGTTTTCCGGAAATTCTGCTCGATAACCCATGCGGATTTTTGTTGTCCGCCTTGGGCCTAGAGTTGCTCTTTCAAACAAAAAAAAAAAGAGAGTCGTTATCTTTAAAATTACTCGATTCTCGTTGGTCTAACTAGGTACATCACAAGATCAAATGGAGGGCGACATTGCCTTCCGAATCGAGATTGGTTCGCCTAAAAACCTGTTTTCCGGAAATTCTGCTCGATAACCCATGCGGATTTTTGTTGTCCGCCTTGGGCCTAGAGTTGCTCTTTCAAACAAAAAAAAGAGCGAGTCGTTATCTTTAAAATTACTCGATTCTCGTTGGTCTAACTAGGTACATCACAAGATCAAATGGAGGGCGACATTGCCTTCCGAATCGAGATTGGTTCGCCTAAAAACCTGTTTTCCGGAAATTCTGCTCGATAACCCATGCGGATTTTTGTTGTCCGCCTTGGGCCTAGAGTTGCTCTTTCAAACAAAAAAAAGAGCGAGTCGTTATCTTTAAAATTACTCGATTCTCGTTGGTCTAACAAGGTACATCACAAGAACAAATGGAGGGCGACATTGCCTTCCGAATCGAGATTGGTTCGCCTAAAAACCTGTTTTCCGGAAATTCTGCTCGATAACCCATGCGGATTTTTGTTGTCCGCCTTGGGCCTAGAGTTGCTCTTTCAAACAAAAAAAAGAGCGAGTCGTTATCTTTAAAATTACTCGATTCTCGTTGGTCTAACTAGGTACATCACAAGATCAAATGGAGGGCGACATTGCCTTCCGAATCGAGATTGGTTCGCCTAAAAACCTGTTTTCCGGAAATTCTGCTCGATAACCCATGCGGATTTTTGTTGTCCGCCTTGGGCCTAGAGTTGCTCTTTCAAACAAAAAAAAGAGCGAGTCGTTATCTTTAAAATTACTCGATTCTCGTTGGTCTAACTAGGTACATCACAAGATCAAATGGAGGGCGACATTGCCTTCCGAATCGAGCTTGGTTCGCCTAAAAACCTGTTTTCCGAAAATTCTGCTCGATAACCCATGCGGATTTTTGTTGTCCGCCTTGGGCCTAGAGTTGCTCTTTCAAACAAAAAAAAGAGCGAGTCGTTATCTTTAAAATTACTCGATTCTCGTTGGTCTAACTAGGTACATCACAAGATCAAATGGAGGGCGACATTGCCTTCCGAATCGAGCTTGGTTCGCCTAAAAACCTGTTTTCCGAAAATTCTGCTCGATAACCCATGCGGATTTTTGTTGTCCGCCTTGGGCCTAGAGTTGCTCTTTCAAACAAAAAAAAAGAACGAGTCGTTATCTTTAAAATTACTCGATTCTCGTTGGTCTAACTAGGTACATCACAAGATCAAATGGAGGGCGACATTGCCTTCCGAATCGAGATTGGTTCGCCTAAAAACCTGTTTTCCGGAAATTGTGCTCGATAACCCAAGCAGATTTTTGTTGTCCGCCTTGGGCCTAGAGTTGCTCTTTCAAACAAAAAAAAGAGCGAGTCGTTATCTTTAAAATTACTCGATTCTCGTTGGTCTAACTAGGTACATCACAAGATCAAATGGAGGGCGACATTGCGTCTCGAATCGAGCTTGGTTCGCCTAAAAACCTGTTTTCCGGAAATTCTGCTCGATAACCCATGCGGATTTTTGTTGTCCGCCTTGGGCCTAGAGTTGCTCTTTCAAACAAAAAAAAGAGCGAGTCGTTATCTTTAAAATTACTCGATTCTCGTTGGTCTAACAAGGTACATCACAAGAACAAATGGAGGGCGACATTGCCTTCCGAATCGAGATTGGTTCGCCTAAAAACCTGTTTTCCGGAAATTCTGCTCGATAACCCATGCGGATTTTTGTTGTCCGCCTTGGGCCTAGAGTTGCTCTTTCAAACAAAAAAAAGAGCGAGTCGTTATCTTTAAAATTACTCGATTCTCGTTGGTCTAACTAGGTACATCACAAGATCAAATGGAGGGCGACATTGCGTCTCGAATAGAGATTGGTTCGCCTAAAAACCTATTTTCCGGAAATTCTGCTCGATAACCCATGCGGATTTTTGTTGTCCGCCTTGGGCCTAGAGTTGCTCTTTCAAACAAAAAAAAGACCGAGTCGTTATCTTTAAAATTACTCGATTCTCGTTGGTCTAACTAGGTACATCACAAGATCAAATGGAGGGCGACATTGCGTCTCGAATAGAGATTGGTTCGCCTAAAAACCTGTTTTCCGGAAATTCTGCTCGATAACCCATGCGGATTTTTGTTGTCCGCCTTGGGCCTAGAGTTGCTCTTTCAAACAAAAAAAAGAGCGAGTCGTTATCTTTAAAATTACTCGATTCTCGTTGGTCTAACAAGGTACATCACAAGAACAAATGGAGGGCGACATTGTCTTCCGAATCGAGATTGGTTCGCCTAAAAACCTGTTTTCCGGAAATTCTGCTCGATAACCCATGCGGATTTTTGTTGTCCGCCTTGGGCCTAGAGTTGCTCTTTCAAACAAAAAAAAGAGCGAGTCGTTATCTTTAAAATTACTCGATTCTCGTTGGTCTAACAAGGTACATCACAAGAACAAATGGAGGGCGACATTGCCTTCCGAATCGAGATTGGTTCGCCTAAAAACCTGTTTTCCGGAAATTCTGCTCGATAACCCATGCGGATTTTTGTTGTCCGCCTTGGGCCTAGAGTTGCTCTTTCAAACAAAAAAAAGAGCGAGTCGTTATCTTTAAAATTACTCGATTCTCGTTGGTCTAACTAGGTACATCACAAGATCAAATGGAGGGCGACATTGCCTTCCGAATCGAGCTTGGTTCGCCTAAAAACCTGTTTTCCGAAAATTCTGCTCGATAACCCATGCGGATTTTTGTTGTCCGCCTTGCGCTTAGAGTTGCTCTTTCAAACAAAAAAAAGAGCGAGTCGTTATCTTTAAAATTACTCGATTCTCGTTGGTCTAACTAGGTACATCACAAGATCAAATGGAGGGCGACATTGCCTTCCGAATCGAGCTTGGTTCGCCTAAAAACCTGTTTTCCGAAAATTCTGCTCGATAACCCATGCGGATTTTTGTTGTCCGCCTTGGGCCTAGAGTTGCTCTTTCAAACAAAAAAAAGAGCGAGTCGTTATCTTTAAAATTACTCGATTCTCGTTGGTCTAACAAGGTACATCACAAGATCAAATGGAGGGCGACATTGCGTCTCGAATCGAGCTTGGTTCGCCTAAAAACCTGTTTTCCGGAAATTCTGCTCGATAACCCATGCGGATTTTTGTTGTCCGCCTTGGGCCTAGAGTTGCTCTTTCAAACAAAAAAAAGAGCGAGTCGTTATCTTTAAAATTACTCGATTCTCGTTGGTCTAACTAGGTACATCACAAGAACAAATGGAGGGCGACATTGCCTTCCGAATCGAGATTGGTTCGCCTAAAAACCTGTTTTCCGGAAATTCTGCTCGATAACCCATGAGGATTTTTGTTGTCCGCCTTGGGCCTAGAGTTGCTCTTTCAAACAAAAAAAAGAGCGAGTCGTTATCTTTAAAATTACTCGATTCTCGTTGGTCTAACAAGGTACATCACAAGAACAAATGGAGGGCGACATTGCCTTCCGAATCGAGATTGGTTCGCCTAAAAACCTGTTTTCCGGAAATTCTGCTCGATAACCCATGCGGATTTTTGTTGTCCGCCTTGGGCCTAGAGTTGCTCTTTCAAACAAAAAAAAAAGAGCGAGTCGTTATCTTTAAAATTACTCGATTCTCGTTGGTCTAACAAGGTACATCACAAGAACAAATGGAGGGCGACATTGCCTTCCGAATCGAGCTTGGTTCGCCTAAAAACCTGTTTTCCGGAAATTCTGCTCGATAACCCATGCGGATTTTTGTTGTCCGCCTTGGGCCTAGAGTTGCTCTTTCAAACAAAAAAATGAGCGAGTCGTTATCTTTAAAATTACTCGATTCTCGTTGGTCTAACTAGGTACATCACAAGAAAAAATGGAGGGCGACATTGCCTTCCGAATCGAGATTGGTTCGCCTAAAAACCTGTTTTCCGGAAATTCTGCTCGATAACCCATGCGGATTTTTGTTGTCCGCCTTGGGCCTAGAGTTGCTCTTTCAAACAAAAAAAGAGCGAGTCGTTATCTTTAAAATTACTCGATTCTCGTTGGTCTAACTAGGTACATCACAAGATCAAATGGAGGGCGACATTGCGTCTCGAATAGAGATTGGTTCGCCTAAAAACCTGTTTTCCGGAAATTCTGCTCGATAACCCATGCGGATTTTTGTTGTCCGCCTTGGGCCTAGAGTTGCTCTTTCAAACAAAAAAAAGAGCGAGTCGTTATCTTTAAAATTACTCGATTCTCGTTGGTCTAACTAGGTACATCACAAGATCAAATGGAGGGCGACATTGCCTTCCGAATCGAGATTGGTTCGCCTAAAAACCTGTTTTCCGGAAATTCTGCTCGATAACCCATGCGGATTTTTGTTGTCCGCCTTGGGCCTAGAGTTGCTCTTTCAAACAAAAAAAAGAGCGAGTCGTTATCTTTAAAATTACTCGATTCTCGTTGGTCTAACTAGGTACATCACAAGATCAAATGGAGGGCGACATTGCCTTCCGAATCGAGCTTGGTTCGCCTAAAAACCTGTTTTCCGGAAATTCTGCTCGATAACCCATGCGGATTTTTGTTGTCCGCCTTGGGCCTAGAGTTGCTCTTTCAAACAAAAAAAAGAGCGAGTCGTTATCTTTAAAATTACTCGATTCTCGTTGGTCTAACTAGGTACATCACAAGATCAAATGGAGGGCGACATTGCCTTCCAAATCGAGATTGATTCGCCTAAAAACCTATTTTCCGGAAATTCTGCTCGATAACCCATGCGGATTTTTGTTGTCCGCCTTGGGCCTAGAGTTGCTCTTTCAAACAAAAAAAAGAGCGAGTCGTTATCTTTAAAATTACTCGATTCTCGTTGGTCTAACTAGGTACATCACAAGATCAAATGGAGGGCGACATTGCGTCTCGAATAGAGATTGGTTCGCCTAAAAACCTGTTTTACGGAAATTCTGCTCGATAACCCATGCGGATTTTTGTTGTCCGCCTTGGGCCTAGAGTTGCTCTTTCAAACAAAAAAAAGAGCGAGTCGTTATCTTTAAAATTACTCGATTCTCGTTGGTCTAACTAGGTACATCACAAGATCAAATGGAGGGCGACATTGCGTCTCGAATAGAGATTGGTTGGCCTAAAAACCTGTTTTCCGGAAATTCTGCTCGATAACCCATGCGGATTTTCGTTGTCCGCCTTGGGCCTAGAGTTGCTCTTTCAAACAAAAAAAAGAGCGAGTCGTTATCTTTAAAATTACTCGATTCTCGTTGGTCTAACTAGGTACATCACAAGATCAAATGGAGGGCGACATTGCCTTCCAAATCGAGATTGGTTCGCCTAAAAACCTATTTTCCGGAAATTCTGCTCGATAACCCATGCGGATTTTTGTTGTCCGCCTTGGGCCTAGAGTTGCTCTTTCAAACAAAAAAAAGAGCGAGTCGTTATCTTTAAAATTACTCGATTCTCGTTGGTCTAACTAGGTACATCACAAGAACAAATGGAGGGCGACATTGCCTTCCGAATCGAGATTGGTTCGCCTAAAAACCTGTTTTCCGGAAATTCTGCTCGATAACCCATGAGGATTTTTGTTGTCCGCCTTGGGCCTAGAGTTGCTCTTTCAAACAAAAAAAAGAGCGAGTCGTTATCTTTAAAATTACTCGATTCTCGTTGGTCTAACTAGGTACATCACAAGAACAAATGGAGGGCGACATTGCCTTCCGAATCGAGATTGGTTCGCCTAAAAACCTGTTTTCCGGGAATTCTGCTCGATAACCCATGCGGATTTTTGTTGTCCGCCTTGGGCCTAGAGTTGCTCTTTCAAACAAAAAAAAGAGCGAGTCGTTATCTTTAAAATTACTCGATTCTCGTTGGTCTAACTAGGTACATCACAAGATCAAATGGAGGGCGACATTGCCTTCCAAATCGAGATTGGTTCGCCTAAAAACCTATTTTCCGGAAATTCTGCTCGATAACCCATGCGGATTTTTGTTGTCCGCCTTGGGCCTAGAGTTGCTCTTTCAAACAAAAAAAAAGAGCGAGTCGTTATCTTTAAAATTACTCGATTCTCGTTGGTCTAACTAGGTACATCACAAGAACAAATGGAGGGCGACATTGCCTTCCGAATCGAGATTGGTTCGCCTAAAAACCTGTTTTCCGGAAATTCTGCTCGATAACCCATGCGGATTTTTGTTGTCCGCCTTGGGCCTAGAGTTGCTCTTTCAAACAAAAAAAAGAGCGAGTCGTTATCTTTAAAATTACTCGATTCTCGTTGGTCTAACTAGGTACATCACAAGATCAAATGGAGGGCGACATTGCCTTCCAAATCGAGATTGGTTCGCCTAAAAACCTATTTTCCGGAAATTCTGCTCGATAACCCATGCGGATTTTTGTTGTCCGCCTTGGGCCTAGAGTTGCTCTTTCAAACAAAAAAAAGAGCGAGTCGTTATCTTTAAAATTACTCGATTCTCGTTGGTCTAACTAGGTACATCACAAGATCAAATGGAGGGCGACATTGCCTTCCAAATCGAGATTGGTTCGCCTAAAAACCTATTTTCCGGAAATTGTGCTCGATAACCCATGCGGATTTTTGTTGTCCGCCTTGGGTCTAGAGTTGCTCTTTCAAACAAAAAAAAGAGCGAGTCGTTATCTTTAAAATTACTCGATTCTCGTTGGTCTAACTAGGTACATCACAAGATCAAATGGAGGGCGACATTGCGTCTCGAATAGAGATTGGTTCGCCTAAAAACCTATTTTCCGGAAATTGTGCTCGATAACCCATGCGGATTTTTGTTGTCCGCCTTGGGCCTAGAGTTGCTCTTTCAAACAAAAAAAAGAGCGAGTCGTTATCTTTAAAATTACTCGATTCTCGTTGGTCTAACTAGGTACATCACAAGATCAAATGGAGGGCGACATTGCCTTCCGAATCGAGATTGGTTCGCCTAAAAACCTGTTTTCCGGAAATTGTGCTCGATAACCCATGCGGATTTTTGTTGTCCGCCTTGGGCCTAGAGTTGCTCTTTCAAACAAAAAAAAGAGCGAGTCGTTATCTTTAAAATTACTCGATTCTCGTTGGTCTAACTAGGTACATCACAAGATCAAATGGAGGGCGACATTGCCTTCCGAATCGAGATTGGTTCGCCTAAAAACCTGTTTTCCGGAAATTCTGCTCGATAACCCATGCGGATTTTTGTTGTCCGCCTTGGGCCTAGAGTTGCTCTTTCAAACAAAAAAAAGAGCGAGTCGTTATCTTTAAAATTACTCGATTCTCGTTGGTCTAACTAGGTACATCACAAGATCAAATGGAGGGCGACATTGCCTTCCAAATCGAGATTGGTTCGCCTAAAAACCTATTTTCCGGAAATTGTGCTCGATAACCCATGCATATTTTTGTTGTCCGCCTTGGGCCTAGAGTTGCTCTTTCAAACAAAAAAAAGAGCGAGTCGTTATCTTTAAAATTACTCGATTCTCGTTGGTCTAACTAGGTACATCACAAGATCAAATGGAGGGCGACATTGCGTCTCGAATAGAGATTGGTTCGCCTAAAAACCTATTTTCCGGAAATTCTGCTCGATAACCCATGCGGATTTTTGTTGTCCGCCTTGGGCCTAGAGTTGCTCTTTCAAACAAAAAAAAGAGCGAGTCGTTATCTTTAAAATTACTCGATTCTCGTTGGTCTAACTAGGTACATCACAAGATCAAATGGAGGGCGACATTGCCTTCCGAATCGAGATTGGTTCGCCTAAAAACCTGTTTTCCGGAAATTGTGCTCGATAACCCATGCATATTTTTGTTGTCCGCCTTGGGCCTAGAGTTGCTCTTTCAAACAAAAAAAAGAGCGAGTCGTTATCTTTAAAATTACTCGATTCTCGTTGGTCTAACTAGGTACATCACAAGATCAAATGGAGGGCGACATTGCCTTCCGAATCGAGATTGGTTCGCCTAAAAACCTGTTTTCCGGAAATTGTGCTCGATAACCCATGCATATTTTTGTTGTCCGCCTTGGGCCTAGAGTTGCTCTTTCAAACAAAAAAAAGAGCGAGTCGTTATCTTTAAAATTACTCGATTCTCGTTGGTCTAACTAGGTACATCACAAGATCAAATGGAGGGCGACATTGCCTTCCGAATCGAGATTGGTTCGCCTAAAAACCTGTTTTCCGGAAATTGTGCTCGATAACCCATGCGGATTTTTGTTGTCCGCCTTGGGCCTAGAGTTGCTCTTTCAAACAAAAAAAAGAGCGAGTCGTTATCTTTAAAATTACTCGATTCTCGTTGGTCTAACTAGGTATATCACAAGATCAAATGGAGGGCGACATTGCCTTCCGAATCGAGATTGGTTCGCCTAAAAACCTGTTTTCCGGAAATTGTGCTCGATAACCCATGCGGATTTTTGTTGTCCGCCTTGGGCCTAGAGTTGCTCTTTCAAACAAAAAAAAGAGCGAGTCGTTATCTTTAAAATTACTCGATTCTCGTTGGTCTAACTAGGTACATCACAAGATCAAATGGAGGGCGACATTGCCTTCCGAATCGAGATTGGTTCGCCTAAAAACCTGTTTTCCGGAAATTGTGCTCGATAACCCATGCATATTTTTGTTGTCCGCCTTGGGCCTAGAGTTGCTCTTTCAAACAAAAAAAAGAGCGAGTCGTTATCTTTAAAATTACTCGATTCTCGTTGGTCTGACTAGGTACATCACAAGATCAAATGGAGGGCGACATTGCGTCTCGAATAGAGATTGGTTCGCCTAAAAACCTATTTTCCGGAAATTCTGCTCGATAACCCATGCGGATTTTTGTTGTCCGCCTTGGGCCTAGAGTTGCTCTTTCAAACAAAAAAAAGAGCGAGTCGTTATCTTTAAAATTACTCGATTCTCGTTGGTCTAACTAGGTACATCACAAGATCAAATGGAGGGCGACATTGCCTTCCGAATCGAGATTGGTTCGCCTAAAAACCTGTTTTCCGGAAATTGTGCTCGATAACCCATGCGGATTTTTGTTGTCCGCCTTGGGCCTAGAGTTGCTCTTTCAAACAAAAAAAAGAGCGAGTCGTTATCTTTAAAATTACTCGATTCTCGTTGGTCTAACTAGGTACATCACAAGATCAAATGGAGGGCGACATTGCCTTCCGAATCGAGATTGGTTCGCCTAAAAACCTGTTTTCCGGAAATTCTGCTCGATAACCCATGCGGATTTTTGTTGTCCGCCTTGGGCCTAGAGTTGCTCTTTCAAACAAAAAAAAGAGCGAGTCGTTATCTTTAAAATTACTCGATTCTCGTTGGTCTAACTAGGTACATCACAAGATCAAATGGAGGGCGACATTGCCTTCCAAATCGAGATTGGTTCGCCTAAAAACCTATTTTCCGGAAATTCTGCTCGATAACCCATGCGGATTTTTGTTGTCCGCCTTGGGCCTAGAGTTGCTCTTTCAAACAAAAAAAAGAGCGAGTCGTTATCTTTAAAATTACTCGATTCTCGTTGGTCTAACTAGGTACATCACAAGATCAAATGGAGGGCGACATTGCGTCTCGAATAGAGATTGGTTCGCCTAAAAACCTATTTTCCGGAAATTCTGCTCGATAACCCATGCATATTTTTGTTGTCCGCCTTGGGCCTAGAGTTGCTCTTTCAAACAAAAAAAAGAGCGAGTCGTTATCTTTAAAATTACTCGATTCTCGTTGGTCTAACTAGGTACATCACAAGATCAAATGGAGGGCGACATTGCGTCTCGAATAGAGATTGGTTCGCCTAAAAACCTGTTTTCCGGAAATTGTGCTCGATAACCCATGCATATTTTTGTTGTCCGCCTTGGGCCTAGAGTTGCTCTTTCAAACAAAAAAAAGAGCGAGTCGTTATCTTTAAAATTACTCGATTCTCGTTGGTCTAACTAGGTACATCACAAGATCAAATGGAGGGCGACATTGCCTTCCGAATCGAGATTGGTTCGCCTAAAAACCTGTTTTCCGGAAATTGTGCTCGATAACCCATGCGGATTTTTGTTGTCCGCCTTGGGCCTAGAGTTGCTCTTTCAAACAAAAAAAAGAGCGAGTCGTTATCTTTAAAATTACTCGATTCTCGTTGGTCTAACTAGGTACATCACAAGATCAAATGGAGGGCGACATTGCCTTCCGAATCGAGATTGGTTCGCCTAAAAACCTGTTTTCCGGAAATTGTGCTCGATAACCCATGCATATTTTTGTTGTCCGCCTTGGGCCTAGAGTTGCTCTTTCAAACAAAAAAAAGAGCGAGTCGTTATCTTTAAAATTACTCGATTCTCGTTGGTCTGACTAGGTACATCACAAGATCAAATGGAGGGCGACATTGCGTCTCGAATAGAGATTGGTTCGCCTAAAAACCTATTTTCCGGAAATTCTGCTCGATAACCCATGCGGATTTTTGTTGTCCGCCTTGGGCCTAGAGTTGCTCTTTCAAACAAAAAAAAGAGCGAGTCGTTATCTTTAAAATTACTCGATTCTCGTTGGTCTAACTAGGTACATCACAAGATCAAATGGAGGGCGACATTGCCTTCCGAATCGAGATTGGTTCGCCTAAAAACCTGTTTTCCGGAAATTGTGCTCGATAACCCATGCGGATTTTTGTTGTCCGCCTTGGGCCTAGAGTTGCTCTTTCAAACAAAAAAAAGAGCGAGTCGTTATCTTTAAAATTACTCGATTCTCGTTGGTCTAACTAGGTACATCACAAGATCAAATGGAGGGCGACATTGCCTTCCGAATCGAGATTGGTTCGCCTAAAAACCTGTTTTCCGGAAATTCTGCTCGATAACCCATGCGGATTTTTGTTGTCCGCCTTGGGCCTAGAGTTGCTCTTTCAAACAAAAAAAAGAGCGAGTCGTTATCTTTAAAATTACTCGATTCTCGTTGGTCTAACTAGGTACATCACAAGATCAAATGGAGGGCGACATTGCCTTCCAAATCGAGATTGGTTCGCCTAAAAACCTATTTTCCGGAAATTCTGCTCGATAACCCATGCGGATTTTTGTTGTCCGCCTTGGGCCTAGAGTTGCTCTTTCAAACAAAAAAAAGAGCGAGTCGTTATCTTTAAAATTACTCGATTCTCGTTGGTCTAACTAGGTACATCACAAGATCAAATGGAGGGCGACATTGCGTCTCGAATAGAGATTGGTTCGCCTAAAAACCTATTTTCCGGAAATTCTGCTCGATAACCCATGCGGATTTTTGTTGTCCGCCTTGGGCCTAGAGTTGCTCTTTCAAACAAAAAAAAGAGCGAGTCGTTATCTTTAAAATTACTCGATTCTCGTTGGTCTAACTAGGTACATCACAAGATCAAATGGAGGGCGACATTGCCTTCCAAATCGAGATTGGTTCGCCTAAAAACCTATTTTCCGGAAATTCTGCTCGATAACCCATGCGGATTTTTGTTGTCCGCCTTGGGCCTAGAGTTGCTCTTTCAAACAAAAAAAAGAGCGAGTCGTTATCTTTAAAATTACTCGATTCTCGTTGGTCTAACTAGGTACATCACAAGATCAAATGGAGGGCGACATTGCCTTCCAAATCGAGATTGGTTCGCCTAAAAACCTATTTTCCGGAAATTCTGCTCGATAACCCATGCGGATTTTTGTTGTCCGCCTTGGGCCTAGAGTTGCTCTTTCAAACAAAAAAAAGAGCGAGTCGTTATCTTTAAAATTACTCGATTCTCGTTGGTCTAACTAGGTACATCACAAGATCAAATGGAGGGCGACATTGCCTTCCAAATCGAGATTGGTTCGCCTAAAAACCTATTTTCCGGAAATTCTGCTCGATAACCCATGCGGATTTTTGTTGTCCGCCTTGGGCCTAGAGTTGCTCTTTCAAACAAAAAAAAGAGCGAGTCGTTATCTTTAAAATTACTCGATTCTCGTTGGTCTAACTAGGTACATCACAAGATCAAATGGAGGGCGACATTGCCTTCCGAATCGAGCTTGGTTCGCCTAAAAACATGTTTTCCGGAAATTGTGCTCGATAACCCATGCGGATTTTTGTTGTCCGCCTTGGGCCTAGAGTTGCTCTTTCAAACAAAAAAAAGAGCGAGTCGTTATCTTTAAAATTACTCGATTCTCGTTGGTCTAACTAGGTACATCACAAGATCAAATGGAGGGCGACATTGCCTTCCGAATCGAGATTGGTTCGCCTAAAAACCTGTTTTCCGGAAATTGTGCTCGATAACCCATGCGGATTTTTGTTGTCCGCCTTGGGCCTAGAGTTGCTCTTTCAAACAAAAAAAAGAGCGAGTCGTTATCTTTAAAATTACTCGATTCTCGTTGGTCTAACTAGGTACATCACAAGATCAAATGGAGGGCGACATTGCCTTCCGAATCGAGATTGGTTCGCCTAAAAACCTGTTTTCCGGAAATTCTGCTCGATAACCCATGCGGATTTTTGTTGTCCGCCTTGGGCCTAGAGTTGCTCTTTCAAACAAAAAAAAGAGCGAGTCGTTATCTTTAAAATTACTCGATTCTCGTTGGTCTAACTAGGTACATCACAAGATCAAATGGAGGGCGACATTGCGTCTCGAATAGAGATTGGTTCGCCTAAAAACCTATTTTCCGGAAATTCTGCTCGATAACCCATGCGGATTTTTGTTGTCCGCCTTGGGCCTAGAGTTGCTCTTTCAAACAAAAAAAAGAGCGAGTCGTTATCTTTAAAATTACTCGATTCTCGTTGGTCTAACTAGGTACATCACAAGATCAAATGGAGGGCGACATTGCCTTCCGAATCGAGATTGGTTCGCCTAAAAACCTGTTTTCCGGAAATTCTGCTCGATAACCCATGCGGATTTTTGTTGTCCGCCTTGGGCCTAGAGTTGCTCTTTCAAACAAAAAAAAGAGCGAGTCGTTATCTTTAAAATTACTCGATTCTCGTTGGTCTAACTAGGTACATCACAAGATCAAATGGAGGGCGACATTGCGTCTCGAATAGAGATTGGTTCGCCTAAAAACCTATTTTCCGGAAATTCTGCTCGATAACCCATGCGGATTTTTGTTGTCCGCCTTGGGCCTAGAGTTGCTCTTTCAAACAAAAAAAAGAGCGAGTCGTTATCTTTAAAATTACTCGATTCTCGTTGGTCTAACTAGGTACATCACAAGATCAAATGGAGGGCGACATTGCGTCTCGAATAGAGATTGGTTCGCCTAAAAACCTATTTTCCGGAAATTCTGCTCGATAACCCATGCGGATTTTTGTTGTCCGCCTTGGGCCTAGAGTTGCTCTTTCAAACAAAAAAAAGAGCGAGTCGTTATCTTTAAAATTACTCGATTCTCGTTGGTCTAACTAGGTACATCACAAGATCAAATGGAGGGCGACATTGCCTTCCAAATCGAGATTGGTTCGCCTAAAAACCTATTTTCCGGAAATTCTGCTCGATAACCCATGCGGATTTTTGTTGTCCGCCTTGGGCCTAGAGTTGCTCTTTCAAACAAAAAAAAGAGCGAGTCGTTATCTTTAAAATTACTCGATTCTCGTTGGTCTAACTAGGTACATCACAAGATCAAATGGAGGGCGACATTGCCTTCCGAATCGAGATTGGTTCGCCTAAAAACCTGTTTTCCGGAAATTCTGCTCGATAACCCATGCGGATTTTTGTTGTCCGCCTTGGGCCTAGAGTTGCTCTTTCAAACAAAAAAAAGAGCGAGTCGTTATCTTTAAAATTACTCGATTCTCGTTGGTCTAACTAGGTACATCACAAGATCAAATGGAGGGCGACATTGCCTTCCGAATCGAGATTGGTTCGCCTAAAAACCTGTTTTCCGGAAATTCTGCTCGATAACCCATGCGGATTTTTGTTGTCCGCCTTGGGCCTAGAGTTGCTCTTTCAAACAAAAAAAAGAGCGAGTCGTTATCTTTAAAATTACTCGATTCTCGTTGGTCTAACTAGGTACATCACAAGATCAAATGGAGGGCGACATTGCGTCTCGAATAGAGATTGGTTCGCCTAAAAACCTATTTTCCGGAAATTCTGCTCGATAACCCATGCGGATTTTTGTTGTCCGCCTTGGGCCTAGAGTTGCTCTTTCAAACAAAAAAAAGAGCGAGTCGTTATCTTTAAAATTACTCGATTCTCGTTGGTCTAACTAGGTACATCACAAGATCAAATGGAGGGCGACATTGCGTCTCGAATAGAGATTGGTTCGCCTAAAAACCTATTTTCCGGAAATTCTGCTCGATAACCCATGCGGATTTTTGTTGTCCGCCTTGGGCCTAGAGTTGCTCTTTCAAACAAAAAAAAGAGCGAGTCGTTATCTTTAAAATTACTCGATTCTCGTTGGTCTAACTAGGTACATCACAAGATCAAATGGAGGGCGACATTGCCTTCCAAATCGAGATTGGTTCGCCTAAAAACCTATTTTCCGGAAATTCTGCTCGATAACCCATGCGGATTTTTGTTGTCCGCCTTGGGCCTAGAGTTGCTCTTTCAAACAAAAAAAAGAGCGAGTCGTTATCTTTAAAATTACTCGATTCTCGTTGGTCTAACTAGGTACATCACAAGATCAAATGGAGGGCGACATTGCCTTCCGAATCGAGATTGGTTCGCCTAAAAACCTGTTTTCCGGAAATTCTGCTCGATAACCCATGCGGATTTTTGTTGTCCGCCTTGGGCCTAGAGTTGCTCTTTCAAACAAAAAAAAGAGCGAGTCGTTATCTTTAAAATTACTCGATTCTCGTTGGTCTAACTAGGTACATCACAAGATCAAATGGAGGGCGACATTGCGTCTCGAATAGAGATTGGTTCGCCTAAAAACCTATTTTCCGGAAATTCTGCTCGATAACCCATGCGGATTTTTGTTGTCCGCCTTGGGCCTAGAGTTGCTCTTTCAAACAAAAAAAAGAGCGAGTCGTTATCTTTAAAATTACTCGATTCTCGTTGGTCTAACTAGGTACATCACAAGATCAAATGGAGGGCGACATTGCCTTCCGAATCGAGATTGGTTCGCCTAAAAACCTGTTTTCCGGAAATTCTGCTCGATAACCCATGCGGATTTTTGTTGTCCGCCTTGGGCCTAGAGTTGCTCTTTCAAACAAAAAAAAGAGCGAGTCGTTATCTTTAAAATTACTCGATTCTCGTTGGTCTAACTAGGTACATCACAAGATCAAATGGAGGGCGACATTGCCTTCCGAATCGAGATTGGTTCGCCTAAAAACCTGTTTTCCGGAAATTCTGCTCGATAACCCATGCGGATTTTTGTTGTCCGCCTTGGGCCTAGAGTTGCTCTTTCAAACAAAAAAAAGAGCGAGTCGTTATCTTTAAAATTACTCGATTCTCGTTGGTCTAACTAGGTACATCACAAGATCAAATGGAGGGCGACATTGCCTTCCAAATCGAGATTGGTTCGCCTAAAAACCTATTTTCCGGAAATTCTGCTCGATAACCCATGCGGATTTTTGTTGTCCGCCTTGGGCCTAGAGTTGCTCTTTCAAACAAAAAAAAGAGCGAGTCGTTATCTTTAAAATTACTCGATTCTCGTTGGTCTAACTAGGTACATCACAAGATCAAATGGAGGGCGACATTGCGTCTCGAATAGAGATTGGTTCGCCTAAAAACCTATTTTCCGGAAATTCTGCTCGATAACCCATGCGGATTTTTGTTGTCCGCCTTGGGCCTAGAGTTGCTCTTTCAAACAAAAAAAAGAGCGAGTCGTTATCTTTAAAATTACTCGATTCTCGTTGGTCTAACTAGGTACATCACAAGATCAAATGGAGGGCGACATTGCCTTCCGAATCGAGATTGGTTCGCCTAAAAACCTGTTTTCCGGAAATTCTGCTCGATAACCCATGCGGATTTTTGTTGTCCGCCTTGGGCCTAGAGTTGCTCTTTCAAACAAAAAAAAGAGCGAGTCGTTATCTTTAAAATTACTCGATTCTCGTTGGTCTAACTAGGTACATCACAAGATCAAATGGAGGGCGACATTGCCTTCCGAATCGAGATTGGTTCGCCTAAAAACCTGTTTTCCGGAAATTCTGCTCGATAACCCATGCGGATTTTTGTTGTCCGCCTTGGGCCTAGAGTTGCTCTTTCAAACAAAAAAAAGAGCGAGTCGTTATCTTTAAAATTACTCGATTCTCGTTGGTCTAACTAGGTACATCACAAGATCAAATGGAGGGCGACATTGCGTCTCGAATAGAGATTGGTTCGCCTAAAAACCTATTTTCCGGAAATTCTGCTCGATAACCCATGCGGATTTTTGTTGTCCGCCTTGGGCCTAGAGTTGCTCTTTCAAACAAAAAAAAGAGCGAGTCGTTATCTTTAAAATTACTCGATTCTCGTTGGTCTAACTAGGTACATCACAAGATCAAATGGAGGGCGACATTGCGTCTCGAATAGAGATTGGTTCGCCTAAAAACCTATTTTCCGGAAATTCTGCTCGATAACCCATGCGGATTTTTGTTGTCCGCCTTGGGCCTAGAGTTGCTCTTTCAAACAAAAAAAAGAGCGAGTCGTTATCTTTAAAATTACTCGATTCTCGTTGGTCTAACTAGGTACATCACAAGATCAAATGGAGGGCGACATTGCCTTCCAAATCGAGATTGGTTCGCCTAAAAACCTATTTTCCGGAAATTCTGCTCGATAACCCATGCGGATTTTTGTTGTCCGCCTTGGGCCTAGAGTTGCTCTTTCAAACAAAAAAAAGAGCGAGTCGTTATCTTTAAAATTACTCGATTCTCGTTGGTCTAACTAGGTACATCACAAGATCAAATGGAGGGCGACATTGCCTTCCGAATCGAGATTGGTTCGCCTAAAAACCTGTTTTCCGGAAATTCTGCTCGATAACCCATGCGGATTTTTGTTGTCCGCCTTGGGCCTAGAGTTGCTCTTTCAAACAAAAAAAAGAGCGAGTCGTTATCTTTAAAATTACTCGATTCTCGTTGGTCTAACTAGGTACATCACAAGATCAAATGGAGGGCGACATTGCGTCTCGAATAGAGATTGGTTCGCCTAAAAACCTATTTTCCGGAAATTCTGCTCGATAACCCATGCGGATTTTTGTTGTCCGCCTTGGGCCTAGAGTTGCTCTTTCAAACAAAAAAAAGAGCGAGTCGTTATCTTTAAAATTACTCGATTCTCGTTGGTCTAACTAGGTACATCACAAGATCAAATGGAGGGCGACATTGCCTTCCGAATCGAGATTGGTTCGCCTAAAAACCTGTTTTCCGGAAATTCTGCTCGATAACCCATGCGGATTTTTGTTGTCCGCCTTGGGCCTAGAGTTGCTCTTTCAAACAAAAAAAAGAGCGAGTCGTTATCTTTAAAATTACTCGATTCTCGTTGGTCTAACTAGGTACATCACAAGATCAAATGGAGGGCGACATTGCCTTCCGAATCGAGATTGGTTCGCCTAAAAACCTGTTTTCCGGAAATTCTGCTCGATAACCCATGCGGATTTTTGTTGTCCGCCTTGGGCCTAGAGTTGCTCTTTCAAACAAAAAAAAGAGCGAGTCGTTATCTTTAAAATTACTCGATTCTCGTTGGTCTAACTAGGTACATCACAAGATCAAATGGAGGGCGACATTGCCTTCCAAATCGAGATTGGTTCGCCTAAAAACCTATTTTCCGGAAATTCTGCTCGATAACCCATGCGGATTTTTGTTGTCCGCCTTGGGCCTAGAGTTGCTCTTTCAAACAAAAAAAAGAGCGAGTCGTTATCTTTAAAATTACTCGATTCTCGTTGGTCTAACTAGGTACATCACAAGATCAAATGGAGGGCGACATTGCGTCTCGAATAGAGATTGGTTCGCCTAAAAACCTATTTTCCGGAAATTCTGCTCGATAACCCATGCGGATTTTTGTTGTCCGCCTTGGGCCTAGAGTTGCTCTTTCAAACAAAAAAAAGAGCGAGTCGTTATCTTTAAAATTACTCGATTCTCGTTGGTCTAACTAGGTACATCACAAGATCAAATGGAGGGCGACATTGCCTTCCGAATCGAGATTGGTTCGCCTAAAAACCTGTTTTCCGGAAATTCTGCTCGATAACCCATGCGGATTTTTGTTGTCCGCCTTGGGCCTAGAGTTGCTCTTTCAAACAAAAAAAAGAGCGAGTCGTTATCTTTAAAATTACTCGATTCTCGTTGGTCTAACTAGGTACATCACAAGATCAAATGGAGGGCGACATTGCCTTCCGAATCGAGATTGGTTCGCCTAAAAACCTGTTTTCCGGAAATTCTGCTCGATAACCCATGCGGATTTTTGTTGTCCGCCTTGGGCCTAGAGTTGCTCTTTCAAACAAAAAAAAGAGCGAGTCGTTATCTTTAAAATTACTCGATTCTCGTTGGTCTAACTAGGTACATCACAAGATCAAATGGAGGGCGACATTGCGTCTCGAATAGAGATTGGTTCGCCTAAAAACCTATTTTCCGGAAATTCTGCTCGATAACCCATGCGGATTTTTGTTGTCCGCCTTGGGCCTAGAGTTGCTCTTTCAAACAAAAAAAAGAGCGAGTCGTTATCTTTAAAATTACTCGATTCTCGTTGGTCTAACTAGGTACATCACAAGATCAAATGGAGGGCGACATTGCGTCTCGAATAGAGATTGGTTCGCCTAAAAACCTATTTTCCGGAAATTCTGCTCGATAACCCATGCGGATTTTTGTTGTCCGCCTTGGGCCTAGAGTTGCTCTTTCAAACAAAAAAAAGAGCGAGTCGTTATCTTTAAAATTACTCGATTCTCGTTGGTCTAACTAGGTACATCACAAGATCAAATGGAGGGCGACATTGCCTTCCAAATCGAGATTGGTTCGCCTAAAAACCTATTTTCCGGAAATTCTGCTCGATAACCCATGCGGATTTTTGTTGTCCGCCTTGGGCCTAGAGTTGCTCTTTCAAACAAAAAAAAGAGCGAGTCGTTATCTTTAAAATTACTCGATTCTCGTTGGTCTAACTAGGTACATCACAAGATCAAATGGAGGGCGACATTGCCTTCCGAATCGAGATTGGTTCGCCTAAAAACCTGTTTTCCGGAAATTCTGCTCGATAACCCATGCGGATTTTTGTTGTCCGCCTTGGGCCTAGAGTTGCTCTTTCAAACAAAAAAAAGAGCGAGTCGTTATCTTTAAAATTACTCGATTCTCGTTGGTCTAACTAGGTACATCACAAGATCAAATGGAGGGCGACATTGCGTCTCGAATAGAGATTGGTTCGCCTAAAAACCTATTTTCCGGAAATTCTGCTCGATAACCCATGCGGATTTTTGTTGTCCGCCTTGGGCCTAGAGTTGCTCTTTCAAACAAAAAAAAGAGCGAGTCGTTATCTTTAAAATTACTCGATTCTCGTTGGTCTAACTAGGTACATCACAAGATCAAATGGAGGGCGACATTGCCTTCCGAATCGAGATTGGTTCGCCTAAAAACCTGTTTTCCGGAAATTCTGCTCGATAACCCATGCGGATTTTTGTTGTCCGCCTTGGGCCTAGAGTTGCTCTTTCAAACAAAAAAAAGAGCGAGTCGTTATCTTTAAAATTACTCGATTCTCGTTGGTCTAACTAGGTACATCACAAGATCAAATGGAGGGCGACATTGCCTTCCGAATCGAGATTGGTTCGCCTAAAAACCTATTTTCCGGAAATTCTGCTCGATAACCCATGCGGATTTTTGTTGTCCGCCTTGGGCCTAGAGTTGCTCTTTCAAACAAAAAAAAGAGCGAGTCGTTATCTTTAAAATTACTCGATTCTCGTTGGTCTAACTAGGTACATCACAAGATCAAATGGAGGGCGACATTGCCTTCCGAATCGAGATTGGTTCGCCTAAAAACCTGTTTTCCGGAAATTCTGCTCGATAACCCATGCGGATTTTTGTTGTCCGCCTTGGGCCTAGAGTTGCTCTTTCAAACAAAAAAAAGAGCGAGTCGTTATCTTTAAAATTACTCGATTCTCGTTGGTCTAACTAGGTACATCACAAGATCAAATGGAGGGCGACATTGCGTCTCGAATAGAGATTGGTTCGCCTAAAAACCTATTTTCCGGAAATTCTGCTCGATAACCCATGCGGATTTTTGTTGTCCGCCTTGGGCCTAGAGTTGCTCTTTCAAACAAAAAAAAGAGCGAGTCGTTATCTTTAAAATTACTCGATTCTCGTTGGTCTAACTAGGTACATCACAAGATCAAATGGAGGGCGACATTGCGTCTCGAATAGAGATTGGTTCGCCTAAAAACCTATTTTCCGGAAATTCTGCTCGATAACCCATGCGGATTTTTGTTGTCCGCCTTGGGCCTAGAGTTGCTCTTTCAAACAAAAAAAAGAGCGAGTCGTTATCTTTAAAATTACTCGATTCTCGTTGGTCTAACTAGGTACATCACAAGATCAAATGGAGGGCGACATTGCGTCTCGAATAGAGATTGGTTCGCCTAAAAACCTATTTTCCGGAAATTCTGCTCGATAACCCATGCGGATTTTTGTTGTCCGCCTTGGGCCTAGAGTTGCTCTTTCAAACAAAAAAAAGAGCGAGTCGTTATCTTTAAAATTACTCGATTCTCGTTGGTCTAACTAGGTACATCACAAGATCAAATGGAGGGCGACATTGCCTTCCAAATCGAGATTGGTTCGCCTAAAAACCTATTTTCCGGAAATTCTGCTCGATAACCCATGCGGATTTTTGTTGTCCGCCTTGGGCCTAGAGTTGCTCTTTCAAACAAAAAAAAGAGCGAGTCGTTATCTTTAAAATTACTCGATTCTCGTTGGTCTAACTAGGTACATCACAAGATCAAATGGAGGGCGACATTGCCTTCCAAATCGAGATTGGTTCGCCTAAAAACCTATTTTCCGGAAATTCTGCTCGATAACCCATGCGGATTTTTGTTGTCCGCCTTGGGCCTAGAGTTGCTCTTTCAAACAAAAAAAAGAGCGAGTCGTTATCTTTAAAATTACTCGATTCTCGTTGGTCTAACTAGGTACATCACAAGATCAAATGGAGGGCGACATTGCGTCTCGAATAGAGATTGGTTCGCCTAAAAACCTATTTTCCGGAAATTCTGCTCGATAACCCATGCGGATTTTGGTTGTCCGCCTTGGGCCTAGAGTTGCTCTTTCAAACAAAAAAAAGAGCGAGTCGTTATCTTTAAAATTACTCGATTCTCGTTGGTCTAACTAGGTACATCACAAGATCAAATGGAGGGCGACATTGCCTTCCAAATCGAGATTGGTTCGCCTAAAAACCTATTTTCCGGAAATTCTGCTCGATAACCCATGCGGATTTTTGTTGTCCGCCTTGGGCCTAGAGTTGCTCTTTCAAACAAAAAAAAGAGCGAGTCGTTATCTTTAAAATTACTCGATTCTCGTTGGTCTAACTAGGTACATCACAAGATCAAATGGAGGGCGACATTGCCTTCCAAATCGAGATTGGTTCGCCTAAAAACCTATTTTCCGGAAATTCTGCTCGATAACCCATGCGGATTTTTGTTGTCCGCCTTGGGCCTAGAGTTGCTCTTTCAAACAAAAAAAAGAGCGAGTCGTTATCTTTAAAATTACTCGATTCTCGTTGGTCTAACTAGGTACATCACAAGATCAAATGGAGGGCGACATTGCCTTCCGAATCGAGATTGGTTCGCCTAAAAACCTGTTTTCCGGAAATTCTGCTCGATAACCCATGCGGATTTTTGTTGTCCGCCTTGGGCCTAGAGTTGCTCTTTCAAACAAAAAAAAGAGCGAGTCGTTATCTTTAAAATTACTCGATTCTCGTTGGTCTAACTAGGTACATCACAAGATCAAATGGAGGGCGACATTGCGTCTCGAATAGAGATTGGTTCGCCTAAAAACCTATTTTCCGGAAATTCTGCTCGATAACCCATGCGGATTTTTGTTGTCCGCCTTGGGCCTAGAGTTGCTCTTTCAAACAAAAAAAAGAGCGAGTCGTTATCTTTAAAATTACTCGATTCTCGTTGGTCTAACTAGGTACATCACAAGATCAAATGGAGGGCGACATTGCCTTCCAAATCGAGATTGGTTCGCCTAAAAACCTATTTTCCGGAAATTCTGCTCGATAACCCATGCGGATTTTTGTTGTCCGCCTTGGGCCTAGAGTTGCTCTTTCAAACAAAAAAAAGAGCGAGTCGTTATCTTTAAAATTACTCGATTCTCGTTGGTCTAACTAGGTACATCACAAGATCAAATGGAGGGCGACATTGCGTCTCGAATAGAGATTGGTTCGCCTAAAAACCTATTTTCCGGAAATTCTGCTCGATAACCCATGCGGATTTTTGTTGTCCGCCTTGGGCCTAGAGTTGCTCTTTCAAACAAAAAAAAGAGCGAGTCGTTATCTTTAAAATTACTCGATTCTCGTTGGTCTAACTAGGTACATCACAAGATCAAATGGAGGGCGACATTGCCTTCCAAATCGAGATTGGTTCGCCTAAAAACCTATTTTCCGGAAATTCTGCTCGATAACCCATGCGGATTTTTGTTGTCCGCCTTGGGCCTAGAGTTGCTCTTTCAAACAAAAAAAAGAGCGAGTCGTTATCTTTAAAATTACTCGATTCTCGTTGGTCTAACTAGGTACATCACAAGATCAAATGGAGGGCGACATTGCCTTCCAAATCGAGATTGGTTCGCCTAAAAACCTATTTTCCGGAAATTCTGCTCGATAACCCATGCGGATTTTTGTTGTCCGCCTTGGGCCTAGAGTTGCTCTTTCAAACAAAAAAAAGAGCGAGTCGTTATCTTTAAAATTACTCGATTCTCGTTGGTCTAACTAGGTACATCACAAGATCAAATGGAGGGCGACATTGCGTCTCGAATAGAGATTGGTTCGCCTAAAAACCTATTTTCCGGAAATTCTGCTCGATAACCCATGCGGATTTTGGTTGTCCGCCTTGGGCCTAGAGTTGCTCTTTCAAACAAAAAAAAGAGCGAGTCGTTATCTTTAAAATTACTCGATTCTCGTTGGTCTAACTAGGTACATCACAAGATCAAATGGAGGGCGACATTGCCTTCCAAATCGAGATTGGTTCGCCTAAAAACCTATTTTCCGGAAATTCTGCTCGATAACCCATGCGGATTTTTGTTGTCCGCCTTGGGCCTAGAGTTGCTCTTTCAAACAAAAAAAAGAGCGAGTCGTTATCTTTAAAATTACTCGATTCTCGTTGGTCTAACTAGGTACATCACAAGATCAAATGGAGGGCGACATTGCCTTCCGAATCGAGATTGGTTTGCCTAAAAACCTGTTTTCCGGAAATTCTGCTCGATAACCCATGCGGATTTTTGTTGTCCGCCTTGGGCCTAGAGTTGCTCTTTCAAACAAAAAAAAGAGCGAGTCGTTATCTTTAAAATTACTCGATTCTCGTTGGTCTAACTAGGTACATCACAAGATCAAATGGAGGGCGACATTGCCTTCCGAATCGAGATTGGTTCGCCTAAAAACCTGTTTTCCGGAAATTCTGCTCGATAACCCATGCGGATTTTTGTTGTCCGCCTTGGGCCTAGAGTTGCTCTTTCAAACAAAAAAAAGAGCGAGTCGTTATCTTTAAAATTACTCGATTCTCGTTGGTCTAACTAGGTACATCACAAGATCAAATGGAGGGCGACATTGCGTCTCGAATAGAGATTGGTTCGCCTAAAAACCTATTTTCCGGAAATTCTGCTCGATAACCCATGCGGATTTTTGTTGTCCGCCTTGGGCCTAGAGTTGCTCTTTCAAACAAAAAAAAGAGCGAGTCGTTATCTTTAAAATTACTCGATTCTCGTTGGTCTAACTAGGTACATCACAAGATCAAATGGAGGGCGACATTGCGTCTCGAATAGAGATTAGTTCGCCTAAAAACCTATTTTCCGGAAATTCTGCTCGATAACCCATGCGGATTTTTGTTGTCCGCCTTGGGCCTAGAGTTGCTCTTTCAAACAAAAAAAAGAGCGAGTCGTTATCTTTAAAATTACTCGATTCTCGTTGGTCTAACTAGGTACATCACAAGATCAAATGGAGGGCGACATTGCCTTCCGAATCGAGATTGGTTCGCCTAAAAACCTGTTTTCCGGAAATTCTGCTCGATAACCCATGCGGATTTTTGTTGTCCGCCTTGGGCCTAGAGTTGCTCTTTCAAACAAAAAAAAGAGCGAGTCGTTATCTTTAAAATTACTCGATTCTCGTTGGTCTAACTAGGTACATCACAAGATCAAATGGAGGGCGACATTGCGTCTCGAATAGAGATTGGTTCGCCTAAAAACCTATTTTCCGGAAATTCTGCTCGATAACCCATGCGGATTTTTGTTGTCCGCCTTGGGCCTAGAGTTGCTCTTTCAAACAAAAAAAAGAGCGAGTCGTTATCTTTAAAATTACTCGATTCTCGTTGGTCTAACTAGGTACATCACAAGATCAAATGGAGGGCGACATTGCCTTCCGAATCGAGATTGGTTCGCCTAAAAACCTGTTTTCCGGAAATTCTGCTCGATAACCCATGCGGATTTTTGTTGTCCGCCTTGGGCCTAGAGTTGCTCTTTCAAACAAAAAAAAGAGCGAGTCGTTATCTTTAAAATTACTCGATTCTCGTTGGTCTAACTAGGTACATCACAAGATCAAATGGAGGGCGACATTGCCTTCCAAATCGAGATTGGTTCGCCTAAAAACCTATTTTCCGGAAATTCTGCTCGATAACCCATGCGGATTTTTGTTGTCCGCCTTGGGCCTAGAGTTGCTCTTTCAAACAAAAAAAAGAGCGAGTCGTTATCTTTAAAATTACTCGATTCTCGTTGGTCTAACTAGGTACATCACAAGATCAAATGGAGGGCGACATTGCCTTCCAAATCGAGATTGGTTCGCCTAAAAACCTATTTTCCGGAAATTCTGCTCGATAACCCATGCGGATTTTTGTTGTCCGCCTTGGGCCTAGAGTTGCTCTTACAAACAAAAAAAAGAGCGAGTCGTTATCTTTAAAATTACTCGATTCTCGTTGGTCTAACTAGGTACATCACAAGATCAAATGGAGGGCGACATTGCCTTCCGAATCGAGATTGGTTCGCCTAAAAACCTGTTTTCCGGAAATTCTGCTCGATAACCCATGCGGATTTTTGTTGTCCGCCTTGGGCCTAGAGTTGCTCTTTCAAACAAAAAAAAGAGCGAGTCGTTATCTTTAAAATTACTCGATTCTCGTTGGTCTAACTAGGTACATCACAAGATCAAATGGAGGGCGACATTGCCTTCCAAATCGAGATTGGTTCGCCTAAAAACCTATTTTCCGGAAATTCTGCTCGATAACCCATGCGGATTTTTGTTGTCCGCCTTGGGCCTAGAGTTGCTCTTTCAAACAAAAAAAAGAGCGAGTCGTTATCTTTAAAATTACTCGATTCTCGTTGGTCTAACTAGGTACATCACAAGATCAAATGGAGGGCGACATTGCGTCTCGAATAGAGATTGGTTCGCCTAAAAACCTATTTTCCGGAAATTCTGCTCGATAACCCATGCAGATTTTTGTTGTCCGCCTTGGGCCTAGAGTTGCTCTTTCAAACAAAAAAAAGAGCGAGTCGTTATCTTTAAAATTACTCGATTCTCGTTGGTCTAACTAGGTACATCACAAGATCAAATGGAGGGCGACATTGCGTCTCGAATAGAGATTGGTTCGCCTAAAAACCTATTTTCCGGAAATTCTGCTCGATAACCCATGCAGATTTTTGTTGTCCGCCTTGGGCCTAGAGTTGCTCTTTCAAACAAAAAAAGAGCGAGTCGTTATCTTTAAAATTACTCGATTCTCGTTGGTCTAACTAGGTACATCACAAGATCAAATGGAGGGCGACATTGCCTTCCGAATCGAGATTGGTTCGCCTAAAAACCTGTTTTCCGGAAATTCTGCTCGATAACCCATGCGGATTTTTGTTGTCCGCCTTGGGCCTAGAGTTGCTCTTTCAAACAAAAAAAAGAGCGAGTCGTTATCTTTAAAATTACTCGATTCTCGTTGGTCTAACTAGGTACATCACAAGATCAAATGGAGGGCGACATTGCCTTCCAAATCGAGATTGGTTCGCCTAAAAACCTATTTTCCGGAAATTCTGCTCGATAACCCATGCGGATTTTTGTTGTCCGCCTTGGGCCTAGAGTTGCTCTTTCAAACAAAAAAAAGAGCGAGTCGTTATCTTTAAAATTACTCGATTCTCGTTGGTCTAACTAGGTACATCACAAGATCAAATGGAGGGCGACATTGCGTCTCGAATAGAGATTGGTTCGCCTAAAAACCTATTTTCCGGAAATTCTGCTCGATAACCCATGCGGATTTTTGTTGTCCGCCTTGGGCCTAGAGTTGCTCTTTCAAACAAAAAAAAGAGCGAGTCGTTATCTTTAAAATTACTCGATTCTCGTTGGTCTAACTAGGTACATCACAAGATCAAATGGAGGGCGACATTGCCTTCCAAATCGAGATTGGTTCGCCTAAAAACCTATTTTCCGGAAATTCTGCTTGATAACCCATGCGGATTTTTGTTGTCCGCCTTGGGCCTAGAGTTGCTCTTTCAAACAAAAAAAAGAGCGAGTCGTTATCTTTAAAATTACTCGATTCTCGTTGGTCTAACTAGGTACATCACAAGATCAAATGGAGGGCGACATTGCCTTCCAAATCGAGATTGGTTCGCCTAAAAACCTATTTTCCGGAAATTCTGCTCGATAACCCATGCGGATTTTTGTTGTCCGCCTTGGGCCTAGAGTTGCTCTTTCAAACAAAAAAAAGAGCGAGTCGTTATCTTTAAAATTACTCGATTCTCGTTGGTCTAACTAGGTACATCACAAGATCAAATGGAGGGCGACATTGCGTCTCGAATAGAGATTGGTTCGCCTAAAAACCTATTTTCCGGAAATTCTGCTCGATAACCCATGCGGATTTTTGTTGTCCGCCTTGGGCCTAGAGTTGCTCTTTCAAACAAAAAAAAGAGCGAGTCGTTATCTTTAAAATTACTCGATTCTCGTTGGTCTAACTAGGTACATCACAAGATCAAATGGAGGGCGACATTGCCTTCCAAATCGAGATTGGTTCGCCTAAAAACCTATTTTCCGGAAATTCTGCTCGATAACCCATGCGGATTTTTGTTGTCCGCCTTGGGCCTAGAGTTGCTCTTTCAAACAAAAAAAAGAGCGAGTCGTTATCTTTAAAATTACTCGATTCTCATTGGTCTAACTAGGTACATCACAAGATCAAATGGAGGGCGACATTGCCTTCCGAATCGAGATTGGTTCGCCTAAAAACCTGTTTTCCGGAAATTCTGCTCGATAACCCATGCGGATTTTTGTTGTCCGCCTTGGGCCTAGAGTTGCTCTTTCAAACAAAAAAAAGAGCGAGTCGTTATCTTTAAAATTACTCGATTCTCGTTGGTCTAACTAGGTACATCACAAGATCAAATGGAGGGCGACATTGCCTTCCAAATCGAGATTGGTTCGCCTAAAAACCTATTTTCCGGAAATTCTGCTTGATAACCCATGCGGATTTTTGTTGTCCGCCTTGGGCCTAGAGTTGCTCTTTCAAACAAAAAAAAGAGCGAGTCGTTATCTTTAAAATTACTCGATTCTCGTTGGTCTAACTAGGTACATCACAAGATCAAATGGAGGGCGACATTGCCTTCCGAATCGAGATTGGTTCGCCTAAAAACCTATTTTCCGGAAATTCTGCTCGATAACCCATGCGGATTTTTGTTGTCCGCCTTGGGCCTAGAGTTGCTCTTTCAAACAAAAAAAAGAGCGAGTCGTTATCTTTAAAATTACTCGATTCTCGTTGGTCTAACTAGGTACATCACAAGATCAAATGGAGGGCGACATTGCGTCTCGAATAGAGATTGGTTCGCCTAAAAACCTATTTTCCGGAAATTCTGCTCGATAACCCATGCGGATTTTTGTTGTCCGCCTTGGGCCTAGAGTTGCTCTTTCAAACAAAAAAAAGAGCGAGTCGTTATCTTTAAAATTACTCGATTCTCGTTGGTCTAACTAGGTACATCACAAGATCAAATGGAGGGCGACATTGCGTCTCGAATAGAGATTGGTTCGCCTAAAAACCTATTTTCCGGAAATTCTGCTCGATAACCCATGCGGATTTTTGTTGTCCGCCTTGGGCCTAGAGTTGCTCTTTCAAACAAAAAAAAGAGCGAGTCGTTATCTTTAAAATTACTCGATTCTCGTTGGTCTAACTAGGTACATCACAAGATCAAATGGAGGGCGACATTGCGTCTCGAATAGAGATTGGTTCGCCTAAAAACCTATTTTCCGGAAATTCTGCTCGATAACCCATGCGGATTTTTGTTGTCCGCCTTGGGCCTAGAGTTGCTCTTTCAAACAAAAAAAAGAGCGAGTCGTTATCTTTAAAATTACTCGATTCTCGTTGGTCTAACTAGGTACATCACAAGATCAAATGGAGGGCGACATTGCCTTCCGAATCGAGATTGGTTCGCCTAAAAACCTGTTTTCCGGAAATTCTGCTCGATAACCCATGCGGATTTTTGTTGTCCGCCTTGGGCCTAGAGTTGCTCTTTCAAACAAAAAAAAGAGCGAGTCGTTGTCTTTAAAATTACTCGATTCTCGTTGGTCTAACTAGGTACATCACAAGATCAAATGGAGGGCGACATTGCCTTCCAAATCGAGATTGGTTCGCCTAAAAACCTATTTTCCGGAAATTCTGCTTGATAACCCATGCGGATTTTTGTTGTCCGCCTTGGGCCTAGAGTTGCTCTTTCAAACAAAAAAAAGAACGAGTCGTTATCTTTAAAATTACTCGATTCTCGTTGGTCTAACTAGGTACATCACAAGAACAAATGGAGGGCGACATTGCCTTCCAAATCGAGATTGGTTCGCCTAAAAACCTATTTTCCGGAAATTCTGCTCGATAACCCATGCGGATTTTTGTTGTCCGCCTTGGGCCTAGAGTTGCTCTTTCAAACAAAAAAAAGAGCGAGTCGTTATCTTTAAAATTACTCGATTCTCGTTGGTCTAACTAGGTACATCACAAGATCAAATGGAGGGCGACATTGCCTTCCAAATCGAGATTGGTTCGCCTAAAAACCTATTTTCCGGAAATTCTGCTTGATAACCCATGCGGATTTTTGTTGTCCGCCTTGGGCCTAGAGTTGCTCTTTCAAACAAAAAAAAGAGCGAGTCGTTATCTTTAAAATTACTCGATTCTCGTTGGTCTAACTAGGTACATCACAAGATCAAATGGAGGGCGACATTGCCTTCCAAATCGAGATTGGTTCGCCTAAAAACCTATTTTCCGGAAATTCTGCTCGATAACCCATGCGGATTTTTGTTGTCCGCCTTGGGCCTAGAGTTGCTCTTTCAAACAAAAAAAAGAGCGAGTCGTTATCTTTAAAATTACTCGATTCTCGTTGGTCTAACTAGGTACATCACAAGATCAAATGGAGGGCGACATTGCCTTCCAAATCGAGATTGGTTCGCCTAAAAACCTATTTTCCGGAAATTCTGCTTGATAACCCATGCGGATTTTTGTTGTCCGCCTTGGGCCTAGAGTTGCTCTTTCAAACAAAAAAAAGAGCGAGTCGTTATCTTTAAAATTACTCGATTCTCGTTGGTCTAACTAGGTACATCACAAGATCAAATGGAGGGCGACATTGCGTCTCGAATAGAGATTGGTTCGCCTAAAAACCTATTTTCCGGAAATTCTGCTCGATAACCCATGCGGATTTTTGTTGTCCGCCTTGGGCCTAGAGTTGCTCTTTCAAACAAAAAAAAGAGCGAGTCGTTATCTTTAAAATTACTCGATTCTCGTTGGTCTAACTAGGTACATCACAAGATCAAATGGAGGGCGACATTGCCTTCCAAATCGAGATTGGTTCGCCTAAAAACCTATTTTCCGGAAATTCTGCTCGATAACCCATGCGGATTTTTGTTGTCCGCCTTGGGCCTAGAGTTGCTCTTTCAAACAAAAAAAAGAGCGAGTCGTTATCTTTAAAATTACTCGATTCTCGTTGGTCTAACTAGGTACATCACAAGATCAAATGGAGGGCGACATTGCGTCTCGAATAGAGATTGGTTCGCCTAAAAACCTATTTTCCGGAAATTCTGCTCGATAACCCATGCGGATTTTTGTTGTCCGCCTTGGGGCTAGAGTTGCTCTTTCAAACAAAAAAAAGAGCGAGTCGTTATCTTTAAAATTACTCGATTCTCGTTGGTCTAACTAGGTACATCACAAGATCAAATGGAGGGCGACATTGCGTCTCGAATAGAGATTGGTTCGCCTAAAAACCTATTTTCCGGAAATTCTGCTCGATAACCCATGCGGATTTTTGTTGTCCGCCTTGGGCCTAGAGTTGCTCTTTCAAACAAAAAAAAGAGCGAGTCGTTATCTTTAAAATTACTCGATTCTCGTTGGTCTAACTAGGTACATCACAAGATCAAATGGAGGGCGACATTGCCTTCCAAATCGAGATTGGTTCGCCTAAAAACCTATTTTCCGGAAATTCTGCTCGATAACCCATGCGGATTTTTGTTGTCCGCCTTGGGGCTAGAGTTGCTCTTTCAAACAAAAAAAAGAGCGAGTCGTTATCTTTAAAATTACTCGATTCTCGTTGGTCTAACTAGGTACATCACAAGATCAAATGGAGGGCGACATTGCGTCTCGAATAGAGATTGGTTCGCCTAAAAACCTATTTTCCGGAAATTCTGCTCGATAACCCATGCGGATTTTTGTTGTCCGCCTTGGGCCTAGAGTTGCTCTTTCAAACAAAAAAAAGAGCGAGTCGTTATCTTTAAAATTACTCGATTCTCGTTGGTCTAACTAGGTACATCACAAGATCAAATGGAGGGCGACATTGCGTCTCGAATAGAGATTGGTTCGCCTAAAAACCTATTTTCCGGAAATTCTGCTCGATAACCCATGCGGATTTTTGTTGTCCGCCTTGGGCCTAGAGTTGCTCTTTCAAACAAAAAAAAGAGCGAGTCGTTATCTTTAAAATTACTCGATTCTCGTTGGTCTAACTAGGTACATCACAAGATCAAATGGAGGGCGACATTGCGTCTCGAATAGAGATTGGTTCGCCTAAAAACCTATTTTCCGGAAATTCTGCTCGATAACCCATGCGGATTTTTGTTGTCCGCCTTGGGCCTAGAGTTGCTCTTTCAAACAAAAAAAAGAGCGAGTCGTTATCTTTAAAATTACTCGATTCTCGTTGGTCTTACTAGGTACATCACAAGATCAAATGGAGGGCGACATTGCCTTCCGAATCGAGATTGGTTCGCCTAAAAACCTGTTTTCCGGAAATTCTGCTCGATAACCCATGCGGATTTTTGTTGTCCGCCTTGGGCCTAGAGTTGCTCTTTCAAACAAAAAAAAGAGCGAGTCGTTATCTTTAAAATTACTCGATTCTCGTTGGTCTAACTAGGTACATCACAAGATCAAATGGAGGGCGACATTGCCTTCCAAATCGAGATTGGTTCGCCTAAAAACCTATTTTCCGGAAATTCTGCTCGATAACCCATGCGGATTTTTGTTGTCCGCCTTGGGCCTAGAGTTGCTCTTTCAAACAAAAAAAAGAGCGAGTCGTTATCTTTAAAATTACTCGATTCTCGTTGGTCTAACTAGGTACATCACAAGATCAAATGGAGGGCGACATTGCGTCTCGAATAGAGATTGGTTCGCCTAAAAACCTATTTTCCGGAAATTCTGCTCGATAACCCATGCGGATTTTTGTTGTCCGCCTTGGGCCTAGAGTTGCTCTTTCAAACAAAAAAAAGAGCGAGTCGTTATCTTTAAAATTACTCGATTCTCGTTGGTCTAACTAGGTACATCACAAGATCAAATGGAGGGCGACATTGCCTTCCGAATCGAGATTGGTTCGCCTAAAAACCTGTTTTCCGGAAATTCTGCTCGATAACCCATGCGGATTTTTGTTGTCCGCCTTGGGCCTAGAGTTGCTCTTTCAAACAAAAAAAAGAGCGAGTCGTTATCTTTAAAATTACTCGATTCTCGTTGGTCTAACTAGGTACATCACAAGATCAAATGGAGGGCGACATTGCCTTCCGAATCGAGATTGGTTCGCCTAAAAACCTGTTTTCCGGAAATTCTGCTCGATAACCCATGCGGATTTTTGTTGTCCGCCTTGGGCCTAGAGTTGCTCTTTCAAACAAAAAAAAGAGCGAGTCGTTATCTTTAAAATTACTCGATTCTCGTTGGTCTAACAAGGTACATCACAAGATCAAATGGAGGGCGACATTGCCTTCCGAATCGAGATTGGTTCGCCCAAAAACCTGTTTTCCGGAAATTCTGCTCGATAACCCATGCGGATTTTTGTTGTCCGCCTTGGGCCTAGAGTTGCTCTTTCAAACAAAAAAAAGAGCGAGTCGTTATCTTTAAAATTACTCGATTCTCGTTGGTCTAACTAGGTACATCACAAGAACAAATGGAGGGCGACATTGCCTTCCAAATCGAGATTGGTTCGCCTAAAAACCTATTTTCCGGAAATTCTGCTCGATAACCCATGCGGATTTTTGTTGTCCGCCTTGGGCCTAGAGTTGCTCTTTCAAACAAAAAAAAGAGCGAGTCGTTATCTTTAAAATTACTCGATTCTCGTTGGTCTAACTAGGTACATCACAAGATCAAATGGAGGGCGACATTGCGTCTCGAATAGAGATTGGTTCGCCTAAAAACCTATTTTCCGGAAATTCTGCTCGATAACCCATGCGGATTTTTGTTGTCCGCCTTGGGCCTAGAGTTGCTCTTTCAAACAAAAAAAAGAGCGAGTCGTTATCTTTAAAATTACTCGATTCTCGTTGGTCTAACTAGGTACATCACAAGATCAAATGGAGGGCGACATTGCCTTCCGAATCGAGATTGGTTCGCCTAAAAACCTGTTTTCCGGAAATTCTGCTCGATAACCCATGCGGATTTTTGTTGTCCGCCTTGGGCCTAGAGTTGCTCTTTCAAACAAAAAAAAGAGCGAGTCGTTATCTTTAAAATTACTCGATTCTCGTTGGTCTAACTAGGTACATCACAAGATCAAATGGAGGGCGACATTGCCTTCCAAATCGAGATTGGTTCGCCTAAAAACCTATTTTCCGGAAATTCTGCTCGATAACCCATGCGGATTTTTGTTGTCCGCCTTGGGCCTAGAGTTGCTCTTTCAAACAAAAAAAAGAGCGAGTCGTTATCTTTAAAATTACTCGATTCTCGTTGGTCTAACTAGGTACATCACAAGATCAAATGGAGGGCGACATTGCGTCTCGAATAGAGATTGGTTCGCCTAAAAACCTATTTTCCGGAAATTCTGCTCGATAACCCATGCGGATTTTTGTTGTCCGCCTTGGGCCTAGAGTTGCTCTTTCAAACAAAAAAAAGAGCGAGTCGTTATCTTTAAAATTACTCGATTCTCGTTGGTCTAACTAGGTACATCACAAGATCAAATGGAGGGCGACATTGCCTTCCGAATCGAGATTGGTTCGCCTAAAAACCTGTTTTCCGGAAATTCTGCTCGATAACCCATGCGGATTTTTGTTGTCCGCCTTGGGCCTAGAGTTGCTCTTTCAAACAAAAAAAAGAGCGAGTCGTTATCTTTAAAATTACTCGATTCTCGTTGGTCTAACTAGGTACATCACAAGATCAAATGGAGGGCGACATTGCCTTCCGAATCGAGATTGGTTCGCCTAAAAACCTGTTTTCCGGAAATTCTGCTCGATAACCCATGCGGATTTTTGTTGTCCGCCTTGGGCCTAGAGTTGCTCTTTCAAACAAAAAAAAGAGCGAGTCGTTATCTTTAAAATTACTCGATTCTCGTTGGTCTAACTAGGTACATCACAAGATCAAATGGAGGGCGACATTGCCTTCCGAATCGAGATTGGTTCGCCTAAAAACCTGTTTTCCGGAAATTCTGCTCGATAACCCATGCGGATTTTTGTTGTCCGCCTTGGGCCTAGAGTTGCTCTTTCAAACAAAAAAAAGAGCGAGTCGTTATCTTTAAAATTACTCGATTCTCGTTGGTCTAACAAGGTACATCACAAGATCAAATGGAGGGCGACATTGCCTTCCGAATCGAGATTGGTTCGCCCAAAAACCTGTTTTCCGGAAATTCTGCTCGATAACCCATGCGGATTTTTGTTGTCCGCCTTGGGCCTAGAGTTGCTCTTTCAAACAAAAAAAAGAGCGAGTCGTTATCTTTAAAATTACTCGATTCTCGTTGGTCTAACTAGGTACATCACAAGAACAAATGGAGGGCGACATTGCCTTCCAAATCGAGATTGGTTCGCCTAAAAACCTATTTTCCGGAAATTCTGCTCGATAACCCATGCGGATTTTTGTTGTCCGCCTTGGGCCTAGAGTTGCTCTTTCAAACAAAAAAAAGAGCGAGTCGTTATCTTTAAAATTACTCGATTCTCGTTGGTCTAACTAGGTACATCACAAGATCAAATGGAGGGCGACATTGCCTTCCGAATCGAGATTGGTTCGCCCAAAAACCTGTTTTCCGGAAATTCTGCTCGATAACCCATGCGGATTTTTGTTGTCCGCCTTGGGCCTAGAGTTGCTCTTTCAAACAAAAAAAAGAGCGAGTCGTTATCTTTAAAATTACTCGATTCTCGTTGGTCTAACTAGGTACATCACAAGATCAAATGGAGGGCGACATTGCGTCTCGAATAGAGATTGGTTCGCCTAAAAACCTATTTTCCGGAAATTCTGCTCGATAACCCATGCGGATTTTTGTTGTCCGCCTTGGGCCTAGAGTTGCTCTTTCAAACAAAAAAAAGAGCGAGTCGTTATCTTTAAAATTACTCGATTCTCGTTGGTCTAACTAGGTACATCACAAGATCAAATGGAGGGCGACATTGCGTCTCGAATAGAGATTGGTTCGCCTAAAAACCTATTTTCCGGAAATTCTGCTCGATAACCCATGCGGATTTTTGTTGTCCGCCTTGGGCCTAGAGTTGCTCTTTCAAACAAAAAAAAGAGCGAGTCGTTATCTTTAAAATTACTCGATTCTCGTTGGTCTAACTAGGTACATCACAAGATCAAATGGAGGGCGACATTGCCTTCCGAATCGAGATTGGTTCGCCTAAAAACCTGTTTTCCGGAAATTCTGCTCGATAACCCATGCGGATTTTTGTTGTCCGCCTTGGGCCTAGAGTTGCTCTTTCAAACAAAAAAAAGAGCGAGTCGTTATCTTTAAAATTACTCGATTCTCGTTGGTCTAACTAGGTACATCACAAGATCAAATGGAGGGCGACATTGCCTTCCAAATCGAGATTGGTTCGCCTAAAAACCTATTTTCCGGAAATTCTGCTCGATAACCCATGCGGATTTTTGTTGTCCGCCTTGGGCCTAGAGTTGCTCTTTCAAACAAAAAAAAGAGCGAGTCGTTATCTTTAAAATTACTCGATTCTCGTTGGTCTAACTAGGTACATCACAAGATCAAATGGAGGGCGACATTGCGTCTCGAATAGAGATTGGTTCGCCTAAAAACCTATTTTCCGGAAATTCTGCTCGATAACCCATGCGGATTTTTGTTGTCCGCCTTGGGCCTAGAGTTGCTCTTTCAAACAAAAAAAAGAGCGAGTCGTTATCTTTAAAATTACTCGATTCTCGTTGGTCTAACTAGGTACATCACAAGATCAAATGGAGGGCGACATTGCCTTCCGAATCGAGATTGGTTCGCCTAAAAACCTGTTTTCCGGAAATTCTGCTCGATAACCCATGCGGATTTTTGTTGTCCGCCTTGGGCCTAGAGTTGCTCTTTCAAACAAAAAAAAGAGCGAGTCGTTATCTTTAAAATTACTCGATTCTCGTTGGTCTAACAAGGTACATCACAAGATCAAATGGAGGGCGACATTGCGTCTCGAATAGAGATTGGTTCGCCTAAAAACCTATTTTCCGGAAATTCTGCTCGATAACCCATGCGGATTTTTGTTGTCCGCCTTGGGCCTAGAGTTGCTCTTTCAAACAAAAAAAAGAGCGAGTCGTTATCTTTAAAATTACTCGATTCTCGTTGGTCTAACTAGGTACATCACAAGATCAAATGGAGGGCGACATTGCCTTCCGAATCGAGATTGGTTCGCCTAAAAACCTGTTTTCCGGAAATTCTGCTCGATAACCCATGCGGATTTTTGTTGTCCGCCTTGGGCCTAGAGTTGCTCTTTCAAACAAAAAAAAGAGCGAGTCGTTATCTTTAAAATTACTCGATTCTCGTTGGTCTAACTAGGTACATCACAAGATCAAATGGAGGGCGACATTGCCTTCCGAATCGAGATTGGTTCGCCTAAAAACCTGTTTTCCGGAAATTCTGCTCGATAACCCATGCGGATTTTTGTTGTCCGCCTTGGGCCTAGAGTTGCTCTTTCAAACAAAAAAAAGAGCGAGTCGTTATCTTTAAAATTACTCGATTCTCGTTGGTCTAACAAGGTACATCACAAGATCAAATGGAGGGCGACATTGCCTTCCGAATCGAGATTGGTTCGCCCAAAAACCTGTTTTCCGGAAATTCTGCTCGATAACCCATGCGGATTTTTGTTGTCCGCCTTGGGCCTAGAGTTGCTCTTTCAAACAAAAAAAAGAGCGAGTCGTTATCTTTAAAATTACTCGATTCTCGTTGGTCTAACTAGGTACATCACAAGAACAAATGGAGGGCGACATTGCCTTCCAAATCGAGATTGGTTCGCCTAAAAACCTATTTTCCGGAAATTCTGCTCGATAACCCATGCGGATTTTTGTTGTCCGCCTTGGGCCTAGAGTTGCTCTTTCAAACAAAAAAAAGAGCGAGTCGTTATCTTTAAAATTACTCGATTCTCGTTGGTCTAACTAGGTACATCACAAGATCAAATGGAGGGCGACATTGCCTTCCGAATCGAGATTGGTTCGCCCAAAAACCTGTTTTCCGGAAATTCTGCTCGATAACCCATGCGGATTTTTGTTGTCCGCCTTGGGCCTAGAGTTGCTCTTTCAAACAAAAAAAAGAGCGAGTCGTTATCTTTAAAACTACTCGATTCTCGTTGGTCTAACTAGGTACATCACAAGATCAAATGGAGGGCGACATTGCCTTCCAAATCGAGATTGGTTCGCCTAAAAACCTATTTTCCGGAAATTCTGCTTGATAACCCATGCGGATTTTTGTTGTCCGCCTTGGGCCTAGAGTTGCTCTTTCAAACAAAAAAAAGAGCGAGTCGTTATCTTTAAAATTACTCGATTCTCGTTGGTCTAACTAGGTACATCACAAGATCAAATGGAGGGCGACATTGCGTCTCGAATAGAGATTGGTTCGCCTAAAAACCTATTTTCCGGAAATTCTGCTCGATAACCCATGCGGATTTTTGTTGTCCGCCTTGGGCCTAGAGTTGCTCTTTCAAACAAAAAAAAGAGCGAGTCGTTATCTTTAAAATTACTCGATTCTCGTTGGTCTAACTAGGTACATCACAAGATCAAATGGAGGGCGACATTGCGTCTCGAATAGAGATTGGTTCGCCTAAAAACCTATTTTCCGGAAATTCTGCTCGATAACCCATGCGGATTTTTGTTGTCCGCCTTGGGGCTAGAGTTGCTCTTTCAAACAAAAAAAAGAGCGAGTCGTTATCTTTAAAATTACTCGATTCTCGTTGGTCTAACTAGGTACATCACAAGATCAAATGGAGGGCGACATTGCGTCTCGAATAGAGATTGGTTCGCCTAAAAACCTATTTTCCGGAAATTCTGCTCGATAACCCATGCGGATTTTTGTTGTCCGCCTTGGGGCTAGAGTTGCTCTTTCAAACAAAAAAAAGAGCGAGTCGTTATCTTTAAAATTACTCGATTCTCGTTGGTCTAACTAGGTACATCACAAGATCAAATGGAGGGCGACATTGCCTTCCGAATCGAGATTGGTTCGCCTAAAAACCTGTTTTCCGGAAATTCTGCTCGATAACCCATGCGGATTTTTGTTGTCCGCCTTGGGCCTAGAGTTGCTCTTTCAAACAAAAAAAAGAGCGAGTCGTTATCTTTAAAATTACTCGATTCTCGTTGGTCTAACAAGGTACATCACAAGATCAAATGGAGGGCGACATTGCCTTCCAAATCGAGATTGGTTCGCCTAAAAACCTGTTTTCCGGAAATTCTGCTCGATAACCCATGCGGATTTTTGTTGTCCGCCTTGGGCCTAGAGTTGCTCTTTCAAACAAAAAAAAGAGCGAGTCGTTATCTTTAAAATTACTCGATTCTCGTTGGTCTAACTAGGTACATCACAAGATCAAATGGAGGGCGACATTGCCTTCCAAATCGAGATTGGTTCGCCTAAAAACCTATTTTCCGGAAATTCTGCTTGATAACCCATGCGGATTTTTGTTGTCCGCCTTGGGCCTAGAGTTGCTCTTTCAAACAAAAAAAAGAGCGAGTCGTTATCTTTAAAATTACTCGATTCTCGTTGGTCTAACAAGGTACATCACAAGATCAAATGGAGGGCGACATTGCCTTCCGAATCGAGATTGGTTCGCCTAAAAACCTGTTTTCCGGAAATTCTGCTCGATAACCCATGCGGATTTTTGTTGTCCGCCTTGGGCCTAGAGTTGCTCTTTCAAACAAAAAAAAGAGCGAGTCGTTATCTTTAAAATTACTCGATTCTCGTTGGTCTAACTAGGTACATCACAAGATCAAATGGAGGGCGACATTGCCTTCCGAATCGAGATTGGTTCGCCTAAAAACCTGTTTTCCGGGAATTCTGCTCGATAACCCATGCGGATTTTTGTTGTCCGCCTTGGGCCTAGAGTTGCTCTTTCAAACAAAAAAAAGAGCGAGTCGTTATCTTTAAAATTACTCGATTCTCGTTGGTCTAACTAGGTACATCACAAGATCAAATGGAGGGCGACATTGCCTTCCGAATCGAGATTGGTTCGCCTAAAAACCTGTTTTCCGGAAATTCTGCTCGATAACCCATGCGGATTTTTGTTGTCCGCCTTGGGCCTAGAGTTGCTCTTTCAAACAAAAAAAAGAGCGAGTCGTTATCTTTAAAATTACTCGATTCTCGTTGGTCTAACTAGGTACATCACAAGATCAAATGGAGGGCGACATTGCCTTCCGAATCGAGATTGGTTCGCCCAAAAACCTGTTTTCCGGAAATTCTGCTCGATAACCCATGCGGATTTTTGTTGTCCGCCTTGGGCCTAGAGTTGCTCTTTCAAACAAAAAAAAGAGCGAGTCGTTATCTTTAAAATTACTCGATTCTCGTTGGTCTAACTAGGTACATCACAAGATCAAATGGAGGGCGACATTGCCTTCCGAATCGAGATTGGTTCGCCTAAAAACCTGTTTTCCGGAAATTCTGCTCGATAACCCATGCGGATTTTTGTTGTCCGCCTTGGGCCGGTGAAAAAAATCAGAGCCTCGAGTTTTTTTTCACCCTTGAGATAGGGGTGAAAAAAATCAGAGCCTCGAGTTTTTTTCACCCTTGATATAGGGGTGAAAAAAATCAGAGCCTCGAGTTTTTTTCACCCTAGATATATAGGTGAAAAAAATCAGAGCCTCGAGTTTTTTTCACCCTTGATATAGGGGTGAAAAAAATCGGAGCCTCGAGTTTTTTCACCCTAGATATATAGGTGAAAAAAATCGGAGCCTCGAGTTTTTTTCACTCTTGATATATAGGTGAAAAAAATCGGAGCCTCGAGTTTTTTCACCCTAGATATATAGGTGAAAAAATCGGAGCCTCGAGTTTTTTTCACCCTAGATATATAGGTGAAAAAAATCGGAGCCTCGAGTTTTTTTCACCCTAGATATGTAGATGAAAAAAAAATCGGAGCCTCGAGTTTTTTCACCCTAGATATATAGGTGAAAAAAATCGGAGCCTCGAGTTTTTTTCACCCTAGATATATAGGTGAAAAAAATCGGAGCCTCGAGTTTTTTTCACCCTAGATATATAGGTGAAAAAATCGGAGCCTCGAGTTTTTTTCACCCTAGATATATAGGTGAAAAAAATCGGAGCCTCGAGTTTTTTCACCCTAGATATATAGGTGAAAAAAATCGGAGCCTCGAGTTTTTTTCACTCTTGATATATAGGTGAAAAAAATCGGAGCCTCGAGTTTTTTTCACCCTACACATAGGGGTGAAAAAAATCAGAGCCTCGAGTTTTTTTCACCCTTGATATAGGGGTGAAAAAAATCAGAGCCTCGAGTTTTTTTCACCCTTGAGATAGGGGTGAAAAAAATCAGAGCCTCGAGTTTTTTTTCACCCTAGATATATAGGTTAAAAAAATCAGAGCCTCGAGTTTTTTTCACCCTAGATATAGGGGTGAAAAAAATCAGAGCCTCGAGTTTTTTTCACCCTTGATATAGGGGTGAAAAAAATCAGAGCCTCGAGTTTTTTTCACCCTAGAGATAGGGGTGAAAAAAATCAGAGCCTCGAGTTTTTTTCACCCTAGAGATAGGGGTGAAAAAAATCAGAGCCTCGAGTTTTTTTCACCCTTCACATAGGGGTGAAAAAAATCAGAGCCTCGAGTTTTTTTCACCCTAGATATAGGGGTGAAAAAAATCAGAGCCTCGAGTTTTTTTCACCCTTGATATAGGGGTGAAAAAAATCAGAGCCTCGAGTTTTTTTCACCCTAGATATAGGGGTGAAAAAAATCAGAGCCTCGAGTTTTTTTCACCCTAGATATAGGGGTGAAAAAAATCAGAGCCTCGAGTTTTTTTCACCCTAGATAGAGGGGTGAAAAAAATCAGAGCCTCGAGTTTTTTTCACCCTAGATATAGGGGTGAAAAAAATCAGAGCCTCGAGTTTTTTTCACCCTACACATAGGGGTGAAAAAAATCAGAGCCTCGAGTTTTTTTCACCCTTGATATAGGGGTGAAAAAAATCGGAGCCTCGAGTTTTTTTCACCCTTGATATAGGGGTGAAAAAAATCAGAGCCTCGAGTTTTTTTCACCCTACACATAGGGGTGAAAAAAATCAGAGCCTCGAGTTTTTTTCACCCTAGATATAGGGGTGAAAAAAATCAGAGCCTCGAGTTTTTTTCACCCTTGATATAGGGGTGAAAAAAATCGGAGCCTCGAGTTTTTTTCACCCTACACATAGGGGTGAAAAAAATCGGAGCCTCGAGTTTTTTTCACCCTTGATATAGGGGTGAAAAAAATCAGAGCCTCGAGTTTTTTTCACCCTAGATATATAGGTGAAAAAATCGGAGCCTCGAGTTTTTTTCACCCTAGAGATAGGGGTGAAAAAAATCAGAGCCTCGAGTTTTTTTCACCCTAGATATAGGGGTGAAAAAAATCAGAGCCTCGAGTTTTTTTCACCCTAGATATAGGGGTGAAAAAAATCAGAGCCTCGAGTTTTTTTCACCCTACACATAGGGGTGAAAAAAATCAGAGCCTCGAGTTTTTTTCACCCTAGATATATAGGTGAAAAAATCGGAGCCTCGAGTTTTTTTCACCCTAGATATAGGGGTGAAAAAAATCAGAGCCTCGAGTTTTTTTCACCCTAGATAGAGGGGTGAAAAAAATCAGAGCCTCGAGTTTTTTTCACCCTAGATATAGGGGTGAAAAAAATCAGAGCCTCGAGTTTTTTTCACCCTACACATAGGGGTGAAAAAAATCAGAGCCTCGAGTTTTTTTCACCCTTGATATAGGGGTGAAAAAAATCGGAGCCTCGAGTTTTTTTCACCCTTGATATAGGGGTGAAAAAAATCAGAGCCTCGAGTTTTTTTCACCCTACACATAGGGGTGAAAAAAATCAGAGCCTCGAGTTTTTTTCACCCTAGATATAGGGGTGAAAAAAATCAGAGCCTCGAGTTTTTTTCACCCTTGATATAGGGGTGAAAAAAATCGGAGCCTCGAGTTTTTTTCACCCTACACATAGGGGTGAAAAAAATCGGAGCCTCGAGTTTTTTTCACCCTTGATATAGGGGTGAAAAAAATCAGAGCCTCGAGTTTTTTTCACCCTAGATATATAGGTGAAAAAATCGGAGCCTCGAGTTTTTTTCACCCTAGAGATAGGGGTGAAAAAAATCAGAGCCTCGAGTTTTTTTCACCCTAGATATAGGGGTGAAAAAAATCAGAGCCTCGAGTTTTTTTCACCCTAGATATAGGGGTGAAAAAAATCAGAGCCTCGAGTTTTTTTCACCCTAGATATATAGGTGAAAAAAATCAGAGCCTCGAGTTTTTTTCACCCTAGATATATAGGTGAAAAAAATCAGAGCCTCGAGTTTTTTTCACCCTAGATATATAGGTGAAAAAAATCAGAGCCTCGAGTTTTTTTCACCCTAGATATAGAGGTGAAAAAAATCAGAGCCTCGAGTTTTTTTCACCCTAGATATATAGGTGAAAAAAATCAGAGCCTCGAGTTTTTTTCACCCTAGATATATAGGTGAAAAAAATCAGAGCCTCGAGTTTTTTTCACCCTAGATATATAGGTGAAAAAAATCAGAGCCTCGAGTTTTTTTCACCCTAGATATAGGGGTGAAAAAAATCAGAGCCTCGAGTTTTTTTCACCCTAGATATAGGGGTGAAAAAAATCAGAGCCTCGAGTTTTTTTCACCCTAGATATATAGGTGAAAAAAATCAGAGCCTCGAGTTTTTTTCACCCTAGATATATAGGTGAAAAAAATCAGAGCCTCGAGTTTTTTTCACCCTAGATATATAGGTGAAAAAAATCAGAGCCTCGAGTTTTTTTCACCCTAGATATATAGGTGAAAAAAATCAGAGCCTCGAGTTTTTTTCACCCTAGATATAGGGGTGAAAAAAATCAGAGCCTCGAGTTTTTTTCACCCTAGATATATAGGTGAAAAAAATCAGAGCCTCGAGTTTTTTTCACCCTAGATATATAGGTGAAAAAAATCAGAGCCTCGAGTTTTTTTCACCCTAGATATATAGGTGAAAAAAATCAGAGCCTCGAGTTTTTTTCACCCTAGAGATAGGGGTGAAAAAAATCAGAGCCTCGAGTTTTTTTCACCCTAGATATATAGGTGAAAAAAATCAGAGCCTCGAGTTTTTTTCACCCTAGATATATAGGTGAAAAAAATCAGAGCCTCGAGTTTTTTTCACCCTAGATATATAGGTGAAAAAAATCAGAGCCTCGAGTTTTTTTCACCCTAGAGATAGGGGTGAAAAAAATCAGAGCCTCGAGTTTTTTTCACCCTAGATATAGGGGTGAAAAAAATCAGAGCCTCGAGTTTTTTTCACCCTAGATATATAGGTGAAAAAAATCAGAGCCTCGAGTTTTTTTCACCCTAGATATATAGGTGAAAAAAATCAGAGCCTCGAGTTTTTTTCACCCTAGATATATAGGTGAAAAAAATCAGAGCCTCGAGTTTTTTTCACCCTAGATATATAGGTGAAAAAAATCAGAGCCTCGAGTTTTTTTCACCCTAGATATAGGGGTGAAAAAAATCAGAGCCTCGAGTTTTTTTCACCCTAGATATATAGGTGAAAAAAATCAGAGCCTCGAGTTTTTTTCACCCTAGATATATAGGTGAAAAAAATCAGAGCCTCGAGTTTTTTTCACCCTAGATATAGGGGTGAAAAAAATCAGAGCCTCGAGTTTTTTTCACCCTAGATATATAGGTGAAAAAAATCAGAGCCTCGAGTTTTTTTCACCCTAGATATATAGGTGAAAAAAATCAGAGCCTCGAGTTTTTTTCACCCTAGATATAGGGGTGAAAAAAATCAGAGCCTCGAGTTTTTTTCACCCTAGATATATAGGTGAAAAAAATCAGAGCCTCGAGTTTTTTTCACCCTAGATATATAGGTGAAAAAAATCAGAGCCTCGAGTTTTTTTCACCCTAGATATATAGGTGAAAAAAATCAGAGCCTCGAGTTTTTTTCACCCTAGAGATAGGGGTGAAAAAAATCAGAGCCTCGAGTTTTTTTCACCCTAGATATATAGGTGAAAAAAATCAGAGCCTCGAGTTTTTTTCACCCTAGATATATAGGTGAAAAAAATCAGAGCCTCGAGTTTTTTTCACCCTAGATATATAGGTGAAAAAAATCAGAGCCTCGAGTTTTTTTCACCCTAGAGATAGGGGTGAAAAAAATCAGAGCCTCGAGTTTTTTTCACCCTAGATATAGGGGTGAAAAAAATCAGAGCCTCGAGTTTTTTTCACCCTAGATATATAGGTGAAAAAAATCAGAGCCTCGAGTTTTTTTCACCCTAGATATATAGGTGAAAAAAATCAGAGCCTCGAGTTTTTTTCACCCTAGATATATAGGTGAAAAAAATCAGAGCCTCGAGTTTTTTTCACCCTAGATATATAGGTGAAAAAAATCAGAGCCTCGAGTTTTTTTCACCCTAGATATAGGGGTGAAAAAAATCAGAGCCTCGAGTTTTTTTCACCCTAGATATATAGGTGAAAAAAATCAGAGCCTCGAGTTTTTTTCACCCTAGATATATAGGTGAAAAAAATCAGAGCCTCGAGTTTTTTTCACCCTAGATATATAGGTGAAAAAAATCAGAGCCTCGAGTTTTTTTCACCCTAGAGATAGGGGTGAAAAAAATCAGAGCCTCGAGTTTTTTTCACCCTTGATATAGGGGTGAAAAAAATCAGAGCCTCGAGTTTTTTTCACCCTAGATATATAGGTGAAAAAAATCAGAGCCTCGAGTTTTTTTCACCCTAGATATATAGGTGAAAAAAATCAGAGCCTCGAGTTTTTTTCACCCTAGATATAGGGGTGAAAAAAATCAGAGCCTCGAGTTTTTTTCACCCTAGATATATAGGTGAAAAAAATCAGAGCCTCGAGTTTTTTTCACCCTAGATATATAGGTGAAAAAAATCAGAGCCTCGAGTTTTTTTCACCCTAGATATATAGGTGAAAAAAATCAGAGCCTCGAGTTTTTTTCACCCTAGAGATAGGGGTGAAAAAAATCAGAGCCTCGAGTTTTTTTCACCCTTGATATAGGGGTGAAAAAAATCAGAGCCTCGAGTTTTTTTCACCCTACACATAGGGGTGAAAAATATCAGAGCCTCGAGTTTTTTTCACCCTAGATATATAGGTGAAAAAAATCAGAGCCTCGAGTTTTTTTCACCCTAGCGATAGGGGTGAAAAAAATCAGAGCCTCGAGTTTTTTTCACCCTAGATATAGGGGTGAAAAAAATCAGAGCCTCGAGTTTTTTTCACCCTAGATATAGGGGTGAAAAAAATCAGAGCCTCGAGTTTTTTTCACCCTAGATATATAGGTGAAAAAAATCAGAGCCTCGAGTTTTTTTCACCCTAGATATATAGGTGAAAAAAATCAGAGCCTCGAGTTTTTTTCACCCTAGATATATAGGTGAAAAAAATCGGAGCCTCGAGTTTTTTTCACCCTACACATAGGGGTGAAAAATATCAGAGCCTCGAGTTTTTTTCACCCTAGATATATAGGTGAAAAAAATCAGAGCCTCGAGTTTTTTTCACCCTAGAGATAGGGGTGAAAAAAATCGGAGCCTCGAGTTTTTTTCACCCTAGAGATAGGGGTGAAAAAAATCAGAGCCTCGAGTTTTTTTCACCCTAGATATATAGGTGAAAAAAATCAGAGCCTCGAGTTTTTTTCACCCTAGAGATAGGGGTGAAAAAAATCAGAGCCTCGAGTTTTTTTCACCCTTGATATAGGGGTGAAAAAAATCAGAGCCTCGAGTTTTTTTCACCCTACACATAGGGGTGAAAAATATCAGAGCCTCGAGTTTTTTTCACCCTAGATATATAGGTGAAAAAAATCAGAGCCTCGAGTTTTTTTCACCCTAGCGATAGGGGTGAAAAAAATCAGAGCCTCGAGTTTTTTTCACCCTACACATAGGGGTGAAAAATATCAGAGCCTCGAGTTTTTTTCACCCTAGATATATAGGTGAAAAAAATCAGAGCCTCGAGTTTTTTTCACCCTAGATATAGGGGTGAAAAAAATCAGAGCCTCGAGTTTTTTTCACCCTAGATATAGGGGTGAAAAAAATCAGAGCCTCGAGTTTTTTTCACCCTAGATATATAGGTGAAAAAAATCAGAGCCTCGAGTTTTTTTCACCCTAGATATATAGGTGAAAAAAATCAGAGCCTCGAGTTTTTTTCACCCTAGATATATAGGTGAAAAAAATCAGAGCCTCGAGTTTTTTTCACCCTAGAGATAGGGGTGAAAAAAATCAGAGCCTCGAGTTTTTTTCACCCTAGAGATAGGGGTGAAAAAAATCAGAGCCTCGAGTTTTTTTCACCCTAGATATAGGGGTGAAAAAAATCAGAGCCTCGAGTTTTTTTCACCCTAGATATAGGGGTGAAAAAAATCAGAGCCTCGAGTTTTTTTCACCCTAGATATATAGGTGAAAAAAATCAGAGCCTCGAGTTTTTTTCACCCTAGATATATAGGTGAAAAAAATCAGAGCCTCGAGTTTTTTTCACCCTAGAGATAGGGGTGAAAAAAATCAGAGCCTCGAGTTTTTTTCACCCTAGATATAGGGGTGAAAAAAATCAGAGCCTCGAGTTTTTTTCACCCTAGATATAGGGGTGAAAAAAATCAGAGCCTCGAGTTTTTTTCACCCTAGATATATAGGTGAAAAAAATCAGAGCCTCGAGTTTTTTTCACCCTAGATATATAGGTGAAAAAAATCAGAGCCTCGAGTTTTTTTCACCCTAGATATATAGGTGAAAAAAATCAGAGCCTCGAGTTTTTTTCACCCTAGAGATAGGGGTGAAAAAAATCGGAGCCTCGAGTTTTTTTCACCCTTGATATAGGGGTGAAAAAAATCAGAGCCTCGAGTTTTTTTCACCCTACACATAGGGGTGAAAAAAATCAGAGCCTCGAGTTTTTTTCACCCTTGATATAGGGGTGAAAAAAATCGGAGCCTCGAGTTTTTTTCACCCTTGATATAGGGGTGAAAAAAATCAGAGCCTCGAGTTTTTTTCACCCTACACATAGGGGTGAAAAAAATCAGAGCCTCGAGTTTTTTTCACCCTAGATATAGGGGTGAAAAAAATCAGAGCCTCGAGTTTTTTTCACCCTACACATAGGGGTGAAAAAAATCAGAGCCTCGAGTTTTTTTCACCCTAGATATAGGGGTGAAAAAAATCAGAGCCTCGAGTTTTTTTCACCCTAGAGATAGGGGTGAAAAAAATCAGAGCCTCGAGTTTTTTTCACCCTAGATATAGGGGTGAAAAAAATCAGAGCCTCGAGTTTTTTTCACCCTAGATATAGGGGTGAAAAAAATCAGAGCCTCGAGTTTTTTTCACCCTAGATATATAGGTGAAAAAAATCAGAGCCTCGAGTTTTTTTCACCCTAGATATATAGGTGAAAAAAATCAGAGCCTCGAGTTTTTTTCACCCTAGAGATAGGGGTGAAAAAAATCGGAGCCTCGAGTTTTTTTCACCCTTGATATAGGGGTGAAAAAAATCAGAGCCTCGAGTTTTTTTCACCCTACACATAGGGGTGAAAAAAATCAGAGCCTCGAGTTTTTTTCACCCTTGATATAGGGGTGAAAAAAATCAGAGCCTCGAGTTTTTTTCACCCTACACATAGGGGTGAAAAAAATCAGAGCCTCGAGTTTTTTTCACCCTAGATATAGGGGTGAAAAAAATCAGAGCCTCGAGTTTTTTTCACCCTTGATATAGGGGTGAAAAAATCGGAGCCTCGAGTTTTTTTCACCCTACACATAGGGGTGAAAAAAATCGGAGCCTCGAGTTTTTTTCACCCTTGATATAGGGGTGAAAAAAATCAGAGCCTCGAGTTTTTTTCACCCTAGATATATAGGTGAAAAAAATCAGAGCCTCGAGTTTTTTTCACCCTAGATATATAGGTGAAAAAATCGGAGCCTCGAGTTTTTTTCACCCTAGATATATAGGTGAAAAAAATCAGAGCCTCGAGTTTTTTTCACCCTTGATATAGGGGTGAAAAAAATCGGAGCCTCGAGTTTTTTTCACCCTTGATATAGGGGTGAAAAAAATCAGAGCCTCGAGTTTTTTTCACCCTAGATATATAGGTGAAAAAAATCAGAGCCTCGAGTTTTTTTTTCACCCTTGAGATAGGGGTGAAAAAAATCAGAGCCTCGAGTTTTTTTCACCCTTGATATAGGGGTGAAAAAAATCGGAGCCTCGAGTTTTTTTCACCCTTGATATAGGGGTGAAAAAAATCAGAGCCTCGAGTTTTTTTCACCCTTGATATAGGGGTGAAAAAAATCGGAGCCTCGAGTTTTTTTCACCCTTGATATAGGGGTGAAAAAAATCAGAGCCTCGAGTTTTTTTCACCCTAGAGATAGGGGTGAAAAAAATCGGAGCCTCGAGTTTTTTTCACCCTACACATAGGGGTGAAAAATATCAGAGCCTCGAGTTTTTTTCACCCTTGATATAGGGGTGAAAAATATCAGAGCCTCGAGTTTTTTTCACCCTAGAGATAGGGGTGAAAAAAATCGGAGCCTCGAGTTTTTTTCACCCTTGATATAGGGGTGAAAAATATCAGAGCCTCGAGTTTTTTTCACCCTAGAGATAGGGGTGAAAAAAATCGGAGCCTCGAGTTTTTTTCACCCTACACATAGGGGTGAAAAATATCAGAGCCTCGAGTTTTTTTCACCCTAGATATATAGGTGAAAAAAATCAGAGCCTCGAGTTTTTTTCACCCTAGAGATAGGGGTGAAAAAAATCAGAGCCTCGAGTTTTTTTCACCCTAGAGATAGGGGTGAAAAAAATCGGAGCCTCGAGTTTTTTTCACCCTAGATATAGGGGTGAAAAAAATCAGAGCCTCGAGTTTTTTTCACCCTACACATAGGGGTGAAAAATATCAGAGCCTCGAGTTTTTTTCACCCTAGATATATAGGTGAAAAAAATCAGAGCCTCGAGTTTTTTTCACCCTAGCGATAGGGGTGAAAAAAATCAGAGCCTCGAGTTTTTTTCACCCTAGATATAGGGGTGAAAAAAATCAGAGCCTCGAGTTTTTTTCACCCTAGATATAGGGGTGAAAAAAATCAGAGCCTCGAGTTTTTTTCACCCTAGATATATAGGTGAAAAAAATCAGAGCCTCGAGTTTTTTTCACCCTAGATATAGGGGTGAAAAAAATCAGAGCCTCGAGTTTTTTTCACCCTAGATATAGGGGTGAAAAAAATCAGAGCCTCGAGTTTTTTTCACCCTAGATATATAGGTGAAAAAAATCAGAGCCTCGAGTTTTTTTCACCCTAGATATAGGGGTGAAAAAAATCAGAGCCTCGAGTTTTTTTCACCCTAGATATAGGGGTGAAAAAAATCAGAGCCTCGAGTTTTTTTCACCCTAGATATATAGGTGAAAAAAATCAGAGCCTCGAGTTTTTTTCACCCTAGATATAGGGGTGAAAAAAATCAGAGCCTCGAGTTTTTTTCACCCTAGATATATAGGTGAAAAAAATCAGAGCCTCGAGTTTTTTTCACCCTAGAGATAGGGGTGAAAAAAATCGGAGCCTCGAGTTTTTTTCACCCTACACATAGGGGTGAAAAATATCAGAGCCTCGAGTTTTTTTCACCCTTGATATAGGGGTGAAAAATATCAGAGCCTCGAGTTTTTTTCACCCTAGAGATAGGGGTGAAAAAAATCGGAGCCTCGAGTTTTTTTCACCCTTGATATAGGGGTGAAAAATATCAGAGCCTCGAGTTTTTTTCACCCTAGAGATAGGGGTGAAAAAAATCGGAGCCTCGAGTTTTTTTCACCCTACACATAGGGGTGAAAAATATCAGAGCCTCGAGTTTTTTTCACCCTAGATATATAGGTGAAAAAAATCAGAGCCTCGAGTTTTTTTCACCCTAGAGATAGGGGTGAAAAAAATCAGAGCCTCGAGTTTTTTTCACCCTAGAGATAGGGGTGAAAAAAATCGGAGCCTCGAGTTTTTTTCACCCTAGATATAGGGGTGAAAAAAATCAGAGCCTCGAGTTTTTTTCACCCTACACATAGGGGTGAAAAATATCAGAGCCTCGAGTTTTTTTCACCCTAGATATATAGGTGAAAAAAATCAGAGCCTCGAGTTTTTTTCACCCTAGCGATAGGGGTGAAAAAAATCAGAGCCTCGAGTTTTTTTCACCCTAGATATAGGGGTGAAAAAAATCAGAGCCTCGAGTTTTTTTCACCCTAGATATAGGGGTGAAAAAAATCAGAGCCTCGAGTTTTTTTCACCCTAGATATATAGGTGAAAAAAATCAGAGCCTCGAGTTTTTTTCACCCTAGATATAGGGGTGAAAAAAATCAGAGCCTCGAGTTTTTTTCACCCTAGATATAGGGGTGAAAAAAATCAGAGCCTCGAGTTTTTTTCACCCTAGATATATAGGTGAAAAAAATCAGAGCCTCGAGTTTTTTTCACCCTAGATATAGGGGTGAAAAAAATCAGAGCCTCGAGTTTTTTTCACCCTAGATATAGGGGTGAAAAAAATCAGAGCCTCGAGTTTTTTTCACCCTAGATATATAGGTGAAAAAAATCAGAGCCTCGAGTTTTTTTCACCCTAGATATAGGGGTGAAAAAAATCAGAGCCTCGAGTTTTTTTCACCCTAGATATATAGGTGAAAAAAATCAGAGCCTCGAGTTTTTTTCACCCTAGATATAGGGGTGAAAAAAATCAGAGCCTCGAGTTTTTTTCACCCTAGAGATAGGGGTGAAAAAAATCAGAGCCTCGAGTTTTTTTCACCCTAGAGATAGGGGTGAAAAAAATCAGAGCCTCGAGTTTTTTTCACCCTAGATATATAGGTGAAAAAAATCAGAGCCTCGAGTTTTTTTCACCCTAGATATAGGGGTGAAAAAAATCAGAGCCTCGAGTTTTTTTCACCCTAGATATAGGGGTGAAAAAAATCAGAGCCTCGAGTTTTTTTCACCCTAGATATATAGGTGAAAAAAATCAGAGCCTCGAGTTTTTTTCACCCTAGATATAGGGGTGAAAAAAATCAGAGCCTCGAGTTTTTTTCACCCTAGAGATAGGGGTGAAAAAAATCAGAGCCTTGAGTTTTTTTCACCCTAGATATAGGGGTGAAAAAAATCAGAGCCTCGAGTTTTTTTCACCCTAGATATAGGGGTGAAAAAAATCAGAGCCTCGAGTTTTTTTCACCCTAGATATATAGGTGAAAAAAATCAGAGCCTCGAGTTTTTTTCACCCTAGAGATAGGGGTGAAAAAAATCAGAGCCTCGAGTTTTTTTCACCCTAGATATAGGGGTGAAAAAAATCAGAGCCTCGAGTTTTTTTCACCCTAGATATAGGGGTGAAAAAAATCAGAGCCTCGAGTTTTTTTCACCCTAGATATAGGGGTGAAAAAAATCAGAGCCTCGAGTTTTTTTCACCCTAGATATAGGGGTGAAAAAAATCAGAGCCTCGAGTTTTTTTCACCCTAGATATAGGGGTGAAAAAAATCAGAGCCTCGAGTTTTTTTCACCCTAGATATAGGGGTGAAAAAAATCAGAGCCTCGAGTTTTTTTCACCCTAGATATAGGGGTGAAAAAAATCAGAGCCTCGAGTTTTTTTCACCCTAGATATATAGGTGAAAAAAATCAGAGCCTCGAGTTTTTTTCACCCTAGATATAGGGGTGAAAAAAATCAGAGCCTCGAGTTTTTTTCACCCTAGATATAGGGGTGAAAAAAATCAGAGCCTCGAGTTTTTTTCACCCTAGATATATAGGTGAAAAAAATCAGAGCCTCGAGTTTTTTTCACCCTAGAGATAGGGGTGAAAAAAATCAGAGCCTCGAGTTTTTTTCACCCTAGATATAGGGGTGAAAAAAATCAGAGCCTCGAGTTTTTTTCACCCTAGATATAGGGGTGAAAAAAATCAGAGCCTCGAGTTTTTTTCACCCTAGATATAGGGGTGAAAAAAATCAGAGCCTCGAGTTTTTTTCACCCTAGATATAGGGGTGAAAAAATCAGAGCCTCGAGTTTTTTTCACCCTAGATATAGGGGTGAAAAAAATCAGAGCCTCGAGTTTTTTTCACCCTAGATATATAGGTGAAAAAAATCAGAGCCTCGAGTTTTTTTCACCCTAGAGATAGGGGTGAAAAAAATCAGAGCCTCGAGTTTTTTTCACCCTAGATATAGGGGTGAAAAAAATCAGAGCCTCGAGTTTTTTTCACCCTAGAGATAGGGGTGAAAAAAATCAGAGCCTCGAGTTTTTTTCACCCTAGATATAGGGGTGAAAAAAATCAGAGCCTCGAGTTTTTTTCACCCTAGATATAGGGGTGAAAAAAATCAGAGCCTCGAGTTTTTTTCACCCTAGATATAGGGGTGAAAAAAATCAGAGCCTCGAGTTTTTTTCACCCTAGATATAGGGGTGAAAAAAATCAGAGCCTCGAGTTTTTTTCACCCTAGATATAGGGGTGAAAAAAATCAGAGCCTCGAGTTTTTTTCACCCTAGATATAGGGGTGAAAAAAATCAGAGCCTCGAGTTTTTTTCACCCTAGATATAGGGGTGAAAAAAATCAGAGCCTCGAGTTTTTTTCACCCTAGATATATAGGTGAAAAAAATCAGAGCCTCGAGTTTTTTTCACCCTAGAGATAGGGGTGAAAAAAATCAGAGCCTCGAGTTTTTTTCACCCTAGATATAGGGGTGAAAAAAATCAGAGCCTCGAGTTTTTTTCACCCTAGATATAGGGGTGAAAAAAATCAGAGCCTCGAGTTTTTTTCACCCTAGATATAGGGGTGAAAAAAATCAGAGCCTCGAGTTTTTTTCACCCTAGATATAGGGGTGAAAAAAATCAGAGCCTCGAGTTTTTTTCACCCTAGATATATAGGTGAAAAAAATCAGAGCCTCGAGTTTTTTTCACCCTAGATATAGGGGTGAAAAAAATCAGAGCCTCGAGTTTTTTTCACCCTAGATATATAGGTGAAAAAAATCAGAGCCTCGAGTTTTTTTCACCCTAGATATAGGGGTGAAAAAAATCAGAGCCTCGAGTTTTTTTCACCCTAGATATAGGGGTGAAAAAAATCAGAGCCTCGAGTTTTTTTCACCCTAGATATATAGGTGAAAAAAATCAGAGCCTCGAGTTTTTTTCACCCTAGAGATAGGGGTGAAAAAAATCAGAGCCTCGAGTTTTTTTCACCCTAGATATAGGGGTGAAAAAAATCAGAGCCTCGAGTTTTTTTCACCCTAGATATATAGGTGAAAAAAATCAGAGCCTCGAGTTTTTTTCACCCTAGAGATAGGGGTGAAAAAAATCAGAGCCTCGAGTTTTTTTCACCCTAGATATAGGGGTGAAAAAAATCAGAGCCTCGAGTTTTTTTCACCCTAGATATATAGGTGAAAAAAATCAGAGCCTCGAGTTTTTTTCACCCTAGATATAGGGGTGAAAAAAATCAGAGCCTCGAGTTTTTTTCACCCTAGATATAGGGGTGAAAAAAATCAGAGCCTCGAGTTTTTTTCACCCTAGATATAGGGGTGAAAAAAATCAGAGCCTCGAGTTTTTTTCACCCTAGATATATAGGTGAAAAAAATCAGAGCCTCGAGTTTTTTTCACCCTAGAGATAGGGGTGAAAAAAATCAGAGCCTCGAGTTTTTTTCACCCTAGATATAGGGGTGAAAAAAATCAGAGCCTCGAGTTTTTTTCACCCTAGATATAGGGGTGAAAAAAATCAGAGCCTCGAGTTTTTTTCACCCTAGAGATAGGGGTGAAAAAAATCAGAGCCTCGAGTTTTTTTCACCCTAGATATAGGGGTGAAAAAAATCAGAGCCTCGAGTTTTTTTCACCCTAGATATATAGGTGAAAAAAATCAGAGCCTCGAGTTTTTTTCACCCTAGAGATAGGGGTGAAAAAAATCAGAGCCTCGAGTTTTTTTCACCCTAGATATAGGGGTGAAAAAAATCAGAGCCTCGAGTTTTTTTCACCCTAGATATATAGGTGAAAAAAATCAGAGCCTCGAGTTTTTTTCACCCTAGAGATAGGGGTGAAAAAAATCAGAGCCTCGAGTTTTTTTCACCCTAGATATAGGGGTGAAAAAAATCAGAGCCTCGAGTTTTTTTCACCCTAGATATAGGGGTGAAAAAAATCAGAGCCTCGAGTTTTTTTCACCCTAGATATATAGGTGAAAAAAATCAGAGCCTCGAGTTTTTTTCACCCTAGAGATAGGGGTGAAAAAAATCAGAGCCTCGAGTTTTTTTCACCCTAGATATAGGGGTGAAAAAAATCAGAGCCTCGAGTTTTTTTCACCCTAGATATAGGGGTGAAAAAAATCAGAGCCTCGAGTTTTTTTCACCCTAGATATAGGGGTGAAAAAAATCAGAGCCTCGAGTTTTTTTCACCCTAGATATATAGGTGAAAAAAATCAGAGCCTCGAGTTTTTTTCACCCTAGAGATAGGGGTGAAAAAAATCGGAGCCTCGAGTTTTTTTTCACCCTACACATAGGGGTGAAAAAAATCAGAGCCTCGAGTTTTTTTCACCCTTGATATAGGGGTGAAAAAAATCGGAGCCTCGAGTTTTTTTCACCCTACACATAGGGGTGAAAAAAATCGGAGCCTCGAGTTTTTTTCACCCTAGATATAGGGGTGAAAAAAATCAGAGCCTCGAGTTTTTTTCACCCTAGATATAGGGGTGAAAAAAATCAGAGCCTCGAGTTTTTTTCACCCTTGATATAGGGGTGAAAAAAATCGGAGCCTCGAGTTTTTTTCACCCTACACATAGGGGTGAAAAAAATCGGAGCCTCGAGTTTTTTTCACCCTAGATATAGGGGTGAAAAAAATCAGAGCCTCGAGTTTTTTTCACCCTAGATATAGGGGTGAAAAAAATCAGAGCCTCGAGTTTTTTTCACCCTTGATATAGGGGTGAAAAAAATCGGAGCCTCGAGTTTTTTTCACCCTACACATAGGGGTGAAAAAAATCAGAGCCTCGAGTTTTTTTCACCCTAGATATAGGGGTGAAAAAAATCAGAGCCTCGAGTTTTTTTCACCCTAGATATAGGGGTGAAAAAAATCAGAGCCTCGAGTTTTTTTCACCCTTGATATAGGGGTGAAAAAAATCGGAGCCTCGAGTTTTTTTCACCCTACACATAGGGGTGAAAAAAATCAGAGCCTCGAGTTTTTTTCACCCTTGATATAGGGGTGAAAAAAATCAGAGCCTCGAGTTTTTTTCACCCTAGATATAGGGGTGAAAAAAATCAGAGCCTCGAGTTTTTTTCACCCTTGATATAGGGGTGAAAAAAATCGGAGCCTCGAGTTTTTTTCACCCTACACATAGGGGTGAAAAAAATCGGAGCCTCGAGTTTTTTTCACCCTTGATATAGGGGTGAAAAAAATCAGAGCCTCGAGTTTTTTTCACCCTAGATATATAGGTGAAAAAAATCAGAGCCTCGAGTTTTTTTCACCCTAGAGATAGGGGTGAAAAAAATCAGAGCCTCGAGTTTTTTTCACCCTAGAGATAGGGGTGAAAAAAATCAGAGCCTCGAGTTTTTTTCACCCTAGAGATAGGGGTGAAAAAAATCGGAGCCTCGAGTTTTTTTCACCCTACACATAGGGGTGAAAAATATCAGAGCCTCGAGTTTTTTTCACCCTAGATATATAGGTGAAAAAAATCAGAGCCTCGAGTTTTTTTCACCCTAGAGATAGGGGTGAAAAAAATCAGAGCCTCGAGTTTTTTTCACCCTAGAGATAGGGGTGAAAAAAATCAGAGCCTCGAGTTTTTTTCACCCTTGATATAGGGGTGAAAAAAATCAGAGCCTCGAGTTTTTTTCACCCTTGATATAGGGGTGAAAAAAATCGGAGCCTCGAGTTTTTTTCACCCTTGATATAGGGGTGAAAAAAATCGGAGCCTCGAGTTTTTTTCACCCTTGATATAGGGGTGAAAAAAATCAGAGCCTCGAGTTTTTTTCACCCTACACATAGGGGTGAAAAATATCAGAGCCTCGAGTTTTTTTCACCCTAGATATATAGGTGAAAAAAATCAGAGCCTCGAGTTTTTTTCACCCTAGAGATAGGGGTGAAAAAAATCAGAGCCTCGAGTTTTTTTCACCCTAGAGATAGGGGTGAAAAAAATCGGAGCCTCGAGTTTTTTTCACCCTAGATATATAGGTGAAAAAAATCAGAGCCTCGAGTTTTTTTCACCCTAGAGATAGGGGTGAAAAAAATCGGAGCCTCGAGTTTTTTTCACTCTTGATATAGGGGTGAAAAAAATCAGAGCCTCGAGTTTTTTTCACCCTAGATATATAGGTGAAAAAAATCAGAGCCTCGAGTTTTTTTTCACCCTTGAGATAGGGGTGAAAAAAATCAGAGCCTCGAGTTTTTTTCACCCTTGATATAGGGGTGAAAAAAATCAGAGCCTCGAGTTTTTTTCACCCTTGATATAGGGGTGAAAAAAATCGGAGCCTCGAGTTTTTTTCACCCTTGATATAGGGGTGAAAAAAATCGGAGCCTCGAGTTTTTTTCACCCTTGATATAGGGGTGAAAAAAATCGGAGCCTCGAGTTTTTTTCACCCTTGATATAGGGGTGAAAAAAATCAGAGCCTCGAGTTTTTTTCACCCTACACATAGGGGTGAAAAAAATCGGAGCCTCGAGTTTTTTTCACCCTTGATATAGGGGTGAAAAAAATCAGAGCCTCGAGTTTTTTTCACCCTTGATATAGGGGTGAAAAAAATCGGAGCCTCGAGTTTTTTTCACCCTAGATATATAGGTGAAAAAAATCAGAGCCTCGAGTTTTTTTCACCCTAGAGATAGGGGTGAAAAAAATCGGAGCCTCGAGTTTTTTTCACCCTTGATATAGGGGTGAAAAAAATCAGAGCCTCGAGTTTTTTTCACCCTACACATAGGGGTGAAAAAAATCAGAGCCTCGAGTTTTTTTCACCCTTGATATAGGGGTGAAAAAAATCAGAGCCTCGAGTTTTTTTCACCCTACACATAGGGGTGAAAAAAATCGGAGCCTCGAGTTTTTTTCACCCTTGATATAGGGGTGAAAAAAATCAGAGCCTCGAGTTTTTTTCACCCTTGATATAGGGGTGAAAAAAATCGGAGCCTCGAGTTTTTTTCACCCTAGATATATAGGTGAAAAAAATCAGAGCCTCGAGTTTTTTTCACCCTAGAGATAGGGGTGAAAAAAATCGGAGCCTCGAGTTTTTTTCACCCTTGATATAGGGGTGAAAAAAATCAGAGCCTCGAGTTTTTTTCACCCTACACATAGGGGTGAAAAAAATCAGAGCCTCGAGTTTTTTTCACCCTTGATATAGGGGTGAAAAAAATCAGAGCCTCGAGTTTTTTTCACCCTTGATATAGGGGTGAAAAAAATCGGAGCCTCGAGTTTTTTTCACCCTTGATATAGGGGTGAAAAAAATCGGAGCCTCGAGTTTTTTTCACCCTAGAGATAGGGGTGAAAAAAATCAGAGCCTCGAGTTTTTTTCACCCTTGATATAGGGGTGAAAAAAATCAGAGCCTCGAGTTTTTTTCACCCTAGAGATAGGGGTGAAAAAAATCAGAGCCTCGAGTTTTTTTCACCCTAGATATATAGGTGAAAAAAATCAGAGCCTCGAGTTTTTTTCACCCTAGAGATAGGGGTGAAAAAAATCGGAGCCTCGAGTTTTTTTCACCCTAGATATATAGGTGAAAAAAATCAGAGCCTCGAGTTTTTTTCACCCTAGATATATAGGTGAAAAAAATCAGAGCCTCGAGTTTTTTTTCACCCTTGAGATAGGGGTGAAAAAAATCAGAGCCTCGAGTTTTTTTCACCCTTGATATAGGGGTGAAAAAAATCAGAGCCTCGAGTTTTTTTCACCCTAGAGATAGGGGTGAAAAAAATCGGAGCCTCGAGTTTTTTTCACCCTAGATATATAGGTGAAAAAAATCAGAGCCTCGAGTTTTTTTCACCCTAGAGATAGGGGTGAAAAAAATCGGAGCCTCGAGTTTTTTTCACCCTTGATATAGGGGTGAAAAAAATCAGAGCCTCGAGTTTTTTTCACCCTACACATAGGGGTGAAAAAAATCAGAGCCTCGAGTTTTTTTCACCCTTGATATAGGGGTGAAAAAAATCAGAGCCTCGAGTTTTTTTCACCCTTGATATAGGGGTGAAAAAAATCGGAGCCTCGAGTTTTTTTCACCCTTGATATAGGGGTGAAAAAAATCGGAGCCTCGAGTTTTTTTCACCCTAGAGATAGGGGTGAAAAAAATCAGAGCCTCGAGTTTTTTTCACCCTTGATATAGGGGTGAAAAAAATCAGAGCCTCGAGTTTTTTTCACCCTAGAGATAGGGGTGAAAAAAATCAGAGCCTCGAGTTTTTTTCACCCTAGATATATAGGTGAAAAAAATCAGAGCCTCGAGTTTTTTTCACCCTAGAGATAGGGGTGAAAAAAATCGGAGCCTCGAGTTTTTTTCACCCTAGATATATAGGTGAAAAAAATCAGAGCCTCGAGTTTTTTTCACCCTAGATATATAGGTGAAAAAAATCAGAGCCTCGAGTTTTTTTTCACCCTTGAGATAGGGGTGAAAAAAATCAGAGCCTCGAGTTTTTTTCACCCTTGATATAGGGGTGAAAAAAATCGGAGCCTCGAGTTTTTTTCACCCTAGAGATAGGGGTGAAAAAAATCAGAGCCTCGAGTTTTTTTCACCCTAGATATATAGGTGAAAAAAATCAGAGCCTCGAGTTTTTTTCACCCTAGAGATAGGGGTGAAAAAAATCGGAGCCTCGAGTTTTTTTCACCGTTGATATAGGGGTGAAAAAAATCAGAGCCTCGAGTTTTTTTCACCCTTGATATAGGGGTGAAAAAAATCGGAGCCTCGAGTTTTTTTCACCCTTGATATAGGGGTGAAAAAAATCAGAGCCTCGAGTTTTTTTCACCCTTGATATAGGGGTGAAAAAAATCGGAGCCTCGAGTTTTTTTCACCCTTGATATAGGGGTGAAAAAAATCGGAGCCTCGAGTTTTTTTCACCCTAGAGATAGGGGTGAAAAAAATCGGAGCCTCGAGTTTTTTTCACCCTAGATATATAGGTGAAAAAAATCAGAGCCTCGAGTTTTTTTCACCCTAGAGATAGGGGTGAAAAAAATCGGAGCCTCGAGTTTTTTTCACCGTTGATATAGGGGTGAAAAAAATCAGAGCCTCGAGTTTTTTTCACCCTTGATATAGGGGTGAAAAAAATCGGAGCCTCGAGTTTTTTTCACCCTTGATATAGGGGTGAAAAAAATCAGAGCCTCGAGTTTTTTTCACCCTTGATATAGGGGTGAAAAAAATCGGAGCCTCGAGTTTTTTTCACCCTTGATATAGGGGTGAAAAAAATCAGAGCCTCGAGTTTTTTTCACCCTAGATATATAGGTGAAAAAAATCAGAGCCTCGAGTTTTTTTCACCCTAGAGATAGGGGTGAAAAAAATCAGAGCCTCGAGTTTTTTTCACCCTTGATATAGGGGTGAAAAATATCAGAGCCTCGAGTTTTTTTCACCCTAGATATATAGGTGAAAAAAATCAGAGCCTCGAGTTTTTTTCACCCTAGAGATAGGGGTGAAAAAAATCAGAGCCTCGAGTTTTTTTCACCCTAGAGATAGGGGTGAAAAAAATCAGAGCCTCGAGTTCTTTTCACCCTTGATATAGGGGTGAAAAAAATCGGAGCCTCGAGTTTTTTTCACCCTTGATATAGGGGTGAAAAAAATCAGAGCCTCGAGTTTTTTTCACCCTAGATATATAGGTGAAAAAAATCAGAGCCTCGAGTTTTTTTCACCCTAGATATATAGGTGAAAAAAATCAGAGCCTCGAGTTTTTTTCACCCTAGAGATAGGGGTGAAAAAAATCAGAGCCTCGAGTTTTTTTCACCCTTGATATAGGGGTGAAAAAAATCGGAGCCTCGAGTTTTTTTCACCCTTGATATAGGGGTGAAAAAAATCAGAGCCTCGAGTTTTTTTCACCCTAGATATATAGGTGAAAAAAATCAGAGCCTCGAGTTTTTTTCACCCTTGATATAGGGGTGAAAAAAATCAGAGCCTCGAGTTTTTTTCACCCTAGAGATAGGGGTGAAAAAAATCAGAGCCTCGAGTTTTTTTCACCCTAGAGATAGGGGTGAAAAAAATCAGAGCCTCGAGTTTTTTTCACCCTTGATATAGGGGTGAAAAATATCAGAGCCTCGAGTTTTTTTCACCCTAGATATATAGGTGAAAAAAATCAGAGCCTCGAGTTTTTTTCACCCTAGAGATAGGGGTGAAAAAAATCAGAGCCTCGAGTTTTTTTCACCCTAGAGATAGGGGTGAAAAAAATCAGAGCCTCGAGTTTTTTTCACCCTAGAGATAGGGGTGAAAAAAATCAGAGCCTCGAGTTTTTTTCACCCTTGATATAGGGGTGAAAAATATCAGAGCCTCGAGTTTTTTTCACCCTAGATATATAGGTGAAAAAAATCAGAGCCTCGAGTTTTTTTCACCCTAGAGATAGGGGTGAAAAAAATCGGAGCCTCGAGTTTTTTTCACCCTTGATATAGGGGTGAAAAATATCAGAGCCTCGAGTTTTTTTCACCCTAGATATATAGGTGAAAAAAATCAGAGCCTCGAGTTTTTTTCACCCTAGAGATAGGGGTGAAAAAAATCAGAGCCTCGAGTTTTTTTCACCCTTGATATAGGGGTGAAAAAAATCAGAGCCTCGAGTTTTTTTCACCCTACACATAGGGGTGAAAAATATCAGAGCCTCGAGTTTTTTTCACCCTAGATATATAGGTGAAAAAAATCAGAGCCTCGAGTTTTTTTCACCCTTGATATAGGGGTGAAAAAAATCAGAGCCTCGAGTTTTTTTTCACCCTTGAGATAGGGGTGAAAAAAATCGGAGCCTCGAGTTTTTTTCACCCTAGATATATAGGTGAAAAAAATCAGAGCCTCGAGTTTTTTTCACCCTAGAGATAGGGGTGAAAAAAATCAGAGCCTCGAGTTTTTTTCACCCTAGATATAGGGGTGAAAAAAATCAGAGCCTCGAGTTTTTTTCACCCTAGAGATAGGGGTGAAAAAAATCGGAGCCTCGAGTTTTTTTCACCCTTGATATATAGGTGAAAAAAATCAGAGCCTCGAGTTTTTTTCACCCTAGATATATAGGTGAAAAAAATCAGAGCCTCGAGTTTTTTTCACCCTAGATATATAGGTGAAAAAAATCAGAGCCTCGAGTTTTTTTCACCCTAGATATATAGGTGAAAAAAATCAGAGCCTCGAGTTTTTTTCACCCTAGAGATAGGGGTGAAAAAAATCGGAGCCTCGAGTTTTTTTCACCCTTGATATATAGGTGAAAAAAATCAGAGCCTCGAGTTTTTTTCACCCTAGATATATAGGTGAAAAAAATCAGAGCCTCGAGTTTTTTTCACCCTAGAGATAGGGGTGAAAAAAATCGGAGCCTCGAGTTTTTTTCACCCTAGAGATAGGGGTGAAAAAAATCGGAGCCTCGAGTTTTTTTCACCCTTGATATATAGGTGAAAAAAATCAGAGCCTCGAGTTTTTTTCACCCTAGATATATAGGTGAAAAAAATCAGAGCCTCGAGTTTTTTTCACCCTAGAGATAGGGGTGAAAAAAATCGGAGCCTCGAGTTTTTTTCACCCTTGATATAGGGGTGAAAAAAATCAGAGCCTCGAGTTTTTTTCACCCTAGATATATAGGTGAAAAAAATCAGAGCCTCGAGTTTTTTTTCACCCTTGAGATAGGGGTGAAAAAAATCAGAGCCTCGAGTTTTTTTCACCCTTGATATAGGGGTGAAAAAAATCGGAGCCTCGAGTTTTTTTCACCCTTGATATAGGGGTGAAAAAAATCAGAGCCTCGAGTTTTTTTCACCCTTGATATAGGGGTGAAAAAAATCGGAGCCTCGAGTTTTTTTCACCCTTGATATAGGGGTGAAAAAAATCGGAGCCTCGAGTTTTTTTCACCCTACACATAGGGGTGAAAAATATCAGAGCCTCGAGTTTTTTTCACCCTAGAGATAGGGGTGAAAAAAATCGGAGCCTCGAGTTTTTTTCACCCTTGATATAGGGGTGAAAAAAATCAGAGCCTCGAGTTTTTTTCACCCTACACATAGGGGTGAAAAATATCAGAGCCTCGAGTTTTTTTCACCCTAGATATATAGGTGAAAAAAATCAGAGCCTCGAGTTTTTTTCACCCTAGAGATAGGGGTGAAAAAAATCAGAGCCTCGAGTTTTTTTCACCCTAGATATAGGGGTGAAAAAAATCAGAGCCTCGAGTTTTTTTCACCCTAGATATATAGGTGAAAAAAATCAGAGCCTCGAGTTTTTTTCACCCTAGAGATAGGGGTGAAAAAAATCAGAGCCTCGAGTTTTTTTCACCCTTGATATAGGGGTGAAAAAAATCAGAGCCTCGAGTTTTTTTCACCCTACACATAGGGGTGAAAAATATCAGAGCCTCGAGTTTTTTTCACCCTAGATATATAGGTGAAAAAAATCAGAGCCTCGAGTTTTTTTCACCCTTGATATAGGGGTGAAAAAAATCAGAGCCTCGAGTTTTTTTTCACCCTTGAGATAGGGGTGAAAAAAATCGGAGCCTCGAGTTTTTTTCACCCTAGATATATAGGTGAAAAAAATCAGAGCCTCGAGTTTTTTTCACCCTAGATATATAGGTGAAAAAAATCAGAGCCTCGAGTTTTTTTCACCCTACACATAGGGGTGAAAAATATCAGAGCCTCGAGTTTTTTTCACCCTAGATATATAGGTGAAAAAAATCAGAGCCTCGAGTTTTTTTCACCCTTGATATAGGGGTGAAAAAAATCAGAGCCTCGAGTTTTTTTTCACCCTTGAGATAGGGGTGAAAAAAATCGGAGCCTCGAGTTTTTTTCACCCTAGATATATAGGTGAAAAAAATCAGAGCCTCGAGTTTTTTTCACCCTAGAGATAGGGGTGAAAAAAATCAGAGCCTCGAGTTTTTTTCACCCTAGATATAGGGGTGAAAAAAATCAGAGCCTCGAGTTTTTTTCACCCTAGAGATAGGGGTGAAAAAAATCGGAGCCTCGAGTTTTTTTCACCCTTGATATATAGGTGAAAAAAATCAGAGCCTCGAGTTTTTTTCACCCTAGATATATAGGTGAAAAAAATCAGAGCCTCGAGTTTTTTTCACCCTAGATATATAGGTGAAAAAAATCAGAGCCTCGAGTTTTTTTCACCCTAGATATATAGGTGAAAAAAATCAGAGCCTCGAGTTTTTTTCACCCTAGAGATAGGGGTGAAAAAAATCGGAGCCTCGAGTTTTTTTCACCCTTGATATATAGGTGAAAAAAATCAGAGCCTCGAGTTTTTTTCACCCTAGATATATAGGTGAAAAAAATCAGAGCCTCGAGTTTTTTTCACCCTAGAGATAGGGGTGAAAAAAATCGTAGCCTCGAGTTTTTTTCACCCTAGAGATAGGGGTGAAAAAAATCGGAGCCTCGAGTTTTTTTCACCCTTGATATATAGGTGAAAAAAATCAGAGCCTCGAGTTTTTTTCACCCTAGATATATAGGTGAAAAAAATCAGAGCCTCGAGTTTTTTTCACCCTAGAGATAGGGGTGAAAAAAATCGGAGCCTCGAGTTTTTTTCACCCTTGATATAGGGGTGAAAAAAATCAGAGCCTCGAGTTTTTTTCACCCTAGATATATAGGTGAAAAAAATCAGAGCCTCGAGTTTTTTTTCACCCTTGAGATAGGGGTGAAAAAAATCAGAGCCTCGAGTTTTTTTCACCCTTGATATAGGGGTGAAAAAAATCGGAGCCTCGAGTTTTTTTCACCCTTGATATAGGGGTGAAAAAAATCAGAGCCTCGAGTTTTTTTCACCCTTGATATAGGGGTGAAAAAAATCGGAGCCTCGAGTTTTTTTCACCCTAGATATAGGGGTGAAAAAAATCAGAGCCTCGAGTTTTTTTCACCCTAGATATATAGGTGAAAAAAATCAGAGCCTCGAGTTTTTTTCACCCTAGAGATAGGGGTGAAAAAAATCAGAGCCTCGAGTTTTTTTCACCCTTGATATAGGGGTGAAAAAAATCAGAGCCTCGAGTTTTTTTCACCCTACACATAGGGGTGAAAAATATCAGAGCCTCGAGTTTTTTTCACCCTAGATATATAGGTGAAAAAAATCAGAGCCTCGAGTTTTTTTCACCCTTGATATAGGGGTGAAAAAAATCAGAGCCTCGAGTTTTTTTTCACCCTTGAGATAGGGGTGAAAAAAATCGGAGCCTCGAGTTTTTTTCACCCTAGATATATAGGTGAAAAAAATCAGAGCCTCGAGTTTTTTTCACCCTAGAGATAGGGGTGAAAAAAATCAGAGCCTCGAGTTTTTTTCACCCTAGATATATAGGTGAAAAAAATCAGAGCCTCGAGTTTTTTTCACCCTACACATAGGGGTGAAAAATATCAGAGCCTCGAGTTTTTTTCACCCTAGATATATAGGTGAAAAAAATCAGAGCCTCGAGTTTTTTTCACCCTTGATATAGGGGTGAAAAAAATCAGAACCTCGAGTTTTTTTTCACCCTTGAGATAGGGGTGAAAAAAATCGGAGCCTCGAGTTTTTTTCACCCTAGATATATAGGTGAAAAAAATCAGAGCCTCGAGTTTTTTTCACCCTAGAGATAGGGGTGAAAAAAATCAGAGCCTCGAGTTTTTTTCACCCTAGATATAGGGGTGAAAAAAATCAGAGCCTCGAGTTTTTTTCACCCTAGAGATAGGGGTGAAAAAAATCGGAGCCTCGAGTTTTTTTCACCCTTGATATATAGGTGAAAAAAATCAGAGCCTCGAGTTTTTTTCACCCTAGATATATAGGTGAAAAAAATCAGAGCCTCGAGTTTTTTTCACCCTAGATATATAGGTGAAAAAAATCAGAGCCTCGAGTTTTTTTCACCCTAGATATATAGGTGAAAAAAATCAGAGCCTCGAGTTTTTTTCACCCTAGAGATAGGGGTGAAAAAAATCGGAGCCTCGAGTTTTTTTCACCCTTGATATATAGGTGAAAAAAATCAGAGCCTCGAGTTTTTTTCACCCTAGATATATAGGTGAAAAAAATCAGAGCCTCGAGTTTTTTTCACCCTAGAGATAGGGGTGAAAAAAATCGGAGCCTCGAGTTTTTTTCACCCTAGAGATAGGGGTGAAAAAAATCGGAGCCTCGAGTTTTTTTCACCCTTGATATATAGGTGAAAAAAATCAGAGCCTCGAGTTTTTTTCACCCTAGATATATAGGTGAAAAAAATCAGAGCCTCGAGTTTTTTTCACCCTAGAGATAGGGGTGAAAAAAATCGGAGCCTCGAGTTTTTTTCACCCTTGATATAGGGGTGAAAAAAATCAGAGCCTCGAGTTTTTTTCACCCTAGATATATAGGTGAAAAAAATCAGAGCCTCGAGTTTTTTTCACCCTAGAGATAGGGGTGAAAAAAATCGGAGCCTCGAGTTTTTTTCACCCTTGAGATAGGGGTGAAAAAAATCAGAGCCTCGAGTTTTTTTCACCCTTGATATAGGGGTGAAAAAAATCGGAGCCTCGAGTTTTTTTCACCCTTGATATAGGGGTGAAAAAAATCAGAGCCTCGAGTTTTTTTCACCCTTGATATAGGGGTGAAAAAAATCGGAGCCTCGAGTTTTTTTCACCCTTGATATAGGGGTGAAAAAAATCGGAGCCTCGAGTTTTTTTCACCCTTGATATAGGGGTGAAAAAAATCAGAGCCTCGAGTTTTTTTCACCCTACACATAGGGGTGAAAAATATCAGAGCCTCGAGTTTTTTTCACCCTAGAGATAGGGGTGAAAAAAATCAGAGCCTCGAGTTTTTTTCACCCTAGAGATAGGGGTGAAAAAAATCGGAGCCTCGAGTTTTTTTCACCCTTGATATAGGGGTGAAAAAAATCAGAGCCTCGAGTTTTTTTCACCCTACACATAGGGGTGAAAAATATCAGAGCCTCGAGTTTTTTTCACCCTAGATATATAGGTGAAAAAAATCAGAGCCTCGAGTTTTTTTCACCCTAGAGATAGGGGTGAAAAAAATCAGAGCCTCGAGTTTTTTTCACCCTAGATATAGGGGTGAAAAAAATCAGAGCCTCGAGTTTTTTTCACCCTAGATATATAGGTGAAAAAAATCAGAGCCTCGAGTTTTTTTCACCCTAGATATATAGGTGAAAAAAATCAGAGCCTCGAGTTTTTTTCACCCTAGATATATAGGTGAAAAAAATCAGAGCCTCGAGTTTTTTTCACCCTAGAGATAGGGGTGAAAAAAATCGGAGCCTCGAGTTTTTTTCACCCTTGATATATAGGTGAAAAAAATCAGAGCCTCGAGTTTTTTTCACCCTAGAGATAGGGGTGAAAAAAATCGGAGCCTCGAGTTTTTTTCACCCTTGATATAGGGGTGAAAAAAATCGGAGCCTCGAGTTTTTTTCACCCTACACATAGGGGTGAAAAAAATCAGAGCCTCGAGTTTTTTTCACCCTAGATATAGGGGTGAAAAAAATCAGAGCCTCGAGTTTTTTTCACCCTTGATATAGGGGTGAAAAAAATCGGAGCCTCGAGTTTTTTTCACCCTACACATAGGGGTGAAAAAAATCGGAGCCTCGAGTTTTTTTCACCCTTGATATAGGGGTGAAAAAAATCAGAGCCTCGAGTTTTTTTCACCCTAGATATATAGGTGAAAAAATCGGAGCCTCGAGTTTTTTTCACCCTAGATATATAGGTGAAAAAAATCAGAGCCTCGAGTTTTTTTCACCCTTGATATAGGGGTGAAAAAAATCGGAGCCTCGAGTTTTTTTCACCCTTGATATAGGGGTGAAAAAAATCAGAGCCTCGAGTTTTTTTCACCCTAGATATATAGGTGAAAAAAATCAGAGCCTCGAGTTTTTTTCACCCTTGATATAGGGGTGAAAAAAATCGGAGCCTCGAGTTTTTTTCACCCTTGATATAGGGGTGAAAAAAATCGGAGCCTCGAGTTTTTTTTCACCCTAGATATATAGGTGAAAAAAATCAGAGCCTCGAGTTTTTTTCACCCTTGATATAGGGGTGAAAAAAATCGGAGCCTCGAGTTTTTTTTCACCCTTGAGATAGGGGTGAAAAAAATCAGAGCCTCGAGTTTTTACCACCCTTGATATAGGGGTGAAAAAAATCGGAGCCTCGAGTTTTTTTCACCCTTGATATAGGGGTGAAAAAAATCAGAGCCTCGAGTTTTTTTCACCCTTGATATAGGGGTGAAAAAAATCGGAGCCTCGAGTTTTTTTTCACCCTTGAGATAGGGGTGAAAAAAATCAGAGCCTCGAGTTTTTACCACCCTTGATATAGGGGTGAAAAAAATCGGAGCCTCGAGTTTTTTTTCACCCTAGATATATAGGTGAAAAAAATCAGAGCCTCGAGTTTTTTTCACCCTTGATATAGGGGTGAAAAAAATCGGAGCCTCGAGTTTTTTTCACCCTTGATATAGGGGTGAAAAAAATCAGAGCCTCGAGTTTTTTTCACCCTTGATATAGGGGTGAAAAAAATCGGAGCCTCGAGTTTTTTTTCACCCTTGAGATAGGGGTGAAAAAAATCAGAGCCTCGAGTTTTTACCACCCTTGATATAGGGGTGAAAAAAATCAGAGCCTCGAGTTTTTTTCACCCTTGATATAGGGGTGAAAAAAATCAGAGCCTCGAGTTTTTTTCACCCTTGATATAGGGGTGAAAAAAATCGGAGCCTCGAGTTTTTTTCACCCTTGATATAGGGGTGAAAAAAATCAGAGCCTCGAGTTTTTTTCACCCTTGATATAGGGGTGAAAAAAATCAGAGCCTCGAGTTTTTTTCACCCTTGATATAGGGGTGAAAAAAATCAGAGCCTCGAGTTTTTTTCACCCTTGATATAGGGGTGAAAAAAATCGGAGCCTCGAGTTTTTTTCACCCTTGATATAGGGGTGAAAAAAATCAGAGCCTCGAGTTTTTTTCACCCTACACATAGGGGTGAAAAAAATCAGAGCCTCGAGTTTTTTTCACCCTTGATATAGGGGTGAAAAAATCGGAGCCTCGAGTTTTTTCACCCTACACATAGGGGTGAAAAAAATCAGAGCCTCGAGTTTTTTTCACCCTAGATATATAGGTGAAAAAAATCGGAGCCTCGAGTTTTTTCACCCTACACATAGGGGTGAAAAAAATCAGAGCCTCGAGTTTTTTTCACCCTTGATATAGGGGTGAAAAAAATCAGAGCCTCGAGTTTTTTTCACCCTACACATAGGGGTGAAAAAAATCAGAGCCTCGAGTTTTTTTCACCCTTGATATAGGGGTGAAAAAATCGGAGCCTCGAGTTTTTTCACCCTACACATAGGGGTGAAAAAAATCAGAGCCTCGAGTTTTTTTCACCCTAGATATATAGGTGAAAAAAATCGGAGCCTCGAGTTTTTTCACCCTACACATAGGGGTGAAAAAAATCAGAGCCTCGAGTTTTTTTCACCCTTGATATAGGGGTGAAAAAAATCAGAGCCTCGAGTTTTTTTCACCCTACACCCCTATATCAAGGGTGAAAAAAACTCGAGGCTCTGATGTTTTTCACCCGAAGAAGCCGCGATGCTGACGATCCGTGTCATATCTGGAAGAGCACCTTCAATTCTATCAATTTTTCCTTGGATCGTCCACCCCTCTTCTCAATTGAATCCGTAAAATGACATAATCACTCGTTTTTGTTGCTATATATATATGGTTATACCTGTTTAACTGGCACCTGACGGTTCCGAAGAAGTCGCGATGCCGACGATCCGTGTCATATCTGGAAGAGCACTTTCAATTCTATCAATTTTTCCTTGGATCGTCCACCCCTCTTCTCAATTGAATCCGTAAAATGACATATTCACTCGTTTTTGTTGCTATATATATATGGTTATACCTGTTTAACTGGCACCTGACGGTTCCGAAGAAGCCGCGATGCTGACGATCCGTGTCATATCTGGAAGAGCACCTTCAATTCTATCAATTTTTCCTTGGATCGTCCACCCCTCTTCTCAATTGAATCCGTAAAATGACATAATCACTCGTTTTTGTTGCTATATATATATGGTTATACCTGTTTAACTGGCACCTGACGTTTCCGAAGAAGCCGCGATGCTGACGATCCGTGTCATATCTGGAAGAGCACCTTCAATTCTATCAATTTTTCCTTGGATCGTCCACCCCTCTTCTCAATTGAATCCGTAAAATGACATAATCACTCGTTTTTGTTGCTATATATATGAATATACCTGTTTAACTGGCACCTGACGGTTCCGAAGAAGCCGCGATGCTGACGATCCGTGTCATATCTGGAAGAGCACCTTCAATTCTATCAATTTTTCCTTGGATCGTCCACCCCTCTTCTCAATTGAATCCGTAAAATGACATAATCACTCGTTTTTGTTGCTATATATATATGGTTATACCTGTTTAACTGGCACCTGACGTTTCCGAAGAAGCCGCGATGCTGACGATCCGTGTCATATCTGGAAGAGCACCTTCAATTCTATCAATTTTTCCTTGGATCGTCCACCCCTCTTCTCAATTGAATCCGTAAAATGACATATTCACTCGTTTTTGTTGCTATATATATATGGTTATACCTGTTTAACTGGCACCTGACGGTTCCGAAGAAGTCGCGATGCTGACGATCCGTGTCATATCTGGAAGAGCACCTTCAATTCTATCAATTTTTCCTTGGATCGTCCACCCCTCTTCTCAATTGAATCCGTAAAATGACATAATCACTCGTTTTTGTTGCTATATATATGAATATACCTGTTTAACTGGCACCTGACGGTTCCGAAGAAGTCGCGATGCCGACGATCCGTGTCATATCTGGAAGAGCACTTTCAATTCTATCAATTTTTCCTTGGATCGTCCACCCCTCTTCTCAATTGAATCCGTAAAATGACATAATCACTCGTTTTTGTTGCTATATATATGAATATACCTGTTTAACTGGCACCTGACGGTTCCGAAGAAGTCGCGATGCCGACGATCCGTGTCATATCTGGAAGAGCACTTTCAATTCTATCAATTTTTCCTTGGATCGTCCACCCCTCTTCTCAATTGAATCCGTAAAATGACATAATCACTCGTTTTTGTTGCTATATATATGAATATACCTGTTTAACTGGCACCTGACGGTTCCGAAGAAGTCGCGATGCTGACGATCCGTGTCATATCTGGAAGAGCACCTTCAATTCTATCAATTTTTCCTTGGATCGTCCACCCCTCTTCTCAATTGAATCCGTAAAATGACATAATCACTCGTTTTTGTTGCTATATATATGAATATACCTGTTTAACTGGCACCTGACGGTTCCGAAGAAGTCGCGATGCCGACGATCCGTGTCATATCTGGAAGAGCACTTTCAATTCTATCAATTTTTCCTTGGATCGTCCACCCCTCTTCTCAATTGAATCCGTAAAATGACATAATCACTCGTTTTTGTTGCTATATATATGAATATACCTGTTTAACTGGCACCTGACGGTTCCGAAGAAGTCGCGATGCCGACGATCCGTGTCATATCTGGAAGAGCACTTTCAATTCTATCAATTTTTCCTTGGATCGTCCACCCCTCTTCTCAATTGAATCCGTAAAATGACATAATCACTCGTTTTTGTTGCTATATATATGAATATACCTGTTTAACTGGCACCTGACGGTTCCGAAGAAGTCGCGATGCTGACGATCCGTGTCATATCTGGAAGAGCACCTTCAATTCTATCAATTTTTCCTTGGATCGTCCACCCCTCTTCTCAATTGAATCCGTAAAATGACATAATCACTCGTTTTTGTTGCTATATATATGAATATACCTGTTTAACTGGCACCTGACGTTTCAGAAGAAGTCGCGATGCTGACGATCCGTGTCATATCTAGAAGAACACCTTTAATTCTATCGATTTTTTTATGGATCGTCAACCCCTCTTCTCAATTGAATCCGTAAAATGACATAATCACTCGTTTTTGTTGCTATATATATTAATATACCTGTTTAACTGGCACCTGACGGTTCAGAAGAAGTCGCGATGCTGACGATCCGTGTCATATCTGGTAGACCCCGTTTAATTCTATCAATTTTTCCATGGATCGTCCACCCCTCTTCTCAATTGAATCCGTAAAATGACATAATCACTCGTTTTTGTTGCTATATATATGAATATACCTGTTTAACTGGCACCTGACGGTTCAGAAGAAGTCGCGATGCTGACGATCCGTGTCATATCTGGTAGACCCCGTTTAATTCTATCAATTTTTCCATGGATCGTCCACCCCTCTTCTCAATTGAATCCGTAAAATGACATGATCACTCGTTTTTGTTGCTATATATATGAATATACCTGTTTAACTGGCACCTGACGGTTCAGAAGAAGTCGCGATGCTGACGATCCGTGTCATATCTGGTAGACCCCGTTTAATTCTATCAATTTTTCCATGGATCGTCCACCCCTCTTCTCAATTGAATCCGTAAAATGACATGATCACTCGTTTTTGTTGCTATATATATGAATATACCTGTTTAACTGGCACCTGACGGTTCAGAAGAAGTCGCGATGCTGACGATCCGTGTCATATCTGGTAGACCCCGTTTAATTCTATCAATTTTTCTATGGATCGTCCACCCCTCTTCTCAATTGAATCCGTAAAATGACATAATCACTCGTTTTTGTTGCTATATATATGAATATACCTGTTTAACTGGCACCTGACGGTTCAGAAGAAGTCGCGATGCTGACGATCCGTGTCATATCTGGTAGACCCCGTTTAATTCTATCAATTTTTCTATGGATCGTCCACCCCTCTTCTCAATTGAATCCGTAAAATGACATAATCACTCGTTTTTGTTGCTATATATATGAATATACCTGTTTAACTGGCACCTGACGGTTCAGAAGAAGTCGCGATGCTGACGATCCGTGTCATATCTGGTAGACCCCGTTTAATTCTATCAATTTTTCTATGGATCGTCCACCCCTCTTCTCAATTGAATCCGTAAAATGACATAATCACTCGTTTTTGTTGCTATATATATGAATATACCTGTTTAACTGGCACCTGACGGTTCAGAAGAAGTCGCGATGCTGACGATCCGTGTCATATCTGGTAGACCCCGTTTAATTCTATCAATTTTTCCATGGATCGTCCACCCCTCTTCTCAATTGAATCCGTAAAATGATATAATCACTCGTTTTTGTTGCTATATATATGAATATACCTGTTTAACTGGCACCTGACGGTTCAGAAGAAGTCGCGATGCTGACGATCCGTGTCATATCTGGTAGACCCCGTTTAATTCTATCAATTTTTCTATGGATCGTCCACCCCTCTTCTCAATTGAATCCGTAAAATGACATGATCACTCGTTTTTGTTGCTATATATATTAATATACCTGTTTAACTGGCACCTGACGGTTCAGAAGAAGCCGCGATGCTGACGATCCGTGTCACATCTGGAAGAGCATCTTCAATTCTATCAATTTTTCCATGGATCGTCCACCCCTCTTCTCAATTGAATCCGTAAAATGACATAATCACTCGTTTTTGTTGCTATATATATGAATATACCTGTTTAACTGGCACCTGACGGTTCAGAAGAAGTCGCGATGCTGACGATCCGTGTCACATCTGGAAGAGCATCTTCAATTCTATCAATTTTTCCATGGATCGTCCACCCCTCTTCTCAATTGAATCCGTAAAATGACATGATCACTCGTTTTTGTTGCTATATATATTAATATACCTGTTTAACTGGCACCTGACGGTTCAGAAGAAGCCGCGATGCTGACGATCCGTGTCACATCTGGAAGAGCATCTTCAATTCTATCAATTTTTCCATGGATCGTCCACCCCTCTTCTCAATTGAATCCGTAAAATGACATAATCACTCGTTTTTGTTGCTATATATATGAATATACCTGTTTAACTGGCACCTGACGGTTCAGAAGAAGCCGCGATGCTGACGATCCGTGTCACATCTGGAAGAGCACCTTCAATTCTATCAATTTTTCTATGGATCGTCCACCCCTATTCTCAATTGAATCCGTAAAATGACATGATCACTCGTTTTTGTTGCCATATATATAAATATACCTGTTTAACTGGCACCTGACGGTTCAGAAGAAGCCGCGATGCTGACGATCCGTGTCATATCTGGTAGACCCCGTTTAATTCTATCAATTTTTCCATGGATCGTCCACCCCTCTTCTCAATTGAATCCGTAAAATGACATAATCACTCGTTTTTGTTGCTATATATCTGAATATATCTGTTTAACTGGCACCTGAATATTTACAGCTGTTGGTTTTAAAAATACTAGAAACAAAGCTGAAACAGAAGCTGACACAGCTGTTACTCGATTGTCATGTGTTCATAATGTTTATGAAATTTATGGCCTTGTTTATAAATGATATATCTACATAAATGTTTTCGGCCTGAAACACATCAAGAAGAGTACTTTATCCATATCAAATTTAGGCGATAGTGATGAAAATGTATCAACTGTTATGTAATCTGTAATTTCGGACACTATCGCTAGTGAATTATTCGAATATTGATAGAAATTGATGGTAGAATGAAGCATCACCCTATATACCCTCATTCATCCTATGCTATTTCAGTCCATTTTAAAGAGACAGCGTCGGCGTTGTCATTTTGGGAATCAGGAGGATCTGATATGTAGGGTCCACTCAAAATCACATATCATTTTACGAAAAAATAATTTTGGAAAATTTTTTTAACGTTAAAAAAATTTTCCGCATGATATACCCTATATACCCTCACTCAACCGACGCTAGTCAAATCTTCCATATGTTTTGAGATTTCATCTTTGCAAGTGAGAGTTGATACATGTCTCTATAAACAAAACACCTCTATGTAGTGACTACACTGTACTCCTCCCTTTCTATTCTCTTATCATTATCATTTCCCTTCTCCCTGTCCTATATTGATACAATGACTATCAAATCAAAAACCCTTCTCTACAAATCGTTCGGCGATCCCCGAAAAGTGCTGGAATTGGTTGAAATCGATGTTGATAGTGAGCCAGGAGATGAAGAATGTTTGGTGAAATGGCTTGCTTCGCCAATCAACCCTTTGGATATCAACCGGTATATTTTGTCTGCGCCTCTCTATATCACACTATCTCTCTTTCAGTGTTCAAGGCAATTACGCAATCAGAGAAGATCCACCAGTTATTGGAGGAAGTGAAGGAGTTGGAAAAGTGGTGAAAATTGGGAAAAACAGCAAATTTCGAGTTGATGATCATGTGACAATTTTTTCGTTGAAAACACCATTTTGGACGGAATATGGGATTGTGGCAGATGATGAATTGATCAAGTTGGATAAGAGAATTCCGATTGTGAGTAGTTTTTTCTGGAATTAGAAAATTTTGAGCAACAATTTCCGGCTGAAATTTTTTTTTGTTGATTTTTGCCTTGATTCAATTTTTTTCAAAAATTTTCTCTGGGACTTTTCTCGAACCTTTTGAAATTCACAAAAAGTACTGTAGCTTCACTGTAAAATTAATTTTGAAAATAAAAGTTACTGTCCAAAAAAAAAAATTTGAAAAAAAAACTCGAAAATTTTCAAAAATCACTGTAATTGGGTCTTGGAACGAAATCGATAATTCGACTTTTGAAAATCATAAGATAGTTCATAGGATAGGTTTTTGAAAATCATCAGATAATATCAAATATTAGTCAATTGAATTGCAAGAATCTTATCGCGAAAAAAACTACAGTATACTGTACAACATTGTACCAGTCTGCTACTTTTGATACAAATCAAATTCAACCTTCTTGGATTTACATGCATCTGTGGTAGAGGTACTGTTACATTAGTTTTTTTTTGCCGAAAGTTCGAAAATTACGAACCACTTTCGAATCTTTTATAAAATTGTGTCGATCTAGAAACACCAAACAAATTTTTTTTAAAGTTTGAACTCATATGCGCCTTTAAAGGGAGTACTGTAACAATGGCACAAACTTTTGATATAAAAATTTCTCAAGAAAACGGTTTTCAGGACATCGCCGCAACTTTGATGATAAATCCACCAACTGCCCTGATAATGCTGAAAAAATACGTAAACCTCAAAAAAGGTGACTACATCATTCAAAATAGTGCCAATTCTGGAGTGGGGAGATGTGTGATTCAGATGTGCAAAGGTACGGTATTTTGAAGTTTCTAAAATTTTCATATGTCTAAAAATTACAGAATACGACTACAAATCAATAAACATCATCAGAAATCGGGAGAACATTGAAAAACTGAAAACGGATCTTTGGCTGATTGGTGCGGATCATGTGTTTACTGAAGAAGAATTTGCCAAAGAAGGGAGGAATGTGAGGTTTAGAAAAAAAAAGTTACGAAGAAATTATTTCAAGATCAAAGTTTCAATCTAAAATTTTGTCAAAATATGCAAAAATCTGAAGTTTCCACGCAAAATTTGAGTTTGTGTCAGTTTTTCCAACAAAAAAATCCTTATCGTCAGAAAATTCTGTAATTTTTTTCCAGTTCATAAAAACCCTCAAATCCAAGCCTCGACTAGCTTTGAATGGTGTTGGTGGCCGAAGTGCGCTTCAGATTTCGTCAGTTTTGGAGAGGAGCTCGACTTGTGTGACTTATGGTGAGTAACTAAAAAAAGTATTGTAGACTGAGTATCAAATGTAGGTGGTACGCAGCCAAATGCACTAGATACTCAAGTGAAAAAAAATCGTCGGATGTATGCATCATAAATTGAGTGTGTTTTGTCAGTTTTTCAGCAATAATGTTTGTCTGATAGTAAATTTGTTTGAGTATCAAATGATAGGTACGAAGTCAATTTCACTTCACTTTGCTCATTGCTCACACGAGTATAGCTCACTGAGTATCAAATGTATATAGTACGCAGCCGAATGCATTTGTTACTCAGCTGATGAAAAATTTACCGAATGAACTATGTTAGGAAACTGAATCTGTTCTGCTTGTTCTGCTAGACTGTGAGCAAAGTTTTGTCTGATAGAAAACTTGACTGAGTATTAAATGATAGGTACGCAGCCACGTCCAGTCAACTCTGCTCAAGTGATATTAGCTGAGTATCAAATGTCTGCAGTACGCAGAGAAATGCATTTGTTACTCAGAAGAAAATGTGTCTGCGTTATTGGAACTGGAACTTGTTTTGTCAAACATTTTTAAAAAATTTGAATGATTGAAAACTTCACTGAGTATCAAATGCCAAGTACGCAGCCAAATGAGTACATTTGTTACTCACCATAACAAAAAGTAGTTGAGTGAAATATTTTGCCTGATAGTGAACTTGACTGAGTATCAAATGATAGGTACGCAGCCAAATCCAGTCACTGTTTATTTTCCAACCAAGTATAGTTGACTGAGTATCAAATGTCAAATTTCTAGGTGGAATGTCCAAAAAGGCCCATGAATTCTCAACATCTGCAATAGTATTCAACGATTTGAGAGTAGCCGGTGTTGCAGTTGGAATGTGGGCTCGAATGAAGGAGAATGCAAAAGAATGGAATAGTTATGTGGATGAGGTACAGAGATTGGCAGTGGCTGGGAAAATAACTGCAATTCCGATGGAGAGAGTGAGAATGGAGGAGTATCGGAAGGCAATTGAGAAATCGATGGAAGGGAAGAGTGTCAAACAGTTGTTGATCATTGGTGATAATGATAGTAATAGGAGTTCGAAGATTTAATGTTCTTTTCTGTGAATAAACATCGTTATAATGTCTGTGTCTCAATTTCGGCATATTATTTCTTCGTGTATTTCCGGTGTTTGAAAATCTACAGTTTTTTCAGGTGCCGAGGGTTCTCACAGCTACTGAGATTGTAAGAAGAAACCGGAAAATTGATTCAGTGATGTACTTTCTTGTATTTCGTCCTTCTCATAACAAAAACCTATCCGACAATCGTAAAAATTGTATTTTTTTTCATCATTGTCACTTGTACCAGAGAGCCAATTTTTGGAGAGAGAGATACCCAGACCTTTTTGATTTTTTTTCGCACAGCCGGTAATTCAACATGGAAACCGTTAAAAAGTCTCAACTCAAGTTTTGCTGAAAAAAATTTTAAAACGCAAATTCGAGTATTTTATTGCAAGTCTAGAATTTTTTTCAAAAATGTTCGAATTTCCCCAGAATTCCTGAAAACTGATTCTTTCGATGTTTTGCATACAACCGCTGAAATTTAAAATTTGGAAAAATCAGGTTCAATCTTGAAATTTCAGCTTTCAGATTCACTCATCAACATTTTAGGTGTTTAATTTTCGGTTGAGATCCTTAGTACGACAGAACGTTTCCAATGAATCAAGATTTTTTTTAGAAATTCCAAAAGTTGTGAAGTTTTGGGTTCAAACGCCACGTTCCGAAATTCGCTCAACATTAGCTGAATCAGAATGTCTCAGAAAAACCGCGTCGCAACCGCATCGCAACCGAAAATAAGGCAAATTTGGAAATTGAGCAGAAAGTTCCTAAAAAAAGATGTTCAAATGTTGAAAAATGTCAACTATGCCAAAAAGATAGAGCCACACCCATCATTGGTCTTAATGAAATTAATAAAATAAGTATATTAACCAGGCATCTCGTCATTAAACACTTCTTCTTCTTATCATATTCCTTCCCCCAATGTATTTTTATGGAGTGTTTTAATCGTTTTATTCGTTTTCCACCCCTCTCTCCCATATTATGTCATTTGGTTCCATTTTTAAATATTAGTTTAGTTTTTTTTTCAGAATATGCTCAAACATTCAGTAGTTTTGCTTTGTTTTTTGGCGGTTTTTGTCAGGCAAACGGTAGGTTTACTGAATATTTTTGGGACCATGTGATTCTGATATTTGGTTCTGATATTCTCAAATAGCCTGAAACTTTTTTGGCATCAAAAACTTGTTAGTTGGTTGAAAAAAAATCGTTGAAAAATTTCCAATCTCCTGCAAAAAGCAAAATTCCCTTTTTGAGCCGGAAATCAAAAATTGAAAATGTTAAGCAGATTAGTTAAGAAAAGACTGTAATTCCATTTTGCAAGGAAATTTCAATTTGGAAGGAAGTGTTGGGAATTTTTTAAAAAATATTTCTAGAAATCATCTACTAGGAGCTTGAACGGATTTCTCAGAGAGCGCAATTTCACGAAAACTGACAATATAAGTTTTTTCAGAATATGTAGAAACATGACAAGAATTTTTTAAATTCGTAGTTTAACTGCTCTTTCCAAATCTACTGGAAACGGTTTAAAAAATTGGCATTATATACCAAGACCAATAAATCGAAAAAACGGTTATGTACGGACTCAAAAGAAACCATCTGGCAGGTTTCTGCACATTATGAAAAATATTTGTGAAGTCAGTTTTTGTGAAACTTATTTGTTCGTCAGTTCATCAAACTATGTGAATCAATTCTGTAGCTTCGTCCATAAAATGATAAATTCCAGTTTTGTAAAATTAAAGTTTTTTTTCAGAGCTTGGTCTTTCTTTAACGTACTTTAGCTTTTATCAAGTTTCTACAAATTTAAGAAAAGTGAACAGCACAGAGACCAGTTTTCCTTAAAGAAAATTTTGATGAAGCGATTCTAAAAAGTTCAAAAAATTGTTCCAACCTCAACTTTTTGCTGAACCTAAACATTGCTTACAGCTTGCCGACGATTCACCACCAAACTACCTAAAAGTCCTCATCCGTGAGATCGACAATCCAGGAGGCACCTTGTTAAACGGACAGCCATGCAGTGACTTTGACTTCCTTGGACTAGGCTGCTCAACTTATTTGTCTGCTGGTGTTTCATTGTAATATCAATCTTAAATGGATTCTAGTATTCACAAACTTTTCAGAGATTCCGAAGTGATCCAAACCCTCGACGCATCACAACCACTTAATCCACATCTACAAAACAAAATCACTGATTTGAATATCATTGTGGAAGATACAGAGGCTATGTTTGAAAATTCTTTTAATGTAATCTTTTTTTCACTAAATCGACTAATTTTCATACTAAGGGCTTCTACGTGACCATAGTTCTTGGTATCGACGCCCAATCAACTAAACCAGATGAGCAATCGGAGAACACCATCGCCAAATTCACATTCAATGTCAATTCAACTGATATGAAGGGAGTGTATACATACACTTATTTTAGAGATGGTACACTTCCAATTACGTAACAAGGTGGTGAAATTTTTAGTTTAAATTGAAAATTGTAGAATCTCAATTGCATGGGCTACTAATATCTCACCAGCTACTGCTGCAACCACTTCGATACCAACATCGACTGTTGAGTTCACTGGATCGACTTTGGCACCAACTACCAGTAAGTTATTGTTAATTCTGAGTGGACTGACTGAGTATTAAATGTGATCGACTGCGTACAAGGTAGTTTCCTACTCAGTTACATATATTTAAGTGAAGGGCCTAGATTTGTAGAGAGACAACATTGGCTGCGTACCTAGCCATTCAATAGTCAGTAAACTTTCAAATAATACTGAAATCTATCTATCTTGACTTTCAAAACCACAAAATTCTAAATTTTAGCACCAAAGCTTCCAATCGACTGTGACGAGATTGTCAACGTCACATCTGGTGTCAACACCATCTACCCAGATGGTGTCACACCAGTCCAGGTCTACTGTGAATCCAAGTCATATGGTGCCTACACAACCATTCAAAGGTACAATAATTTTAATTTTTCTCACATTATATAATTTTTTCCAGCCGTGGTCTATCTGGTGCCAATGTCGACTTCAACGTGCTCTTCTCCAATTACTCCGACTGGTTCGGTGTACCAGGAAAGGGATCCAACTTCTGGATCGGTTTAGATAATATGAATACGTTGAGTAGTGCAAAGACATATGCATTGCAAATTGATTTGTGTTGTGGTACTACTTTGGTGGCTAAGCAGATTTATCATGGATTCAAGGTAGGTTACCTCCAAGAGTCTATCAGCTACAAAAAAAGTATTCTAGGTTGGTACCAAAGCAACCAACTACACACTCTCTGCAACCGCCGATATTCCAAATATTGGATTGGATTATAAGTCAACGATGAAAGATATTGGAGCACAATTTGCCACGAAGGATACTTATAGCTTGCCTAGTAACAAGTGAGAGCTAAAATATTGAATTAATTTGAGAAAAATGGTTCAGGGATGAATGTGATGAATTCGAGTATTCCGATGATAACGGTAACGAACCAACACCATATGGGTAAGTTTACTGTAGCTTACTGTAACGCTTTTAAGCTTACAAAATTGAATTATATTACTCCAATTTTTCAGTGGCTGGTGGTATGGAAGTTGCGGTAACAATCTCAATGGTGCTCTTCTTTCAGCAGCTCAAATTGACGGAACAACTTGTGCATTGAAGTAAGCATAATTTCTGAACAATCAACTATCAGGCTCTGATAAAATATCTGGGTCCTTGGGCCTTACCTTTGGCTCCTCATTGAACCTCCCAGTCGTTAATTTGTTTTTCATGCGAATAACAGTAGATCCTTGAAAATCTATAGATCCTGCTTGTACTATTTTTACGAGATTTTTTTTACTCGCAGAAAATCTATTTTTTTGGCGAATCTAAAGGTTTTCAGTGGACCCAAGGATATAAACTTAGGACCCAGGGATAAGGCATAGAGCCCAAATGTTTTCTAAAAATCCTAAACTTCATCAAAGCCAACTATCAAAAATCTACAGAACATTCGCTACTAACAAGCAACTCGGTATCAACCTTCGAACAACATCCGGAGGAGGAGCTGATGGTTATGATGTTGATCTAGTCTCATATGATCGTGTTCGAATGTCTATCTTCACATTTGATCCGATTAATGTGGAGAAGACTGATGCATCGTATTGTAGTAACTGAATGGAACGGAATTTGGAATAAAATATTTTTCTCATTTGAATTTTGGTGCCAAAATAAAATGCACTTTATGTTTGCCAAAGATATCAGGGCAAAGCAAAAATAGTCATTTTTTTCCTTATCGGAATCAGATGAAAATAATGACGTTTGTATTTCAAGAATTTTTTGAAATAAGCAGAGTTGAAAGTCGGGAATTCTTGATACCTGAATCAGTATCAAATAATATGCGTTCACTAGGCTGGTGCGCTCTATTGGAAACAATGACCATGACGTCATCATCAGTAGGCAGCTAGCTTTTGAAAGTCAATGTACAGTAGTGGTCATAAATCTATTTAAAATTGAATTTTTGTCGATATCTCAAGTTTTAGAAAGCCAAATTGCTTGAATTTTTTTGAAACGAAAAAAAAACTTTGAAACGTTTTGTTTGATTTTTCACCGATTTGGCATCAAAAATTCGGAAAAAACAAAATTCTTGAAATTTTGACTTTCCGATTTTTCTACTCTATTTCTAAAAAAATATTTGAAGCGTTTTTGCCTCAGATATGATTATAAAATGTGTTTTTTGCATCTTTTGAAAAAAATTCGTGGAAGGATTTCTCTATTCCTAGATTATTTTCCACATGAGCACTGCTAAAAGTTGCTTGAAATAGTGCAAAACGTATATAGTGGTAGGCTATGGTTTTTTGAAATGCCACTAAATTTGTGAGTTTTCTGATTTTAAATTACTTAGGCATTTTTGAAGTCTGAAACGGTCATGTAGGCAACTATGACGTCATTCATAAAATTTCGAGATCCACTGAATCTGAAAAACTCCAAAAACAATCTGAAATCTCTTCAAAATCTCTGCTATATAATATTTACCCTACCGTACCACAAAAAGTGTTATTTCACACCCCCCGGAAGCCAAAACAATCTAATAAGTGTGACATTACTATACATATGATTATGTCATCAATCCTTCCCCATCCTCCAGCTAATATTGACACAGCTCATATACTTTTCCCCATTGTTTCCATTTGCCATCATCATAGATGGTCAAAATTTGTTCAGTCCTCCCTCTTCCAGTTGACTGACAATATATCCTTCTACCCTACAGTATGCCATCCTAATTATCATATCAATATTATTACGTAATAACAATCGGTTGTATGTCGACAGCTGTGTCGTGTTGTGCGACGACGAGAAAAAATGATTATATATTTGTAGTGTGTTGTGTTTGGTGATAGGTTTTTGCGGAGGAAAAAGTGGGGAGAAATGGACGGTCAAAAGCCAGAAAGTTTTTCAGGGAAACTGGAAATGAGATTTGGGAACTTTGAGGGTTCAGGAATATCAGGCGAAAAAACCCGATTTTTTCTTAGGTTTAGAGTGGATTTAGGTTTAGAAAAAACAAAAAATCTCATTTTTTCAAAGTTTCAAAAAATTTTTGAGCGAAGATTTCAAACTTCGCCACAATTTTTTAGGACCTTGGAAAAAAATTTCTTCAAGTTCTTGTCTTAGGCTTAAGTTTAGGTTTAGCTACCAGGTTTTGCATAGGTTTAGGTTTAGAGGGTAATTCTGAAAATTAGTATTTTTTGGATTTTTCAGAAAAAATTGGGAAATTTTTGGCCAAAAAAATTTTTTGATGTCCGAAAAAATTTTCTCCAAGATTTTTTCCGAAACTTTCGTAAAACGCAACATGCAATATTTCAGACAAAGTTTTTCTGTGAAAATCCAAAAAATTATAAATTTTTTTCCCAGATAAGAATTTTTCTGTAAATTCCAGTTTAAATTTGATAAATTTCAGCCAGAACTCGATCTAAAAAAATACTGTAGAAAAAATAGAAAATTCAAGTTTTCCGTCCAGGGACTTACCGTAACTCTGTCAAGATGCAATCCTCCAAAAAAAAGTCTCAAAAACTTCTCTATCTCCTCCAAAAATCCCTGCAAATCCAAAAATGAAACATATTCCCTCATCTCAAAACCGCCAAAAGCGAATAGTTTCAATCTCAATCCATCTATCATTATTATCCTCACACACTCAATTTCGCTGCGTTTTTCTTCTTCTCTCCAAAAACACAGCGGGAGCCCGAGTGAAAAGTGAAGGAGGAAAAACCTGGCGGCGGGTTGGTTCGTGACCCCCCTGCGCATCCATGTACTGTCTCCTATCTCTCTATCTTTGGAACGGACGGCGAGGCGCGGCGGGAGGCAGCAAAAACGACGAGGAGGGGACGACAAAATGAGCATAAGCTAAGCGCCGAGCAGCAACTATTCTCATCCCATTTCTCATTATATATATGTTATGTGTTTTGTGTTGTTTTTTTTTGTGTGTGATCTACTAACAAAATCTGTATTTTGTCGTTAGATCGTATTACCGTAATGCAAACCTCGTTTAAGCTAATGTCTGCATTTTTGCGTCAGTTTCGGTAACTCACTTGGAGTTCCTGTTGAAATTTGAAACTTTCAAAGAATGAGAAAGAGGGTACTGTAGATTTTTGTGATCTACCAAAAACTTCGGATTTTTTCCCAAAAAATATATAACTTCAAAAAAGTGGTTTGTTGAAATGCCTATTTTTGCTTAAATTCCAGCTACCAGAACGAATTTTGAAGATTTTTTGTGATCAACCGTAAGTTTTTTGACATCTGCGGGTACTGTAGAATATTTGACAAACTCTGTTATCCAATTTTTTACTGAAATTTTGATTTTTGAGCGTTTTCATATTTTCTAGATCAAAAATGTGAGAAAAATAGCGCAGAACTCCGAAAAATGTGCATTTTCAGTATTGAGAGCTCCAGTCTCAGAACAGTGACTTGAAAAGTTTTGAGCTCAATTATTTGGAGTCTCTTTTTTTCTCAGTTTGACAATTTCTGAAACATCGATTCACCTATATTCAGATTTTTCACAAATTTGAGGTTTTTTAGCTCAAATTATTGTTGTCAAGGCTCAAGAAAATTTCAAAATCCTAAAAAAAAAACGAGAAACTTTCAGTCTCAACCTTGAAATCCCCAAAAACCAAAAAAAAATCCAAAAATAGTATCCCTCTATTTCCAAAATATCCTTTCCCATGTTTGTTCAGTTTCAAAACTGACCACATCCAAATTTTCCCCCAAAAATCTGACACAACAATTACCATATCTACCGTAACCCACTCTCTTCTCACGATTCCCTATATACTGAGCAAACCGTTATCACTCTCCACTCTCTCACTTTCCCACACTTTCTCCTGGTAATTAGCCTAAATACGCGACGAACAAGCTCGGAGAGAGAGAGAGAAATGTTCGAAGATTATCGCCTCAGCCAAAAAACAAGACAAGACTCCCCGTGGTGGGTCACTTTCGCCCATTCCGCGAAAATATGTTAATTTTCTTTTTCCATCGGCCTTATGTAATTGTTAGGTTTTTCTGCAACACCTACCATAAAACAATTTTCGACCGCCCAAAAACCGTTTGATGTTTTATTGGGAGTTGATTGCACGGTAATTATCTGGTTTAATGATCCCCCTCTTTTTGGGGATAGCGCCAAATGTCGCCCCCCCCCCCCTCAGGCGTTAGCCGGTGGGGGGGGAGGGGGGGGGGGGGTGTTTGGCGCAAGTGCCTAGAGGTTTGGTGGACAGTAAAAAGTCAACTTAGTCGAAGATATGATATTACTTGAGATTTGGGTTCCTTGAATTTTCGGGTGTTCGAAAAAATTTTACCAATTTTTGTTTCAAGTAGAAACTTTTTTGATCCATTTTTCTCAAACTACTGTACTTCTTGTGTTATGCGCCTTTAAAACACTACTGTAGCTGGATACGGTATACCGTCTATGCATATCTCGAAGTCGAACAGTTTCAGACTAGTTCTAGTACAGTAGTGACATTTTTTGAAACATTGATGACTACAGTAGAAAAAAAACTACAGTAGTCTGAAACATTGTATTAAAGGCGCATGCCAAGTTTTTTCAGGCACTTCTTGAATCTTAAAGAAACAGTTTCACAACTTTTTTTGAGAAAAAATTTAACCATCAGTTTTCCATGTGTGCCTTTAATACAGTAATCAAAAGTAAAACTTCAAGAAAATTGGTGTACTGTATATTAAAGGCGCATATTTCAAATAGTTTTGGACTTGTTGTACTGTAGTGGCAATGAGGTACTGTAACAGTCAAAACATTGATATTCTTGAGAGGTTCGCGTATTTTCAACACCTAGAAAAAGTCTATAAATTGTTTCAGAGTCCCCTAAAGTACTGTAAATCAATATCTACATTCTCAATTTTTTCACAAACTCTCTCCGTCTCTCATTTCACCATGCTCTCTCACTACCCCAACAATATCCACTCATATAATTTGCAGAAGTTGCGTAACCGTCTCTGTAATTTTTCAGTTTTTACGTAATCTCAAAAAATCTCACTTTTGTCAGAATGTGAACAAATATTCTAGAGTTCGATTCTTTCGACAATACTCCATTATTTGAACTAGAAATTTCAAAACTACATTTTTTGCGAAAAAAAAACTTTCAATTCTTAATATTCAAGCTATTTTCGAGGTTACAAAATGGTAAGATTTTCAGTGTATTTGAATTTCCAACGCTTATTTTTTGGTCTCAGAAGCTCTGAAAAATTGTCTGGACCTAAACCTATTTTCCAGAAGTCATATCTAGACTAGAATCTTCCAATTCATATTTTTTGTCTTTTGGAAATCGTTCAAACTAGAATATCCAAAATAATTGCTGGAATTTGACTGGAGCTAAACCTATTTTCGAAAAATCACTTTCAAGCTAGAATCTCCTAGTTAATATTTTTCAAGTTTTTAAAATAGTCCAACACATTTTTCATGTCAAAAGTTCTAAAAAATGCTGAAATTCTTTCTGGAGCTAAACCTAATATTCTAGACATCCTGTACAAATTCTTCAACATTTCTAACTATTTTGTCTCTATCCCCTGATTTCCCATTTCTCAATTCATCACCTGCCCCCCCCCCCCCCAATTTACAAGAGTGATTAACACATGCCGGTTGTGGCCATGCCTGCCACACTTCCGGTCTCCAGCATGGTGAAGAAAAAAAAAGAGGTGTTAATCACAATATTTTGACACCATCTCGACCCCCCGTCGAACACTATTTTGGAAAAAAAGTGGAAGTGGGGAAGGAAGGACACGAGTCGAACAACGTCGTCGTCATTTTAATGAGACATCGTTACCGTATCCGTCCGGGCAGCAGGGCTTACCTCCATTGGCGTTAAAATGTTTCCAATTTGGTGTAATGTCTCATTTAACATTGGAAATGTGTTCACTTTTTGGTGTATAGGATGAGAGTGGTTCTATTAACCTTCGCCTGGAATATCTTTTTTTGCTTGATGAGAGGCTAAACGGAAATGCGTTGAGACTTTTTGAATTTTTTGGCAAGCGTTCTGATTTGAACCTTGATGGGTGTTGCGCCCTTGTGTGTTCCTTTAATACAGTAGTCTGAACCAGCAGTACTGTATTAAAGGCGCATGTCTTCCTTTTGAGAGACTTCGTGGGTCTGTAACTTTGGGATTCAGTTTACATCATGCGCCTTTAATACAGTACCCCAATACTTCACCAAAGTTATACTGTATTAAAGGCACATGACCTTGATTTTCAGATACTTTGGAGGGAAGTACCCACTAATTTTTTCATTTTTCGAGTTTCCAAAAATTCGATCCACATGACTCATGTGCCTTTAATACATACCTCAAAACTTCACGAAAGTTGGTATACTGTATTAAAGGCGCATGTCTGAACTTTGAAAGACTGTTGAAAGGGTGTCCAATCTTTTTTCAACTTTTTTTTTCAAATCCCGGAAATGTCGATATATAGAACTCATGCGCCTTTAATACAGTACCCCAAAACCTCACGAAAGTTGGTATACTGTGTTAAAGGCACATGACTCAATTTCCAGTCAAGCCGTCTCCTTCTCTAATCGTTGAAATTCCCAAAATTTCGATTTGCTGGGTATATGTGTCTTTAAATACAGTATCCTAAAACTGGTATACTGTATTAAAGGCACATGTATAAACTTCGGAAAACTGCCGAAGGGGGTATCCAATCTTACTTCCATTTTTTTTTCTAATCTCGAAAATTTCTATTTACCGGGCCCATGTGCCTTTAATACAGTATCCTGAAACTTCACAATATCGGCTTACTGTATTACAGGCGCATACCTTCCCTAAATTTTCAATCCACCCTCAATTCAAAAGTGTTCCCACTTTTCCAACTTTTGCCACAAAATTCAGTAACCGGATCCTCCAAACCCTTGTAAATCAAGGACCAGTGCAGCTGCGATTTTGTTTTCCACAAAATTTTTATGATCCCCCAACAAATCGGAACCCAATAAACACATTGTTCGCCAAAAAGTCAAAACTCCTGCTCGACTGGTACCGCCGGCCCGGCCGTATAACTTCGCAGTGTCAGCGAAAAGAGCCCACATGTTGCTCCATAAATCAGTCACTTTCCTCTCCATCCCCTATGTTACAGTATTCAAAACTTTTACGCAATCCACTTAATGACATAACATATCCACTGATTGGGACTATATTCGACTAGATAGGGTCCCCCCTTTCTTGGCATGTCTGTCAACTCATCAATGTAAACACAACAGGAAGTAGTATTTGTCTAATAAGTCGCTCTGCGGGAAGTCGCCTATATACAGTGTGTGTCCTCTCCGTTTTTTTGGATGGATATGATAGAATGTGGTAATGTTTATGTATATAGTTAGTGTTGGATACTTTCAAGTAGGTGTCGGACACGCGTCTTATTAGGTAATGGTTGGGTTTTTTGGGAGATTAGATAGGAAAATGGGATTTATCTAAGTTTTTTAAATCTAAGTAAGGTGGAAGTCTAAGCTATAGGTTTAGGGATCTCAGGAATCCGGTGGAATACGAAAAATATCAAAAAAGTGAAACTTCGGCTATTGTGGGACCCTAGAATCTTTTTAAAAGTTGTCGGATCGAAAAAGTTCAACTTTACATCCTAGTTAGATTTTGTGGACCCCAGCTTGTCGGACCCTAGGTCATGACTGTTGAAATTTTTGGATTGTTGATACTGACTGATGGAAAGAACGCTTTCTATATTCTCGAGAATATTAAAGTTATGAAAACGTATATTTTGTCGGACCCAAATTTCACAAGATTCTATGGTTCTATGGTTCTATGGTTCTATGGTTCTATTTTTCTATGGTTCTATGGTTCTATGGTTCTATGGTTATATGGTTCTATAGTTCTATGGTTCTATGGTTCATGGTTCTATGGTTCTATGGTTCTATGGTTATATGGTTATATGGTTCTATGGTTCTATGGTTCTATGGTTCTATGGTTCTATGGTTCTATGGTTCTATGGTTCTATGGTTCTATGGTTCTATGGTTCTATGGTTCTATGCTTACCAACTTCCAAGCCTTTTCACTTCATCCTCCTCACCTCCTCCTCAAAAAAAGTAACACAATACAAGTGCAACATGTTCCTGCCTGCCAAAGTAAACTGATACCAACAATATTGGCCCAACACTTCACCCCAGTCGGCTTCTCCTTTGGCCATTAGCCCCCTCGATACTCAAATGATCATTTACACGACCATTGTTCTATGCCGACCATGGTCCCCCCACCAATAAGATACTAAAAACTTTTATTGTCGATTGACACGTGTTTATTAGGATTAGCACCAGATATATCTAGTCATCCCAACTTGACGAGTCCTTGACTTAATCCAACTGGCAAATATTGTTGGTATATAGGAAGTATTGTATAAAGGTAACTACTATATACAGATGGTGGAAGTCATGGTGGATTACGTAATTACCGGGAGGGAGTTGTTGCGCAATTGACAGCCCTAGACAGACAGGCGTGAAATTTATAATGATCTTGTTGGCAACAGTTGGTCTTAATTACCTGTTGCACGGATGGATTAGATAATGATTTATTTAGTGTGGAAATGACTAAAAATGTGCGATTTCCGGGGGAAGTGTCAAATGGGTCTTGACACGTTTTTGCATTAGTTTTGACAGTATCCGAACTGCAAAAACTTGTCGAGACCAAAGAGTGTGTTTTGGAATGTAAAAAAATTGAAAAAAATCTTGACGCCAAATTTTTTTTGGTAGTCAAGAATTTCTGACTTTTGAAATTTTTGAAACTTTGGCAGCGAAATATTGATTCAAAAAACTGCAAAAAAATCAAAAATTCTTATTTTGACTGGTTCTCAAGGTTCTATGATTCTGTGGTTCTATGGTTCTATGGTTCTATGGTTCTATGGTTCTATGGCTCTATAGTTCTATGGTTCTATGGTTCTATGGTTCTATGGTTCTCTTTTTTTCGAATTCTATGGTGTAGCCAAAAAACAAAATTCTTATTTTTGAAAACGATTAAAACTTGAAAAAGTTGGTATTTTGTAGCAAAATTGTTTTAAAAAATTTATATTTTTTAGAAAAATTAAGGCTTACAAAAAAAATTTGAGAAAATTCGAAAATTTAGGTTTAGCTTCAGACCCCCAGATTTTTTCTTATGAAAAATCGGGAAATCTTATGGAAAATTTCACGTTTTTACAAAAATTTAGCACTGCTCGAGTCAAAAAATCATGTAGATTCCAAAAATTTCCATCTCAACTTATGAATTTTTTCCAAAAACTCCTCAAAAATTCTCGCGTCCTCTCCATATTTTCCCTCACCTCCCCAAAACAAAATCACAACACCAATAAATCAGGGCAACAATCTCTGAGATGGTGCCCACCCCGTCCGGTATATACTGGTTACATTTTCTCCCTTTCTCCCTACCACCACCACAAAAAGATTTATGCGAAATTGAGGAGAGGTGAGAAGGTACATTGAGCCTGTGTTGCGTTGAGATTTATGATCAGGAGTATGGACAAGCACACATCTGGTTTTTCGAATTCTATGAAAAGATAAGAAGTATGGGTGTCGAAATTTCGAGGTGTGGAAATAACACATTTTGTGTGAACAGTTAGGAGACCAAGTTTTGGCTGAAAATTTTAGATTTGAACTCAAAAATTTTTAAAAAATGTCAGACAAAGGTTGTATTTTCAGTCAGTTTCCGTAAAAATTATGTTGAAATTCAGATTCTTCATGCCAAAATTAGCCATCTAGTCAATTTTTATCAAACTCTGAGTACTTCGAGGAAAAACTTATCTAATGTGCATCACTTTTTTTCAAAACATCAAAACCCATATTTCCAGCCAGTTTCAGCCAAAATCATGCTCAAATTCTGATTTCCCATCCAAAAATTAGTCATCTAGTCAATTTCCACCGAAATCTGAGCCCTTCTAGAAAAAACTTATCTAATGTACATTACTTTTTTTCAAATAGTCATAACTTTGTTGGTTTTCAATATTTTTTCAAAGGCTAAAAATTTTTGAAAAGTTGACTTTTCCAGCTTTTTAAAACACTTCTTGATCATTAATTTTGCATTATTTTCAGCAAAGTTGCAGTAGTCTGAAAATGGTCTTTTTTTCCAAAAAAAAATTTTTTTTGTACATTTTTTTGCAAAATATCTGAAATTCCGGAACTCGGAGAGCCTAAAAAGAAGTAGTATTTTCCACTTTCTAACCTAAACCTACGTCACCCCCTCATAACTCGCCCCTTGTACTGGTCACTCGACCTTTATCAGTTGGTTGAGCACCACAAAAAGTAGTATACAACCAATTCCTAATGGAAAAAAAGTGTTTCAAGTTTTTTCGTCTCTTATCAGAAAAAAAGAACTCAACACTGATAAGACACCTTTTTTTTGTTTGATTGCGACTGAAACACTGACCAGTATTCCATTACCAACTACAAAAACGTACTATACTAATAATTTTTTTTGAATTGAAATGGGAAATTTTTCATACCACGACTCCGCCCTCGTTTCGATTGTTTTGTGTTGATATTTACACAGATTTCTGTCTCGTAGGAGACACATTTTGTTGACTGGACTGGGCCTCTCAATGGCTGATTTTTGAATTGTTTCAGTGTTTTTTTTTGGGAGTACTGTTTTTTGGTTTTTTGTCTTAGATAAGCTTTCGGATCTATGCATAGAATTTTCAGATTCTATGTCATAGATCCAACTTTTGTGAGGATCTATGCTCTAGATCACAAAGATCTATGGCATAGAATCTTCCCGTTTCCAAGATCTATGATTCTTATTTCAAAACTCTCATGGATTCTGAAAATTCTATGCCATAGATCCAACAGTTATATTTAAGGATCTATACTTCTGATTTTATAAATCTATGGCATAGAACCGTCCCTTTTCCAAGATCTATGAACATAGAACTTGAATTCTATGACATCATAGATTCTGGAAAATCTATGCCATAGAATTTTGTCCTATTCCCTGATCTACGAAACTCGATTCTATGCTGCCTTGTTTTTCAAGTTTCTATGATTCTATGCCATAGAACTTCCCGATACTCAAAATAGGAGCTCTTAGATTCTACGACCATAGATTCTATGGCATAGAACTACACTATCTTATATTTATGCCCCCGCCTCACTCTATGTCCATAGATCCCTGAGATTCTACGCCATAGAACTTCAATTCTATGTCAACCCAATACCTGATTCCTAGATTCTATGGAATTCTATTCTTGTTCCTATGATCCCCCACCTCCAAACTTAGAATTCTACGCCTTCCCTCCCTTCAAAACTTCAAAGCCCCCGCCTCCCGGACCTAAACCTAAAACCGCACACCATCCCGCTAAAAAGCCGATCAATTTGAAATCATTGGGTGAATTGCGGGCCCATAAAAATGTAATAATTATGTGCATATGTTGCATATCCCTGGTCATAACCATAAAAATTCTTGGTGGTGTTTGGCGGGGTGGTGGGTGGCAAAAAAAGAGGGGGTGGGTGGATAATTAGGATGACAGGTGGTGGGTGATGACATCAAAAGATAGGCATCGAAATGTGCCGGTTAAGGGTGGTGGCGGGAGGTGGTTCATCAAAAAAAAAAGTTTTAACATCTTGTATCTTTGAGATTATGATCTACCGACAGTACCCCACAGATTAATTCATTTCGTTTTTCAGGAGTTCAATTTGGATGATTGGTTGATGAAAATGGTGAGTATTTTTTTTTACATTGGTACAGTAATCCTAACTACAGTAGTCGTAACTAACTACAGTAATCTTAACCAGTACAGTAGTCGTATTTTCCTACAGTAATCATGAGTAACTATAGTAATCTTGGCTTACTGTAGTAGTTCTTACTAGAAAATTTCAAACTACAGTAGTCTAAACTACAGTAATACAAACCACAGTAATCCTAACTACAGTAATGCTCAAATACAGTAATCTTAACTACATTAATCCTAGCTACAGTAATCCTGACTTACTACAGTAGTGCTAACCTAGTACAGTTGCTTGAACTACAGTAATTCTAACTACAGTAATCCTCACCTACAGTAATCCTAACTACAGTAACCTAACTTTTTGACCTACCAACCTTCTTCCAAAAATGATCCAACAAAATATGTTTTAAAAGGTAAAAACGTTTTGATCTACCGATTTTTTTCATTTTTTTTGGTAGATCAAACATTTTTTGTAATCTACCTTTTTTTCAAAATAGTTTTTTTTTTCAAAGTCAAAGTTAAAAAAGTGTTCCTCATCATCATCATTTCCTGCCTCCAAACGGCCTCATTTTTCATCAACGGCGTGTGTGTGTTGCATTTCCCTCACCCACCCATATAAAAGTCAGGCTCCGCCCACTTTTAGGACACACGCCGGGCACGCGCGGGACTACGGTAGATTGGTGTGAGTCGAAAGTGGGCGGAGCCTAATAATGTTGTTTCTTTTCCATCGACACAAGTCATCTCACTTTTTTCCTCTCTCTTGACTTGTGCTTTTTTTGACTTGTTTACCTGTCTTTGGATCTATGGTCATAGAACTTAGGTTCTATGCCCATAGAACCTTATCTAACAGTTTGATCTACCCAATTGCTCATCCAGGTGTGTTTCTATCAAACATCATGCCGACACAGCAGGAGTTCTATGAACTATTATGAAAACAAAGGATAGGTTTATGTAATAACACGTAATTAGCTCATCACCTTAATTATGATTCATAGATTGTGATTTATACAAGTTGGATAGATTCATAGATTCATAGATTCATAGATTCATAGATTCATAGATTCATAGATTCATAGATTCATAGATTCATAGATTCATAGATTCATAGATTCATAGATTCATAGATTCATAGATTCATAGATTCATAGATTCATAGATTCATAGATTCATAGATTCATAGATTCATAGATTCATAGATTCATAGATTCATAGATTCATAGATTCATAGATTCATAGATTCATAGATTCATAGATCCATAGATTCATAGATTCATAGATTCATAGATTCATAGATTCATAGATTCATAGATTCATAGATTCATAGATTCATAGATTCATAGATTCATAGATTCATAGATTCATAGATTCATAGATTCATAGATTCATAGATTCATAGATTCATAGATTCATAGATTCATAGATTCATAGATTCATAGATTCATAGATTCATAGATTCATAGATTCATAGATTCATAGATTCATAGATTCATAGATTCATAGATTCATAGATTCATAGATTCATAGATTCATAGATTCATAGATTCATAGATTCATAGATTCATAGATTCATAGATTCATAGATTCATGGCCTATATACTACTAGTAAATATCATACATATCCTATTTGTATAACTTACGTATTGTTTCAAAATGTCACCTATACACCCAAAAAAGCCACCTTTTTGAATAGAGAGTACCACAGTAAGAGACGACAGGTAAATCTGTAGTTTTTTTCCTGGACTAGTCATACTCGATGAATGTATTGCAACTTGACCCAACCTTTTTTTACATGTTCGTAGAACTTTGTAGGTTTTTTGACCAATGCTTTTTGAAATTTTAGGATTACTGTAGGTTCTATGATTCTATGAGTAATAGAATCATAGATTCATAATTCTATGAATCCTTCCAAGTTGACGTTTCAAACTGTCGATTCTATGCTTCATAGAACCACCCATAGATATCAATGTACTATCTTTAAGTTTCATAGATCCTTCTTTTCCTCTATCATAGTTTTCATAGATCCTTACATAGAAATTGCGATATTTTTCATAGATAGTACACTATATTCATAGGACCATCATAGATCTTATCAGAATCCATAGAATCATTCATAGAACTTGTTGCAATTATCATAGATACAAGCATGTGCTATCAAACTTTCATAGAGCCTGCTATACTCATCATAGATCCAAATACCACATTTCCATAGATCCTTCATAGATCCTATCGTATCATCCATAGAGCCTCCATAGATCCTTCCATATCTTCCATAGAACCTCCATAGATCATTCCATAGCTCCCATAGAACCTCCATAGATCCTTCCATATCTTCCATAGAACCTCCATAGATCTTTTCATATCATCCATAGAACCTCCATATCTCCTTCCATAGCTTCCATAGAGCCTCCATAGATCCTTCCATATCTTCCATAGATCTACTTCTACTATACTCTCCCTCCATAGAAACCCCCCGCATCGCTTGAATATTCTCGAGTATTACTATTCTAATAGGGTTAAATGGAATGTGAGGTGGTGGTGGTGGGAGAGACATAAGCTTTCATTTTCTCGCCCCTCCACAGCGGGATGGTTTTTGGCAAAAAAGGTCGTCAAAACCGGTTTAATAATCGCTTCTCGCGCACTCCCCCTTCTCCACCATTTGGCGCCAAACACCCAAAAATTATGCTTTGAAATTGGCTAAGCAGCTCAGTGGCTAACACACTCGCCTTGAAGGTCCCAGGCTCAACCCCGCCAGACGGTTAATAGCCTAGTTTTTTTTTGCAAGCCCAATTCACATGTTATTGTATAGTTATGACATCAGTATTGAGTAAACGACCAATGGTGATGTAGTCAATCAACTGTAACTAGTACAATATATCGAATCTGGTTTCCTTACAGTCTTGAACCCTGCTGAACAACAACAAACAAACATATATATTTAAATTGCAACAACAGTAACCTTTTTTTGCAAAATATTGTGTAGACTGTTTTGATTTTGAAATTGATAGGAGTTTGTAGTTAAACCTAAACCTAAGCCTAAATTGAAATTTCTTGATTTTTCACAGTTGCAAAATATATGAGTTTGATTTTCCAAATATTCATCGAACAGCTAAACCTAATCCTAAGTTGGTCCAATTCGAAATTTTGAAGTTTCGAAAATCAAATCAAAAAAAAAGAAAATCAATATTTTTTTTTGCAACTCAGATTCTTAAACCTAAACCTAAACCTAAATTTTTTGAGATTCCGAAATTTCGACCTATGTAAAATTTTAGTCTTATGAAAATCCAAAGTCTCAAAAAACTTCTACACGTCTGGAACTAAACCTAACCTGCATAGTACCACTATTTCAGCCCAGGAGTCAGATTTCTAAACCTAAACCTAAATTTTGGGATCCATAAATTTCAACCTATGAAAGTTCAAAATCTCAAAAAAAAAACTTAAAGCAGGCTGAAGCTAAACCTAATTTTCATAGTTTCACTATTCCAGTTCAAAAGTCAGTTAAACCTAAACCTAAGCCTAATCATAATAATACCCATGTTTCAGCTCTATAGCCAGTTAAGCCTAAGCCTAAACCTTAGGTTCATAGTACCACTATTTCAGTCCGAAAGTCCGATTCTCAAATAAACCTAAAAATTCTCAGAACTGAAATTTCGATACTCAAAATACCAAAATCCAAAATCCAAAAAAAAAAACAGCATCGGAGATCCCTAAACCTAAGCCCCACCTCTCCCCCTCCAAATCAACCGCCCGCCGAAACAACACATTCTCGAAAAGAAGCAGCAGCAGCGGAGGAATCTGGCGATGGCGAAAAAGATGAGAGATTGCTAAATTGATAGTGGTTGTGTATCGTATGTGTGTATATACCGTGTCTATCGCCCAAATTTTCTTCGGGAAGCGATCATCATCATCTCTTCTTCCACTTCCACTTTCTCTCCCCCTCCTCCCCATCACTTTTCCCTTTTAGGTTAAAGGGTGAAGCAATACACTTTTCTCTATATCTCGAGAATTGACTACGTTGATTTTTATGTGTATTTTTTCCTCATATCTGAAATTTTCAGCACTTTAAACTTTTTATTTTTGCATTTTCAGTTTCACTACCTGAAAATCGTTTTTCTCACTTTTTAAACCTATATTTTCCCATTTCCAGCTAAATTTCAATTGTCTGAAACTTCTGTAACTCACATTTTCAGAAAAATTTCAACTTCCAAAAATTTTGGAATCTCAAGCAAATTTTTGTGGATGCACCATGTTCACTTAGGTTTAGCTTAGGTTTAGGTTTAGCGTCCCTAATTTTTTTGTTGATTTTTTGTCATTTCCATAGATCTCACTTTTAAGGATCCATAGAACCATAGAACTACAACCTACTTGGTTCTATGGATCTATGCAATCTGAATTCTATGTCATAGATTCTATGACCGTGAAGCATTAGTCATACATTCCTGCAAGAACTACTGTTACTATTTTATGTTCTATGCCATAGAACATTGAGTCATTTTGTTCTCAATTATTTTTTTCATAGTTCTTTTCATAGAACTGTCATAGAACCTCAACTTCCTGCTAGATCCCAGTATTTGATTCATAGAACTTCATAGAACCTCATGATTTGAAATTCTATGTAGATCCCAAATTCTATGACATAGAACTTCATAGAACTTTGGAATCCTAAAGTTCTATGCCTCACAATCTGAAATTCTATGAAGATCAAAATTCTACGCCATAGAACTTCATAGATCCTCTTATAGAATAGTTCTATGCCTTACAATCTAAAGATCTATGCTTCATCACTTGAAATTCTATGCCTCTTAATCTGAAGTTCTATGAATATCAACAATTCTATGTCTCACAATCTGAACATTTCAGTAGATCACAAGTTCTATGCCATCGAATCCCTCGTCCCCCAAAAAACATGCCATAGACCTCCCCTCCATCTAATCAATCCCACTTAACTTATCTCGACCTTCGACAACTTGCAAGCCGATTAGTCCTCTCTCTCGTGTTCCTCTCTCCTTTCCCCCGTCAATAGGTCAAATCTCCTCTAGCTTTTCGCTTTCTAAACCTAGAAACCGGTCTCCCGCACAGCTTCTCCTCTCTCTGTCTCTCTTGGCCAAATTAGATGCCTACTTGTGATGATGTTGTACTACTACTCTACACTTTCTCGATTGCGCAACCTCGAGAGTGGTTGGTTTTTGGAGAATACACAAATTACAACACATACAATAATTGGATGGGCAAACTGTAATATGTGTGGTGTTTGGCAATGGCATGTGATATATATATAGGTGTAGTAGATCAGAAGTTGGGCGCCGAGATGGTCATGGATAGAGAGGGGTACTGTAGTTGGGGAGCATAGATAGAGGGATCTATGGGCATAGAACCTAGTTTTTTTCGAAAGTAGATTATTCCAGAATGTGAGTTCTATGAACATAGAACCTAGCAAAGCTTAGTTCTATGACATTCGAAATTTTCGAGTTCTATGGTCATAGAACCTGATAGAGCTTACATTTAGGGGTTCAGCTTAGAATCTATGAATAACTTAACTTTCCAAAATCTTGTTCTATGGTCATAGAACCTTCTAATTTTGGATCTATGGAAGCTTTAAAGGCATAGAACTATTCATGGTTTTGATTTTTGAGATTTTTGAGATTTCTGTTTTTTTTTTTGGTAGCAGGTCATAGATCCATAGAAATTTAGCTTTCTAGGATCTATGATCATAGATCCTGAGGAGCTTCACTTCAGATTCTATGATCATAGAACCTTTCAAAATTTTAGTTCTATGGTCATAGAACCTTTCGAATTCTCAGTTTCGAATCTATGCTAGATCTATGGGCATAGAACTTTCAAAAAGTTCAGTTCTATGATCATAGATCCTAGGATCTATGGCCCAAGATTCTATGCTATCAAAAAACCGAAAATCTGATAAATCAAAATCATAGAACTCAAATTCTATGCTTCATAGAACCTCCCCAGCCCCGCCCACTATTCCGGGTGTGGCCACGGGTGCACATTGGTCACCACCAAAGTCACCACCATCTCTCGCCACCCTCTCTTTCTCGATGATGGCATGGGAGGAGGAGGTCATATGAAGCTTCACCCCTTTCGCAATCTCAACCAGTTTTCTTATGTCATATTATTTTTTTTACCGCTACACACACACATGCCATCTCATACCTATTCTATTGTTGTCACTTTCCTTTACTTCCTACTTTTTGTTGTGTAGTTCGACTTGACATTTTTTTTGGATAGTAACATTGCACTTTTTATCAGCTCGCCTTATCACTGAAATTACCAACTATACAACTTCCAGATGCATCATACATTTATGCAAGGCCAACAAATGATGTTGCACCATTGGCAGCAGCCACCATCATCGCCACCACCACCAGCCACCAACCAAGCCGCCACTGATTCATCCGCCACACCATACTCAGACGCCACCAATTGTAAGAAGTCGTCTGGTCATATCAAGCGACCGATGAATGCGTTTATGGTGTGGTCACAGGGTGAGAGGAGGAAGATTTGTGAGCACCAGCCTGATATGCACAATGCGGAGATTAGCAAGCAGTTGGGATTGAGGTGGCGACATTTGAGCGAGGTGGAGAAGGCGCCGTTTATTGCACATGCGGAGACGTTGAGGGTGTTGCATATGCAGGTGGGTTACTGTAGGGATTATGGTGGTACCGTAGTGCGTTTGGTAGATCATAGGAAGCTTACAGTAGGCACACAGAGACCTACAGTAGCTTGAAGTTTCGAAAATGCAAAAATCTCGACTTTCGAAATTCTGAGTACTGTAGTTTACTGTAGATCACTTGACGGGTTACTGTAGCTCATACAATTGTTAGTTGGTATCTGAAATTTCAAACTAGGTAGATCACAGAAAACTACAGTAATCCTAAACTCAAGACTTTGAGAAATCGAAACATGAAACAATTTGGGTTACAGTAGTGTACTGTAGATCACTAGGTGTATGGTGGGTTACTGTAGCTTATATGATAGTTAGTTGTGATTTAGAATCTTGGGCTAGACAGATCACAGAAAACTACAGTAGTCATACGTTCAACTACAGTAGTCTTAGGCATTAAAACAACATAACTTTCAATTTGGGTTACTGTAGTGTACTGTAGATCACTAGGTTTTTGGTAAGTTACTGTAGCTTATACGGTAGTTAATAACTTTTTTTGAATCTCGAGCTAGGTAGATCACAGAAAACTACAGTAGTCCTAGGCCCAAGATACCAAAATATCTGAGTTTCAAAACATGGGTACTGTAGTTTACCGTAGATCATTTTTTCCCGAGTTTTCACATCTGAGTTACTGTAGGACTCTATTGGGCACTGTAAGCTTCAGTGATTAGTTAAGCTGATTCCATTTTGAGCATCAATCGTTTTAACTGACATTTCATACGGTTACTGTAGGTCACGGTGTGATTACTGTAAGTACCGTATAATCCATGATATGCCAGCTTTGAGGAACTTTTTCATCAAAAATATTTTTCCAGGAGTACCCGGACTACAAGTATAAACCCCGAAAGAAGCCAAAGAAGGCGCAAGAGCCGGGTCAAACGCAACCATCAAGTCCAAAATGTCAAAAACAATCAGCAGTGCAACCAGGACCATCGAGGAAACGGCAAAGTGTTGAGCAACAACCACAACAACACTATCAACAACCATTCAACAAGATCATGAAGATTGATCCATGTCAAGCTGGACCGATGAGGCCGGAATGGGCATTCGCAAGTCAGAGCGAGTTCCAACCATTGACACCGGAGAGCGGGTTCTATGAGGATTACTATCAGTATCGGCATAATGTAAGGCATTGGATTTCATAGAATCGGAAGGTTCTATGATTTGGGTTCATAGAATTGGATCAATGGTAGATCTATGATTTTTGCTTCCATAGATTTTCATAGAATTGTCAAGTTCTATGTTTTAGGTTTCATAGAATCAAATCTATGGGACGTCCTTCCATAGAATTTAATAGAATCGTATCTATAAGTGGCATAGATCTATGTTTTTCATACCATAAAATTTCATAGAATCAGATCTAGGTCACATAGATCTATGACTTTTCCTTTCATAGATTTTCATAGAATTGTCATGTTCTATGTTTTAAAGTCATAGAATCAGATCTATGATATTCAGCTTCATAGAATTCCATAGAACTCCAAAAAATTTCAGAACCCGATGGAAATGATGATGGCGACCAACAACAATTTCGGTGCGAATAATCCATTCTTCATCCAGCAGACGTCGCCAATGAATGATCAGGTACGGTAGTCTGCAAACACCGTGACGCTTAAATGCACAGTTTTTGTGCATTTTCGCGTCAGATGTGGTGCAGTGTACATCTTTGTAGAACACGCTTGAATTTTGGGGAATGCGCCAGATTTGACGCGCAAAAGCAGAAACTTTTATTTTGAGCAATACAACATACTTGACGCAAAAATGCAGACTTTTGAATTTTCAAAATACTGTATGATCCGAAAATGCACAAGAAACACCATAATTGACGCGGAAATGCACAAATGTGACAATTTCTGAACTTTTTCGAAATACATCAGATCTGACGCAAAAATGCAGACTTCTGAAAAACACCGTAATCCAAAAATGCACAAAATACACCATACTTGACGCAAAATCACACAAAAAACAATTTTCAGGACGACATGCTCTCAATGTCCTCCGGCTCATCCGGCTACGGTGGCACTCCCCAAAACGACCAACACGACAATACATCTACCGTAACCCAACAAACCACACCATCCTCATCGCCAAACGACGATTTCTCGCTGATTTGCCCCACTATCAGCGAGCTACCCGGTTATGGAATGACATCATATATTTGGAATGATATTGTCAAAACACTCTAACTCTTCTTTTTTGTGACACGATTTTGTGATCTACCTCCCCCCAATTTTAGCTGTTTTATTATCGTTTTGTTCCTTCTAGTTGCGAATTCGCTCCATTTGGAGCGCGTTTGCCGGTTTTGATGGGGAATTTTTGAAGATGTGCGGTGGAGCGCAAATGCTGAGAATTGGAACTTTGTGAAATTTTTGATTTTATGAAAATTTTTGATTTTCGCAAAAAGTTCAAAATTTCGTAAATTTTCGAAATTTTTGGTAGATCAAAATTTTTCGGAAATTTTTCTCAAAGTTCGAGTTATGTGAATTTTTTTGTGAAAACTTCGAATTTCTTGAAAAAAAGAATTTGGTAAAAATTTCGAACTTTTCGGTAGATCAAAAAATTTTCGAAATTTCTGGTAGATCAAATTTTTTCAAAATTTTCGGTAGATCAAATTTTTTCGAATTTTCTGGAATTTTCAGTTTTATGAAGAATCGAAATTTGTGAAAATTCCGAAATCTGGAATTTTCCGAACAATCCGAAACTTTTCCAAAAAACTTCGAAATTTTTCGAAAAATCTGGAATTTTCCAAAAAAATTTCCAAAATCTCATTTCCCTCCACCAAAATCCACCCAAAATTTCGCTCAAACCACCTCTCAATATACCCATTTTCGCATCTTTCATCAATGTATTTTTCATGCATCCAGTATTTCCAATCCAAATATTTTCGTTTCTGTATTATTTTTTCTCCATTTTCCCAACTCTGTATTTTTTCTTGTTTTCCAGTATTTTCAGCCAAAAATAGACAGCATTTTCTGAAAATTTCAGTATTTTTCTTCTTGTGTGACTTACCCGCCCATTCTTCGTTTTCAGCTTTATATTACAAGCCACGCCCCCTTTTTTTCCAACTATTTTTTTGTATATTTTTGACATATTTATCCCAAAAGACTACCGTAATCCGTATATGATGTGATTTAGTGACAAAATAAAAATAAATAAATAATCAAAATTTTATTATGGCATAGATTTGGAGTTCTATGAAAAATTCTATGCAGACAGTTGTCGGATTCTATGAAACTTGACTTGGTTCTATGGAGTTACACAAAGTTTTATGAATTCTATGAGCTGAAATCATAGAACTATGAGAGATCTATGAAGAATTCTATGCAGACAGGAAATGAGGTTCTATGGTGTTCTATGAAATTCTATGACAAATAGTCATAGATCCAGATGATTCGACGCATTGAAATTTGAGATCTATGGTAACTCAATTGTATGGTTCTATGAAACTTTAGGTTTAGAAGTTCTATGGATTATATGCCATAGAATCGTAGAAATATAGCTTTGTTAGTGACAGTTCTATGCATAAGTTTGATATTACATCTTGAGTGTATCTATGCATAGATTCTTCTAAAAGTTAGCATCCAACGGTATAGATCTTCATAGAAATATAAATCTCAAAGTTCTATGCATAGAATCTTCAATTTTTCTACTTCCTTTGTGCATAGAATATATAGTTCTGCTAGTTCTACGCATAGAACCTAAAAGATTCGGTTTTCACGAGGTTCTATGCATAGAATCTTCAAACCATCCTTGTCATAAATCTATGCATAGAACTTACATAGAAGCTTTTTTTCAGAGTTCTATGCATAGATCCTTCTAAAAAGTATCAACCAAAAATTCAATTTGTAAAACTATGAGTAGCATCAACATTCTCAAGGTTCTATGCATAGATACTTCCGTGCTACCTTCTATTCTCAGGATCTATGCATAGAATGTTCATAGAACCTTCCGAACAGTATGTTCCAAAAGTTCATAGACTGTTTTTTTTTCAAAATTCTATGCATAGAACCTCATAGCTTCTTCCATTCTAAAGTTCTATGGTCGTCTAAAGCCATACACTTCAACGGATCTATGTTCCGCACCACCCATTTCAAGAATCTATGCATAGAACTTGCATAGAACTATTTTTTCAAAAGTTCTATGCATAGAACTTCTCTCTAACCTTGATAATCAACAATATTTTCGCCACATTCGAAACAAGAACAAGTCACTCGTTCTTCTTATCTCGTTCCATTTCATCCCATAAATCTCCAAATTGTCGTCGGTAAACGTTTTTTTTGTGTCGAAATTTTCGAAAAAAAAAGTGAACATCATGGGTGGCCATCTTGAAAATGACACACACACACTTTTTAATGTTTTTTGAGATTATGATCTAGAACACACGACTAATGGAATGGGGAGATAGGTGGAAAGGGCAGGCATTTTGAGGGGCATAGAATTTGGGGATCTATGGGGGATGGAGGAGCATAGAATCATAGAATCAAGGAAGAAGCGAAATTCTATTGTCATGGATCCGAGAAATCTTGAGTTTTAGATCCATAGAACCATAGATACTGCAAAACTGGATCATAGAATCGAAAAGATCCATGATCTATGATATTTGGTTCTATGACCATAGAATCATAGAATTGTGAAAAAGTAAGATTCTATGCACATAGAGTCCAGAAATCCATAGAATCTGAAATACTACAAAACTGAATCATAGAATCATAGAATCGAAAGTCTATGAACTATGATATTTGGTTCTATGGACATAGAACATAGATTTTTTGGGATCTATGAAGTAGAAGAGCATAGAATTATATATTTGAATTGAATATGAAATTCTATGAACATAGATCCCTGAAAAAATCAAAGTCATAGAATCTCTAATAATGGCATGCATAGAACCGTAGAACCATAGTACCATAGAACCATAGAACCATAGAACCATAGAACCATTAAACCATAGAACCATAGAACCATAGAACCATAGAGCCATAGAACCATAGAACCATAGAACCATAGAGCCATAGAACCATAGAGCCATAGAACCATAGAACCATAGAACCATAGAACCATAGAACCATAGAATCATAGAACCATAGAACCATAGAATCTCGAAAAGTACATCAAAGAACCGACAAAATCTTCATAGAATGTCATAGAACTTCATAGAACTGCTGTATCATGAAATCGTAGATCCATAGAATTCCATAGAATCATTCAAATTTTTTCATAGAACCTCATAGAATTTCATAGAACCTGATACAAAATGTCCTCCACCATTTCCCATATTCATCATCTCAAAGTACATCCATCCTCACCACACGACACCAACCTAATTTCCACCAACTTTTTCCCTCCAATTAATCAAATCATCTTTTCCTACCGTACTCCCCACTTGGTAGATCACAAATTGGATCATAATATTTATCCCCTACCGTAATCCATCGCCACTTCATTTCCATACTCATTAAAATTGAATATTCTATTTTTCGCCTCTTTTGTTGTTGCGGCCCGCACCCTCCTCGTTTCACCCGCTATTTCACCCACCACCACTTGGAAAATAGATTAATGGTGTGGTTGTATTGGCGCCAATTGGATTGGTGGCATGGAATTGCGCCAAAAATGGTGTGAAGTGGGGAGATGGTGGATTTTTGGGGGATGGTGACTTGTTCAAAAATTTTAAAAAATTTTCAATATTGAAAAAAAAGCACACAGTTAGCTTTTTTCTAAAGTTTTGAGTTCAAAAATTACGAACAAAAAAATTTTCCAAAAAAAAAAAATTTTTTTTTTTTTGAAAATTTGGATCTATGCATAGAACCTTCATAGAATATTTTTTCTCAAAGTTCTATGCATAGATCCTTCCAAACAATATTAACCTAGTATTCAATGCATAGATCTATGGGTAGCATCAATTATCTCAAGGTTCTATGCATAGAATCACCCGTACAACCTTATATTTCTAGGATTCATGCATAGAACCTTTTTTGTTTGAAATTTTTTTTCTGAAAAAAATCCATGGAAAAAAATGTAACTTGCTTCAAAAAAAATTGAGAGTTTGGACTATTTTTTCAGAAAAATTTCGTCAACTTTTGAAATACAACATTTCTGGCGAAAAAAATTTTTTTTAGAAAATTTTGTGTCAAAAAGGTTTTTTGTCTGAAGTTTTTACATAAATTGAAACAACAAAAAACTTATCATCAAAATAAAAAAATCAACCAATCATCCAAAAAATATTATTCCTAATTTCCGCGAAGTACACCAAGCATGGCTATGATGAATGAGGCGAGACAAGTGATTGAGGCGACGATTGTGAAGTAGAAACAATAGCCAAAACCCTGAAATTGGAGATTTTGACAAAATTTCTGAAAAGCTTAGAAAATTTGCAACAGTTTTGTAGTTGACAACTTTTTTCTAGCATCAAAACTAAGAAAGTTATGTTCTTTGAAAAAAAACCGTTTTTTTCGATTAGGTGGTACTGTAGTTTTGATCTACTGTATGTAAAGTACAGTAATTCTGGTCTACTGTATGCAAAATACTGTAAATTTGATCTATGGCATGTGCAGTACTATACTTTTGATCTACAGTATGTAGAGTACTGCACTTTCGATCCACCGTATGTTGACTACTGTATTTTAGATCTACCGTAACATGAATATAAAAACTTTCGAAAAATGTACGAGCATGGAAAAAAATTGATTCTATGAAAAAAAATTTAATTTCAAAATGTCATAACTTTCACAGTTTTTATGTTAGAAAAATATTTTTGAAGTACAAAAATTTTCAGCGTTTCCGATTTATACGAATCACCAAAAAATGGAACTTCTTAGACCCTCAAGAATGTACAAGTACTGTAGTTTTGATCTACCGTAGCAGAAGTATAAAAAATGTCTCTAAAAATGTTTTTAAAAAAATGAAGCACTGGAGCTCAAAATTTTAAATAAAAACGAACCACATATTGTCTAGCCGTACTACCATTGAGTCCACCAGCATAAAATGAAAACGCCAAAATCAATAAAATAGCGAAAACTCCGGAGAAGATGGCATCGATGAAAACCAGTCTTTGCGCTGAATTCCTTCCAAATCTATCTGGTATCACTCTGAAAAATCACAAAAAACAGCTACAGTATACCTACAGTACTACTCACATTTGGATGATATTCCAGAAGATGTAGATACTGGCGATTGCGAGGTTTAGATACATAACGATTGCAGTAAAACCAAACCAAAATGGTGCGAGCTGCAAAATGATTACTGTAGATCAAAAGTACAGTAATCTTCACTTACAAACGGATACGGTAGAATGACTGCGAATGCTGCCGCAGATCCAGAATAAAGTTCCGATTCTTTACTTTTAACAGTATAACGTATCATTTGGAATCCATCAGATGACCATCCTACAAAAGCTGACTACTGTACCTACAGTACCCCTCAACTTACTTGCACCAAACGTCGCCAGAACCATCACCACAATGGAAAAGGCGAGAAGTGGAGTAACAATCCGGCGGACTGTCTCCAAACTGTGGAAGAACATTTTGACGGGTAGTAATAGAGACCAAAATGAATTGAAAAATGGGAAGTTTTTGTTGGGTGGTAGGTGAATTTTTGGAAGAAGAAGTGATAAGAAACAATACGGCACAAGTTATTTGGTTATCAGTGTTGGTTTGGAGAAGGAGGTTAGTCATGAAACGTTGCGTGATTGGTGTTTTTAGGGAATTTTAACTATTCTTAACTATAATTTTGAATTTCGTAACTTGTTGGGGACTTTGATTAGGTTGAATTTTTTAGCGAATTCCAGTTTTGTAAGAATTTTGTGCTTATGGATGTCGAGGAGCAATCTACGGTGAACTAGAGTATGTAGGCTCCAGTCAATCTACAGTACCCATCACCGTCATCAATACAGTACTTGCTTGGTATACTGTATCAAAGGCGCATGTCCATGGTTATGATATCAGAAATCATTTTCAAATTATTAGAGCGCCTTTCTAAATTTCAATTAACGCATATTATTGCGAAAAATATACATTTATGGATACTGTAGTTCAGGCTCAGTCTACTGTAGTTTCCTGTCTAACTGTAGTTCAGTGAACTTTTGTGGAACTGGACCAATAATATCAACTATACTAGTGCCACCTGAAAAAATTCCTAATCGCATTAATTTTTTACAAGCTACGGAACAATGACGTGTTTCTGCTGTTCAACTGCCGAAATACTCGAATGAATTTTTTCCGAGAAAATGATTTTCCATTGATAGAAAACCTAGAAAACTCTTTTCATCATCTGCCACAGATTGATCTACCGTAAACTACAGTAGGTTGAATCCCAAACCACAATGTTCACAGTGTTGTTAGTGCTTTTTTGGAAAATGTTATGTTTTTTTTAAGTTTTGAAAATTTTCAGAATCTTCAAAAAACTCAGATGTAAAATATCGTTTTGAAAATATTTAATATTCATCAAAAAGTAGAAATGATCGAAAAAAAAGAAGATCAATACTGTACACGAAACCAACACAAAAAAATTCAAAATTTAATTCTTGAACCATCCCAAACCAGCAATTATCAGTGTGATCACTGTTCCGATTGATGCAGCAACGGCGAGCCAGAAGCAGTAGCCGAAACCCTGGAAATCGAAATTTTCATGACTTTTTTGAAAAGTTCAGATAATTTGCCACACTTTTGTAGTTGAAAATATTTTTCTAGCTTCAAAATTGAAAAAGTTATGCGCTATTGAAAAGAAACTGTTCTGAGAGGAGTACTGTAACTTTGATCTACCGTAACTTTGTCGGTTTTTGAGATTTTCTCGATTTCTGAAAAGTTCTGAAAAGTTGAGAAACGAGACTACAATTTTGCACTGAAAAATATTTTTGTACCTTTCAAAATGAAAAAGTTATGATTCCTCAAAAATATGACTTTTTGAAATATTTTTTTTGAAAAATGTCATTTCTCAATCCTGCATAACTTTTTTTCTGAAATTTTTTCACAAACACTTTCAACTGCAAAAATCTAGGAAATCTTATCAGCTTGCAGAATTAAGTTAGATTTTGTAAACATCTTAAAAACTGACAGTGCTACAGTAGTTTGAAGCTACAGTACTCTTCGGGAAGTGTAGCAACTTGATAAATGTGATCAAATTTCATATTTTACAGTTTCAGAATTTTCTCTAAAAAACTGAAACTTACCAAATTATTTCGATAGTATGCATTACTGAAACCACCAGCATAGAAGCAATAGGCCAGAAGTAGCAATATGGTGAGTATTCCGGCAAAGACAACATCAAGGAAGACAACCATTTTCAGGTCCAGGGTGATTCTTTCAGGGACGAGACTGCAAGTAGTTCAGACTTTTTCTAGAACATGGTGAGATCTTGCTTACATCTGAGCAACAGTCCAGAGAAGGTAGACGGCTACAACAGCCAATGTGAGATACATCAATATAGAGGTAACGGCGAGCCACCAAGGAGCACCCTGGAAAATGAATCAAGGTAGATCAAAGTGTACTGTACTGGTATGATCTACAGTAAGCTACAGTAACCCATTACACAGGAATTACGTTCATTTAACCCAGGTTGATAGTAAACCAGGATCTACATTTGGAACAATAAAAAAGTCAGATAAAAATAGTTGGGGATACTGTAGTCAAAGGGTTACTGTAGTTTTCCAAAATATCCTTAATTGTAGGATCTACAGTTGGACAGTCAGCGGAAACTATTGGAGTTCGGGAGTGGAGTACGGTAGTTTACTGTAGATCAGATCACTTGGCTTCAAATACTTCAGGTTTTTTCTAATGATCAGCATCTTAATATGAGCATAATCTACAGTAAGCTACAGTAACTTATTAGTGAGCTTGAACAGATTTTGAGATGACAAAAACAACTTGGAGTACTGTAGTCCAAACTATCGACTACGGTAGATCACTTTTTATGACCTACAGAAATACTGTGACACTTACATTTGGCCATGGGATCAACACAGCATATGGTGGTGCCATACCTGCGTAGTTTGATATTATCCATTTGCCGGATGACCATCCTAGAATTTTTTCATCAGATTTCCTATCATGCGCTTTTAATACAGTCCTTGGTATACTATATACCATAGTATATACCATACTATATACCATATACAGTATATCAAGTACTGTCTTTAAATACAGTACTGCCTTTAATACAGTACTTGGTATACTATGTACCATATTATATCATACTATATACCATATACAGTATACCAGGTACTGTATTAAAGGAGCATGAACTTACTTGCTCCAAATGCTGCAATAATGATTATCTGGATGCAAATCAGAAGAAGAGAAAGTGAAACTTTGCGAGTCGTTTGTAGGTCTTGGACTATTCTCATCATGGTGAAAATTTGTCAGACTGAAAAAATGATCACTTTTTTAGTGACTCAAATGAAAAAAATTGGTTATGAAATAGTAAAGCGACGGAATTTTGACACCATTTGAGACGGTTGAGTCAGTAAATATTGAGGCCTTATGGATGATTATTTGCTTATCAACGAAATAGTATTCACATGATAATATGAGAGTTACATACATATATATATGTTTTGCGGTCAATTGATATTGATAATATATAATATTGTATAGTTTTTCAGTGCATGGTTTTATTGCTCGGAGTACTTTTTGGAGCAACTAGACAAGATTTTTTCAAATTTTTTTCCAGAATTGATGAAAAAATTTGTATCCAAAAGAAAAATATGGAGAATATTGAAAAAAAAAGTTCAAGCTTAACGTTTGTGAAAAAAATCTTGGGGGTTTCTTTTTTTCCAATTTTACTTCAATAAACTCATTTTGACTTTTTTTTTTCGAAAAATCGGAAATTTTTTGGAAGATTCAAATTAATTGAATCTCAAGTTTTGAAGGCTACAAAGTTTCTAAAACATTCAAATTTTCTGAAATTGTCTGGAAATTTCATCAAAATTTAGTTTTTGAATTTTTTTAGGGACTGCAAAATTTTGGCAAATTCTCAAAATACCAGCTGAATTTCCCGATGCTGAAAAGGTAATCAACTTTTTCAAGTTGGGAGTTCTGGAAGAAATTCTCAAATTGTCTGGAATTTCTTAAACCTAAAGATTTTTGAAGTTGGAGTCTCTACAGTTGTTTTTCACAAATTCTGATTTCAGAATCGAGTTCTACGTCAAAAGTTACATATGGAACAAAAATTTCAGACACAAAACATCATGATGTATCTACGTATCAGTACCAAAAAAAAATTTTTTTTGTCACAAATTTTGATAACAAACTTGAAGTTTTTGTGAAAATTAACAACTGGAACGGCAGTTTCCGTTCCTAGACACCAAAACGTCATTTGTAGATCAAAACCACACAACTCTGAATATGCAGAAAAATTTCAAGAATTTTTAGTTATCAAACCAAAAGTTTGGGGCTCAGACGCTACTTCACACGAAATCTGATATCAATTTCGAATTCCTCGACCGAAATTACAAACGGATCAAAAATTTCAGGTCCGAGACATCAGTGGTGTTTCTCGTAGATCAGCACCAAAAAAATTTCACAAAAGTGGGGAAATACCTCTCTCGAGGCGGTAAGGAATCAAAAAGTTTCAATAAGTAAACTCTCAAACAATTCGCTCGCCTATTTATACAATACAAATATTTTGCTGCTCACCTACTTCAACCATCTTGTTGTTGATTTGTCGTATGACAGGTATTGGATCAGACATCAGAAATCTTTATTATTAGTATAGTACATGGAGGCAAAAAAAATGATAGGACAGGAGGCTCACAACACGGAATTTGGGGAAAATGGAGATGCGGTAGGAAAAGCATTAGGTGGTTTGGGTGGTCATTTCTAGGATGGCAGCGACTGCGGCATCTTTGTCACCTGGAAGAAGAAATCTATGAATCTATGAACCTATGAATCTATGAATCTATGAATCTATGAATCTATGAATCTATGAATCTATGAATCTATGAATCTATGAATCTATGAATCTATGAATCTATGAATCTATGAATCTATGAATCTAAGAATCTATGAATCTATGAATCTATGAATCTATGAATCTATGAATCTATGAAATCTATGAATCTATGAATCTATGAATCTATGAATCTATGAATCTATGAATCTATGAATCTATGAATCTAGAATCTATGAATCTATGAATCTATGAATCTATGAATCTATGAATCTATGAATCTATGAATCTATGAATCTATGAATCTATGAATCTATGAATCTATGAATCTATGAATCTATGAATCTATGAATCTATGAATCTATGAATCTATGAATCTATGAATCTATGAATCTATGAATCTATGAATCTATGAATCTATGAATCTATGAATCTATGAATCTATGAATCTATGAATCTATGAATCTATGAATCTATGAATCTATGAATCTATGAATCTATGAATCTATGAATCTATGACATCTATGAATCTACGAATCTATGAATCTATGAATCGTATGAATCTATGAATCTATGAATCTATGAATCTACGAATCTATGAATCTATGAATCTACGAATCTATGAATCTATGAATCTATGAATCTATGAAATCTATGAATCTATGAATCTATGAATCTATGAATCTATGAATCTATGAATCTATGAATCTATGAATCTATGAATCTATGAATCTATGAATTCTATGAATCTATGAAATCTATGAATCTATGAATCTATGATCTATGAATCTATGAATCTAATGAATCTATGAATCTAATGAATCTATGAATCTATGAATCTAGGAATCTATGAATCTATGATCTATGAATCTATGATATGAAATCTATGAATCTATGAATCTATGAATCTATGAATCTATGAATCTATGAATCTATGAATCTATGAATCTATGAATCTATGAAATCTATGGAATCTATGATCTATGAATCTATGAATCTATGAAATCTATGAATCGAATGAATCTATGAATCTATGAATCTTATGAATCTATGAATCTATGAATCTATGAATCTATGAATCTATGAATCTATGAATCTATGAATCTATGAATCTATGAATCTATGAATCTATGAATCTAAGAATCTATGAATCTATGAATCTATGAATCTATGAATCTATGAATCTATGAATCTATGAATCTATGAATCTATGAATCTATGAATCTATGAATCTATGAACTCTATGAATCTATGAATCTATGAATCTTTGAATCTATGAATCTATGAATCTATGAATCTATGAATCTATGAATCTATGAATCTATGAATCTATGAATCCTATGAATCTATGAATCTATGAATCTATGAATCTATGAATCTATGAATCTATGAATCTATGAATCTATGAATCTATGAATCTATGAATCTATGAATCTATGAATCTATGAATCTATGAATCTATGAATCTATGAATCTATGAATCTATGAATCTATGAATCTATGAATCTATGAATCTATGAATCTATGAATCTATGAATCTATGAATCTATGAATCTATGAATCTATGAATCTATGAATCTATGAATCTATGAATCTATGAATCTATGAATCTATGAATCTATGAATCTATGAAATCTATGAATCTATGAATCTAAGAATCTATGAATCTATGAATCTATGAATCTATGAATCTATGAATCTATGAATCTTTGAATCTATGAATCTATGAATCTATGAATCTATGAATCTATGAATCTATGAATCTATGAATCTATTGAATCTATGAATCTATGAATCTATGAATCTATGAATCTATGAATTCTATGAATCTATGAATCTATGAATCTATGAATCTTATGAAATCTATGAATCTATGAATCTATGAATCTATGGAATCTATGAATCTATGAATCTATGAATCTATGAATCTATGATCTATGAATCTATGAATCTATGAATCTATGAATCTAATCTATGAATCTATGAATCTATGAATCTATGAATCTATGAATCTACCTACCTCTACGCTCCTCCAATATGCATTTGATGACTTCCTTGTCAACTGTTGGGAACATTGCTTCAATGTCCTTAGTATCCTCTTCCGTAATCTCCACAGCTGAAATAAAAGGAATGGTAGATCACAAAAAACTACAGTAATCTTACGAAGAGGGACCGGAGCCACCGGAACCGGTTGGTTCGGGTTTGGAGCCGGTAGATCAATCGGAGCAAATGAAAAATGAAGATGTATCATTCCCTCCTTTCCTTCTCCCTGTTGTCCACTAAGCGGGAAATACTCATCAATATTCTCCTGATTGAATATCGCAGGTGGCAGAATCACCAAAGCCCATGCAATAACCTCATCCGGTCCGAATGCCTTCTCATCGAATATTTGGATATAAATACTCTCAACATTTGTTGGTAGATACGCATTCAATGTTCGATTCCAGACTGGACCCCGTCCTGCATTTGCAGCAACATTTGTGTCGAATGCGACGTTTCCGACACGGACCCGACAGTATGGGTCCATACGGACAAGACCGTAGTTTTTGACAAGATTGGCTTCCAGGATGGTGACTGAAAGGCGACCACGGGTGTTTGGTGGAACAAATGAGACAAGGGTTGGTTGAACAATCTGGAATTTTTTTTTGATGAGTTGTCGTAAGGTTTAGTGTATTGTGTGCATCTGGTTTACCGACCAGAGCTCATAAATTTTTTAAATGTAAACTGTCGTCAAATCAAATGTATTGTCCGCAATAACACATTTTCAAAAAAAATTTTTGCTAACTGTCGTCATATTAAGTGTATTGCCCGCAACAGAAATATTTCACAAAAAAAATTTAGTGTGGTGCATTTGGTTGGAAATCAAAATTTCAAACATCATAGTTCATAAATTTCAAAATGTGAAATGTCGTCAGATTAGGTGTATTGTCCGCAAAAAAATATTTCAAAAAAAGAGTACCTCAGGCTCCGCAACATTTTGAATTGGCACGGCCAAACGCAAGAAGTGTGGTGGCAATTCGCCAACCAGTACCTGAAATAAATTTAGGTTTAGCTCCATCTTGGCAAAATTTCAAAAAAAAAACTACATGAAGAACTTAAATTTTCGACAGATCTAGTTTTTTAGGTTTAGCTCCATCTTGACAAAAAAAATTTTGAACTAGAAAAACTACCTTTTTACGCTTCTCGGCAACGGTTTCGACTTGCATTTTGTTCAATTGATATTCTGAAAAATGGGAAAATTAGGTTTAGGTTTAGAGTAGGCTTCAAATGATACGAAAATGAAGGCGCAGAAATGGAAAATCGATAGAGGAGAGGCTTGGAACGACAACAAGAGGGGGAAGGCGGAGGGAGGCTGGAAATGCGTGTTTTTTTGTTGTTTTGAAGGGGAAAAGAGGTGCTGGGTGGTGGGAAATTGAAGCATAATTAGGAGTGTATTATATTGTGAAAAAAAACTTTGAGAAAAATACTGAAAATTTTGGGGGTTTAGGTTGGGAAATGTAGGTGAAAACTGTTGAAAAATAATTTCAAGGATCGAAATGTCGAAAAATTTTAGAAAATTGAAAATTTTCAGCTAATTTCAGAATTATTTCAGCATTTTTCATCAAAATTTTCAAAAAAAACTTTTATGCTCAAAAAAAATTTTTTTCGAAAAACACAAATTTTCAGCTGTATTTATACCAAACAAAATCAGTCATGTGACTGAATATTTCATAAATAAACAATAATTTATCATAATATTCATCATAATTTTTGTCTGAAAACATATCTGCGTCTCTCAAATTAGCACACTATTTCTCTTTTGTGGGATATATTTTAAAGGGACATGACAGCAATCTACAATTTTCAGCAGAAAAATATATACGGAAAATTGGAAAATTTAATGATTTCATAATTAAAAACTTATCTAAACAAAAAAGTGAACAAACAAAAGGCGAAGACCCTGGAGAGTCAGATGACTAATATTGAAAATAAACAAAATATTTCAAAATGTATCGATTTCAAGTGAGAAAGTTCGAAAATTAGCTGGAAAAAAAGCTAAAAATGAAGTGGAAAGTTATTTTTTGGTAGGAAACAAGAAATTTGGAAAGTAGGAAATTAGTGGCTAAACGCTGACAATGCATGTTTTTAGCGATAAAAATGTTAAAATACCGAGCAGTTAGGATGTTCTCAACTCACAAAAAAATTCAAAACAGAAAAAACCGAGGAAAAAAATTTTGAGGACAAAAACCGAAAAATCTGCTGAAAAATGGGGAAAAATAGTGAAAAAATGAGGACTTCCATAGAAAAAAGAAAAAAAATTTTTTTTTTGATAGAGAAAATAAATCAAAAAATTTCGAAGAAACTAATTTTGACAAAATTCCCTAAAAAATAATTTTCAACTTTTTTTCAGCAAGAACTTATCTAAGTACTCCAAATTTTTTCTTTTTTTTTCATTTTGTGTCACACAAAAAAATTATCCCGGGCTAGTCACAAAATACAATTTTCAGCATTTATAGCTATAAAAATTTTGCTGAAAATAACTATTTTTCGATTTCATAAAATTTTTCTCAAAATAAAATAAAACTTATCTAACACCCAAAAAAACTTGGCCTCCCTCTAAATTCAAAAATTCTCGAAAAACGATGCGACTGACTAGGGGGCGATGAATAGTAATAGTTTGTGTGTGTCGATGGATATTCCATTTCTCGTCACCCTCCCCACCACCACCTGCTCTTTCACCCTTTTCTGCTTCTCTGCACTCTCTCATCTCTCGTCGTTTGTGGTCAACGACGCACACACACAACACTCGTTTTTCGCCCTCCCTCCTCCTCCGAAAAACTCAACTTCTCGTTGTCTTTTTCGCCTTTTTTGGTCGACTTTGTAGGATTTCGTATTGTTTCTGTCTTTTTGCTGAAAATTTAGGATTAGGTTTAGGATTAGGTTTAGGGGATTAGTCGAAGAATTTTTTCTGATTTTTAACCTTTTTATTGTGTGAAAATAAACGTTTTTGGTGGCAAATTAATGTTTTAAACCGTTTTTTGAACCATTTTCCCAAGAAAATGTATATTTTCGACGAATTTTTATGTTTTGCTTCGAAAAAATACAGTTTTTCTTTGAAATTTCGAGAATTAGACCCAAAAATCGTTTATTTTCGCTTTATTAGCCTCATTTTTGTATAAAAACTACAATTTTCTTCGCTTGTTTTTGTCAGACGAATCGCGAAAATTTTGCAAGTCATTGATTCTTATAATTGTGAAAAATATATCGAAAAATGTCAATTTCTCATTAAAAATTCTGATTTTTCACGATTTTTCGTCGTTTTTCTAAACAAAACTGACACTTTCAACTTTTTTCGATTCAAATTTTTCCTTGAAGTTCTAAAATGCCCCGAAAATTTTCTGAAATGCTCCATTTGTGCTCAATATAGTTTTTTGATGCTCAATTCATTTCATGAGCAAACCCATCTTTCTCTTCAACCTTTTACAAAGTTATGACTCATAAAACAGTCTATAACATGTTTCGGTCCACTTTCATCAGTTTTATGATTTTTTCATGTTTTACAGTTTCAATTTTATCTCGATGTCAAAATTTTGCTCAGTTTTTACACTTGGAAATTTTTCATCATAGTGTCTGATCACCGGTTTGATCACCGTCTGATCAGCAGGAAAATCTTGACTCAAATTTTTCAGAAAAATCAAACTCATGAAATTTTGTGATGTACTGTTTTCTTATTGGATTTTTTTCTCTTATTTCCCGTCATAAAATGCTAAAAATTTTCATTTCTCTTGTTCCAGTTCAAAAATTTCGTAACTTTTTCGAACTCGAATTTTTTCGATGACTCAATATTTCGATGTTGTTGATACTTTGAAAATTGACCACTTTCAACATATTTCGATGTTTTTTAGAGGATTAATGTTGGTTTAGTGATGTTGAGATTTTTTTTCGAAATTTGAGAAAAAACTTATCTAACAGGAATTTGAAAGCCACTAAAGTTTTTGATGGAAAATTTTTCTTAAACCTATTTTTCTCCACCAAAAACCAGCACTTTTATCATGCAAATTTCCACCAAAAAATCGTATCTTAAACCCTTCCCAATTCCTTCCTACTTCCATCAAGAAAACCTCAATTTCCTCACCCAATTTCCTGTCAAAACCCTTCTTTTTTCGTTCGTCTCATCTTCTTCTTTTCAACCGACAAGTACACAATTATACAAGTGTTATCAATATCATCGATCTGTCCTTCTCACACACACACACCCGAAATACATGCATTCTTACCTTTCATTTACTTGTCTGTTTTCGTGGGAATCGATTCTTTTTGTAGGTTTTAGTTATAATTTGAAGTTTTTGGGTCAGTTTTTACACTTTGAAATTTTCCGAAACGAGTATAGTGTCTGATCACCGGTCTGATTACCGTCTGATCACCAGAAATATCAAGACTGTCAAAAATTTCAGCAAAATCAAACTCATGAAATTTTGTGATCAAATTTTTCTTATTGGATTCTTTTCTCATATTTTCCTTCATAAAATGCTGAAATTTACATTTTTTTTCATGTTCAGAAATTTCGAAAATTTTTCAAACTCGAGTTTTTCCGATGACTCAATTTATGATTTCCTTCTTCAAAATTTTGAGCAAAAAATTTTTGTGAAGTACTGTATTTCATCAATAACTACAGTATTTTTTTTTCAAAAAATTGGTTGGAAATAGTAGAATTTCAAAATGAGACACGCATTGCAAAAGTTTTTGATTTTGAAGACTCAAATCCAGGGGTACTGTAGCTTGGGTCTCGCCAAGAATGCTATTTTTCAAAGTTAGATGAAATTTTCAAGATTTTGTGTACTGTATTTGGTTCGAACTACAAAAATCATTCAAACTCATATTTTTTCTGAATTTCTCAATAAAAAATCTAGGTTTATCTAAAAATGGTATTGAAAAATTTTGATTCCGAAATTTTGGAAGTTGTAGAGTTTCGAACTGAAAATTCAGAAATATTGTACTTAGGGTCTCGCCGCGAATTCTATTTTTCCAAGTTTCACAAAATTTACATTTTAGTCTTTTGTAAATGTACTAGATTTGTTCCGAACTACAAAAATCCAAGGGTACTGTATTTTGGGTCTCGCTACGAAACTTTTATTTTGGAGCTTTAACGAAAATTTCGGATTTTCCAAAAAAAATTTTCCAAAGATACGCATATTATTTTTGATCCAAATTTTCGATATTCGAAAAAAAAACTGTTCAAATTAATTTCATTTTTTTAGTAGGTCTCGCCACTCTATAGTGCGCCCCACCAATTGATGACGTTACTGAAATCGAATAGTGTTTATATCAACCAAAAAAACAGAGAGAAAAAAAAAAGAGTGGACTTGGATCATATTACCAATCCTATTCATATATACCAAAAAAACGATTACGAGGTGAAGGGCGACTAAGCGATGAACATTTCGGCCTTGATAAGTTTTACAACTTTTTTGAGCGTTTTTCTAGGTCATTTTTTGGAGAGTGACTCTGTTTTTCTTGCAAAACATTCTAAAGTTACCATGTTCAAATTTTTTCGAATTTTTCGGAAAACTTGAAATTTTAAGAAGTATGTCGAAACCCAGAGGCACTCAAGATGAGTTTAAAACCACTAGAAAAGGGTTTAAAACGACAAAAGGAGTATCCCAAGAAAAATTTCAATTTTTTGAAAAAATTTTAATTTCATAAAACTCAAAAAATAATTTCTTAAAAATTTTTTAAAACTTTAAAACTTGTAAAAACCCGTTTTAAACTTTTCACTACCTTCTGAAAATTTTTTGAATTTTTTTTAACTTCTAAAAACAGTTTTGAAGTTAAAAACATGAAAATCGAAAAAAAAAAAACTCAAAAAAACTTTTTTAAAAGTTTTGCAAAAACCAAAAACTAAAAACTTCCCAACCCAATCGAGAAAAAAATTTCAGCTCAAAATTTTTACCCACGCCAATTTTCCGATTTTCGAAATTTTCACCAGAAAAATTTCCCAACTTTAATTTTTTTTATTCCTCAATATACCCCTTTCGTGCCAGGACCCATGACTAATCTCTGATCAATGTTCCTCCTGTTCAAAAAAGCTATTTTAGTCGATCCGTATTATTTCGCATGAGTTCACTGGAAAATGTGCAAAGAGGCGTGTGTATTTCTAGACTTTTGGTTGAAATTTGATTAGCGTAAAAGCATGTATATATGACCTTTTTGAGATGAGAAAGCATCTTTTTTCACTGAAAGTTGTCTGAAATACACATTATTCCTGTTCACTAGAAGAATTGTTTATTTTCATCAAATGATGATTTCACTTAATTTCAGCTGTATAATTACTTTTTCTAACGACAATAATATTATTGTCATTATACGACTATACTGAAGTCTTAAAGAAGGATATATAGATTCATAGATTCATAGATTCATAGATTCATAGATTCATAGATTCATAGATTCATAGATTCATAGATTCATAGATTCATAGATTCATAGATTCATAGATTCATAGATTCATAGATTCATAGATTCATAGATTCATAGATTCATAGATTCATAGATTCATAGATTCATAGATTCATAGATTCATAGATTCATAGATTCATAGATTCATAGATTCATAGATTCATAGATTCATAGATTCATAGATTCATAGATTCATAGATTCATAGATTCATAGATTCATAGATTCATAGATTCATAGATTCATAGATTCATAGATTCATAGATTCATAGATTCATAGATTCATAGATTCATAGATTCATAGATTCATAGATTCATAGATTCATAGATTCATAGATTCATAGATTCATAGATTCATAGATTCATAGATTCATAGATTCATAGATTCATAGATTCATAGATTCATAGATTCATAGATTCATAGATTCATAGATTCATAGATTCATAGTTTCATAGATTCATAGATTCATAGATACATAGATTCATAGATTCATAGATTCATAGATTCATAGATTCATAGATTCATAGATTCAAAGATTCATAGATTCATAGATTCATAGATTCAAAGATTCATAGATTCATAGATTCATAGATTCATAGATTCATAGATTCATAGATTCATAGATTCATAGATTCATAGATTCATAGATTCATAGATTCATAGATTCAAAGATTCATAGATTCATAGATTCATAGATTCATAGATTCATAGATTCGTAGATTCATAGATTCATAGATTCATAGATTCATAGATTCATAGATTCATAGATTCATAGATTCATAGATTCATAGATTCATAGATTCATAGATTCAAAGATTCATAGATTCATAGATTCATAGATTCATAGATTCAAAGATTCATAGATTCATAGATTCATAGATTCAAAGATTCATAGATTCATAGATCTCGAATTCTATGCATAGAACCTCTCCATTTTCACTCCATCCAATTATCCCAAAGGTCATACATAATCCGATATTTTCCCTCTCCTCCCCACATAATTGCTCTTCTCTCACTTTTTTTGTGGTGGGCGCCAAACACAAAAATTTTGCCCGAATGTGTTTTTTTTTTGCCGTGTTTGATTTATGTTCGAACAATTGGAGTAGGGCTGCCATCAATTTTTCGTATTCCTCGCTCGCCATCTCACTTTCAATTTCTCTCCTCGATTTTCTGGCTGGCCGCCGTGTGCCTCGCACTCTGAATTTTTTGCCGCCTCGTTTTCGAAATGACGTTTTGGTTTTTTGTCTGGAGAGCTCAAATCCTGGTTTTTTTGTGATATTCTAGAAAAAACCAAGAAAAAATTCATTTTCATGTGAAAAATCTGAAACTTTACTTTAAAAAATCTGATAAATCAAAGAATTCTGAAAATTGTATCAAGTGGTAGATCAAAATTTATCCTTTTTTGAGACAATTGTTTGAAATTTCGAACGGTAGATCAAAAACCAAACAGGTATTTGATCATCCAATCGAGGAAGTTTTGATCTACCATGACCAAAATATCAAAAACGTCGAGTTCCTGCCGGTAGATCAAAATACTGTTTTTTCGAGTTTTGAGATCAACGGCCAAAGTTTAAACTAAAATTTTTGACAATTTCCAAAATTTTTTTTGAAAAAAAATCACCTGCAGTAATATCGGCAGATCAAAAACTTCAGAAATTATCAAAATTTTTATGAGGAGCTTCATATTATTCAAAAAATTGGCTGAGACCATTCTAAACAAAAAAATCTAGAACTCGAGTTTTTTTCGGTAGATCAAAAAATCTTTCGAGTTTGATACGGTAGTTTGAACTCGGGCTCAAAATTGCAGAAATATTTGATCAAAAAATTTTGAAGTTTTTCTGATGAACTTTTTTTTTTAATTTTTACGAACTTTGATCATAAAGCACCAAAAAAAATCCAACCTTTTTATCATGTCACTCTAACTATCAGCAGTCATGTTTTTTATTCCCCTCATCAAAAATGCAATTATATAATTCTCTTCCACTATTCCAGTGTATATACAGATGAATAATGTTTGTTTGTGTCGTGATCACATTTCTCGTTTCTTATTTCTCCAGATGTTTTGTCCGTGATTTTTCGTCTTTTCCTTCTTGTTATAAAAACTTTTTTTCTTGTTTTGCAGATATTAATCATGATGCAAGCATATGATTATGACTCGGATGACTCGCAGACGACATCTGAGGATAATGGCAATTTGAGGGATTGTGAGTTTTTATTTGTTTTGAGGGGAATATTGGGAAAAGTTTCGAAGATTCAAATATTCCTAAAATTTCGAAAAGTCAAAGAAGTATTTTCCAAAATCCTTAAAATTCCGATTTGGGCTCAAAAAACATAATTCAAAAAAAGTCAAATTTGACCTTAAAATCTGAAATTCAAAACCTTTTTCGAAATTGTGAGCTCAAATAGTCCTGGATCGCATGATGTTCAACAAAAAATCCGTTTGACATCATATAACGGAAAAACTGGAAATATAGTTTTTTTCTTGGGAAAAAGTTTTAGTTTGTTTTTTTTTTTTTTGGGAAAAGTTTCAGATATTTTTTCTTGACCTTTCCCTGGGAATCATATTAGATATTTCAGACAAAAACACAATTTGAGAAAAAGTCAGATTTCATGATTTTAAAAAAACTTTATCAGATTTTTTGTTTCCAATCAGGAGCGGAACAACAAAAAAAATCCGTGATTTGTTTGGGTTGCGGAAAATTTCAGAAAAATCTCCATTTAAGAAAAAAATTCCAAAAATTTCACCCTCGACTTTCACTTTCAACTCACTGACTCATCGTATCTAATTTCCAGCTCGCTCGGAGTCAACATCATCCTCATCCGTCTCGCCGCTCTTCAATCCCCGTCCACATCTCGTAAAAGTCGTAAAAACGAACACGGGATTTGGATTCAACGTCAAAGGACAAGTGAGCGAAGGCGGACAGCTGAGGAGTCTGAATGGCGAGTTGTATGCACCACTACAACATGTCAGTGCCGTATTGAGTAGAGGTGCTGCCGATTTGGCCGGGTTGAGGAGAGGGGATCGGATTATTGAAGTGTGAGTTTTGGACTTTGATACAAGTACCGTATTTCCTCGAATAGAGCGGCACTGCAAACGCTGCCGTGAAATACCCATATCTCGGAATCTAGAACAGTTATCAAAAAGTGGTCAACTGCAAATTTGTAGATCAAAACTTCAGCTACAAATTTGCTGTTGACAACTTTTTGATAAGTGCACTAGATGCTGAGATATGATCATTCTCCGACAGCGTTGGCAGTGCCGTCCTATTCGAGTAAATACGGTACATGGCTATGGTGCATCATAGTCTAGATACACCAGGATCAAGTTGCACCAAATCTCCATATTTTAGAAATTCCAAAAAAATCTCAAAATTTTACAGAAACGGAATAAACGTAGAAGGATCAACACATCGAAATGTGGTAGATTTGATCAAAAACGGGGGTGACGAACTAACAATGATAGTGATATCTGTGCCAGAATCAGAAATCGATCGATATGATTATGGGGAGGAAAGCTCGATGGCGTATGCTGGACATGATTATACTGAGAATCGGTCACTTCCTGTTACGATTCCATCGTATCAGTCGATTAATGATGGGATTGAGAGATTTGTGGTGAGTTTTGAGATTTTTTATGACATTTTCTATGGTAGTTCAAAAATGTAATTCTAAAAATTTGGACAACGTTGAAATATTAGCATTGGAATCCTACCGGAAAATTTTGTATAAATATTATGGCGAACTAAAAAAAACTCACAGAATTTATGTTCCGACTACATTTTTTTCCGAATTTCTTTGAAAATACATTATGATACTTCGAAGTACCGTAGATCCCTGCAAGACCAATTTTCCATCCAACAATCTTACCAGGTTCGCTAAGTTTTAAAATCCAGAGTTTTTTTAAATACTTGATAATTTGGAATACTGTAGATTCCTGCAAAAAACCACTTTTCAATCTCAAATCATTTGTTCTAGGTCTACAACATTCACATGGCCGGCAGACAACTCGGCTCTCGTCGCTACTCCGAATTTGTAGAACTCCACTCTGCCTTGAAAAAGTTCTTCGACGATTTTTGTTTTCCACCATTGCCAGGGAAATGGCCATTCCGAATGTCCGAGCAACAATTGGATGCGAGACGGAGGTAAGAATTTTTACTTATTTATGAAAAAATGAACCTCCTAAATTTTCAGAGGCTTGGAAGTCTACCTAGAGAAAATCTGCACAATCCGAGTCATCGCCGAGTCGGAGCTTGTCCAGCGGTTTTTGATGGAATGTGATCCATCATGCGATGTAGACATCCGAATTTTGTTACCTGATGGTGTACCAATGACAATCAGAACAAGGAAATCGGTTGCGTGTCTGATGTTCTTCCAAATCGTGCAAAGAAAGTTGCACATGAGTCGAGAAGGAGCTGGGGCGTGTGCCATTTTTGAGCAACATGATGCGGGTTTTGGTGAGTGCATACTTTAGAGCAGAAAATATATTTGTAATTTTCAGAAAGAAAAATGGGAGAAACCGAAAGTGTTCACGAGCTCTACACCCACAACTACTCATCCGCCTCATATTCCTGTATGGCACTCCGCAAATTCATATTCGACATCGAAAGGGAACGAACATTGTGCCATCGGGATGTGATATTCAAACACTTTTGCTTTTTACAAGCTATTTCGGATTTTGAGTCAGGGAAATTGGTGACGAAACGGAAGAATTATCAGATTAGGGCACTGCAGAATGAGGAGAATATGGATGAGGTTGGTGTTTTTTTGGGAAATTTACGGGACGTTTTTGGAGTTTGAGCACATTTTTTCCTAACTTGCTCAGTTCTGGACTATTTTCAAAATTATCATTGTGCATCTTTCTAAGTTTTTTATAATTTCAGTTCCTGGAACTAGCTCGAAGCTGCGAAGGCTACAATCAAGTCACATTCCCTCCAAGTGTGTGTTTGCTCAAAAAACGACGACAAACGGTGATAATGATTGTTCGATTCGCTAATTTGTTGATCAAATCTCCTGAAGATGTGAGTTGCACAATCATCAGAAAAATCAATTCAATATCTATTCAGGACAACTCCCTAGAAATCGACTGGTCACGCATCACTCAATTCAAAATGTGTTCCGATGGGACTGCATTTTCATTTGAATATATCCGAGAGACTGATGAAGATGTGAAGAAGCCAAAATATGTTCGATTGGAGACACCATTTGTGAGTTTTTTTTTCAATTTTTGGATCCCTTCAATCAAGATACTTTCAGGCGGAATTCATGGCGGAGTGTTTCACCCAAATCCGTTTTGAGCGACAAGCAGCGGCTGACTGGAAGATCGGGATCCTACCGATTAAACGAGGAGATATTGATCAGATGCCATCTGAAATCGCAAATGCGACGACGCCCCGGCCTTCCACCGGAGCAGAGAGAATACAATTTGAGAAACGTATCTTGGAGCAACATCGAGATATTATTGACTAATTTTTTAAGACGTGGTCCTACATAGAACCCTCCCTCTAAGATCCCTGTACAAACCTTGCATAATAATCCATATAGGAATTAATTTGACTTTGGCAAACAATCATGACTTTTACTTAACTTTTCTTCGGCTGCATACAGAATTTGCTTTAGTATTACGTTTTTCAGTTATTTTATATGTAAATATTTATACTGGTTTTTTAATAGATAAATGATGAAGAGATTTATTTAAAGTCCAGCAAGTTTCGCAAAGGAAGTGAAGGCACTGTTCTACGGTTCATCCTCTAATCCCTCAAGAAGTTGATTCTGAAATTTTTGTTCACTTTTGAAATTTTAAACAAAATTTTACGATTTCATCTTCCTCAGTATATTGTCTTCTGGATTCAACTGGGCAGCAACCCCTTGTCTTGGTTGTAATTGGTCTTCCAGCAATGTTCCTCCTGCCAATCCCTGTTCTGGATTTTCATTTTGTTGTTTTTGCTCTTGATCAGTGGTCGGAGCCTGAACCTTGTTTTTTTCTCATTCATCCATAATTCTCTTACTTGTCTCGTTCTAAATGGGCTCGTTGGAGCTCTTGCTCCTGAAGCTCCGCGTCCTCCAATAAACAGTTCGTCATTTTGAATCTTTGAAGTTGGAGTTGAAACGATCGAAATGCCAAAATTTCTTATAAAACTTGCTTCTGACAATCGATGTAGCTTTTTTGCATCTTTCCCATGCAAAGCCATATAACATCCATAATATTTGGATTGAGTATCTTCAAATTCAAGCAACAATTTTCTATGTTCTTCCACGTCCGCGGCATTCTGTTTCTTCCAAGCCACCATATTTTCCAATTTCTTCCTGCGAATCAAGCATTAAAAGTTTCTAACAAAAGAATCTTACATTGTTCTAGCATTCAATTTGCTTCTCAAAGTAGCAATACTATGCTTGACCAAATTAGCAACAATCTTATCGGCTAAACCAAGAAGCAGCTTTGTTTCCAAACTTGGTTGAAGATCAATGACACGAATTACGAAACCATTTACATGTCTGCAGTGGAGATATACTTTTCTGTCTGTACCCGAAACACTTTGAATTTCCAAGTGACCGTAGTTTTTCTCGAATAAATTGGTCCATTGTTTAGTGTCTACATCAAAGCAGTCGATTCTCAGGAACGTTTCTGTTTGATAGTCAAGTGCTTGGTAGATCTTGTTGTTTTTGGTCCCTGAAATGTAAATTTTGAGATTTTAAAGAGTCTGGTTCAGATAGTGACTTAGTACATCGGTTATGACAAAATTTCAGCTGCGGAGGGGCATCCTACGGTAGGGAACTGTAGTTTTAATTCTTTTACTCCTAGTCAAGCTTTTTGAAGGACAAATGAACCCTTTGCGATTTCCAACAAAAAATCAAAAACTTACAAAGAAAAGTTTTGACACCAACACAGAGATTCTCCTCATAAACCTGACAGTCTACCAGGCCCGCATAAAGTCTTTCAAAACTGTTTTCTTCCTTATCATATCGATATACTCTTCTTAATCCAGTTGATCGAACTCCAACTTGGTAGATAGTTCCATTTACTTCACAATAGTTAACATCACCGGTCGATGAACCAGTTCTTCCAGAAACAAGAGCGCGAAACGGCTGAAGATCGAATAGTAGAATTTCAAAATCCTGTTAAACTTACCAATTCAGTGACTTTTTCCTCCAATGTATCAATGCTAGTCGTGACCATTTCGAGCACAACATTTCTATACACCTTATTGTCGCAGATGAACAGTTTTCCGACTTCTCCATTTCCCTTATAATAGGGAATATTTGAAAGAACTTTCCATTCAAGTGTTTCAGGGTCCAACTCCAAAACTCTGCGACTTCTATTAACTTGCTTCTCAAAATAAATTTTTCCATTTCCAGTAAATACATCATAGATGTACTCGTTGTTAAACAAATGTGTATTTTTATGGTCTTGTTGCTCAAATTCCTTAGTACCTGCAACTTTTCATGACTTTTTCCAAACTTAGAAACTTACTTGAGTTAAACTTGTAAAGTTCCATCTCCTTAGTGCGCAACATTCTAAACACCCAGATATCGTCACCAATTTGGACACAATCCACTTTTTCGACATTTTCACCACGCAGAACATATTCTGATTTGAAACAAGCCATTTCTGCAAAAACAACTGCTTTTTAGACAAAAAAGTGGAGAGCGAAGAGCGGTAGTTCATATATGATTAAGAAGATATACCTACGATTCGGCATTTCATGTTCCTAAACGTGAGAATTCAAACCGTAGGTGTATTATTAAGAAAGGTACATAGACATAAGAATCGATTGCCCAACGCGCGGAAAAAACGGAACGATGCGTATTGTGACGTTAGGACTGCGCGGGACGTTCGCATACATGGTGGTCTCGCAACGAACCGCGGTTGGGAGATACCACCAGTCAGCGATTGGTACAAGGCAAGAGTGTTAACTGGTTATGGGGCCCATTCCACACTGAGAATCGATTTTTCACTGTTGGTCTTGCGTATTCTGTTGAAGGACCATCAAGCCACATATGCATAGGTTCTTTGCGGATCGATGCAAGATCTCCTTGTAACAAGAGGTTTTGGATCTGAATCTGCACGATGCAACAATTGATAGCTCAACAACGTTTCAAAATCTTTAGTTGATAGGAAATGATTTAAACATATCGGGGATTGAAAAAAATTGTGTTAGTGAAAAAAAAACTAGCATGCTCTATTGATTCTTTGGAATTAAACGCCCCCAGCCTTCAACTGGATCAGAGAGAATTCAATTTGAGAAACGGTTTTGAAGAAACATCGAGATATTATTAGCTAGTTTTCATAGGGTGGTCCACAATATTTGTTAAAAACTCAAAAAAGGTGTAGCACCGTTGTTTTCAAGAAACCTGTACAAGAAAATTGCATGATAATCCAGATAGAAATTAATTTAACTTCGGCAAGTTTTTTTCTTTTTTTTCCTAAACAACTAGTTTTTCCAAATAATCTCATTTCACTGATCAGTCAGGCTACTCAGCAGAAAATGTTTCGCGCCAAATTTAGCGTTTCTAGCTTCCGAAACTGTTCCAAATTGCAAAAATCGTTGAAAATAATTATGAAAGTTGGGAATTCTTGTGTTTATATTTTGTATATATTTTGCTCTCAACACTTATTCTATACATTTTTGATATTCACGAACATTTCTAATGACAAATTCAAATACTCGAAAACTCTCCAAAAAGAATTTTGCATAACACCGTTATTTACCGATTTTGTTCGAAAATCGCGAATTTTTTAAACATTGTGTTATATCGTATCAGTTTTAAAAGTTTTTTCGTCAAAAAAAGTCAGAAAAACCTATTAAAATTGTCGAAAAAGCGACAAAACAAAGTTAGAACAGTTAATAACACTTGCAAACATGAAAATATCTATCGTTGGACCTGTAAAAATTGGTTTTTCGGGCGATTTTTACACGTTTTGGGTGGTTTTTGTGCAGAAAAATAATCAAAATACTTTTGTTATAGTTGATAACAATTGCAAAAGCATGTCCCATGAAGGGACATGTGGCAATCTTGTTGCTCCGACGAAGTCCAGAATCTACCAGCCACCAGCCTGCCAGCCTCCCCATTCGCCAAAGACGGGGAAGTGTAGTACTCATACCGCAATGGTGTCGAAGACGACTAACAGACACAACAACTAATAGACTACCTCCCCAAGGGGGACGATACATAGAAATAGCAGTACTATGATGCCAGTGAACCTCCAAACACTGGGAAAAACCCGAAACCCCGCTGGGGGCTCGAACCTTTCTTATCTTTACAAGGAAGTAGTTACTAGTCGTGTGCGTAGACCACTTGGCCACCGCGCGTATATTTTTCCGCGTTCAAAATGCTAAGACATGCGAGGCCTCGCGGTGTGTGTGTGGCCAAAATTCGAAAATCGCGCGCGGTACGACACTCCGCCGATTCCATCGTTTGTCGTGTATCGTAAATCGACACAGGTTATTTTTCGAATTTATAATTGTAAAAGCTTGAAATCGTCCATTTTTACTCATTTTCGCACGTCTTTTCCGCTGAAAATGCTTTTAAAAATGTCCCGAATTGTCAAAATAAGCTCATGAACTCGAATTCAACCTTTTGTTCTCATTGTTTGCCGAGAAACTCATAAAAATTATGATCGCTTTCATTTTTTACTCTTTTTCGCCTTTTTTCTGTATTTTCCCCAATAATTCTTCGATTTTCAGGTAATCAAGCCTTGAAAACTCACAAATGCAGCCGCGGAACCAGAATTACGAAAAGTCGTGAGTGAAAAAGAGGAAATTCCATGAAAAATTGATTTTCAGACGCCGAAGCCCATCCCACATTGATACCGCATTCAAGAAGACTCAAAATTGGCGAAGAATTTTCTCAAAGAGTATTTTGATGAAAGTTGCAATTCAAGATATTGGATATTTTCAGGAGAAAAAGGACGGGTGAGTTAGATTGCTGTTTTTTGTTGAAAAAAAGGAAAAATGCACTTTTTTCTCGTATTTTGAGTGAAAAATGAATAAAATATTTTATAAATATATATTTTTTCAAAATAAAAATTTCGAAATCACTTCGAATCCCTGAAAAATGCTTCAAAACCGTTGAAATTTGCCAATACATCACTGAAAAACAGCTAGTAAACCGATTTCCCTCTAGAAACCTCAATTTTCCATCAATTTTCTTCCAGAACAATCAAAAATGGCCAAACACCACCAAAACTCAACACGAATCCACTTCGAAATGGCGAAATGAGCCCAGAAAACAAGATGAATTTAACTTTGGGCCTCGAAAATTTCTCAGATGAGGGCGGCGGTGGAGGAATGATTTATACTCTTCAATTTATTGAGCAGGAAGCGGAAAAGATGAATGAGAAGTGCTTAAAGAATGTGAGTCGTCTGAAATTGAGCATTTTTTTGGATGTTGTCTCAAAAAATTGCTAAAAATAAGAGAAAAAGGTGTCGAAAATTGTATGTTTCGCTGAAAAATCTGAAAATTTTAGAAAATTCAAGTTTTAAAACGACTTTCGATGCAAAAACTACATAATTTTACCTGAATTCGTTTGAAAAATTTGCTAAAAGAATAAAAATAGACTAAAAACACTAAAATGCGTAAATCTTCCCTGATTTATTGGGAAAACAACAGTTTTGCGCCGAATACTCTATAATTTTTCCGAATGTGTTTAAAATGTGCATTATTATTCAAATTTAACCTCCTTTTCTCTTATTTGAGGGTAAAAGTATAAATTTAAGACTGAAAAGTACGAAAAATGTAAGAAAAATCGAAAATTGTAGACAATTCAAGTTTTAAAACGATTTTCGATACAAAAACTGAATCATTTTGACTGAATTCGTTCAAAAATGTGTTTAAGTATTCAAAATATTCGAAAAATGAAAGAAAAGACACTGAAATACGTAAATCTTGTCTAATTCATGTGAAAACAACATTTTGGTGGCACATAAAATACAATTTTCATAAAAAGGGTAAAACCATCGAAGTCAAGTCAAATTCAACCATTTTTGGCTGTAAAAACAATGTTTTAAAGCTGAAAAACATGAAAAAAATAATGAAAAATCAATTTTTCAGGTAGTAAAATCCGATTTCGTCACAAATCGAGCATCAATTGCCAAATGCGCCGAGTCCCACCACAACCCAAAGGATCCAATGCGTTTTTTTGCGATCCGTCAAAAAGGCGTGATTTTCTTCTTCAAAACTGAATACAAGACAGATCCGTATGACAAAGTTGTGCCGTATGGCTATAAATTTGAGCAATATTTGACATTAGATGATAATAATGTAAGTTGCATTTGAGATTTTTTGAAAAATATTAAAATTTTGCAGAAGGAGTTCGACGTTTACTCACCAGTTTCAAATGCCGAGCAAGTAAAGTGTGTGCACTTGGCGGATTTACGAAATTTGAGTCAAAAGAAATGTTATCGGTGTATTATTCAGCTGAAGTTGATGCATTGTTTTTCAACGGTAAGCCTCTCAAAACTTCTCCAAAAAAATATTAAAATTATAGGAAAATGCAACGAAAAAATCGAGATCAAAGCAGTATCAGGCGGTATTGACAACAACGCGAGATGGTGGAAATTCAAAAGTTTGGCAACATATTTTCAGTCGTATTTCGGAAGTACATCGAAAATCATTGTTGGTGCCACCACACCAGACCGCCATGTGACCAAAGTGGCAACTTACACACCAAATCAACTCGATACAAATCGGAACAAGACATGGAATGCGAATGCTTGCAAGAATCATTTGTTCGAAGTTTTGAAGATTATCAAGGAGACATTGACCGAAGATAATATGGCAATGACAACGATTCGAGAGCCATTTGAAGATTTTGAATATCAACTTCTGGATACGATTGTGGAGGAAGAAGACGCGAAATTTTCTAAAAATGTCAACGATTTTGCATTGAAATTTGTATAGTTTTATAATTACTCGTTTCATAATAAATATGTACACAATTGAAAGCCAATGTAGATGAATAGATAGATAATGGAAGAAAGAAGAATATCTCCACTGATCGGTTGGGGGATTCTTAGTTGTGGTCCTGCTGATTGTGATTATTCAATATGTAGTACTGTAGTGCTGCAGTATAGTCTTAAATGCTCTAAGCTTCATGTGTCTCGACGCAAAATAACATAGTTTCAGAATATATAGTCTAATGAACTGTATTGATTTTTTGATTTGCAACTGCAGGGTCTCACCGCGAAACTGATAATACCACTTCGTGATTTTTACCTTAAAACCAAGCATAACTGAAACTGCAATTATTGCGGTCAATAGTCGCTCTTGCAATATTTTTGAAGTTTCAATATTATTCTCAGAGTCAGAGTTCTGAAATTTTACAGGACCAAGCACCTAAGAATCTTGTACAAAAAATGTGTGCATAATAATCCATATTAAAATTAATTTGACTTCAGCAAACAATCATGACTTTTACTTAACTTTTCTTCGGCTGCATACAGAATTTGCTTTAGTAATACGTTTTTCAGTTTTTTATATGTAAATATTTGTACTGGTTTTTTAATAGATGAATGATGAAGAGAATTATTTATTGTTCAGCAAGATTTTCGAATAACGTGAAGGCACTGTTCTACGGTTCATCCTCTAATCCCTCAAGAAGTTGCTCCTGAAATTTCTGTTCTTTTTGAAATTTGAAACGAAATTTTACGATTTCATCTGCCTCATGATTGTCTTCTGGAGCTGCTCTCTCCCGAATCACACGATCTTGTACTACAGGATTGCCTTCTGGGGCCGCTCTCTCCCTAATCGGACGATTTTGTCGTAGTTGTCGGATTCTTCTGGAAATTGCAAAGCTTTGTCTTGAATTGGGGCTAGTCGTCATTTTCCTAAAGAACTCACCTATCGAAAGGATTTCGACGATGACCTGGAACATCCAATTGCCGACGCTGCCGCGCAGCTTCCTGTATTGCCGCCCAGCGTTCTTGTGCGCCTGGACTTGGAAGCCGTGGTGGTTGTCGTCGCTGTCTATCGAAACCGCCATCAAAAAGGCGAAATAAATGTTCTGGACCTTGCCGACGATTTCGACGCTGCGCTGTCCAGTCAGCCAGCATTAATCGATACTGTTCCACATCTTGGACATTTTGTTGCTTCCACGAAATCATATTTTCCAGTTTGGCTCTATAATCAAATAGTTTTTGATGAACTGAATTTTTGGACAAAAATTGTTCATGATGAAAATGCATCACAATGTAATTATGTTCAAAAGAATACCTCAAGCCAATAGGCAATCTTTCCTTCAAATCATCAACATTACAATCAATCGTGTTGTCAACAATACTATTCGCAATTCTTATGAGTAGCTGCGTCTCCAATCTTGGATCAAGATCAATGACACGCAGAACAGTACCCCTCGCATTTTTACAACAGAGGTAAACTATTTTGTCAGTTCCGAGAATATTTTTGATATCCAAGTGGCCGTAGTTGGTCTCAAACAAATTTGTCCATTCCTTGGTTTCCATATCAAAGCAGTCGATTCTAAGGAATGTATCGGCTTTGTAATCAAGTGCCTGGTAAATCTTATTGTTCTTTGACCCTGAACACAATGTCATATTACAATTTTTCAAAAAATATACTCACAAACAGAAGCCTTGACATCAACCGTTTGATTTTCCTCATAAACTTGGCAGTCGACATGTCCTGCATAGAGCTTGATGAATGTGTTATTATCCTTATCATATTGATAAACTCTTCTCAATCCAGTTGATCGAATTCCAACCAAGTACATCAACCCATTCATCTCGCAGTAGTGACTATCACCAGAAGAAGTGAGGGCGCGTAGGGGCTGAGATAAAAAAGTTCATCGAATTCTTGTGATTCTCCATTTTATTAATGAATCTACTGTACACAACTATTACTCCCGTCATGAGAAATGATTATTGGGTAGCAACTTTGCTCTAGCGAAACAAGCCATTTCGATTAATTTTTTTTGAGTTTCTGTTCGCTGCAACACTTTTTCCATAGAGCGAAGTTGCAACCCAGTAAAAGTTTTTCTTGACGCCGGAAATATCTTTCTGACATTGTTTTTACAAAGAGGAAGGACGACATAAGAGAGTGCTATTGTTAATTACCACAACAATCTGAGTGCAAAATTGTTTATATGAACTATTTTCTAAAATTCGTGAATTCTGAATACGGTAACAGTAAACAATAGTGCGCGCCTCCGGTTTTTAAAGATTTTTTCTCGGACCCTCGGTTAATGGGCCCGACTAAGGTTATTACGGTAAATCTGCTAAAAATTTCTAAGTTTAAAGAAAACCCTACCAGTTCAGTAACGGTTTCATCCATAGTCTCAATACAAGTCGTAAACATTTGCAGCAACACATTTTCGTAAACTTTGTTATTCATTATGAAGAATTTCCAACCCCCAACAATTTGACGACGATCAATATCCAAAAACTTGTTCCACTCAAGTGTTCTTGGGTTGAACTCCAATATTCTTCGAGTCCTTTCAATGATCTAGTCATATAAATCCGATGCGAAGACGAAAAAACTTCATAATCAAAAGGATTTTGCATATTGTTTTCAATCCAATGTCGATTTCTATGCTCTTTTTTCTCCCATTCTTCAGTTTCTGTAAAATATCAAAGTTTTTCTTTATCTTGACCAACTCACTTGAATTAAATTTGAACATTTCGGTCTCCCGATTTTTTAACTTCCGAACAATCCAAACATCATCACCAATTTGGCAGCTATCGAATTTTACAACGTTTTCAGAATTGAGCGCACGTTCAAAGGTGTAGCACGCCATTTCTGAAATATCAAGGTAGAAGAAAATATGTGAACAGCGCAGAAAAGCTAGGTAAGGTGTAGATGAATCGATTGGTGAACACGCGGGAAGACAGAAAAACGCCAATGGGGAGATGACGTCATAGCACAAGAATGCCCCTTTTTCTTGTTTTTATAAGGGATGTCTTGTCTTGAGAAAAACCAACCATGTACTCCGAATGATTGGTACCATATTGTAGCCAATGTGAAACATCGACAAAAACTTTTTGAGTTGAAAAATATTTTATTTAATCATTTTTAAAATGTTGTACTCAGTCAAATGCAAAATCAAATGAATAATGGCAATACTAAAATTACGGCTGAAAATTCAGCAAACCCGTTTATTTTTAGTCCATTCCGGAAAATCGTCCCATATTGTAAAAACCAAAAAACGGTTCTGGTTCCATTGGCTCTAATCCAGGAAACTGTACATAATCGGGTTGTTGGTTGATCCCAAGATGGTATTCTAGATCTAGCAGACATTTCTCAAATTGTGGGCCAAGCGGGTTCGGCTGATCCGGTGGAAAATCTCGTCGAAGTTGTCGCGCTAGTTGCTCCGGTGTAAGAAGATATAAATCCTCCATTTGTAAATCTTCTAATTGTTGCATAATCCATCGTGTATTCATATCAGGTTGACTGTCAATGATATCTTGTTTCTTCCAATTAACAACGCTTTTCAGTTGGAACCTATAATTCATATATTCATTTTTTTTCACTTATCTCGTCACTTACTTCAATACAAGTGGCAGATAAAGTCCATATGCATTATAACTTATCTGACCATTCACAATTTTATCAGCTAACCGGTGTAGTGTGATAGTCTCCAAAGATGCATCCAGATCGATGATCCGAATCCTAGCACCTTTTATTGAGACGTAAGTGATGAAAATGTGCTTGTCCGTTCCAACAATTTTTGAAATGGAATGACAGTTTGGAAAACGATTTTCAAACACTACAACCCTCTTTCTGGTTTTCAAATCAAAATAATCGATTTTCATTCTCTCCCCAACCACGGCTTGATAGATTCGGTTTTCGGTAGACCCTGAACATCAAAGATACGACTATAGAATATTCGGACTGAAACTTACAAACAAAAGTTGAGCGACAGTTCAATGGAAACTTTCCAACATCCTTGATCAGTTCTACAAACGTATCATGCTCCTGATCATACTGATGAACACTTCTACATTCGTTTAAACCGGTGCTGATAAGAAAGAGTTTGCCGTTTTCTTCGCACAAGATAATGTTTGTTGGTACATCGTTATCATCGGGCTGTAAACAGTTGTCTTACAAAATACGTCAGGTGGATTACTCACTAAAGCTGTACTGCTAACTTGCCAAGTTTCCAAGCAAGTAACAATCATCTCATTGTATGACAGTCTATACCACTTATTATTTGATATGAAAAAGTTGCAAGGGCAGAAATAATCGGTTTCGACATCAATCAGTTGCTTCCATTCTAGTGTTAGTATATCCAATTCTAATAATCGTGTAGTCAACCTCATTTGTCTCCACATATACATTCTGTTGTTTGATGGCAATAAATAGAACTGATCATCCTGAATTGACATCTCATCTAGGAACAAATGTCCATTCTTATAATCGATCTGCTTCCATTTGAGATACTCTAAAATAAGATGACTTCAAAGCGTTTAAAAGGAAAAAAGCTACCTGTATCAAACTTATACATGTCGAATGTGTTGTTTAAAAGCTTTCTGACCATCCAAATATCAGAGTCGATCAGACAACTTTCGACAATAACATCATCCGAGTTTAGTAGATGATCAGAGGTGAAATATGCCATTTCGATGAATAGTGACGGTGAATGAAGAATGAAGATGACTTGTGAGCAGTGTGTGGTACTGTATGATTATGATCGATTGATGAGCCACACAGAAAATGCACAAAAATTTGACCCTTCATATCTAATGAGATATCCCACCTGCCCCTCTTTCCTTGATTGACATTTTTATTTCGAACACCTGCACATGGAGAAAAGACTGATCTGATCAATAAAATTCCTAGTACATTTTTTCTAGCACATATAAAGCGGTTTATTTTATAAATAAATATAAAAACGAAAATCGAGGTTGATTATGTCAATGTGGAAAGAAAGATATGGATTGACAAAGAATACAGAAAAATTTGACAAAAGTGAGGGGAATCATTTCAAATGTTTATTAATACGGTGATATGATCGCAAAGCTTCGATATCATCATTCTTCCAGTCTATCATGTTTTCAAGCCGAGACCTAAAATATCATTAAGTCGTTGGAAAAACGATAAAATCTACTCACTTCAATTCAACTGGCAATACTAGCTCCCGTGGATCCAGTTTATCATAGATAATAGTATCCGCTAACGGTCCCATTGCTATCGTTTCTAATTTCGGTTTCAAATCTATCTTGCGGAATACTGTACATTTTTCAACATAATAGCCCAAGTAAACTGCGTCATCATTCCCTGTCACACTTATAATGTGAAAAGGAATGTCATCGACCACTAGCAAGTTGAACCATTCGTGAGTCGAAACCTCGAAATAATCTATGCACAATGGCTCTCCGACCGTTTTATTGAGCGCTTGATAAATTCGGTTGTTGGTGGTCCCTGAATTAGAATAGCTAAAAGTTCAAATCCAAAACTGACTTACAAACACAATGAGTAAAATGCCCAAACACTTTTATACGATCCTCTTTAATTTTGTCAAATTTTTCTTTCACTGTGTCATATATATGAACAGCTCTTGCTCCAGTCGATCGAATACTGATTAAATATAACGTGCCATTGAGTTCACACAAATTTCTACGGTCCTCAATATATGCATACGCTGCCCGGATAGAGACGACGCCCTCAACGATGTAGTCGTAGTTTGTCGGAAACGCTGTAGTCTTGAATCGATGGGTTTCTAAGCACACGGCAATCATCAGGGTTTCGGGCCTGTATGAAATACCATACAGTGTTTTGTCCAGTATGACAAATCTACTACACATGTTCAAATCGATCCGAATATCTGCCAACATTTTCCATGTTACTTTTTTAGTATGAACCATATCGAGTTCCAATATTTGAGTAGTACTCATGCGAGTTTCTGTCACTAAGATCAACCGGTTGTTTGATGTGAGAACTTTATCAATACAAAATGGTTGAAAATTGTGTTCCAAGTCAAATCTCACCCATCTTTTGGCATCTGAACAGAATTTGAAAAACTAATTAGGACCCAAAAGACTCACTGCAATCATATTTGTCGACAAGAAGTTTAAACGAATCTTCTATTATTCGAATCACCCAAAAATTATTACCAACTAGCCAACTTATGTTCCTACAAGCCTCGTTCGAATCTAACACATGATTAGCTAAGAAACAAGCTTGATCTATAATTACTAGGTTTGAGTACTCCGAAATAAATGATAACTAACGATTAACACCGATCTTCATCAGTCGGCTCCATCTCCCGCTAGATAGGTCAAAATCAAAGATTATGCTCGTTTTGTTTGCATACTTCCTCATTAGTTGTATACCATATGCACCAGGCGCTACCAATATGTTTGGAATTTTCTCCGGTAATCCATGATTATCTTCAACCAAATGTTCATTTTTCTGTTGAAGCTTCCTCCATTGTTTAAATTCTAAATTCAATTATTGAGACGTTGCGGTACAATATAACTCACTGTTACACCATATCATCATTTCAAGCTTGAACCCTTCTAGCATTTTAACTGCGAAAAAATGGTCGCACATTTCGATACATTTGTAGTAAATAATGTTCTCAGGCTGCCAAACTGCACATTTCGAGCAACACGCCATTTCTGAAGAAAAGTTGGATATTAGTAATATTACGTTAACTTTACTATTTTTCAAGTTGAATGTAACTCGTGGATGAAATTGAAGAGCTATTCCGCATTGCCATGGCAACATAGCCTGTGATTAGAGAAGAGGTGCGTGATGGAAAAAAGAGGAAAAAGAGGCCATGAAGATGATGGAGTTTGCTTTTTCGTATCGAAGTGACAAAGATTTTAAAGACGATTGTGCAGAAAAGCGACCCCAAATCATGTCGTGCTGTATATCAAAACATGATGACGTAGGAGTGTTTGACCAGACGATGCCTTTCGAGACCTGTATGACCAACATACTATTGCTGTGGAAGAGTTTTGAAATATTTTAGATTGAAAATATAAAACCATACCAAGTTACCGAAACATCAATATTCTATCAGACTATCATTTTTGTTATTATATGTACCAAAGTACCAGCTAGAAAAACAACAAGTGAGTTTGAGTTTGATTTGGATTTACGCAGTTGTTACTTTGGTATATACAATAAACGGTTCTTACAGTAAACTTCAAATCTTGTTTTGCAGATTTCTAGTATCATAAGTTAATTACTCAATTCTAATCATATCAGAACGATCTCGTCATGACGTCATCGGTTTTTCGTCATCAGTTTTACGATGCGAGATCATCTTTTTACCTACGCACTCTGTTGCATTACGTCTATCGATCGACACATTTATATATTTCTCAATCTAATTTTGGTCTGATTCCGCAATGGACTTGTCTTTGGCATGCGCACGTTTGCAATGGTCCAATGTTGTTTGCATCGAATATTGTCAAATTGGTGACTGTTTCTGGATTGTTGGAATGATGTCTGACTCCACTTTTGAAGTCGCAAGATGGAATCAGAGTAAGATGATTGGATTGATATTTGTTTATAAAAATATCCAGTTTCGGGACTTTGGATTCTTATTTATCATAAAAACACAAATGGAAATTTGGTCGATAATAATAGTGGACTGGCTGAGACGAATTTCTCCATTGAAGCTGATGACCGGAAAATAAAACTAACAAGGAGATACATGGACAAGACAAGTCAATGCTTCGAGTTTGACACAATAACACAAGTATGGAGGCGGATCGGGAAGTATGGTGTTAATCGTCAGTTCCATTATTTACAACATTGCCATATCACAAAAGTTGCAGATCATGCGTGGTTTACAGCCAATCATATCTTAGATGGTAAATATATTGATGCAAGTTGCCAAGTTGGCGATGATTTGTGGGTGGTTCGAAGGTCAGGCGGGAGGTTCGAAAGTCAGGCAAATATGCGTGTGGAAAAATTTGAATATGGTTTGTTTTTCAGGTGTGTCCAAAAACTAAATTCTTCAGAATCACGAAAATGGGTGCGTACTGACTTCCAAATTGAAGATTTGTTTGGAAATGAGCGTTGTTGTTCTCACTCTGTTTGTACATACAACAATCAACTATTCTTACTGATGATGCTTGAAGAACGCAGCGAACTATTAGAACTGGATCTCAAGTCAGTGGAATGGAAGAAGTTGATTGATGTTGACATGGGTTTCTATCAATCTTTTTCATTTCCTACCAACTTTTTCATGATGGACAAAACACTATGTAGAGTTCGGAGGAAAGAAATGATGAGGACGAATTTAGAAACAGGAGGAGTGACGACAACGGAATTAGTAAGTTTTTTATAAAAATTTTCTCCAATTAAAAACTTCCATATGCAGCCCACACGTGAAGATAAACATAACTATTTCTGCGAATCAGATGGAAAACTATTTCTCATTGAACTCCATTCTAGTATACAGAGGATTGTTCATGAGTATGATAAAGAGCGAAACAGATTCAATAAAGTCAAGGAAGATCATGTCGACTATCTGATTGATGATCCGTCTCACACTGGTCATGTTTGTAAGTCAATATTTCTAAGAGGTAGAGTATTTTGAAAATTTAATGAATTTTCAAAACACACCTATTTCTTCATTTTCAGAAAACTCGGAATCTTTAAAATATTAATTTAGGGGCCACCGCAAGTAGAATCTATCTTGCAATGAGTAGCCACACCGGAGATCCGTTGAGAATAGATTACTTTGATGTTCTTACTAGTGAATGGCATCACTTGCTTACAATCAATGATGTACCATTCCCTATTCAAAGCGTTACTGGAAATGATCGAACCATATATGTACAACCTGAGATAAAAGGATGCACTGAGTTCCGCGAAATCGATCTCACACCTAAACTAGAAACAATTGCAATGGGACAGTTAGCCGATACTTTGGTTCATGATAAAATAGATGCTCAGAAAGTTAAAGTACCAATTGGATTGAAGTAAATATTGAATGATTAAGTTTTTCATGATTTTTGTTATTGTAGAGGTCCGTTGGTAGATATGGTCAATTGGAAAACGAAAGACATTGAAAGGCTACTTACAAATTATGGCGCCCCATAAATACAATCAACTTTTCTAAATTTTATTACTGTTTCCTATTTTCTTCAATTGTTTTTCATCAAATTACAAGTTTTTGCCTCAAAACTTTTCATGAATTGTTTATTCCAAAGACACAACCCAAAAACAGAATTAAGCTTCAGCACGCATCCCTGTCATTTCGCGCGCTCAGTTTCTTGAAGTTTCTTCATTTCTTTCAAATCACGTAACTTCCAATTGACCAAGTCGTCGAATTCTTGTCTGAAGCCTCGAAAATTAAATGAGAACTTATTTTATAATAACATACCGCAATTCATTTGGCAAGTCACTTCTGATCTTGTCCAAGTCATCCTCCAAGGCTTTCTCAGCAGTTTGGACCAACGATATAACATTGGAACTTGGGTTTAGATCAATTTCCCGGAAAAACACTTCATCGTCGTTGCGGCATCTAAGATATACTTTCTTGTCATTCCCAGATGCACTATTGATGGTGAATGGTGTGTAATCGATTTCAAACAACTTTGACCATGCCTTGTCGGGAAGGTCGAAGCAATCAACTCTCAATGGTTTTCCCGGTCCAAAACTTAGCACCTGATAGATCTTGCCCTTAAGTCCCCCTGAATGAAACTTTTGAGGCTTATATAAAAAACAAGAAACTTACAAGCAAATGAGCGACTTGCTGCTGGACTAGCTTCCTTGTAAATCGGACACCCTACAGTATCTTCCATGAGTTGAAAGAACTCATCGTTCTTCTTGTCATACTGATGAACAGCTCGTTCTCCTGTCATGGTGACGTGTATGAAGTAGATCAACCCATTCATTTCGCACAAGTTGGTTGTATGATTCTCATTCTCTTTGAGAGGCTACAAATTGCGACAATGATACAAAATTTGAAAAAAATCACTCACCAACTCGGTCAGCTTCCTCAACGATGTATCAATTCGATGTGTAGTCATATACCGACTCCCACTATACATTCTATCATCGTGGATCAAAAAATGCGGCCAGCTTGAATATCCCTCGATATCCATCAACTTCTTCCATTCCATTGTGATCACATCCAACTCCAACAGCTGACTGGCTCCCAAGCTGGACATCATCATATGTAATTTATTGTTCGATGAAGAAATTTGGTATGCATAGATGCTCTCAGCGGATGGATTTTTCTCGATAAGATGTCCGTTTTGGAATTCAATCTTCTCCATTTTTCTAGCATTTGCATCCAACTTATGAACTTCAATCTGGCTGCCAATCGATTTTTGAATCACCCACATATCATCCCCAATTTGACAGTTTTCCACAGATGCTCCTTTAGGCCAGTTCAAACGGTATTCAGCTGAGAAGCAAGCCATGTCTGAAAACACTATATTATGGGAAATCGATGAAAAACGAAAAAGAAATAGAAAAGAGACAAGATGGTATGTCATAATGCATATTGATGGTAGGTAGAGATATGCTTGAGACGATGATGTGGAATAGTGTACCATAAGGAGGCCCATAGCGAACAAAACAGCTGCGTTAGTGGTGTATAAGGAAAAAGGGCCAGATGGTAACACCAGATCTGCGTCACTAATTGTGAATTGGTACATCGATGGGACGAAATAGTACGCAAAACGACAGAGGTTGAGAAAACCTGCGATCAATTTAGGACCCAAGAACAGAACCATTAAGATAATTCTGAGAGGGTGTACCATAAGGCTGCCCCAGGTGGTAAGGTCATACCCAAAACAGCTACGTTGGTGGTGTAGAAAAAAGGGCCAGATGGTAACACCAGATCTGCGTCACTGACTGTGGATTGGTACATCGATGGGAAAAAATAGTGCGCAAACCGAACGGGTCAGAGAAAACCTTCGTGCAATGCAGTACCCAAAAACAAAACCATAAAGAAAATTCTGAGAGGATTTACCATAAGGAGGCCCATGTTGGTGAGGTCATACCAAAACAGTTACGTTAGTGGTGTAGAAAAAAGAGCCAGATGGTAACACCAGATCTGCGTCACGGACTGTGGATTGGTTCGTCGACAGTAGGAAATAGTGCACAACCCAAACGAGTAAGAGAAAACCTGCGATCAATGTAGGACCCAACAACAGAACCATTAAGACAATTCTGACAGGGCGGGAATCAATATGTCATACAGTATCGTATTGATTTATGGGGATTGTCGGTTCTAAACGTGTTGTATTGTTTTCGAAGTGTCATAAATAAAAAAATTTTTCGTTTTTACTGTTTTTGGTAATGTAAAGGTTTATTCAAATAACACACAAGTGTATAATACAAAAATCAAACTTCTTCCAAGTTGAATTCGTTCATTGTCCAGTCGAGTTATCCTGTCTCTATTCTATGAAACCATTTCAATGCATTGCGATCTCGTAACTTCCATTCAACCATATCGTCAAGTCGTTGTCTACAATACAGATATTGTTTTATGATATCAAAACCAGAATCAGGTACCTCAACCCAAATGGCAATCCATTTTTCCACGTGCTTGACGGATCCTTCATAACTGTGTCAGCTAACTCGATAAGTATGATATTGGTTAAGCTCGGTTGAATATCAATGACTCGAAGTACAAACGACCAGTCATGAAGTTGATTTTGGCATCTTAGATAAATTTTGTTATGATCCCCAGATATGCAGGTACTGTCGAAATCAAAAATGGAGCAATTGGTCTCAAATAAGTTGGCCCAGGTATTAGTTTCCAAATTGAGGGAATTAATTCTCAGGGGTTTCCCTAACCCATAGCTAATTGCGTGGTAGATATTGTTATTGGAGGACCCTGTAAAATTACCTGGATTGGCAGGTAAAAGCCCATAAAACTGACAGGTAAAAGAACTGCATCCAGCCTCGCCGTTTACTGCACATTTTTTGTGAGTGTTTACATCACTGATATCAATTTCAGTGAATGTATCACTATATTGATAAACACTTCTTACGCCATTAGACCGAATTCCAACTAGATAGATCGATTCATTCAGCTCACACAGGTTGTTCTGGTTTCCTACATTGCAGCATGGTTCCGGCTAAATTTTTTTTTCGATTGAGAGATACTGCAGAATAACTCACCAGATCGACAGTTACAATTTCTGAAGTCTCAAGACTTTGAATATCCATGCAGTCTCCACCAAATCTATACATCTCATTTCTTATTACAAAAAATTTCGGGTAGAAATATCTGTTTGGTAGTACCAACACTTGGCGCCACTCTAGTGTGGCAGTGTCAAACTCGAACAAGTCAGCTGTGGTACGAAATTTCCGACACATGTAAATTTTTCCATTCGATGAGGTGATCGAAAATTCTTCTGGTATGACAAAGTCATTCTTGTATTGAATCTGACGCCAGAATTTCAATTCTAAATTTTCAAATAATTTTTAAAAATACAAATAACTTACCCGAATCAAACTTGTACATTCTCATCGCTTCAGCGTCCAATCTTTGGATCACCCATACGTCATCAAATACTAGACAACTTGCCACATTGGTCACATTTCGCGAATCCAAGCTGTATTCTTCAGTGAAGCAAGCCATTGTAGTATTCGAACGCTCGTTTATGCAACGTGGTCACCTTCACCAACCTATCTCACTGACACCTTCTCCACCATGGCGCATTTGGTGTGCCTCTCGTTGCGCGTAGTGTGGCGTTGTGCGCAGTGGTGTAATGGCGTGTTTCACCCACGAACATGTAATCCACCGATGGCCATAGAAGAGAAACAAAAAGACGACACGGCCTTGAGATGATCCGCATCGGGTCCAGAACGTAAAAAGCAAAAACTAGATTGGAGTTCATTTGTATACAATTTGAAAAAAAATTTAATTTTTATCATACATCACTAACAAAACTAATTGTTCATCCCAATTTTTTAAAATTTTACGTTAGACATAATAATTAATAGGCAAGTGCAAATCAACAACCAATGTTCAGTCTTACATTTGTCATGCACCATGATATATAATCCTTAATGAGCTCTCATCTCCCTGCCATAACCTACACATTATATCTCCTAGCAACCTTTGAGCCAATTCTTTTTTGAATCAAGTTTTTCAGCTCACCAACACCTTTTCCACCATTGCTCTTTTTGATGCCTCTCTAATAGCGCGTACCGCCCTTATTCAACAATGGCGTGTTTCATCAACGAACATATAATCCACCTTGAAGATGGTGTCACTGACAACCTGCCAGGTAGCTGTCAATTGGGAGGTTATATTTATGTGATGAGACAATCGCTCTCAGGCAAATTTTCCATGAAGAAATTTTCGGAAAGTTAGTAGCTTTTTTTTCTCCTAAATCCGTTGAAAAAAATCCAGACTTCGAAACATGTGAAAATATAAATTTCAAAAATGGACATTTGATCGACAATCCTGGAAATACTTCCCAATTTTTCATCACCTCAGCTAACTCAAAAATCTACATGTGGGTGAAATATCGACATTTTTCTGTGTTCAACCCAAAGACACTTGAATGGAGAAGATTAGCCTCTGTTACCATGGATACGTTTGTCAACCAAATTTTGATAGTGGGCAACGAACTCTATTTGTTGGGGTTTATGATTATGACAGTCATTGATATGAAAACAATGGTGGTTCAACATGAAGTGCAACTAGTAAGTTTCATTGTGACTTTGTTCACAAAACAAGGCATTCCAGAGAGTTGGAGGCCATTTGTTAGAAAACTACAATGTTTTAGAATTGAATGGTGTGATCTATTTTGTTGAAGTTGGCATCACTGATACGACTGTATCGCAAAACATCTATTGGTATGATAAAACAAAAATAGAAATGATCCAGATAGAAGGAGGCCAGCAGAGCCGACCAATCAACGTTGTACACCATTATTATTCGCATACATGTAAGTTGTTAAATATCGTTATCTCATCCATTTCAGCGTTTAATAATATGTACTCTAAGGGTCCAGCAACAACTTGATTTATGCAACTGTACACTGCCCTTCTACCAATCTCCTTGATATTTGTCGTTTTGATCTACAACTCAAAATGTGGACAAAACTTCCGGAATTTCATTGTGACTTCTGGAGAATCGAAAACTTCCTGGAAATTGGCAAGGATGTCTATCTAACATGTGAAGTAGATGGTGACATCATTCTCCGAAAATTGGATCTCGAGCCGAGTTTGGAGACAAGAGCTCTCATTCAAGTTGTGAGGAATTGTCTAGATACAAAATCGAAGGCGAATTTTTTGGCGTTGCATAAAAAACTTCCTTTGGATTTGAAGTGAGTTATTAATTCATATATTGTATACTTGTGTGAGTTTCAGGCCAAAATTTGTGAATATGATCAGTTTCAAAGCTGGGGTATGGGGTCTTACTGAAGGTGAGTGGAGTAAAAAAGGATATGGAGGCATTGACAAGTTTCGTAACTTGTTGTTGGAGGAAGTGATGGAGGAGGATGTTCCAGTTACAGAAGGTGACTGTGTAAACTTTTGAGTTTTCGAACTTACATTCTGATTCAGATGGCCCGTTGAAGAAAGTAATGGATTTGGTTATAAAGAAGTAACACAAAAAACGACGCAGCCTTGGTAGGATCCGCATAGGCTCCAGAACATGAAAAGAAAAAAATGGAGTGAATTCCATATGTATATATTTTGAATAAATATTTTTATTTTTATATCTTAATTTTTCGAAAATTTTAGATACAAAACCCAAACAGGTGCAATTTAACAATCAATGTTCCAGGCATACATTTGTCATGCACCATGATATATAATCCCTTAATGTGCTCTCATTTCCCTGTCATAACCTACACATTATATCTCCTAGCAACCTTTGAGTCCTTACTTCCCTGAATCAAGCTCTCTAGCTCACTGACACCTTTTCCCTCATAGAGCATTTGGTGTCTCTCTCACAGCGCATGGCGCGCCTCATTTCATAATGGCGTGTTCTACCCATGAACATGTTATACACCTTGAAGATAGTGTCCACTATAACTTGGTAGATAGCTGTCGATTAGGTGACGATATTTATGTGATGAGGCAATCGAATTCCGGCGAATTTTTCATGCAAAAATTTTCAGCTGGTGAGTTTTTTGCCGGTTTTCCATTGTTTTAAACTCGACGTTCAGATTTTGAAAGATGGGAAGACGTGATATTCAAAAACAGTCCCTTGTGTAGGCCGCTTACAGAAACAGATGTTAAATTTCGCATCACATCATCTGATGATAAGATCTACATGTGGGTGCATGAATACAATTTCTCCGTGTTCGACCCAAAAACCAATGAGTGGAAGATATTGGAAGTTTTCAACAGGGATAGATACTTCCACCAAATTTTGGTAGCTGAGACGGAAATTTATTTGTTGGAGTCTACTATGATGACAGTCATTGATATGGAATCAATGAGGATTAAACGAGAAGTGGAATTCGTTTGGAGATTCAAAAACTTTGTAGTAGTGAACGGTGAGATGTACATTGTGGATATCACTTTGGATGGCTTACGGCAAGTTCGTTGCTTTGACAAGAATACGAACGAACTGATTGATATAGTGGGAAGCAATGAAAGCCGAGTGGATACAAGATTATCTCTCATAACATATGAATGTAAGTTATTTTCATTTTGATTATATATTTGCGAACCATGTGGACCGATACAGTACAAACTTACTTCAGGGGCATGCGACAATAAAATCTATTCCGCAATTGAAGTTAAAAAATCCAAAGCATTAATCATTGCTTGCTTTGATCTAGGAATCAAGAAATGGACTAAATTATATGAAATTCCATGGGATTACGAGATGATCAACAACATCATTGGCATTGGCACGGTTGTTTATATAACATACAAGATAAAGGGAAACATTGTTCTCCGGAAATTTGATCTTGAACCGAATTTGGAGACGAGATCTCTTGTTCAAGTGGTTAGGAATTGTCTTGACTCAATGTCGAAAAATAACTTTCTGATCATGTATAAGAAGCTTCCTTTGAGTTTGAGGTAAACGATAAAGAATAATTTCAAATACTTTGACATCTATTTCAGACCTAGATTCGTAGATATGATAATTATAAAGTCCAAAAAATGGAGCAAGGACGAAAAAGAGGATGATAATTGGAGTATGGATGTTAGTAAAGGAGCGAACAAGTATTGGAATATGTTGCTGGAAACCGAGAAGTTTAATGTGGAGTTTAGAGAAGGTGAGGCTTCATGACATTGAGATACTCAGCTTAAACATTGATTTAGACGACTCAATGACGAAAGTGATAAATTGGGTTATCGGGCCAGATCAAGAGATTGAAGAAGAACTCGAACAACCATATAACTTGAGACCTCGAAATCCAAGAGGTCGTATTTTGCAAGGATCTGAATTTTGCCCGCAAAAAAAGTTTAAATCGGGTTAAACACTTTGTATGTGACTAATAGTTTTTTCGAGTGTGATTTTTCTTTCTATATTGATAAATGATAAACTGATAATAGGTATCACATTAATCATTTTTTCCAATATGCTCATTTCCACTTGCTAGTGATTCTCATTGATAGAAAATGAAGAGATGAGAAGAAATCTTTGAAATGTCTATCAGTAAGCTTCGAGGATCAAGCTACAGTATTCTTGTCGAATACAGTCATACGAATCCAAATACCCCAAATAATCACGAAAAAAATGGGATGAAAATTCGGGCATGACCTCTCTCTCTCAAACGAAACGATGCCTGCCGCGTGTAACAACGTTTTTCATCGACTTTCACGCTTTTCTGGTGATTATCGCTGCCTAAAACTGTTACAAGCGGCTGGCCGACTACTTTATACTCGAAAATCTGCAGCATTCACACTTGAAAAACTACAGATTTCCCAATTGAAGGTGCCCCCCAAAATAAAAATCTTTATTATCACATGGTTGGGGACACCTTCGACTCCTCCGAAAATCTGAAAACGAAAAAAATAGCGACGAAAAACAAAGTAAAAAAAGCACAAAAATTATCAATTATCCTCGATCCTCGATCCTCGTTTCCTGATTCCTGACTACCGATTGCGAATGTGGGAGCACAACTGTCCATAATCTGAAAATGAATAAATAATTTATTTTTGTTGATATTATCCATAAATTTATCAAAAAAAATCATCGATCCTTGACCGAGTGACCGAATCATACAATCTCATTCTATTAGATTTTTGGCTGATTTATCATCAAACATTGTTTTATGTTCACAAATTTCCGTAGGAACCTATTTAATGTCTAGGAGCAGAAAAATAGTTATATTTCCTGTTGTTCTCAGGTTTACGAGGAAGGGTTTTTTGATCACTATTTTGAAATTATCTTTTCTTTTAAAATGTGTCAAAAGTTCGATTTTGAATTAAAGAAAAATTTCATCAATCATTAGTCGTTTTGAAGCGATTTACGAAAGCAATGTAGTCAGAAAATGCCCCTTTCAGCCTCCTTGTGACCTTATATTCGGCCATAACCATCTTCAAACATCAAAATGATGACCGAAATTTTTCCTTGTTCGTTACACAAACCTCTAGCACATTTTTTAAAGATAAATTTCAAAGTAGTTATTCTAAACACTTCCCTTGTCGAAAAATAACAATTTGAATTGAATGAAAGCGGTCACACAGTCAGGTACCAACTCATTCATTTCAATTTCAAGCAAAAGAAAAGAACAAACCTCGTGATACATTGGATTGTCCAATGGCGGATTGGACATATTCTGACGACATGAGTATGAGAACCATCGTTCAGCGTGTTCATATTATGTTGAGGCATTGACTCTGATCAATGGAACTGTCATCGACTTTCTGCAAAAATTGAAGTTGTACAAAAATCAATGGTCATGGAAGTGCATTTCTAAGATTTTATGGGAAATCCTATAATTCTACCTGATTCTGGTATAAATTTCAATGAAATTGCAGAATAGAGTGGGGGATAATCTAACAAAATAAACGTTTTCTCGGCATTCTATCAACATTCAAAGCTTAATTATTGGTCTATAATTGAATTTTACGGTTTAATCAGCACCAAACATCTATCGTGGAAATTCTGTAGAACGAATGACCGAGATCTATGACTTGGTTCTACGAACTTAAATAACATAAAACGTTTCCTTTCTATGGAAGATAAACTACATGGTTTTCTGCTTTTTCACAACAAAAAAACGCCTCAACCGAATTTCATGGACTCAATATTTTTAAAGATATGCAATAAAGACAAATCAGGTTCGAAAATGCGCTTTTATGGCACTTTCCTACCAACAAAAAAAACACAAACCTTTTGTATCCCAATCAACATTTGGTTGTCGAATGGCAGATTATGGAGACGTGGGAACAATTGTTTAGCGTATTCATCATTTGTCGAAGCATTGACACTGATGAATGAGACTGGCATTGATTTGCTGCAAAAAAAATCGAGATTATACAAATGGCAACAGATAGATTTTTGTGAGATTTTATGGATGAATTAGTGTAATTTCAATAAAATCAATCGTTTTCGAAGTTTTATAGAATTTTAATAATATATGAGACGTTTGACATCCATGTTTACTTAATATACAACATTCGCAAGCTTACGTTGGATATTTTGTAAAACGCCTGACCGAAATCAACGACTTGGCAGCACACATTACTTTTTTTCATAAAAACTTTACTATTTATGAACGATTTCAGAGAATTTTTTTTCCAAATTCGTGATGTTTGTAGCAATAGAATCCCTATTATAGAAACTGTTTCCCGTTTTCTCCGAAACCATACGTTTTTTAAAACAAATATCATAAGAATAAGAACGATTCAGGCTGAAAAATGTGCTTTTATGACATTTTTCTACAAGAAACACCATCTTTAAGACAACAAATCACAAACCTTTTCGTATTCCTATCGACATTTGGTTGTCGAATGGCGGATTAGGCAGATTCTAATGATATGAGCACCGTTGTTCAGCGAGTTTATTATGCATAATAGTGACACTGATAGATGGGTCTGCCATTGATTTACTGCAAAAAAACGAGGTTATACAAATAGTTATAGATGGATTTCTACTAGATTTTATATATTTTTTGGATGAAATCGTGTATTCAACAGAATCCACGTTTTTCAAAGATTGATAGGATTTCTATAGTTAATATATGGTCTGAAATCTGTGTCTCGAGTTGTTATACATCACTCAAGAGCTTATAGTGGACATTTTGAGAGTATATGAATATCTTTGGAATTCTATCAATAAACATCAATGACATAATACAAATCGTCCTTGTCGTTTATGGAAAATTCTATGTTAAAACCTTTTGATTCTATGATAATCGTAGCAATAGAAACTACATGGTTTGTTACTTTCTCAACAATATTGTTCAGACATGTAACATAGCTGATCCAGATTGAAAAATGTGCTTTTATGACATGTTTCAACTTAAAACACCAACTTCAAGCCAAAAAAAACACAAACCTTTCGCCTTCGGGTCGACATTGTGTTGTCGAGTGGCGGATTGGGCAGATTTTGTTGATATGAGAGCCATTGTTCAGGGTCTACTATATGACGAGGCATTGGCACTGATGAATGAAGTTGTCATTAATTTTCTACAAAAAATCGAGACTATTCAGATGGTCATAGATGAATTTCTATGAAATTTCATAGAAAAGTTTTAGAATGAGTTTTATGCTCGGATGTCACTGACTTAATTGTATACAATGAATGTTTCATGGCGAAGAATGGATGAAATCTACATTCCTACTGATTTTGAGAGCAACTAAAAAGTTCTATGGCATTGATTTTTATTCTGTTAGATTCAAATACGTTTCCTATTGTTCTAAACCAACAAAAGTTTCACGAACACTTCGAAAAGTTACCAACAATAAAAAAAAGAAGCTTCAATATTCCTCTAACAATTCGCATGTTGTAACCTCTTCTTACTCAAGAGCTTACAAATCTAGTTTTGAAAAATGCGCTTTTAAGGCATTTTTCAACTAAAAACATTTTTCTGAGGATATGAAACACCAACCTCTTGTGATCCGATCGACATTTCGCCTCCCATTGATCAAAACGCATCATTCCATCGAAAATCGTCCTCCATCTCCCGTTTGCAAACCAAATACACCATTGAGAGGGAGCAAGTGCCAAAAATGTGTCGATCCGATGCTCATTTGTCGCCATCGATCCTTTTCCACCTACATCATCACACTCCTCTAGTGTGTTGGCATCATTCGTTCGTCGAGCTGTAAATATGTTTTGATATTTAGTGTTCTGTAAAGTCATTTGAAGATTACGATACCGTCATATGTGTTATCAATGAATCTTTACGACGTCTCATTCATCCCAAATTGCCGTTTTTCCATTGATTTCACGTTGACCCGAATCCAAACACCACAATTGTCGTGTGGAAGTAAGATAAGGAAGCTGGAAAGAAAACTTAGTTGGAATTCTAGGGCGAAAAACCTCAAACCTCTTGTTTTCCAGTCAATAACTCGCCTTCCATTGATCAAAACAAGCATTTCCATCGCCGATTGTCGAGTTTTGTGTCGGTTTCTTCTGTTTCCCATTTTCCACCGAATGCACCGAAGGAGGAAGCAAGTGCCGGAGAATGCGTCGATTCATTGCTCATTTGTCGTCATCGAACCTTCATCGCCTTCGTCATCACATCACTCTCGTTTGTTGGTGTCATTCGTTCGTCGAGCTACAATTATTTTTTGATTATGAGATACTCTAAGTCCCATACGATACCGTCATTTGTGACATTTGCTACCATCCAGTATCATAATCGAATCCCTACGACGTCTTATCCATCCCAAATTGCCATTTTTCCATTGATTTCACGTTGACCCGAATCCTAACATCACAATCATGGTGTGGAAGTAAGATGATGAAGCTGAAAACACAACTTTGATGGAATTTCAGGGCGAAAAACCTCAAACCTCTCGTTTTCCGATCCACATTTCGCCTTCAATCGATCAAAACTAACAATTCCAGTGCCAATTGTCGTGTATCCTGTCGATTCGTCCTCCGTTTTCCAATTTCCACCGATTGCACCGAAGGAGGAAGCAAGTGCCAAAGAATGTGTCGATTCTTTGCTCATTTGTGCCCATTGATCCGTCATCGCATCAGTCGTCACATCTTTATCGTTTGTTGGTGCCATTCGTTCATCGAACTGAAAGTATATGTTGAGAATATTGTAAAGTATATTGCTTCGAACTGTACGATACCGCCATTTGTGACATTTGCTGGCATCTAGTATCATTATTGAGTCCCCACGACGTCTCATTCATCTCAATTTGCCATTTTTCGGCCGATTTTGCGTTGACACGAATCCAAGTATCTGAATATCCAAAATTGATATATTTTTAGGAAAAAACCACAAACCTCTCGTTTTCCAGTCGAAATTTTGCCTTTAGTCGATCAAAATGAGTTGTTCCATTGCCAATTGTCGAGTATTGTGTCGATTTGTCCCCAATTTTTCGTTTCCTTTGTCGATTCATCCTTTATTTTTCGTTTCCTTCGTTGTTTTTACGTCAGATATATCAGTGGAGAGGAAGCAAGTGTCAAAAATGTGTCGATTTGATGCTCCTTTGTCGTTTCCATGCTTCCTTACTCATCAAAAAACTCTCATAACTCATGTCCCTTCACATAACTAGACTCGACGCGCTAGGCGACCTTTAACCCCATTGGAGGCTGTTGTGTATTCACAAGCCTGATGCCAGTTCAATGAAGAACATCGTGGGTTCAATGACCAGAGTCAAACATCCCAACTCGTCTCTCCCCATTCTAACATTCGAATTTTACAGGGAACGTATGCGAACATACATTCGTGTAGTGGCTTATCCAGCCTGGCGGTGGGGAGCGCACTATACCGACATTTCTACACCGAGACCCCGGGCAGGTCTAACCTCAGTCTAGGCAGTTAGGGGACTTAATTATGAGAGATTTTGAGGAATTTTTTGTGCGGGGACTGAAAAATGAGCTTGTTGAAGTGTTTTGGTGACGGGTTTTATGAGAGAAAATATGGTTTTCCGGAGAAAAGGATGCGAGTAAATGAGAAAATACGGGAAAAAAGCGAAAACGGCAACTTTACAACAAAAGAAGGAAGATAAAATGTATGGAATACTCACTCAAAGACAGAGAAGACGAACAAAAAAGAAGAAAATGTAAAAATATGAAAGAAAAGGACACGCGGGACGTGAAAATTCAGAGCAACTAGCTATTTTGATTCGAAAATGGAACGAAAAGACTTTTTTCGAGAAGAAATCAGGATTTTCAGGCGGAAACACACAAAAAAATGACTAAAAATTACGATATATCACCTATAAAATTACAAAAATGCACTTATTGAAGAGTTTTAGTGAAGGAAAACGGGGAAAAAACGGTTTTATGGAAGAAAATGTGATTCTCAGCTGAAAATCTATGAATCAGTGATAAAATACGGAAAAAAATAGCGAAAAGGCAGGAAGAAATCAAATAAATGTCATTTTACAACAAAAAGATGAACTTATAGCCTAAAATAGATGGGAAACTCACTATGTAACAGAGAAGACGACTTAAAAAATAGAAAATAAACGGTCAGTAAATTTTTGGCGAAGAAAAGGTCACGCGAGACGAAAAAAATCGAAATAACTAGCTTTTTTGATCCGAAAATGAAACGAAAAGGTGTTTCTCGAAAAGAAATCGGAAATTTTAGGCGAAAAATACAGCAATTTTGACCAAAATTTGTGAAAAATTAATTATTTTGCTCAAAAAACTTCAAAAATGCATGAAATAGTGAAAAATGGCAATGATGATAAACAAAAAAGATTCGTCGCAAAATTCGCGGCAAAAATTCAAATTCGCGCGCATTTTTTTGACCAGAAAACGACTCATTTTTTCAAGTCTGCTTTATAGATTTTCCACAATTTCACATAAAATATTTTTTTGAATCTCGTCAGAAACTGTTTTCAAGCTTATGAAGCTCGAAACTCGCAAAATTGCTTTGAAATTCAACTTCCCTCCATTCGCTTTCCTAGCGTGGCCTAGTTTTCCATGGCCGTGGAAGAGGAATACACGCCGAGCGAGAGCACACAAAACAATCGACGAATTCCCCCCGTTTCCCCTTTTTAGCATATTCGATCGATTTTCGGTGGTTTTGGAGGTTGGAGAAGGAAGTTGGAAATGTTTTTTGAGTATTGGTAAGTTTTTTTGCTTAAAATTTCAATAAAAAACATTTTTTTAAAAACTATTCGGGAAAAATCGGATTTTTTCTTGCGGACGTTTTGAAGCAGATTTTAATCCAAAAGATAAATATAACACCAGAAAAATGCTATTATTCTTGTTAAATTTGATTAAAAATGCAAAGATTTTGTCTATTTTTGACTTTATCTACGGAAAACCGGCAAAAAATGAAGAAAGCAAAATCGCCGAAGATTTACAAGTTTTCAGTTCAAAACTTCTAGTTTTCCGCTCGAAAACCATGTTCTATTTGTCATAAATGCTTCAAAGAAACTAGAAACAGAAAATAAACCAACAATTTTCGTTCAGCAATCTTTCATGTCCATTTTTCCTTTTGGTAAGAGTTTATGCAGGTTTTTGGGCATTTAAGTCTTATAGTTTATGTAGTTTGCCATCAAATTAGTTAACCTACGTAAATTAGCTTGTCAGAAACAATTACCAAAAAACTAGACATTTCGAAGCAAAAAATGAATGAAATACGTTTCAAAAAATTCATTTTTGAAAAGTATAAAGCCGGAGAATTGATTTGGTTGATTGTGTTTAGCAAAATATTTATTTTTTCATAAAAAATACTTATTTGCATCTTAAAATTGAAAAAACTCTCTTCTTCAATGAAAATGTGTATTTTTCAGGAAAAGTCGATTCGGTGAGTGTCTTCGTTTCATAATTGTTCCTTTTTTGTTGTATTTTTGTATAAAAATCCCCTTTTCTATTGTATTTTTTTCCTTTCTTGTTTAATCTTGTAAATAAATAATTTTTATTCATGAAACTTTGTTCTTCTTTCAAATTTCCGGGTTTATTACCCATTTTATACCTTCAAAACATCAATTTCCCTATATAGTCAAACATAATTCAGATGAAACATACTGTTGAGACTCAATTCGTGCCATATTCAACAATCGTCATGCATTGTTTGAAGTATCCGGCAAAAGGTGTCGTTGGATTGTTGGTTGGCAAAAGAATCGAGAATAATAAGATTGTTGTAAGTATTTTATCTGAAATATTGAAATATTCCTTGAAAAAATAGCTTTGCAACGATATTTCCATAAAAAATTAATCGAGAACTTTCATTTTCTGCTCATTTAAAAATAAAATAAGCTTCCTGGATTCGTGAATTCCTGAGAAGCCTTTTTGCTACAAAATAACAGAATAAATCATTTCAAAGGCAGAGATAATGCTCTAATAGTCATTTTCCGTCTCAAAGAAGTCATGTTCTTCGAGAAAACGTGAAAAAACCTCCGTTTTGCGAATTGTTCTTCTGAAAATCGTTGACATTCAGGCAAAACACATTTTCATGTGTTTTCGCAGTTCAAGTCTTCCTAATTCTTAATCCTCTTCTCGTTCCATCGATAAATTTTGTGAAACCCTATTACGAAGGTTTTTAGTCAAAAACAAACTAAAAATCGTTTCCATATTCATATTTTGACTGAAAATTCTCAATTCCCTCATAGATTCTAATAACTCCGCCATTTCGTGTTTTTTTAATGTGTTTTTGAGCTTGTATTATTATGAAAATGTATTGTTCAGTCATTGTAGCTATAAAAATCATCAAAACACCATTTTTGAAGTAATACGACTACAAAAAACAGATTATCCTGCGGGAAAATCTGAAAAATCTCGATATAGTAGCTGAAAATCGGTTGTTTTCCGAGAAAAATATATGGAAATCTTCCTGTTTTGTTTCAAAAAATTCTTTTTTGCACCTCAAACGCGACTTGATCAATCACGCCACTATATTTATCATAAAATCACTATTTTGAAACGTATTTCAATCCTCTATTCTTAAAATTGTTGCAGATAACAGCATGTGTTCCACTTTGCCACGAATCGACACCACTTGCACCATCATTGGAAATCGCGACATCCCTCGTTCACGCGAAATTCGGCGACTCACTCGTTGGTGTTTACTTCTCGAATGGCTCTATTACTGATAAGACGGTTAATCCGTATGCGACTCGATTGGCTGAACGTATCTCATCAGTGACGTCATCAACATCTGTTATCATTCAAGTGATGAATGATCGACTTATCGCTGATTGTGAAGAGGATCGTCTGGTTGCATATGAGAAGGATGGTGACACCTGGAAGGAGACTAAGTAGGCTGAAACCTTCCTTATTCGAAAGAAACTGTTTTCTTTTGCAGGCATTTATTCAAGGGTTCCAATATTCTTCGTGGTTTGCAAAACGTTGGAGCTGCGAAAATGTATCGTGAGCTCAACGATTTCGAAAACCACCTGGACAACCCGGAACTCGACTTCTATAACACTGTGATGACTAGCAAGCTGCTTACGACTGCCGAGTTGGGCCAATGAATTATTTATAACATTTTTAATCCGTTATTTCTAATCGTTTCCATATTATCGGGTTATTCATTCCCTCGAATAAATGATTTTGATGTGTATAGCTCGCTAATCCGGATGTAGGGCGGTTGCCATGGCAGCTTTTTCAAGAAATATGTAAACAAGAAACGAGTTTGTCGGGAAGCAATATTTTATCAACATATTCAAGATGGTTGTGAAATGTTTGACGGGAAATAAAGGGGAAAATAAATGAAGCTCTCACAGGGGCGAAAATAAAAATGGGGCATGATTTATGCATTTATTCATAGACCCATGAGGCGATGAATGGGCTGGCGTAGTCGTTGATCTCCTCTTGCTTGAACCAGTGAGCGATTTCGCGGTTGGCAGAGTCAACAGAGTCGGATCCGTGGCAGATGTTACGTCCGGTTTGGAGGCAGAAGTCTCCGCGGATGGTTCCTGGAGCGGAGGCCAATGGGTTGGTGGCTCCGAGCATGGCACGTCCTTGCTTGACGGCGTCGAGTCCTTGCCAGACCATGGCGACGACTGGTCCTGAGCTCATGTATTCGATGAGGGATGGGAAGAATGGCTTGTCCTTCAAGTCTTGGTAGTGAACCTGCAAAAATCCAGTTGAGAAAAAATTCAGGATAATTATTTTCGAGTTTGGCCTAAATTTTCAAGAAAAAACAACAAACCTCAAGATGAGCCTTCGAGGCGGTGATTTGCTTGAGGGCAACAAGCTTGAATCCGCGCTCCTCGAAACGAGCAATGATCTTTCCGACGAGAAGACTGAAAAAATAGGCCTAATTATTTGAAATCGATGCAAATTTTAGGTAAGCGGATGCTTTCCTAGAATATTAACTCACCGGTGAACTCCGTCTGGCTTGATGGCGATGAAGGTTCTCTCGGAGGTCGACATATTTGGACAATCGGACTTGGAACAAGTGTCAACGGCACACACGGCAGCGACTAGAGCAAGTGAAGTAAGCAACACCCAACTGCGCATTCGGAAACTCCCCCAAAACACAGCTGAACAAAGTGTTACAGTAGGCGAGCGTGACGAGACGCAAGCTCCGCCTCTAGTTGGCACGGCGCCCGCTGGCTGAGTGCCAATTCTCGATCGAGCGCGCTTGCATTCTCTGTGTTTTTATGGATTTTTCACACTTTTTTGTCAAAAAAATGGTTTTTAATTGATTTTTATCGATTTTCTAGGGGAAAGTGACTCATTTTATGATTTCCGATGCGAAAAAGTGTCTAAGAACACATTTCTACACCGAAAAGTATAGAATAAAGCCCATAAAATGGCTTTACCAGTTCTCTAGCATATTTTTCGATTTTAACTCTGTATTTTACCACATTTCTGCCTCAAAATTGTCTCAAAGTATAAATTATGACCCCCAAATCAATAATTATCACAAAAAACCAGTTGTAATCCTCAAAGTCACACCAAAAATGTGTAAAATTACACATTTTAAGTGTTTTGTGTCTGAAAAAACACACTTCCCTTCCGTAAACTGTGTGTTTTTATCGCAAAATTGATAAGGAAGTTCTTCATTTTTTTGATAAGACTTCCGTGGTTTTTGACTGATTTCCGTGTTTTCAGAACTCATCTACTACTAACACAACGAAACTCAAAGTACAAGGGGAAACCGGTTTTTTGGCGTCGATTTGTGTGTTCAATTCTATGTTTAGCGATTTTTCGGTGGCTAAATGTAAGTTTGAGAAAAGTGTAGTTATTTGCCAACATTTTCGATTGTTTGAAGAGCAAAAAACGAGGTGCGGCGAAGACAAATTGGATTAGTTGGCAGTGATATTTGAGACGGTTATCAGTTGAGATTTATCACTTGACGAATCATTATGGAGAACGAAATGTGAGTTTTTTCTTTTAATTTTAGTTGAAAATGTTCAAATTTGCTCAAAATATGTCATTTTCATCAAGAAATTGTCTCGAGAGCGTTGGAAAAAAGCGAAAACATAAAATAAATCATCCCAAAGGAAAGTAAAACACATTTTTGTTTTTAAAATCCTTAAAAATCAACAAAACTGTCCTATAGCCAAAAAAATAAGTTACAAATCCATAAAACGAGTCAAATAGTAAAAAAACGATAAAAACTGAGTTTCATCACTTTAATGCTTCTTAAATCAAAAAATGCAAAATTTCAATTTTTTATTTGAACAAAAGTCTCGAGCACGAAATTTCATAATTTCATGGCCAATGACGAAACTTCTTATGCAATTTTTTGTTAAAAATCACGAATTCCATAGAAATGCAAATTTTCAGTATTTTTAAATAAAACTGTACCATTTCCCACGGTAAATATGCAAAAAAACATGCAAATATGCACAATCCGTAATGAAAAGAACTTTTTAAGCTGAAATAGTGTATTTTAAGCCTTTTCGTGAGCCAAATTACTTTAATAACAATGCAAACGCTGTGAACCGAGTGATTCTGTTTTTTTTAATCCTAAAAGCCAGCTTTCTATAAAACACGATTCTTCTCCATGTATTTCACTCAAATTCTATTTTTCAGTGTATTACCAACGAACGGTGTGCTCAAAAAATGGACAAACTACGTATCCGGATGGCAAGATCGATATTTCGAGATTGTCGAGGGAAATTTGGTGTATTTCCTATCGAAAGGCGACAAATCACAAGGATGTCGTGGCAGTATTTTCCTCAAAAGTGCCATTATTTCGGTATTTTCCCCATTTTTCGCGGAAAATAAGATTTTTGCGTTTTGCAGGCTCATGAATTCGATGAATGTGAATTTTCAATATCAATGGGCGCAAATGTTGCATGGTATTTGAAAGCGGAGAATTCGCAGTCGAAGTTGTTATGGATGAGAAGTGTTGTGAGGGAAACTGTAAGTTTTTCTTAGATTTTTGACGAAGAATGGGGAAATATAGAAGAAAATGGTCATAGAAATCATAGAATTGCAGCTCTATAGGTCCTTATGGGTCCTACGACATAGAATTGCATAGAAACTGACATCTTATCTGTAAAATTGAGCAGTCTAAACCCCTTTTTATAAATAACTTCGGCTTTTTATATAAAAACGGCCCTAGGCCCTCTCTAGGCCCGCCTCCACCGGACCACTCGCTCTTATCACCCACAATAAGACCATTGACACACATGTGCATGATGGCCGAGTGGTCTACACGCCCGTCTAATAAGCGACAGATACGTACAGTTAAGGGTTCGAGTTCGAGTCTCGACCATGCCGTGTTTGGGTTCACGGCCTCGTATGTAAAGGTAATTCATACGACGACGTCCCCGCTCTGTAGCTTAGAAGATGGCGGTTTACCATCCGACATCATCGTTATTGTGGTTTACGTGGAGACTTCGTCACCATATCGCCTTCAATACTGATTGACTAGGTGGAAATGTGTTGATTCCTATAAGCTCTGGACGGGGTCAGTTTTGCTGTTTTTTTTCGATGCAATTAGTTTTTCGCATTGAATTGTCGCCGAACTCTACCGTAGTCATCTCAAATTGACCTTCACCTGTCGCCGATCTTTACCTAATTTTTTGCCAAAAATCATTGGCCAAACATTGGATTGTTTGTTGGTTTACTCTGTTCAAATCATCATTTTTGTAGGTGGTGGGATGGAATGAGTAAATATGTAGTTTGGAGGTGGATAGAATAATTGAATGGATAGGAAATGAAAATTTGGGGAACTTCTGTATAAAAAAATGATGATGTTTGAGCCAAAACAACTGAAATTCCACAATTTCAGGTGCAAAACGACTCGGACTACAGTAGTACCAGCACAAAGAGCCACTCTAGGAATCCATCACTCTCGTCAGTTCCAGCAGCAACAAATGACGATGATTCGAAGCTTTTCGCGTCAAAATGTGCTGAATTGGAAGCTTATAGGACTATTTGTAAGGATCAGGTTGGTTTTTTTCTGAATTTGTTCATGGATGAGCGTTTTGCTCTTTTTTAAGCACTAGTAGAGCAAAAAACAAGCTCGGGCTCCAAATTTGTAGCAAAATGCACATTTTTGTGGGAATTTTCGTCCAATATTCCCACATTTTATGTTAGTCACATGTGTAGACATAAGATGAAGACTATAATACATATTGTATTCAGATGACATCAATCGAACGACTACTGGAACAAGGAGGAGCCAGCTCGATTGTACCACAAGCGACAATTTTGTCGGTGAAGGCGACACATTTGGCATTGATTGTGAATATTAATCATATTATTGATATGGTTAAGACTTCGAAGGTTGGTGACTTTTTTTGAAAATTTGAAGGTTTAACTGGAATTTTGGAAGTGAATGTCTGAAATTTTGCATAGAAACGGTTGAACACATTTTTTTAAAGTAGTAGGACAGCTCCAGTTCCGAATCAAAAAATATCGAAATCTAGGCAATTTATGAATTATGTGAAACGTATATTCTCTCGGAAATATGAAAAATTATGCAAGTTCTTTGAAAAATGCTCTCGAGCTGTTTTTTTTTTGGATAATTAGTTTTGAAGTTCCATAAAATAGCTTTAAAACGGAATATTTTCGAAAAATTGAAAAGTAATGCACTTTCTTTTCCAATCATTCTGCCAGAAATCACAAGTAAAAATTTATATTTGCAGATAGTAATCCCTGAAACATCATCCACCCGTAATTCACCATCACCACCAATTGTACACCAAATCCCACCAAGAGAGCCACTATGCATTACGAAAAGTGTATCGGAGAATGAGAAATATAGAAGAGAATCGATATCGAATGATAAGGATTATATGTCGGATGATAATTCGACAATGACGACTTCCACTATTGTGGCTAGACAGGATATTGATGTGGTTAGTTTTGGAGGGGAAAATTTGAAAGATTTTACTATTCGAGGAGGATTTGCATGTGAAAGTGTGGAAACTGCTCTATAAACTGAAAAAAAAACAGAAATATGACCTTCTCGGAATGGCAAGTAAACCTAACGTGACCCAATCAATAAAATTTCATGAAAATCATTTCGAAAACTCAAAAATGTCACTTCAGACGAGCGATTGTGACGAGTTCTTCGACGCCGATGAATATGAAAAAGATGACGAAACGGAGCAAAAAGAGCAAGAAAATGAGGATAAATTGAATGGAAATGTGCAGGAAGAAGTGAAGAAGCCGAGTTTTAGATTGGTTTGTTGAACAGTTTAGATTTTCTCAATATAGATAATTTTTGTAGGAATTGACACCAGCTACTGGACATTATGATGATTTATTGGTGGAGAAGTCACATTTATTGTATGATACAATTGATAAGTTGGCGTTGGAGCAGTTGAAGTGAGTTTTTTATGAGAAAATAATGGAAAATGAGGAAATCAACATTTAAAAAAGCACAGAAAATGCATACTTGAAGTTTGAAAGGTCTAGAATCAAGCCCTAAAGCCACAACTTTTGCCTAACTAGGAATACAAAAAAAAATGGAAATTTTCCCTCTAAAAGTCATCAAAATCATTGCAGATACGCACTAGCTGGAGTGGAGGACAACGTATGGACAATATTCGCAGAAGATGGACCAATGAAAATGTACACTCGACAAATCGAGGATGCCGGTGGATTGCCAGTTGATCCATTGAAAGCGACACACGCTGTGAAAGGAGTCACCGCATTGGAATTCATGCACTACTTCTATGATGCCAAATATAAAATGCAATGGGATCATACATTGGAATCGATGAATGTGGTTGAGCATATCTCACCGGATGCTGTTGTGTTGCATCAGAAACATAAAACGGTTGGTTTTAGGATTTTTGATAGGGAAAACGATGTTTTGAAGCGTTGAAATATAGTCGATATAACCTAATAACAAAGAATTTTTGATAATTCCAGGTTTGGCCAGCAGCACCACGTGAATCATTGTTTGTCTCGCACATTCGACGGGTTGATGAGCATAAAAGAGATGGAGCACATGATTTGTATATTGTATGTAATCGAGATGTCAAGAGACAGGATGTACCGGTTAGTTTTGGATTATGACATTGTAGATTCATATCGTTGATTTTCCAGTTGGGATCATCATCATCAGTTCGTGTCGGTCTAACCGTATCAATGATCTGTGAGACGATTGTCAAGGAGCCACATGTACATAGGGAATTGACGAGGGATGATGTTTTGTGTAATATTATTTATGTATCACAAGGTATGTCTTTTCGAAGTTTTTTTTTCTGAAAATGTGGGATCGAACGGTAGAACAAGAAGTTTCGAACATGAACAAGATTAGATAGATCGGAAAAGTTGAGGTTTTGATTGAATACAGTAAGAAACTGGTAGATCACAATAAGAGTTGGTGATAAAAGTGTTTTAGATCAAAAAACACAAGATGAATCAGAAAATCTAGAATTAATAGAAAAACTAGTGAATCAGACGGTGATCAAACAGTTTTAAGAGTGCTATGTAGAAATTCTGTAGATCTGAAAAATTTCAGCTCAAATATAGTTTCAATTTCATAGTTTCAAATATAGGGTATAATAGCGTTGATTGAATACAGTAAGACAGTAGTAGATCACAAAGATAATTATACAAAAAAGATATGTAAAGCAAAAAAATACAAGATGAAATTTTCGGGGCCAGAGCAATGGAGTAACTTGTAGATCAAATAATATCAGACACATTTCAATAAAAAATCAATTTCTGGAAAATAATCTATTTTTCTTACAGTACACCCTGGTGGCTGGGTACCAACTGCCGCCCTTCGACACGTCTATAAAAAGGAATACCCGAAATTTTTGCGAACATTCACGGAATTTGTGCAGAAAAATGTGAAGGGAAAACCGATTAGCATCTAATTTTCTCACCATTTTTTCATATATACTCGCTTTTGTGCCATTTATTCATGTATGCTATGTATCTGTGTAGATTTTCTCCCCCTGGTGTGTATTTGTGTTTTTTCTCTCCAATCCTAAATTATGTTTCGGTTGTGATTAATGAAGAGGTTCTTATCATTATGTTAGAATAGTTGTTTGATTATGGAAAAGGTGTAAATTATGACCCGCTTCGGCAGTTTTTGGTTGTTATGGTGATTTGAGGAGAGGAAGCCTGGTTTTTGACTAGGGATTATTGAGTTTTCTGATGAGAACTGAGAATTTGTAGTATTTTTGATAGTGAAATGCTGAAAATAGGTTTTTTTTTGAGTCTAGACTTCTGGCGGATGAGGCTGACAGGTTGAGTTTTGAATTATTTAGCCATTAGAAAAAAGTGAATCTTTTTTTTACGAATTAAATTTTTTCGAAATCAGCAATCTGTCTTAAAGGCACATACCGTAACCAGAAAAACAGCATTCTTTCGATTTTTGATTTTAAGAATAACAGAACGAACTTTCACCTAGAATTGCTGACTCATTTCTTTTTCAGTCAGTTTTGCAATAGAGAAAGTCCATGTAGAAACTATTCTCAGAAATAGTCAGTTTTTAGTAATATCGAAAATCAAGAACATTCACGAGTTATTTGATATATTTTTCAGCAATTTTTTGTCTAATGACTTGAAAATGTTGTTGACTCTTTTATTTGCTACAGCTAATTAGAGCGTTGAAGAATTGATGAAACGAGAAAAACCCCAGCTTACATATAGTTAAATATCGTACAGTAGTCATTCATTTGTTTTGTTATTTGGTCATAGCTCAGCTCAAAATAGACCGTTAGAACTGGAAAATGATTATATAGTTATGTACATTCAAAGTATCTAATAAAGTAAACTGCAAAATAGTCAAAAACCCAAAAGCTATATGTTTCAGTCTTTCCATATGTTTTTGACCGTTTATTTTCTCAACTATATGAGATAAAGCCAATGTGTTCATTTACTTTTTCCTCACATAAGGTTATAAGAATCACTTGAAAACCTGTCTCCCTTCTTTCTCACATTCATCGAAATAGTGTGTATCAATGAGATACGCAGACTAAAAAATCAACTTCATTGTTACAATAATTGATCAATATTTTCAGATGGAATGATGAAAAAGATGCGCGTTTTTCAACGATACTTTGCAGTACTGACAATATTTGTGATAGTTGTAGTGATTTTTGAAGAATTTTACTATGGAAAAGCTGGTATTTGGCTGTCGAATCGGTATAATAATGTGATCTACGAGAGGATTACGGTTACTAGAGGTGAGCTTTTTTGATTGATGTATATTCAGAAATCTATGAATCTATGAATTTATGAATCTATGAATCTATGAATCTATGAATCTATGAATCTTTGAATCTATGAATCTATATATCTATGAATCTATATATCTATGAATCTATGAATCTATGAATCTATGAATCTATGAATCTATGATTCTATGATTCTATGAATCAATGAATCTATGTCATTCCAGATAAACGAACTAACATTGGAATCGTAATAGTATTGGACAAACACCAAAACGAGAAGAACTATGCGTTGGCACTAGATACAGTAAGGTGTTACTCGACATATTTTGGATATGATCTACATGTGATATACACTAATGAAGATGATGAATTAATGAAAGTTTGTAAGCATAAGGATGTAAGTTCGGTATACTTTTGGAAAATTGTTACAAAAATTTTTAGTTCATGTTCCGCCGTCACTGTGCTCTAGCCCATAAAATGGGAGAATCCATCAAAAACGAGTGGATTCTATTTTTGGATGCTGATATGGGAGTCATCAATCCGAATCATTTGATCGAGGATTATATTCCGACTAATTCAAGTGTATGCTTTTTGTCTGCATACTATAAATAGGAAAAAAATTGCAGAAAAACATAGTATTCTACAATCGAATAATGAATCAAGAAATCATGGCTGGCTCATATCTAGTCAAAAATACACCATGGTCGATTCGATTTTTGAATTTTTGGGCAAATTATGAAGATAAATTGCCGAAAAGTTTTCATGGAAGTGACAATGGTGCAATTCATGTGAGTACTACTGTATCCAATTTACCGTATTTCCTTGAATAGAGCGGCACTGCAAACGCTGCCGGAAAATGAAAATATCTCAGGAACTAGAAGAGTTATAAAAAAGTTGTCAACTACAAATTTGTAGATCATAACTTTATCTACAAATTTGTTGTTGACAACTTTTTGATAAGTGCACTAGATTCTGAGATATGATCATTCTCCGGCAGCGTTGACAGTGTTGCTCTATTCGAGGAAATACGGTATGCACATTTTTGTATTTTCAGAGTGTGATAGCTGAATTTGATATGCCAAAATATGAAGAAGAGCGAGTTGATTGTGAAAAGAAGTATTGGGAAAATTCACAGAATTATGAGGATTTGTCGACTTATGAAGTTTGTATCCAGATATTGATAAGGAAGCATAAAACTGATAAGGTGCTGATATTAGATAAGGTTAGTTATTATACAAAAATGTATTGCCGGAATATCAAAAAAGTAAGTGACCGAAAGTTTTGTCAAACATAGTATATACTAGTATCAAGACATCGACGCTGACATTTCTTAGATCCGGACAAACGCGCTCCATTGCTAACTGCTACCGTATTCGAAGTTCGAAAATCACAAGACAACGCTTAAAAACGTTTTTTAACTCAGAGTACGGTAAAACTTAGCAATAGAGTGCGCTTGAACAGTAGTTCGTCGAACTATGAATTTGTATCGACGATGTTCGGTTAAAAAGGTTGTGACTTCTGAATATCTCACCACGAAAAAAATAAAAGACTATATAGAGTCGTGTATTTGCCAATCTACGAAAAAATTCCAGGGTCGATTCGCCTGGGCTCGAGATGGTTGGCTATCCAATTCAGTATGGTCCCCATCTGACTTCATTTTACATGGCTGGCAATTGAAGTAAGTTTTCTTCTCCCAACTATATAACTATATACAATTTCAGGCGTCGAGATGTTCGAATATTCGGTCGATGGTTTTCCCCAATTGTACATGACCAACCATTCAATCAAAAGATTTGCAACACTGAAAAAGCGCACTTGAACTGGAAGTAAGTATTTTTTATGAATTATCGAAAAATATCAATATTCGTTTTCAGATACAAGGATACATTTATGGGCAGTATTGTCGATGTTGATCGACAAATTTATGATACAATTCACGAGCAGACTAACGAGTTTTATAGAATACAAGAGAAACTGGTTGTTTCTTGATTTTTGATACATGATCTCACTACTACTTTCTTGTGATTACTTTGCATAATCTTATAACCTTTTTACGCGTACTACCTATAAGGCATTATATTTGTTGAAATAATAAAATTTTTATCAAACAAGTTTCAAGGTACAAAAATCAGAGGGATAAATAATATAGATATACAGTGTTATGGAATCTTATCTACTCGTATCCAGGGGTGTAGTCGCCACCCAGTGATGAAATAAAACGAAAAAAGAAAAAGAAAATTCAGAAAGCTTTATTGAAAATTCAAGAAAATATGAAAAAGGTGAATTGTGGTTGACATAAACTATTGGTAAAATGTTCTAGATACGGATCAACAAATTGAAGTTTTAAACAAGATTATTCTGATTCTCAGCCCAAACGAAATTCGTTCTCCCTCGTTGGTGTAATGAGGTCAGATTCGAACAATGACAAAAATGAGTCTGGTACCAGATCGAAGCTTTCGTCGGATTCCTCATAATCAAACTCCCCATTCACAAAACTTATCTCCACTGCATTCCCATCAGATAGTCGTTGCTTGATAGTTGTTAGCACATCCATCAACAATGCCAAACATTTCTGAACACTCCAGCCATTTGGACTAGGTCTGTTTCTGATGATATAATTACGATGTACGATGCCAACTCTATAAACCAGTTCATAATATCGTGATCCAATCACAAGTCGCTCAATATTTGCAAAAAATGCTTGTAGATAAGTTCGTAAACTTGAATGCTCCCAAAAATAATCATTCATTCCGCAAGCCAGAAGTTTCAATTCTACTTTTTCGTTGTCTGTATCTCAAGAATAACAGAGGATATGTAAAACCATTTAAACTCACTATGATCAATCGCATCGATTTCCGCTCCATAGAACAAGTTTATACTATGACTCTCATCTTCCAATTTCGCTCGGTACACATATTTCACTTCAGTGGTTTTTGATACTGGCTTGAGTTTATCAAAAGGCTTTCCATCGGCATCTAATGTCATGTACTGTTCAAATTTCAGTCCTTTTCTTGAAATACAATTGATTGTGATTAAACCGTGATAAGAATTAAAACACTTTCAACTGAATATCAATCACAAAATTTCTTTTTAGCCCTTTAGATTTTTCTGTGAAAAAGTCAAACTTTCTCGATTAAACAAAACATAAGGACTAATAGTACATCTTTTCGGTTTTTTTTTTCAATAACGGAATGATTACCGTAATTGCAATTGTCGTTGTTCATTTCGAGTCTCGTTTTGATCTTTGAGCAACAAAAATACCACGCCTTTTTGCTGAACCGCTGCCAATTGAAAATTTGATTCTTTTTCATTTTGATATGAGCATTCTGCGATTTTCAGAACTGTTCCACGAGTTGTCACAAAATCAGAGTTGATGAGCTGAAACTATCAGTGTTTTACCCCTCCCTATCAACAAACTAACCGTTTTCAAATTCCAATTATTTTCTTTCTCCGCCATGTACTTGATATATGCCAATATTGTCTCCAACTTTTCTCCACCACCTTCATCTTTGAATTCTTTCATTCCTAAAGACAAATCGAGTTTGTTCTCTTCTTCAAATTTTCCATAAACGTTTTCATTCCGATTCAATCTTGGTGGTAACGCATTTGGTTCAATTGAGCTGCACAAAATAATGTATGAATGTACACAGTAAACACAGAAAAACTCACAAGTCATGATTCTTACGGTAAGAACCGATTTCTTCGCTTTTGAAGTTTACCGACATTATTGTGGAGAACTGATAAGGAGTCAACGTTTTTATACCGTGTTGGGATTAAAGTATTATTTACAGATTATTACTCATTTAGTGTTGTTTGTTGCTCACTCTTAATTTTGTGGTCGATAAGAACTTGTGAAATATGAATTGTTCCAGAGAATTCCTAGGAAGAAATAGAACGAAGAGAAAGTAAAAAAAACGTTTTATTCATTATTCATAAAAAATATGTGTCTTGTGAATAGAGTTAGGCACAACAGATTCACGCTCAAGAAACTATTTTGATACTCTGGATAAAAAACCAATTTCAACATATTGGGGTAGTGGGATCAGATTCAAACAATGACAAAAATGTATCAGGTACCAGATCAAAGCCTTCATCACATTCCTCATAGTTAAACTCCCTATCCACACAACTTATCTTCAATGCCTTTCCATCAGTTAGTTGTTGCTTAATACTCGACAGAACATCAATAAGCTTTGTTAAACATTTGTCAGCATTCCAGAGATGCGAAGCGTTTTTGTTGATATAAGTACGGGCAACAGTTTTGACGCGATAGACGACTCCACCATTCCTGGAGCCAATTACCAGTTTGTGAGTGTTACCAAAGTAGGCTTGCAGGTAAGTTCGTAGGCTTGAATTTTCCCAAAAATGAAGATTTGTTCCGTGGTAAAGCACTTTTAGTTCAACCCTTCGGTTATCTGAAAGTCCTTAACCGTTTCTAACCGACAACCAGTTAAAAACATACATTCATCCATCGCATCGATTTCCGCACTATAGAACAACTTAATTTTTTCGCTTCCGTTGTTCAAACTTGCTCTATATACACACTTCACTTCACTTGTCTTCGACGGCGGTTCATTTTTGTCAAACGGGTATCCATCATCATCTAATGTCATATATTGCTCAAACTTCAACCCATTCGTTGAATACAACTGATGTTGATTGACACGAAGTAGAAAAATAACGCCTTTCTGTTGCACTGCAGTTATTTGAAAATCTGACTCCCCTTCATTGCTCAAATAAGCCGATTCCGCGATTTTCCGAATCGTGCCTCGAGCTGATATGAAATCAGAGTTGATGAGCTGAAATTATCAGTTGCGTTATCAGTATTATCAATAAACTAACTTTTCTCAAATTCCAGTTATTCTCCTTCTTCGCCATATACTTGATGTATTCCAATATTGTTTCCAACTTCTCACCACCACCTCCCTTTTCAAATCTATCCATCCCCAAGTTCAAATCAAGTACGTTTTCATCACCAAGTTTTCCATAAAGCCTTGAATCCGTATTCAGTCTTGGTGGTTTTGCACCAGGCTCAATTGTCCTATATCAAAAAAAATGAGCAGAACTTGAGAAAAAACTTACAAATCTTGAAACTTCTTATAAGAGCCAACATCTTCAATTGTGAAATTAACCGACATAATTGTGGTTAAACAAGAAATTGATAACAGTTTTATACTGCTACTATTTTTTGTTGCTCACTCTTAATTTGCTGAATTGTCTGATAAGAGCTGTTGAATGAGAGCAGAAGTAAACAAGTGGTGTAGTTTATTATCAAAAAGAATACAACAGCATAACAATGGCATAGATAGGCTTAAAAAGCTTAACATTGATAGGATTAACAGGCTTAAAAAGAAGCTATCCGGACAAAAAGCTTTTATCTAAAAACGGCACATATCTTATGTTGTAAAGCATGGTCGAAAACTTTCAAGATGCGTTGCAATATTTGCCAGCGTGTGATCTACGCTACGGTAGGCCGACTCACACCTACAGTACCCACGAAATGCTAAAAATGTCCTTTTTGAAGGTAATTGATGTTGTTTTGAGAATTTTGAAATTTCGGTGGTTTGAGGTAATGTAGTCTTGGTTCGGTTTACTGTAGTTATTTACTGAAAAATTAGCCTTCTCGATTTTCGGCAATACTCTACAACACATGGTGCCATATTCGGATCGCTGCTTTTGCTCCGATATCTAGATGGGTGGATTCAAATCTGAAAGACCAAGAAAAATATCGGACTCGAACAGCGACAAAAATGAATCCGGCACTAGGTTAAAGTCATCATCGCTCTCTTCATACGTCATGATTCCATCAACTCGATTTATTATCAAAGTTTTCCCATCCGATAGTTTTTCCTTAACAGTCGAAAGCACTTCATACAAATGTATCATGCATGCATCAACATCCCAACTGATCCATTCTCTTCCGTTCTCAAGGATAGAGTTCGGAGACATCACATTGACTTCTTGGAGAATATTCCTCCATCGGTTACCAATTACAAATTTCGAAGTGCTCCCAAATAAGGACTGCAAATATGCGCGCAAGCTTTTAGTCTTAAACCAATAGTCTGTTGTGCCATTGCTCAAAACTTTCAGCTCTACTTTTTCATCATCTGAATACAAATTCTTTTTTCTGATCTGATCAGTATCTGAGTATACTTTCATCAACCGCATCAACTTTAGCACCATAGAAGACTCCAATAGCAGTTCCAGATTTCTCAATTCTAGCTCTATGAGCGTATTTTACCTGCCGTTTGCTGTCTGATGACTCATCATTCAATGTCATATATTTTTCAAACTTTGGTCCGTATGAAGTTGCATGACTCCAATGAACAGGAAGACTGACCAAAAACACTACATCATTTTTCTGGATAGCTACAATTTTTGACATTTGCTCTTCTTCGGTGTTATAGATAGATTCTGCGATTGATCTGATTGTATTGCGAGTTGAGACAAAATCCGAATCGATCAGCTGAAAAACTGAAATTACTGTCTATAATAAAATCGACTAACATTCTTCAAATTCCAGTTATTCTCCTTCTCTGCCATATACTTGATATATTCCAATATCGTTTCCAACTTCTCACTTCCACCTTCCTCTTTGATTCCTTCCATCTTGTTGAGATTGAGTCTGTTTTCAGCAATGAATTTACCATACAAGCTTGGATCCGGGTTCAGCCTTGGTGGTTTTGCATCTGGTTCAATTGACCTATAGATATCTAACGTATGGTGAATCGAAGGAAAACAACTCACAAGTCTTGATTTGTCCTGTAAGAGCCGATACACTCAATTGTGAAATTCACCGACATGATTGTGGTTAACTGATAAGATGATAATCGCTTTAATACTATTAAATGTTTACGGAATTATAACACATTAACAGTTTTTGTTGCTAAGTGTAAAATTTCAAAATTTTTATGATAACAGAATGACTCATAGAAAGAATGTAACGAAGGAGCATGAAGAAATCTTTATGTGAAGGAAAACAAGTAGCTTCAGAGAAAACCAGAGTATACAAAGTAGAAACTGAGCTGGTTTAAGATTCAAACAATGACAAAAACGAATCGGGTACTAGATCGAAATTATCTTCGCAGGTGGGATACTCCATTTGTCCATTCACACGATTGGCCGTTATTCCTTTTCCATCTGATAATCGTTTCTTGATATTTGAGAGAACATCATGCAGGATACTGTTGCATTCGTTGAGTTTCGAGTTATTGCAATCAGAAGATTTTTTCAAAGAGTCGCGGGAAATTTTTTCAACTTTGTAAACTGTTCCATAATATCTTGATCCAACCACAAGTTTCTGGACGTTTCCATATAAGCATTGTAGATATGTTCGTAAGATTGAATAATGCGGGGTATAACAACCCCTTTTTTTACATATAACTTTCAACTCCACTTTCTCATCATCTGTAAGTTAAAACATTTTCTTGATGTAATAAACGTTTTCTAACACACCGTCATCGATTGCATCTACTTCAGCTCCATAAAACAAGTTTATTCTTTGTCGTCCGTTTTCTAGTTTTGCTCGATAAACATATTTAACCGCACTCTCATTCGAAATTGGTTCATTTTTGTCAAATGGTTTCTGCGAAGAAATAACTCAAAATTATTAAGAAGTTGGTATTTTCAGCATTACCCCTTCATCATCCAATGTCATATATTGCTGGAACTTTAGCCCGTTTGTTAGATATAATTGCTTTTGATTAAGAGACAAAAGGAAAATCACACCCTTCCGTTGTACTGCAATTAATTGAAGATCAGGTTCTCCCTCGTTGCTTGGACAACCGCTCTGAGCTATTTTTCGAATCGTGCCACGAGTTGTCACGAAGTCAGAGTTGATGACCTGAAACTACCAAGATATCCCTTTAATATTCTGAATAAACTAACTTTCTTCAAATTCCAGTTGTTTTCCTTCTCCGCCATATATTTGATATATTCCAATATTGTTTCCAATTTTTCACCACCACCATTATCTTTGAATTCTTTTACTCCCAAATTCAGATCAAGTTTGTTCTCGTCCTCTAGAACTCCATAACGGGTTGAGTCTGGGTTAAGTTTTGGTGGCTTTGCACCAGGCTCGATTGTCCTGTAGATCATGCAAATATGGAATTGAAAATTAACTTACAAATCTAGATTCTTCTTGTACGAACCAATTTCTTCAATTGTGAAATTTACTGACATGACTGTAGAAAGATGAAGTGAAATCAGCAGTTCTTATATACCGGTACATAAGCCGTAAAGGATTAAAGTATTGTTTACAGAATCATGAAACCATCTTCATTTTTGTTGCTCAGCCTTAAAATGGTAGTTGATAAAAACATGTGAAATAAGAAATCAGTTGAAGATTCAGGCCAGGTACGTGGACAGAATTGAAATTAAGCGATTTTCAAGATACAGCAGGAACAGTGAGAATCGGAATTCAAAAAATTTCACCTTTTTAATTGGTAATGACTGAGTACCGTAGTTTCGAGATACACTTCGCTGCGGGACCACTTGTTGCAACAGGGCATGTTTTGAATTTTTATGAAAAACGGCTTGAAATTTTTTTTCAGATTGCATTTTTCAGATATTTTCGCTGTATGGCATTTTATTTTATATTTCCAAAACTATTTTTGCCATAATTTTGACCAAAAATCTCATTTCCTTCAAAAAATGCCCTCAAAAAACAATATTTCTTCCTCATAGATTATTTACATCAAAAAGAAGCTTATATATGCTTATCCACTCGGAAAATTGTCAATTTTTTTTTCGTTTTTTTTCTTCTCCTTTCACCCGAGAAGTTTTATTAGAAACGGCCAGCAGCAGCTGAACGTGTATTTCCTCTCAACTATTTTTTTGTTTTTCTACTCACTTTTTCTTCTGATATAAGTGGCATTGAATGACGTCTGTTCCACGCTTTTTTTCTGTCAAGTTGTTGTTTTTATTTCTTTGGTTGAAATTGAGCTCGTTCTGTCGCTCGAATAAATTGAGGCAATTTGTGGGAATAATTGTTTGAAAAAGTGACTGTTTTGAAATTTTTGTTTTCTGTCGTCGTGTTAGCGAAATGTTTAGTTTTCCGTGCTATAGTGCATAGAAAAGGTCTACTTTGGCTCATTATTTTACTTTTTTCTTCTCAACAAATATATTTCTTCAATTTAAACTTTTAAACGCTCCGAACAGTTTCTTTGAGTTTCTAAATGCAACATGTTATGTTTTTGTGTAGGTATTTACAAAGTGAGACGTTTTTCGGTCATTCCTCAGGCTTCAAAATTTTTTTGAAAAATTCTTGATTAGTGTTCCGAGTCGACTTTCATTAGAGTCGACTTTTCGACTTTGACTTTAAAAGTCGTGTCAAGTCGTGTCGACTTGAGTCGAGTCGACTCGAGTCGACTTGTTGATAAGTCGACTCGGAGTCGCGTCGACTTCAAGTCGTGTCGAGTCGAGTCGACTTTCATTCAAGTCGACACGACACGACTTCGACTCGACTTGTTGCAAAAGTCGACTTGTCGGCCGACTTTGATTTCATAATTCAAGAGAATAATTTATCTTCATTTTTCTTCAAAAACATGGAATTACAAAACAAGAGATTCATAGTGGGGGAGTGCCTTTTGAGATTTTCTTTAGATTTTTGGTGAAAATTGGGAAAAATCAAAAAATACTAGATTCGAAGAAGTAAAATTTTTTAAGTTCTGTTATGAATTTGTTAGGGAATCAAAAATGTGTATGCAGTGTAAGTTTATGTCAAATCGGCACATGTGTTGTGGAGAAAAATCAGTTTCTAACCAAAATTCGCTGTAAAAAATAGAATCTATAGCTCGTTTTTCTTCATAATCGATGGGCATTTTGTATATTTTTTGATTCTCTATGAAAAAGCTAAAGTAAATCTCAAAAGTCCCTCCCCCACTTTGAATGTCTTGTTTTGAAAGTCCATGTTTTTGAAGAAAACTGAAGATAAATTATTCTCTTGAATTATGAAATCAAAGTCGGCCGACAAGTCGACTTTTGCAACGAGTCGAGTCGAAGTCGTGTCGTGTCGACTTGAATGAAAGTCGACTCGACTCGACACGACTTGAAGTCGACGCGACTCCGAGTCGACTTATCAACAAGTCGACTCGAGTCGACTCGACTCAAGTCGACTTGAGTCGTTGTAAGTCGAGTCGACAAATCGTCGATTTTCGTGTCGACTCGGAACACTATTCTTGATACATTCTCAACTGAGCTATTCTGTTTTATTTTTTCATATTTCTCGTTACGTTTTCCTCATTTTCTTAAGTGACTGAAATTATTTTCTAGTTATCGGCTCAGGAATAACTGAATACCTAAATAGCGTAAGATCAAAAGTTTAGATCTTAAAAACTGAGAAAGTTGCAACTTTATCCCAAAATAAGTCCAAATTTTCAAAAACTTGCATTTCGGTGTTTTTCATCAACAATCGTATTTCCTCGAATAGAGAAAATACGAAGCGCTGCCGGAGAATGATCTCGGAATCTATTACACTTATCAGAAAGTGGTCAACAGCAAACTTGTAGAAAAAGTTATGATCTACAAATTTGCAGTTGACTACTTTTTTATAGCTCTCCTAGATACCGAGATACTATCATTTTTCGACAACGTCTACAGTGCCGTTCTATTCGAGAAAATATGGAAACTGCAATAAGTTTGAACCACAATAGTTTCTCCTTGAACTCCTCGATATATTTTCATTTTTTCTAGGTCGAGTTCCTCATTCGACATTTCCATCAAATTCAACAAGATCCTTCTCAAAAAAACTGACACATTCGTTTCAAAATCCTCAAAAAAAAACGCCGATGATTCAATCTTCAATTGCCTTCATTTCCATTCGTTGCCCTTCTTCTCCTCCAAATTTCCATCACATTCATCTCAAAAATGCACGGAGACACGAAAATTCTCCGTCTATCCATCGCCGCTATTTTCATCCAATTTCCTTCCCCCTTCTCATCGCATTATTCATTCATTGAATAAAAAAAGAAACGAGGAAGAAAAGCGAATTATAGTTTCCTTTCGAAATCCGCTCTGAAAATGAGTCATTCAAGTTTTTTCCATCTCCTTTTGCTCGTTTAGCCTAATCAGACATGCTAGAGCACGTCTTCCTTTTGCTCGCCGAGCAATGGAGGAAAACCTGGTTTTTGATGCATTTTCTTGTGTTGAATTACGTCAGTGACCACATCATTTTATGGGTGTTTGCAGCTGGAAGTGGTACTGAGATGAAGATTGGCGTATTTTTAGATTTGTTTTATGAGAATCGTGGTCTTTTTGTTATATTCTTAGAATGATTGGTCCAGATGTTCAATCATCGCTAGAATCATTATTAGTTTAGTGGTAGCTTTTTGGTAAAGACGAATGTTAAGTTCGGAAATTTTAAAGGTGAAATTTGTTTCAACAGGATTGAGCAGCTTTAACGATTTGTGTCTAAGTGGTATGTTCAAGAAAGATTTCAGAACGTTTTTACAAACATTGAATTTAAGAAACCACCGTATTTTCTCGAAAAGAGCGGCAGTTCAAAAGCTGCCGAAGAATGATCATATCTCAGAATCTAGTACAGTTATCGAAAAGTTGTCAACAGCAAACTTGTAGATAAAGTTATGATTCACAAATTTGCAGTTGACAACTTTTTTATAGCTCTTCTAGATTTCGAGATATTATCACTCTTAGGAAGCGTTTGCAGTGCCGTTCTATTCAAAGGAAATACGGTACTTGTAAGTGAACTCTCAGTTTCAGAGTTTTTCCACGTACAGCTAGGAATAAATCAAGCGCGCCCCAGTGTCTCGACGCATTTTTGCAATTTAAAAATTCATTTTGAACGTAAATACAGTATCCAAACTGCAAAAACGTATCGAGACCCAGGAGCGCACTTTCTCTATTTCTAGCCGTTGTTTTTTCACATATCAGATCAAAGATTTTCCCTTCTACGCTGATCCCTTTCCAGTTGATTTCTTGCTACTTCCGCATCGAGAACACCTAGAATACCTATGACTATATGTCCAGACGTATACAAATCATAAAAACAGTTGACATATGCAATAACACAGTTCCCTTGTTGATTTCCTCATTTTCCATCTGCTTGCTCCACTAGAAATCGAATTGCTTTCCGCAAAAAAATTTGATAGAATGCACTTTAGATCGCAAAAAATCAACCAACCAAAAGTGTACATTTTCGCACTACAAGTACACTTTTTCTGTTTTCCTATCGAATTTCATCGTCTGTTTGCAGCTGTTTCTTCTTCTTCTTCTCCCAGTTGTTTTTCTCGGAACACTCCTTTTAGTTGTTATTCTGTGAGTCTAGATTTTTGAGAATTATTATTCATAAAGCATGATTCAAAGAAATATAGACATGCGAATTATAAGGAAATCGACTGACTTTTCCTGGAAAACCGGGTGATTCCTCAAAGCACAGAATTTCAAGTGCTCGATGTCAAATTTCTTGATTTTACGAAAAAATAATTTTCAAATTTTTGGGAGCTCCTGAAAATTTGGGAAAATCTTCCGCCTTTTCTTTTCTATATACCCTCGGTTATCTCAGTCAATTTTGAAGATACATAGCTTTAATTCACAATTTTTACAAAAATCTACATACAAAAGTGGATTTTGTCTATACATATATATAGCTATATAAAGTGTCTGAAAATTAAATCCTCTAGAAATCCCTTCGATCCTCTTCAAAACCGATTTTTTTTCGCTTTTTGCTCATTTTTCATTAAAATATTCTACCACAAAGATTTCTTCATTCGCTCCAAGATATCTCAAAACCCGAACGCAGCCATTAAATTGGGCAATAATTCTACATATATCCTAGTCCATCATAAGTACACACAATTTCTCATTCCGTCCTCCTCTCGTCTTTTCCCACATTTCCCTCCGCCTCGTTTTCTCTAGCACAGCAGTCCAGTCTTTTTTCCTCTTTCCTTTCCACCCAAATCGTCACAACCAGACACACACACACACAATCGACGCCGCGTTTTTTCGTCTTTCTTTGATTTTTTTTCGCCACCCATTCATTCGTTTTTTTGTTGCAATTGAGTGTTCCTGATGTGACAAAAAGAAATTTATTGAATGTGGGATTTTTAAGGGCAGTTTTGATAGAAAATGCGGATTTTTAGTGTAGAAATGGTCATTTTATTTTAAATATTCAGTTTTCTTGATTGAAAATATTCTATTTTATTCATAAAATGCGTGTCATGAAAATTTATTGAATTTGTGATTTTTTGAGGCAATTTTGAAAGTAAATGCGGGTTTTCAAAGTAAAAAGTAGCGAAATTCATGAGTTTTTAATTTTCTTAAGCTCAAATTCATAATTATTGTTCTGATAAATAGAAAACTGACGAAAATTTAAATCACTGACACATTTATTCAGTTTTTTTCACAGAAGATGCCTTTTTTGTTTCAAAATCTGTCAAAAAATCTATATTTTTTGAACTTTAAGTGCTCAAAATCTTTCTATTCCCTTTTTTCCCCATCAAACTACACTTTATCCATGTTTATTCCTCTAGAAATCGAGCTCTCCGTGTAACTCGACACTTTCTTAATCAAAAGTCACGCATTTTCCAGAAAATATACATACAATATTCCCCTCCCACAACAAAACAACTTATCTCTCTCTCTCGTTGTGATAAGAAAATGTATATTGATAAGGCGAAATGCATCACAAAAACATGTGATCAAATGTCAATTTTTGTACGGTTTTTCTGTCCTCGCCTCGTCATATTTCGAAATGTCACTTCATCTTTTTTTGACTAAACTTTGAACGCGAGAAAAAAAACCGGTTCGTTGTGATAAGGTGATTCGATTGTTGTAAAATTTTTGCCATTTTCCCCCATTTTTGTCGTTAAATTTATGGCTTTCGTTTCAAGACCTTCTTAAAACCGTTCGATATTTTTGCTGTTCGCATTATTTAGTGATTTTTCGTCGAATTTCAACAGAATATCCGTCAAATCCCCTCAAAAAACAAGCAGCTAACACATTTTCGGCTCATAAAAAACAAATTGGATGTATTTTTCAACATCTGCTCACTTTTCGGCTAGTTTTCAACAAAATGAGTGTCATTATAAGCAGATGTTTCTGGAATTTTAGTTTCTTTTCGATGAAACTACGTAGATATTGAAGTGTTTGTTTAGGGTCTCGGTGCGAAAATATTGATCTAGGGATTAAGTAGAGAAACTTTGATCGATAGAATTATTGGTTCTCATCAAAGTTCAGTATTATATTGTGAGATTGATTTCGTTTTTCAGTCCTTTTCCTATCAGGTCGCTCACTGGTATCTAGCTAGGATCTAGCAGTGCAGCTGCTTATCCAGATGCACCGTTCTTTTATCGATTTTTATTGTTTTTCTGCAACACACCATAACGATACATTGCGTATCGCCCTTGGGGATCCACCTGCTGTTCTGTTGTTGCTCATCGTTAGTCTGCGCTCATTTTATATCGTTGCGTCGTTTCTGTTGCTCGTTTTACCGCAATTGTTCATCTTATTCTCATTTTCCGTATATAATTCATATCTTGGCTCATTTACATTTCACAAAAATTTCAATTTCTCATTCGAAAATTCAAAAAATGCCATTTTCCGACAGTTTCCCGCCAATTTGATAACGCCTGTTCTCTGTTCGATTCCGAAAATTATGACAGTTCTTATTAAAAATTCGCTGATAAAATTATCACGGCATTTTCAAAATAATATCGCTACTTTGAAATTGGTGTTTCACGCACTTATCACCTATTTTCAGTTTTAGAGACTGAAAATTGAGGTTTTCTGCCAGAATTTTTGAATTCTCGTGATTTTTTCATGTGAAAATTCACTTCTTATCCCTATTTCCTTTTCTAAACCGTGAATTTCGACAATTTTGCTAGAAAAATGGCTGAAATAATGTTTTCTATCATGTGCTGCTCTTTTAAGCTTTCCTCTTCTCACTTTTCGCACCGTTCTACACATCAAATCACTTTTTTCTGTTAAAATTCTCTTGTTTTCTTATTTTTCTCAGTTTTGATCAAATATTAGGTGCTCTGACTTCGCCAAATCCACCCGCTGTATTTCAAATTCAATTTTTTGCTTCAGAATATTTAAAATAATCGATTTTTCCTCAAAAACCTTTGAAAAACTCAATTTCCCGCCAAAAAACCGCAATCTTCGCATTCGAGCGCATTTCCAACATGGTTATCGATTGCTTCTCACCCGATTTGTCTATAAAAACAACAATCGCCACAACCATATGTATCCCGTTTTTGCGGCCCCTTTATAATAAATAGTCGATATATTCGTTGTCTGTTTCTCTCACCACTCTTCACTCTTCCCCGTACTCTCTCGCTCATTGCCCCTTTCCACCCCAGCGCCCGAGAAAGCCGGGTTTCTCGTCACTTTTTCTTCGATTTTCTTCCAAGATTTTCGTATTTTTGCATTCATTTTATATTCGTCGTAATTTCAGGTAATTCGATTTAGACGAGAGAATGGCGTGCCTTCGAAAGTTGAAGGAGGATATTGGAGTGCTCGAACGTATGTTCACCAGAGAGCACGACAGACTTCAGGTTAGTTTTAAACAAAATACGAGGTTTTTGAGTTTAAAATAATGCAAAATGCGTATGAAAATCGATTTTTGCTCGAAAATGTGTGTAAAATTCGGCGTCAAGCTTCAAAACTGCAAAAATTGACCGAAAAACAAAATTTAATTAAAATTTCCGCCACTAAATTCGATTTTTAACCTTGAAATTCAAATATCCCGCCGAAAAATAAATATTTTCGCATTAAAAATCAATTTTTAGTCATAAAAAAGCTTAACGGCTATATTTTAAGTTTTGTAATTTTCGGAAATGGCTCTGGGCTTAGAAAAACGCAAATTTAACTGAAAAATTGTTATTTTTCGTCGCAAAACCGAATAATGACCTTTATTATGCCCTCAAATGCGAGAAAGAAATTAAATATCCATAAAAAAGCTTTTATTAGCCTAAATTAATCGATTTCCCCTCTCAAAACAAGTTTTGGTGTGAAAATTGGCATTCTTTGTTATTTCTCGACGAAATCAGCTGTCGAAACAATGGGAATTGATTCTAAACCGGTTTTTTTCGGTCAGAGATCAATGGAAGGTGGGGAAAATGGTTATTTTAAGGGAAAATCGGCATTTTTGACTCAAAATCTGGGATATCATTAATTTTTTGAACCCCAAACTCCATCATTTTGTTCTCTTTTCGATTGTCAAGGCCATAATGTTATGACCTGTCGTTTTTCGCCCTAAATTTCCGCCTTTTGTGTTGAAAAAACAATAACTGAATGACGTGTGGGCGTCGTTTTTTAAAATTGTCAACAATTGATAACCATATGACTGATTGGGTGATTAGAGAATAATATTAGGGTTTAGGGTGGAAGAAGAGGGATTTTCGAGTAATTTTGGGTAGAAGCAATAAGAAAATGGGCTAATTTTTATTCAAAAATTACTACTGTAACGGAAAAACGAAGAAAAATACACATTTGGGAAGAAATATACCCAAAAATTGCAGATCCTCAACGCCTCGGTCGATGAAATAACCATGAAATTCATCGATTCATCAGGACGCTCAATCATCATCAATGCAAATATTCAAGAAAACTATCCGCGTCAGCCACCAATCTGGTTCTCCGAATCCGACGATGTTCCAGCGATCGGAGCCGCGTTGGAGCGTCTCACCGAAACAAGCGAGTCGACCAACATTCTTCATCAAGTACATCGATTGATATCCGAATTGTGCGCCCATTATGGTGTACCAACACCGAATGAATTGACACAAATTGCACCACCATCCGATGATGTTGATGAAGGGAGAGGAAGTGATATGAGTGATACTGCATCTGAGGTTTGTAGAGTTTTTTGTTGGCTTTAAGTTGAAATATGGGGGTTATCTTGAGTTTTGCACGAGTGTTTGGCTTGATTTTACTAATTTTCGGGTGCCTGGTGGTGAAAAAGTTTTCGTTTGTGCGGTGAGACTCAAATCACCGAAACAATCTGAAATTCTGTTCAAAAACTCAAAAATTGCTCAATTTTTCAATACTTTGCCTCAAAATAGCAGCAATATTCTACGAATTAACATTTCGATCCTTGATTTCCAAAAAAGGGGAAGAATTTAACACAATAACATGAAAAAACGCCTAAAAATCATTGATTCTGAGTCAGAAATCACCTTTCTTAAAAGAAAAAACTGGAATTCCCGCATCACCTTACCCGAATGTTGTGTCGTGTCGTGTGTTGCAAAATAATTCAGTTGCAGAGTTCGCTTAGCAATCTAACCACCGCACTTCGTAAAACTGAACTGAAAAAGCCTGGAGCCAGTAGCACAACTTCCGAATTTCAGCCAATCGAAGATGATGAGACAGCAAATGTTGATGGCGAGGAAAGCAGCGACGATGATGGGGATGGGGACGATTTGGAGGAAGAAGAAGGGGAAGGCGATGTTGAGGTTGGTTTTCAAATAGATTTTTATTGAAAAATTGAATAAGTTGGATGAATTAGAAGGAAATTGAAAGAAATTTTGTGAATAAGATAAATAGACGATAACAATCAAGATAATTCGGATGGTTCTGTGATAAAATAATCTTCAAACCTTTAAAATTTGTTAAAAAGCTGTATTTATTAGCTTTTTTAGTTGACAAAGATGAAGAAAAACGATTTTCTGTGCTAAAAGTGCTGAAAATATCTTGAAGATTAAGTTTTGCACCTTTAAAATACCTCGGAGAAGATTCAGACACCTGATTGAAGATTCAGCTGAAAATAAAATAAGTATTGATTTTGCGACGTTTCTCTCAATATATTAGTGTTCTAATTGAGAAATATGCGTTATAACACTCTTAAAACGTATTTCTGACTGTTTTTTTTTCTCAAAAAATGGAAATAAAAATCTACAGTTTCTAATAGTTGCAGATGGTTGAAATGGCGGAAGAAGATCCAGTCAGTCACTTGGACGAAGGCGTTTCAAAAGCCGGATTGGAAGTATTGGACAAAGTATCGAGAGTCAATCGTCAACAACATTTGGATGGACAAGTACAAGGATCTGTTACAGCAACTGATCGTTTGATGAAGGAGTTGCGCGATATTTATAGAAGCGAGCACTTCAAGAATGGTTAGTGGCTTGAACGAATTATTTTGGGACAAGATTTCGAACCCATTGAGGAAAATACACTCGTTTTGAAAATTAGAGGCTGAATTCTAAAGTTTTTCAGTCAAAAAAACCTATTATTTTCTAAAGTTTTTGGTTTTGGCTCGAAGAAATCTAAAAAATATTGAACATAGCAGTTTTCAAATTAACAATACCATGCATATTGTTTATTAAGCTGAACGAGAGAATTTCCCTGCTACTTCGATATTTTTTCATTGAAAAACAATCATCTTCACCCGAAAATCAACGTTTTCTAATTCTAGGTGTCTACTCGTTCGAGTTGCACGATGACAAGGACTTGTACCAGTGGTGGGTCAAAATTCACAAGGTAAGGATCCCTAAAATTTCGAATTTTGACAATTTTTCAATTTCCAGGTCGATCCAGACAGTCTTCTCTTCCAAGATATGCAAAAACTCCAAAAGGATCACAACTGCGATCATCTCTTGTTCAACTTCGTCTTCGACGAACAATTCCCATTCACTCCACCGTTTGTCAGAGTCGTTGCGCCACATGTGAGTTTTTTTTTTGACGAATTTTCATCAAATATATAAAAAATTACAGATCTGCAATGGATTCGTCTTGAATGGTGGTGCAATCTGTATGGAATTGCTCACAAAGCAAGGATGGTCATCGGCATACTCGATCGAAAGTACAATCCTTCAAATCGCTGCCACACTTGTCAAGGGAAAGGCACGCATATCGTTCGATCCGAAGGTTAGTTTTGTTGTTTCGTATTGAAAGTTGAAAATTGAAAAAAAAAAAAAAGGCTGGAGTTTTGACCGAAACGCTTGTTTTTAGGCAAATTAGTTGAAAATGCTGGATTTGTGAAAAAAAATCAGCTTCAAACACCTGAAAATTTCATCTGTAGCCAAAAAAGGTTGGAATTGACGCGAAATTAGCACTTTTTGTTGTAAGACCAGCTCTGAAAATACTGAAATTATCAAATTTCCCAAAAAAACCGAAAGTTTTTCGTATTAGCAGCTGGAAAATGTCTGAAAGTTCGGTCTTTCCTGAAAATTTTTCGAAAATACCGCAAAAATTGTCTGAAAAGTGTTCTGAAACATCTATTTCGCTAAAAACTGCAAGTTTTCAATAAAAAAATGTTAAATTTCCAGTACACTGGCGCATATTCATTGGCACGTGCTCAACAATCATTCAAATCGCTCGTCCAAATACACAACAAATCGGGATGGTACACTCCACCAAAAAACGAGGGATAATGTATGGCACAATCCAATCCATCCAATCAACTCATCTATCATTTTTATCAATATTGATTTGCATTTTTTTGTTGTCGGCTGAAATCAACTTTCACCCCCCAATATAAAATGCACCTAGAGAATCTACTCAATCGTTTTTCACAACTCTTTTGATGTTATTTGTCGGGTAGACCATTATTTCCTATTATTTTCTTCTTTGTCTGTGTGTTTCTTCTTCGTTTTCTTGCTTTATTTTCTGAAAATCAAGGATTTTGCAATCCTTGATCTACCCCTAATATTCGCCTTCATCTGATTTTTTATTATGTTGAGTCTCGACACCAATAATCGTGACCTACCACCACCCATTATTTGATCATTTTTTTCGTTTCCCGCCAAAAAACCACCACTATTACTACTATTTTTTATCAAAAATGAGAATACCACCATCCAAAAAATTAAACAAACCTGTATATTTTTCAACTGATATTATCATTTTTCTTCGTGGTTATTTCTCACCCCATTCTTTTGCTTCTTGATTTGGTTTTTTTGTCGAATAAATTTGAAAAAATGAAGAAAATCATGTTTTTTTCCTGTTTTTTAGTCTTCCCCCGCCTGAGAATTCATCTATAATAAATTAGATGAGTGTTTGTGAGCCAGATGATGAGAAGCAAGGAAAAAAAAGTTTTTATTTTTCTCATCTTGAGAATATGAAGTAAAGTTGATCAAAGTTTTTCATTTTTGATCTACTTTACTATTGTGTCATGGTGTAGGTTGACGCGCTTTTGGTGGCACGAGAAATGCGTCAGTGGCTAGTAGATAGGCGCGAATTTGGCTATTTTTTTTTGGAATTTTTACAACCTGCTCACTGACACAAATGTGTGAAAAATGAGTCACCGGAAACGCGCCTAGGCTACTGACACTGACGCTTTTCTCGTCTTCCATTTGCACCAACTTTGCGTCAATACGGCCACTGGCGCATTTTCGTCGCCAATGTACTGACCGAGTCAAATTCAAATTTTTTTCTCGAGAGTATTACATGTTAGACTGACCCATTTCTAGTGCACCACAAAATTTGCGTCAATTATTCATTGACGCGGAATTTTTTCAAGTGCAAATTTCGTGGCCATAACACTTGCACCAACTTTGCGTCAACACGAAAAATGCGTCAATACCCTTCTTGGCGCATGTTTCAATGTTTTTTCCAAATTCCCGCAGTTCTCTTCCTCCTCTGTTTTTAGAACTAGTATACTTATTGTTCAGTTGTCAACAACAAAAAAACTTAATATCCTTAAAAGGCACGATAAACACGTCAACACCACAAACACGTCAATTGCCACCCGGAACAACGGGAAGACATAAAAATAAATAAATAAAAAACACGACCAAAAAGAGGAAAAAAGAGAAGGCAAAAAGGCATGCGAAAATCAAATTGAGCTCTTTTTTCTCTCTATTCCCCTATTACATCATTTGCACAAAAAAGCTCCATTTTTGGAGTCGTGTTCTACCAGGCAAACAACATACTAAGTAGGATGGATATAGGCATAGAATCATAGATAAAGTACGGAAGCCTTAGGATAAGCTGAGATTAGTACATATAGAAAGATAGCTAGATAGGAATCTATGAATCTATGAATCTATGAATCTATGAATCTATGAATCTATGAATCTACATCTTTTGTTCCAAGAACTAATTATTTTCAAAACGTCTATTAGAGCGTACTTACACCGTAATTATTTTTTAGGAGTCTTTGTGACCAAGAACTAATTACACCTCTTCTTGTGACAAAATGTCGACTTTTAGACATTTTGAAAAAAATAGCCATAGAATTTCGAAAGATGGATTCATAGATTCATAGATTCATAGATTCATAGATTCATAGATTCATAGATTCATAGATTCATAGATTCATAGATTCATAGATTCATAGATTCATAGATTCATAGATTCATAGATTCATAGATTCATAGATTCATAGATTCATAGATTCATAGATTCATAGATTCATAGATTCATAGATTCATAGATTCATAGATTCATAGATTCATAGATTCATAGATTCATAGATTCATAGATTCATAGATTCATAGATTCATAGATTCATAGATTCATAGATTCATAGATTCATAGATTCATAGATTCATAGATTCATAGATTCATAGATTCATAGATTCATAGATATTTAATCCAATTGAATAGTCTCAAGAGACCTTTCTCCCCTTCCACTCTCTCCCATATTCGTCGTCGTTTTTTGATGATGGATGCTCTTTTTTTCCCGTCGTTTTCTTCCGTTTTGTTGCACATCCTCCTCCCATTTGTCGCATTCCGTTTTTTTTGTTGAACAAAAAGAATTTTTTTGTTCTAAAAACACGAGTAAACTCGTGTTTTTTGGATAATTATATTCAAGAAAATTTTCACCTGACTTGTTCATGTGATAATTTTTTTTGTAATTTTCCGAGAAAATTCGGTTTTTTGGCTGAAAATTTTTCTGAAATTGATAAATTCGGTAGATCAAAATTTAGAAAATTTCTGTAGGTAGATCAGTTTTGTGATGAAACTTTTCTAGATTGACTGAAAAATCAAAAATTCTTACTTTTTCAAATAATTTCTGTAGTAGATCAAAAATTTTTGAAATTTTTCGGTAGATCAAAGATTTCTGGATCTTTTGGTAGATCAAAATTTTTTGGTTTTACGAACTTTCGGTAGATCAATCATTACTGTGGTAGATCAAAAGATTTTTTCTAGTAGATCAAATATAATTTTTGTTGTAGATCAAATTTTTTTTGTCGAAGTAGATCAAAAATGTAAGTTTTTTTGTAGATCAAAATTTTTAAAAATTTTCTCCGTAGATCAGAGTTTTCATTTATTTTCGGTAGATCAATAATTCAGTTTTCATGGTAGATCAAAAATTTATTAATTTTTTCTGTAGATCAAAAATCTCATTTATTTTCGATGGATCAATAATTTAATTTTCCCGGTAGACCAAAAATTTCTGATTTTTTTCTGGTGGATCAAAAGTTTTTTTTTGGAAAAACGATCAGTTCTGGTTTATCTGTATATAGTCAAATCTAGCCGATTCAATAAAATATTCTCTATTTTTTGCCGAGGTAGATCACTTTTTTCCGAAATTTCCAAAAACTGCACTTCATTTCCCAAAAAGTGTTCTCATTTTCCCGCTATTTCTCCGTCCATTTCTCAAATTTTCGCCCCGTTTTCTCGCCATTTTAGCTCACTTGAAAAGTATACATATATATCACTTTTTTGAGCCATTTCGGACCGCCGAAAATTTTCTTCGTCTTTAGTTTTTTCTTGGAATTTTTTTCTGGAGGAAAAGTGAACCTTTTTTTGGCAGTTTTGGTAAAGTTTATGGAGAAAATTGAGGAAATTTTCGTTGATACAAATTTTTCGAAGATGAAATTTTTTGATCTACCTGAAACATTTTTCACATATCTGAAAATTTCAGAATCTTGAATATCAGAAAAAAAATTTCCTGTATACTCCAAATTCTATTTTTATGAGAATTCTGCACAATTGTTTTCTAGATGAATGAGTTTCTGAGTAAACATAAAATTTTTGATCTACCTGGAAAAATATGGAACCCAAAAATTGTCCAGCTCTAAAAATGATCAATTTTTTTTATCTATCTCGAAAATTTCTGATCTACCGTAAAAAACAGTTTTTTCTGATGTTTCTGGATTATCAGTTTTTTCAAAAGCTGTGAAATTTCTGATCACAGGAGTTTTTTCTTCAAAAAAGATTTTTTTCAAAAATTCTGAACGTTTATACCTTCTCAATTTTTGTAATTTTTGTACATATTATTTGACCTACTGGAATATTCTTAAAACCATAAGTTTTTGATCTACCGAAGAGAAAAATTTGTTTTCGATTTTTTTGGAATTTCAGCCATTTATAAGCGATGAAACGAAAAAATGTTTTTCTCAAAATTTGTGTCATCTCAAGGTCCTGATGAAAATTGTTTGTCTGAAATTTCTAAAAATTTTTTATCTGAAATTCTGAAATTATTTCGATTCCTAAATTATCTAGTAGATCAAAAAATGTGATCCCCTACTACGCCACTTTCCTCCTGACATAGACACTTCATGATCCGGAAATCAAATCAATGTCATATGAAATTAGGTCACGATGTAAGTGCGCTCTAACGCTAATTTGTCAGAAAAGTGCGGAATTTGATTATTTTGAGTCAGAAAAATCCAAAAAAAATTTTTTTTTTCGTAACAGCAAAAAAAAGACTGCAAACACGCTCTAATGCAAATTTCCAAACTTTCTCGCAAAAAAATGGGGAACCTACTCAAAAATACATGACAAAAATTCAGTGAAGACGTCGAGCACTCCCCCCATCTCAAATTCGATTATACACACTTTTCGTATCTCTTTTTCTCACATTTCCCTTCACAAAGATGTGTTTTAAGGCCATTCTACGAAATGGAATTATTATGAATAAACACGCTGATAATGATCATATCAATGATATATTTGATAATGATGATAGTTTATCCGATGATTATCAGCAACAATCCACATCCACTTTTGCTGGATGTTCGCCGCTGACAAGGAGGAGGAGGAAATCTCATAATGGTATGTTTTTGTGCATTTTTGCGTAGAATAGAGTGTTTTTGTGCATTTTGTAGTTAGTACGGTAGAACGAAATAGTGGGTTTGCTGGGATAGTGGGTTTGCGTACTTTCAAAAAAAAAGAAGTGAAAAATCGATTTTTTCTTCAATTGCTCGTAAAATATACTGTATTTTTCAAGATAATTCAAAATCAAGACTTTTAAACTTTCTTGCGCGTGTAGTATGATGCATTATATGACAGTGATTGCGTACTTCCCAAAAGCGTCTTCTAATTCCCATTTTCTGCATTTTTGCGTGAAATACAGCGTAATGTGTGCAATTTCTTGTTAGTACGGTATCACAAAATGGCGTAAGATGTCGTGTTTGCGTACTTCCTAAATAATCTATAGTTTCAGTAAGAATATGATGTATCGTATGACAATTTTCCATTTTTATGTTTTTTTGGGTTGCAAATATGATGGTGATTGCGTACTTTTAAACCTTTGACATTAACTTTTTTTGAAGTTTTACAATGCTACACTTTTCTTTTCCGTGTATCATGATGTATTCTGTGCATTTTGTCGTCAAACATGGTGCATACTTGAAAGTGATTGCAGAATTCTGATATTGCTCGTAGAATATGATGTATCGTATTCAAAATTTTCGAACATTCAAAATGTTATGCTCGTCAAATACGATGTATACTGCGCATTGTACGCATTATTAATTTAAATTTTCGGAAAATTTGTGGTTCTGACTATTTGCACCATTTTCCGTTTTTTGTCGTCAAATATGATGCATTCTGTGCATTTTTTTCCAAAATATTTTTTCAAAAACAGTTTGAATTTTTTCATTCAAAAACCAGATTTTTTCCCATCAAATTATTTGAATACGCTGAAAATGTTGTCAATTATTCATAAAACTGCCATCGTTTTTGCCGTCGTCCCGCTCACAAAAAAATGACGAAATAAAAAACAAGAAGGTGACGGAAATAATAACAAATTTCAAGACATAACGTCGTCAAACAAAAAAAATTTTTTTTCGAAAGAACATATTTTTCTCTCTTTTTTTGCTTGAATGGTGTTTGGCGATTGTTGGCGTATGAGGGCGAGAAATGGCGTGTTTTCACCGAGAAAACGACGGAAAATGGTGCGGAGAGAGCCGACTTTTGTTAATTGTGAGTGGAGATATTTTGACGGTATTTTGCAAAAATTCATTAGTTTTCGAAAAAAAATGATTTAAATCCATTTATTATACTTAGCTGAGTATCAAACGATAGTATCAAAAATATCAAAAAGTGACACTCATTTAATACTCATGCAAGAAAAAAACTTCAAAAAATTTCACTGCGTATCTATGCATGGGATAGTCAGTCAACGGACTTTCATTCGACTTTTTGGGGAAACTTTGCTTGAAAAATCTTCAAAAAAATGACTGACATCAGTTACTGAAAATTTTGAGCTTCTTCCCAATTTTTCCTCAAATTTGAACATCACAACAAAAAACCTAAATCCTGTCAAAAAATAATCACCAAAGAATTCATAGTTTGTTGAAAAACATTTTTGAAAAATTTTTTTTTTGGAATTTGTTCTGGACTATTTTTTTCAATCGATAATCATAGAAAACTATGAAAATTTATCCGTATTACAGTCCGAAACACGTTGAATCGAGTCAAAAATATGTCACAGGCTCTTCAAAACAGTTTTGTCTGAAATCTTCTGAAACTCCAAAAAAACATAAAAATTTTAACGTATTCACCCTATGAAAATGCAGAAAAATCTGAATTTTCAACTCGAAAACTTCAAATCCTTAGAAAATTGAAACTTGGAGATAAACTATCACATTTGAAAAATTTCAGTCAAAAAGTTGATCTGATTCTGAATCGTAGATTTTTCTAAAATCTAAATTTTTACAGTCGCCTCATCATCAACCCATCAAACTCAACAATCACCTCGAAAATCACATGGATTCCGGTTTCGACGCATTCTTGATTCACTCACGTTTACCAGGTTGGTCAATAAAATATTTTTCAAAGATTCTATTGACTGAGTATCAAATGTATCGATACGCAGTCAATTTGTTTCTGCAAAAATGTTTTTTTTGTGGCTAATTAGTCTGCAGTTCATAGAAAATTTTTTCTCACGGTTTGACATCAAAATTCATTCGAAAATTTTCACTGTTGGCTGAATAACAAACGTATTTTGCTGACATGTTTCTAAAAATTTTCAAAAAGCCGAATGAACATCCTTTGACTGAGTATCAAATGCTTAGGTAAGCAGGCAATTTGAAAAAGTTCCTTCTTGGCTGAGTATTAAACACATAGGTAAGCAGCCAATTTAAGGTAGTTTTTTCTTGACTGAGTAACAAATGCCTAAGTAAGCAGCCAATTCTGTTAATTTTTTTGTTGACTGAGTAACAAATGCTTAGGTAAGCAGCCAATTTTTGAAAGCTTTCCTTCACTGAGTATCAAATGTGTAGGTAAGCAGCCAATTTTTTTGTAGCTTCTCTTGACTGAGTATCAAATCCTTTTTCGCTACTTACTTCTTCGTTTGATACTCAGTCAACGGAATAACATGGTTTTCGAAAGTTCCAACACATTTGATACTCAGCCAAAAAAAATATCTGAAAAAATTTCCATCCAAAATTTTTTTTGCAGATCCTACAAACCACAACTGTCCCTCGACCATGATGTAAGTTTTTCGCCGTTTCACCTCCAAAAAGAATTTATATATTTTTTCCAAAAATGTATAAAAGCGGGACGATAAAACGATGCTCTCATGTCTCGCTCGCTCTCCACTTTTCCCACACTATCTCACCCCATTCATATTTTGGAAAATCGCCCCGAAACGAAAAAATTTATTTGGTTGATCACATTTTGTCATTCCTCCCTTTCCTTTTCCATACGTTTTCATCGATAAATCGATGAGATATGGTAAACCTAAATTTGAAGAATATTGTTCGACGAATCAATTCGACCACTAAATTGAAGTATCGGAGTTTGTCATCGAATGCGTTGGTAGGTCAAAAAACTGGTGGCGCGAAATTTTTGTTGGAAAAATTTGAAAATTGATGACTTTTGATCTACAAAATAATTTTCCCAAAAAAACTCTTTACCTACGGTACACACCTACAGTACCCCTACAGTATTTTTTTTCTGAAACTACGAAAACTTTCTGCGTCAAATATGATGCAATGTGTGCATACACTTTTGCCTAATTTTGCCCCTAATGCAACTGATTTGATAAACAGAATGTCAAAAATCTTTAAAAAATTCGAAAATGTATGAAAAATTATCTGCATTTGCGCGTCAAATATAGTGTGTTCTTCCTCACTTCTCCAAAACATAGAAAAGGATTTTCTTCTCGTCAAATCAGGTGTATTGTGTGCACTCAAACTACCATTAAGTGTTTGCACACAATACAACAAAAGTGACGACACTTTCTTGCTCTCAAAAAATTTCCAAAAAAACGAAAAAAAAAAAACGATTCTCAGGAAAAATGAGTCTCGTTATTTTTTTTTTTTTTTTGAAAATTTGGCCTATTTGAAATTCAAAAGTGAACAAAGTACACTTGACGAAAAATTTTTTTTGTGGTAGATCAAGTTTGGTTTTTTGTCGAAGTAGATCGAAATTGTCGGTTTTGGTAGATCAAAAATTTTCTCATCATATTTTTCATTTATTTTTGGTAGATCAATTTTTGGTTTTCTTGATAGACGTAAAATTTCTGGATTTTTTTGGTATATCAAAAATTTATTTTTTTGGTAGATCGATATTTCCTATTTTTCTGTATATCAAAAATTTTATAGAAATTTTTTTGTTCAAATTAGACCTTTTTTTTCAAAATTTTCCAAAAACAAAAATGTACCCAAAACATCAGAATTGACGCAAAAATGCACCAAAAACGATGAAAAAATGCACAAAACATCAGAACTGACGCAAAAATGCAGAAAAGGTATTTTTTGCAGCACGAAGAATCCAGCGACGACCCAAATCGAAAAAGTGTAGAAGAGTCGGATGTAGTGACACTACTACTCGATGTTCGACTCAATAATGGTGAAGAATTACCAATCAAAGATGCATCCGGCAGTAGTGATCCATATGTGAAATTCAAATACAAAGACAATATTGTCTATAAATCTGCGACCATATTCAAGAATTTGAGTCCATCATGGGATGAAGAATTTCAAATGTTGATTGATGATGTCAATTGTCCGATACGATTGGATGTTTTTGATTTTGATCGATTCCGAAGTGATGATTTTATGGGAAGTGCCGAGATTGATTTGGCGACTGTTAAGTGGTGCACGTTAGTTTCCCAAACTTTTTCAGAAAAACCACTATTTTTCAGTCCAACTGAGCTGAAACTGGAACTAGTGGATGAGGTGGATAATGGTGCTGGACGCATAAATTTATGTATAACTATCACTCCAATGACACAACAAGAAGTTGGAGTATTTCAACAGAAAGCGACGAAAGGAGTGATATTGACGGAGAAGAAGAAGGAGAGACCAAGTGGGGCAGGTGGGGGCATAGAATCATTCATAGAACCTGAAGAAATAGCATAGAACTTCATAGAACTTCCATAGATCTGCGATTGTTGTCTTTGGATTTCATAGAACCTTTTTTCCACTTCATATATCTTTCCATAGATCCATAGAACCTCCATAGAACCTGAAGAAATAGCATAGAACTTCCATAGATTTTCATAAACACTGCGAATTCCATAGATCTTCAAGCTGTGCCTTTCAATTTCATAGAACTTCAAATTCCACTTCACAGATCTTTCCATAGATCCATAGAATATTCATAGATCCTCTGACTAGTTCCAAAAAAATTATAGATCCTCATAGAACTTCCATAGATCTTTGCTTTTTGTCTTTTCAATTTCATAGGACTTCAAGTTCCATCTCATAGATCCTTCCATAGATCCATTGAACTTTCATAGATCCTTCTTTAGATCCATAGAACTTCCATAGATCCATAGATCCTTTCCTAGATCCATAGAGCCTTCCATAGATTCATAGATTCCTTTCATCGATCCTTCCATAGATCCATAGAACCTTCATAGATCCCAAAATCTTCCAGGCTCCCCAGAATGGTCAAAAATCGTGAACATCGTGTTGGTCGAGGGTCGAAACATCCGAATCGATGAGAGATGTCCAGATGCGTTTTGCAAGTTTAAGTTGGGTCAGGAGAAGTATAAGACGAAGGTGAGGAAATGCGTAAAATTTTGAGATGTCGTAGATTAAGGTGTATTGTGTGCAAACACTTTTCCAGCGATTTTTCATTGATTTTCAGCATGAAGGATCTAAAAATTTGAATTTTTCTCAAAATGTCGTGAAATGAGGTGCAAAGTCTGCAAACACTTTTTCCGCATTTTTTTCCGAAAAAGTCCGCAAAATGTCGTAAAATCAAGTGTATTCCAGGTATGCTCCTCCAGTTTCGACCCAAAATGGATCGAGCAATTCGACATGCATATCTACGACCCAACCGATCAAATGCTCCAAATGGCATGTATCGATAGGGCAACAAATGCAATAATCGGACGATTATGTATCGATGTTAGTGAATTATCATTGGATGATACAGTACAGGAATGGTATCAATTGGATGGAATCGATGGACAAATATTATTGTTGATTACTGTAACTGGTACTGGAAATGTTGATGATAATATGATGGAAATGGATGAATTCAATTATAATGATGTGAGGAATACGAGGATTCAGAAATATGATGTCGTCAATTCGTTCAAGGATTTGAGTGATGTTGGAGTTTTGACTGTTAAAGGTGAGGAAATTTTTTGAAAATTTAAAAAAAAAACACAGTAACTTTTCACATATTCTGCATTTTTCGGCCACGTGATGATCTACAGTAAGCTACAGTAGCCTGAACCAAGACTACAGTACCACAAATCACGGTTTCTGTGAGCTCTGAAGCTGGAATTTTTCTAAAATCTTTTTAAAACTTCAAATAACGTATATTGTTTGCAATCAGTGATTTTCAGCATTTTAAAGTACTGTAGCTCAAGAAAATGATCTACAGTAAACTACAGTATACAGTACCCAAACTACAGTACCCCATATCACTGTTGTTGTCAGTTCTGACGCTTTTCGAACTACCAGAATGTATCTTTCAACCTTGAAACGTATTTCGTCTTCAATTAGTGATATTCAATATATTGAGGTACTGTAGTTCAGGCTCAGCCTGCTGTAGCTACTGTATTTATCTGAAAATACTTGTTTTTCAGCCAGAAAATTCTGAAATCAGAAAATTTTTGCATTCAAATTATTTACAATTTAGTGAAAATTCAACTGGAAAATTCAACTATTTTTTTGCCAAAAATCTTCTATCATGATAATTTTCAGTTTTTTTTAGTAAAAAAATTGTTTTCTGATATTGAAAAAATTCAGAAAAAGGTTCAGAATTACAGGAATTCAGGAAAATCTGAAAATTTTAAATTCAACCTCAAAAATTTTATAAAAATTTCCAAAAAATCGTATCAAGAAAAAAATTTGCAGTATTCGGAGCAGTCGACCTCGTCGCAAAGGACTTCGGCGGAAAAAGTGATCCATTTGCCGTGGTGGAATTGGTGAATACTCGGGTGCAGACACAAACTGTTTATAAAACATTGAACCCGAATTGGAATAAGATTTATACTTTGTGAGTTCAAAAATTTTTTTTTGAAAAATCTGAAAAAAAGTCTGAAAAATCTCAAAAAAAAATTTTTTGAAGAATTAAAAAAAAATCTTTCTGAAAAATCTCAAAAAAAAATTTTTTTTTTGAAAAATCTGAATTTTTTTGCATTTTTTTTCTCAAAAATTTTTTTAAAGTTCCGGAGCAGAAAAATTTTTATGAACCAAAAAAAATTTTCCAATCAAAAATTTTTTTCCAGCTCGGTCAAAGATATCCATACCTGCCTCCAACTGACTGTTTACGATGAGGATCCAAATAATCGTTTCGAGTTCCTCGGAAGAGTTCAAATCCCTCTAATATCAATAAGAAACTGCGAGAAACGATGGTATTCGTTGAAAGATGAGAAATTGAGGAAGAAAGTGAAGGGTGATATTCTATTGGAAATGGATATTATATGGAACCCGGTTAGAGCGGCTATCAGGACATTCAAGCCGAAGGAGAGGAAGTTTATATGTCAGGAGAATAAGTTTAAGGTATATATAGTTGATATATAGATTGGATATAGTTGATAGATACACCAAAACATGATTTTTTCTGACTATCACAAAAAGTCTAGAATTTTTCAGATTTTTTTTGTAGTTCTGAAAAATTATGGATATAAGAAAATTGATTTTTTTTTTGATTTTGCATGGAGATTTTCCGGTTTTTTTCTGAATTTTTTTTGCACAAGTTGTATCTGACATCTGACCTTAACAATCTGCTGAAAAAAATGTCTGAAAATACGAAATCGAGTAGTTTTTTACTTTCCAATTATTGTCTTTAAAAATTCCCATATTTTATACAGTATCAGAATTGTAAAATTTATGAAAAATTGCGTCTCAAACTCGAAAAAAAATATTTATTCAAAAAAGTTTTGAACACCATTTTCAACGTTCTAAAACTTTTTTAAGCAAAAACACATTGGAAAATCGGATTTTACATGAAAAAGAATGTCTAGAATCTAGAATCTAAAATCAGTTAAATCATCATTGAATCATAGAATCTAGGTCGAAATATGGCTCTGTGAAAAATCTGCAAAAAATGATTTCTAGCAATTATAAAAAATGAATATAAAAAAATTTCCAACATTTCAAATGTTGATTTTTGAAATTCCGAACCATCAAGTTACCCGAAAATCAATAAATTTTTCCAGGCCTCCCTCTTCAAAACAACCGCCATGGAGCTTAAGGAAGTTGGTATGAAACTGGTCGAGTACAAAGACTACATCTCATATCTACTATCATGGCACTCTAAACCGAAGTCATTTTTGGCATTTTTGGTAGGTCGAATTTCCACAAAAAATTTTTATCAAATCATTTTTCAGTTCTTCGTATTCTTCGTCTACTTCTTCGAAATCTATTGGGTACCACTGATAGTTGTCATGATTTTTGGCTGGAATTTCGTAATGCGTCGAAAAACTGAGAACGAGGAGCAGAATGGGGTGTTGATGAGCCCGAGAAGTATGCCGAGGAGCCAGAGAAGCGAGGAGGAAGATGAAAAGGTAAGGAATTAGTTGCACCGAAAAGGCGTCAGTAAATTTTAAATGCGCTGAAAATGCGTCAGTGAAAGTAATGTGCACTGAACAGACGTCAGTGAAAATTATTTGCACCAAAAAGGCGTCAGTGCAGGTTTTGTGCACCCAAAAGGCGTCAGTGAAAAGTTATTCGCACAAAATATGCGCCAGTGAAATTATCTACATCGAAAAAGCGTCAATGAAGAGTTTTTTGCACCGAAAATGCGCCAATGAAAATTATTGGCACCAAAAAATTGAGAGCACCGAAAAGGCGTCAGTGAAAATTGATTGAACCGAGAAAGCGTCAGTGAACATTTTTTGCACTCAAAATGGGCTAGTAAACTGTTATTTGCACCAAAAATGCGCCAGCAATTAGTTGTTGCACAGAAAAGACGTCAGCATTTGCGATCTGCACTGAAAATTTGTTTAGTGCACGAAAAACGCGCCAGCAACATTTTTTTCACCACAAATGCACAGGGAAATACAAGATTTGTGTCGGTGACGATCGCGAAAAGCGCCAGCACAAACTTTGCGCCAGCACCCAACTCAAAGCGCGTCAATCCCCAATACCTTGACATTTTTTCAGACTACAGTAGGCCTGGCCGCCGCCTTCTCCTCAGTTCAAGAAATTCTAGTCATGGTACAAGTCTACCTCGTCTTCGCCACTCAACTCATTCAAAAAATACGAAAGTAGGTCAAAGCTACAGTACCCACCTACAGTACCCCTCTTACAGTACCTTCAACTTTACCAATCCATGGTTGTCCACCTTGGCTACAGTAATCCTCTTCCTGGCCACTATCCTACTGTACTTCGTGCCTCTTCGATGGATAATACTCGTGTGGGGCATCAATAAATTCTCGAAAAAATTGAGAAACCCAAATTTTGTGGACAACAACGAGCTACTCGATTTCTTGTCGAGGGTCCCGTCACGAACTGAACTGGTAAGCCACGTCCACTTTCAGAAAAGAATATCAGATGTGTTTCAGAGCGAACAAATGAATCCACGTGTCAATCGGGAGATTAAATTGTGATCTTTAGGTATTTCTTTTTTGTGATGATTTTTGTTTTTTTGAAATTAATAAAATTTTGGGAGGGTCATTGGGAAGATACATTAAAAACTTTCAGCCTGATATACCATATATACCCTCGGTTATCCGATGCTATCTCAGTTAGTTTTGAAGATTCATTTTCGGAATCAGGAGGATCTGATACGTAGCGTCCACTCAAAAATACAGCATTTTACGAAAAAATAATTTTTGCAAATTTTTTGAAATTTCAAAAAATTTTCCGCCTGATATATCCTATATACCCTCACTTATCTATACCCTCACGCAAAAATTTATTTTTTTCGTATCTGAGTCAGTTTTGAAGATACAGAGTCGGTGAAGTCATTTTTGGAGTCAGGAAGTTCTGATTCGTATTGCTACTACCCAAAACTAGCGGAAAAGTTTTTGAATATCCGGATCATCGAAATCGGAGATTCGAACAAAATTGTATCTTCCGAAAGTTGAAAGTCGGAATCTTGCCCTTTGAAAGTTTGTTAAAATTGGAATATTTGCAAAAAATTATATAAAAAACCACAACAATTGTGCTCGTATATATACCGAACTCGAAAGCCGGAACTAAATTTCAGGAACGCGGAAGTAGCGATTCTGATCTACACAGACGCGAATCTTGAAATCACAAAATATATCCACTGATACCTTGATTTCCGATACCCTGATTTCCCTGACCCATACAAACTGTAACTGATCCATTTTCGCAAACAATATATAAATAGTATTTGTTTCGAAAACGTCCAATTATAGATACTGTCTTTGATCTATATCCCGAATGTTTCCAAATCGTTTGGAAATTAACCAATTAGGCACTCCTTTTCCGTCTTCTCCAAATTATTTCCCCCACCCCGATTTTGTTCCAGTTTCGTCTCGTGATTGAAAGTGAGAGGTGTTAAAACAATTTTGTTTTGTCGCTCAAAACGAACGATGTTTGACCTTGTTTTCTCAACAGTCTCTTTCTCTGCGTCTCGCACGGGACTTTGTCTCTCACATTTTGCCTTTTCTTATTGTTGTTTGGATCGATTCATAGATTCATAGATTCATAGATTCATAGATTCATAGATTCATAGATTCATAGATTCATAGATTCATAGATTCATAGATTCATAGATTCATAGATTCATAGATTCATAGATTCATAGATTCATAGATTCATAGATTCATAGATTCATAGATTCATAGATTCATAGATTCATAGATTCATAGATTCATAGATTCATAGATTCGTAGATTCATAGATTCATAGATTCATAGATTCATAGATTCATAGATTCATAGATTCATAGATTCATAGATTCATAGATTCATAGATTCATAGATTCATAGATTCATAGATTCATAGATTCATAGATTCATAGATTCATAGATTCATAGATTCATAGATTCATAGATTCATAGATTCATAGATTCATAGATTCATAGATTCATAGATTCATAGATTCATAGATTCATAGATTCATAGATTCATAGATTCATAGATTCATAGATTCATAGATTCATAGATTCATAGATTCATAGATTCATAGATTCATAGATTCATAGATTCATAGATTCATAGATTCATAGATTCATAGATTCATAGATTCATAGATTCATAGATTCATAGATTCATAGATTCATAGATTCATAGATTCATAGATTCATAGATTCATAGATTCATAGATTCATAGATTCATAGATTCATAGATTCATAGATTCATAGATTCATAGATTCATAGATTCATAGATTCATAGATTCATAGATTCATAGATTCATAGATTCATAGATTCATAGATTCGTAGATTCATAGATTCATAGATTCATAGATTCATAGATTCATAGATTCATAGATTCGTAGATTCATAGATTCATAGATTCGTAGATTCATAGATTCATAGATTCATAGATTCATAGATTCGTAGATTCGTAGATTCATAGATTCATAGATTCATAGATTCATAGATTCATAGATTCATAGATTCATAGATTCATAGATTCATAGATTCATAGATTCATAGATTCATAGATTCATAGATTCATAGATTCATAGATTCGTAGATTCATAGATTCGTAGATTCATAGATTCATAGATTCATAGATTCATAGATTCATAGATTCATAGATTCGTAGATTCATAGATTCATAGATTCATAGATTCGTAGATTCATAGATTCATAGATTCATAGATTCATAGATTCATAGATTCATAGATTCGTAGATTCATAGATTCATAGATTCGTAGATTCATAGATTCATAGATTCATAGATTCATAGATTCGTAGATTCATAGATTCATAGATTCATAGATTCATAGATTCATAGATTCATAGATTCATAGATTCATAGATTCATAGATTCGTAGATTCATAGATTCATAGATTCATAGATTCATAGATTCATAGATTCATAGATTCGTAGATTCATAGATTCATAGATTCGTAGATTCATAGATTCATAGATTCATAGATTCATAGATTCGTAGATTCATAGATTCATAGATTCATAGATTCATAGATTCATAGATTCGTAGATTCATAGATTCATAGATTCATAGATTCATAGATTCATAGATTCATAGATTCATAGATTCATAGATTCATAGATTCATAGATTCATAGATTCATAGATTCATAGATTCATAGATTCATAGATTCATAGATTCATAGATTCATAGATTCATAGATTCATAGATTCATAGATTCATAGATTCATAGATTCATAGATTCATAGATTCATAGATTCATAGATTCATAGATTCATAGATTCATAGATTCATAGATTCATAGATTCATAGATTCATAGATTCATAGATTCATAGATTCATAGATTCATAGATTCATAGATTCATAGATTCATAGATTCATAGATTCATAGATTCATAGATTCATAGATTCATAGATTCATAGATTCATAGATTCATAGATTCATAGATTCATAGATTCATAGATTCGTAGATTCATAGATTCATAGATTCGTAGATTCATAGATTCATAGATTCATAGATTCATAGATTCGTAGATTCGTAGATTCATAGATTCATAGATTCATAGATTCATAGATTCATAGATTCATAGATTCATAGATTCATAGATTCATAGATTCATAGATTCATAGATTCGTAGATTCATAGATTCATAGATTCATAGATTCATAGATTCATAGATTCATAGATTCGTAGATTCATAGATTCATAGATTCGTAGATTCATAGATTCATAGATTCATAGATTCATAGATTCGTAGATTCATAGATTCATAGATTCATAGATTCATAGATTCATAGATTCATAGATTCATAGATCCATCTTTATAAATCGTTTACCCCTCTCCATCTTGTAGTTGTTCTTCTCCTATATACCGGTTCCTGCTGATGTCCTTCATCTTCCTTCCAATTCGGTTTATCTCCTCCTCATCCTTCTTCTCCCTATATCTCCATCCTTTTTATAGTAAAACTGGTCAGATTATACTATTTATTGATGATTTTTTTTTGCAAAAGTTGTTGATTCAAAACGTTTCCCTATATAAATTTTTCCAGATGGCTCCAAATTGGAGATCCAAAATCCCCACTCTCCACCAAATTCAACACTTTCTACGTGGTATTCTTCACGAGCAAGATGTTGATTATTCCCGTTTTGAGACCAAGTACGGTAGCTACAGTAGTCCAAAAATTTTGAGAAAATTTTGCAGATTGGATGGAAGTGATGTGGTAACATTTCGTGAAAACGACAAGGATTTCAGACTTTTTGGCACTAATGTTCATGTTAAAGTGAGTTTTGTCGCTTTTGAAAAAAAGTTACTTTTTTGATTTTTGAAATCGTCGCGAGACCAACTTGAACAAATATAGTCATGCTCCTTTAAAACCGTAGTTTTATACTACTTTTTTTCATAGTTTAAGCGGTATACGGTTGTAGATCGAAAATTATTAGAAGAACAAGAAAGCAAGTCTAAAATTTTCTTTAAGTATATATAACCAATATTTTCAATGTACAGTACCATTTTTTGTGTGCTCCTTTGATGCTGAAGCCGAGAAAATGACTAACGGTTGATTATTTTTTCTCAAAGTTTGACATAAAGTTATACGTAATTTTGCATTCCGATTTGGATTATCATTTCTTGCTGGAAAAAATCCAGGAAAAAAACGTAAATTGTGTTTGAAAATTTCCGAGAAACACCCTTTTTTTGGGTCTAGGCTGAAGTTTTTCTTACAAAAACCGCGTCCTGAAACCTTGATTCTAAAAAAATACAACAACTAGATTTTATTCAAAAAAATTTGAAGGAGCCGGTGCCATCACTGAATTTTGCATTTCCAGAATATTTTCAGCGAATTTTGAGTTCAGATTCGGAATCGCGAAATTCAGAAAAAAAACTTTAAGAACAGATTTTTGAGGGAAACAATCAGTTTGAGCAAACAATTTGTTTCGGAAAAAACATGACAAAAAAATTTTCATAATTTTTTCCAGGTCGGTTCCTACATCGCCTGTGCAATCGGTTTCGCAGTCACCATCGCCTTCTGTATTTCATATTCCTTATTCCATTCTCGTGGACAGGGTCGTAATCCATTTATAGATCACTTGGAGATAAGTATGGAAACCATACCTACAGTAATCCAATAATTACTGTACTTTATTTCAGTTGACTTGATATTTGCATTCATTGTCGGATTGCCGTGCCATATTTTGTTGTTCTATGGATTGAAGAAGGAGAAGAGAATATTTTTCAGGTGAGTGGCATAGAACCATAGAACCATAGAACCATAGAACCATAGAACCATAGAACCATAGAACCATAGAACAATAGAACTATAGAATCATAGAACCATAGAACCATAGAACCATAGAACCATAGAACCATAGAACCATAGAACCATAGAACCATAGAACCATAGAACCATAGAACCTACAGTACCCCAATTCCAGTCCATTCCTCCTCTTCTACATGACCAACTTCATCCTCAATTGTTGTTTCACCGTCTTGACACTCGCCGCATTTGCCATGGATATTCATCGTAAAGTTTTTGGAAATATCTCATTCGACTTGGGATGGACCGTTTTTCAGGTATGATTTATTTTTTCAAAAAAAAATGAAAAAAAATTCTGTCCAGATCCTCTTCACATCAGCTCAGGGACTTGCCATCTACGTCGTCGTTCGTGGTAGAAGATACATTGCAGCGAAAAGTTTTTGGAAGAATAAGTACAATGAGGTATATTTTTCAGTCAGAAACTTCTTCAAAAAATTTCTTGGTAGATCAAAAAAAGTTGCCTATATATTCAGTTAGGTAACATCATACCCAAAAAATTTAAAAAAAATTCCAAAAAGTGCGCCAAAGCCGGAGGATCATATTTTTGATCTTGAAAGTTGCATTTTCAAAACTTCCAATCCACGCAATTCCCAGATGAAGTACGGTAGGGCCTAGCGAAGAAAAACATGTTTAGGACTACGGTAGATGTACAGTGTCGTTGTGTTTTTCCAGTCGAGACCTTTGGCGGGAGTTTAGGTGTTTGAATTTTTTTTACACGAATGCCCGAAGATGTTTTGTCATGTTTCCTGAAAATCAATTTTGCAAACTTAATTATTTTCAAACTAGAATATAGGGTCTCATGACGAAAAACGGCTCCGCGACATTTCGAAACCCGACATTTGGAAACCGCGACATCTCGCAACTAACCACTTCGAAACCGCGACATCTCGAAACCGTTCAGTTATTGCCATGTAATGAGCTTGTTAATCGTTTTGTGAAGTTACCAAAGGTTAGAAAGTGCCTAACAATTACTGTGTGTTCATAAAGGGAAAAAAACAGCCGCAACAAGCTCATTACATGGCAATAACTGAACGGTTTCGAGATGTCGCGGTTTCGAAGTGGTTAGTTGCGAAATGTCGCGGTTTCCAAACGTCGGGTTTCGAAATGTCGCGTAGCCCGAAAAACATGTTTAAGACTACTGTAGATGCATGGTGTCGTTTCAATTTCTCCTCAAGACCCTAAACCTAAAAAAACTTGAACTCAAAAAAAATCAACGATTTTGAAGAAAGAATATTTTAAGTTCAAACCTGAAACATTTTTTGGAGACATGAATTTCGAATTGATCCGCAAAATGACTTATTTCTAGAAAAAGTAGGGTCTCGTAGCGAAAAACATGTTCAAGACTACGGTAGATGCGGGGGGCCGTTGCGTTTTTTCCAGTCGAGACCTCTCGGCGGGAATTCAAATTTCAATCAAAATAAAGTTGGAAAATTTTGTTTAAAAAATATTTTTTTGACAAAATACTTCGCGAAACATAACACAAAAAAAATCAACTCAAAAAAAATCCAATTAATTTTTGCAGAGAACGGGTCCAACAGAAGATATCGAATCATCATAACTAATTTATTAACCAATATTTAATTATCATTTCCCACTCAAATAAAACAAAATTATTATTTTCGTTCTTTTCCATGTTCCTTATTCTCATAATCATCAGCGGCGAAAAATTTGTCCAAGTCGGATCGTCTCAAAAATTCAATGATACTAAAATCCGCCGATATTTCATCATTTTTCTCCGCTTTTTTATCCATATTCATTGCAATATTTACACCAGTGTTACGATCCACATTGAACATCTAAAAGAATACTGTAGTGGGGTACTGTAGTTGGATTACTGTACCTTATCCTCCGATACCATATGACCAGCCGAGTCCTCGTATAATAGTAGAATAATCACATAACCAATTGTCAGACATGTGAAAATGGTGAAAATGGCGAGAATTATCAATATTATGATACTGGCGTGATTCAATTCTTCTTTGAGTTTTGGGATACATCCTTGTGTGTGGATCTGCTTCAAAAATGGGCTGAAATTTCACATTTTCAGTTTAAGACACTTTTTTAATGTAAGATGTACCGTATTTCCTCGAATAGAGCGGCACTGCAAACGCTGCCGTATAATGCTCATATCTCGAAATCTAAGAGAGCTATTAAAAAGTGTTCAACTGCAAATTTGTAGATCAAAACTTCAGCTACAAGTTTGCTGTTGACAACTTTTTGATAACTGTACTAGATTTCGAGATATGATCATACTTCGAGAGAGTTTGCAGTGCCGCTCTATTCGAGAAAATATGGTATGCATAGAACTTCCAATTTATCAGAAGGATCTATGCATAGAAATGCAAAAACGGTTGGTTCTTTTTTTCGCTGCGATCTAACTGAAGTTCTATGATCTGATAATAGAAAATTCTATGCATAGAACGTCGATAAAAACATAGATCTTTCTAGACCACCAAAAAAAAATTCACTCATAATTTTTTTGCCCAACTCACTCGAGTGATAAAAAATGGATTCGCAATGAATCATAATCCTTCCTGTCTCTTGCTTTATTGATATCTGCCGTAGCATTTTTCTCTACGCATGACAAATGTTCGGAGAGCCCAATTTGTTTGTAATGTTTACAGCAAGAATATGGGAGAATGTGTAGGGAACCACTTTGTGGACCCCAACTCAAGTCATTGTTCAATCGGAGGTGTTTGTTGGTGAGCTGGAAATATGAATCTATGAATCTATGAATCTATGAATCTATGAATCTATGAATCTATGAATCTATGAATCTATGAATCTATGAATCTATGAATCTATGAATCTATGAATCTATGAATCTATGAATCTATGAATCTCTGCATACTCACCGGCTCAACAAAATCCAAAAACACACTTTTCTCACCAAAATCTTTTGGCGACTCGAATCCACAACACTATAAAAATTCAGTTATCTAAAAGTGGGCGGAGCCCACTTACTAGTGATTCTCCTTGTAAATAGTGAAATTGGCTCCATGACAAATAATTGACAGTTTTGAACAAGGATTCTCGAACCAAAACATCCTGATGAAAGTAGATCAAAACTGAAACATCAATCGATATTCATAATCTCAATGATACAAAACTTACACATTGGAATGACAGCAGTTATCATATAAGCCGATAAGGCGAAATTCAACGCAGTCCACTTGGCAATGTATCTACCAATTCGGACTTGATACAGTATCAATTGAAGGATTATCAATAGTATCAATAGTGGTGATAACCACAAATATGATAGAAGTATTGTGTTGAGAGTTGATATAGTGGCGGTTTTCGGCTGAGACAGTTGGAATAATGTGGCACGACAGAGGAAGAGGTAGAAGAAGATGGCGGCGAGGCTGGAAATGTATAGTGTTTTAATATGTTTTTTTTCAGTTTCAGAATTTTTGATTCAGAAATCGGTACATGCATTAAATTTTTTTTTGATCTTTTTTGAAATGAAATTTGGTGTGCTTTTGCATGTAAAATCCGATTTTCTATCAGTTTTGGCAGAAAAAAATTTTTTGAGAATTTTTTTTGAAAATCATGCTTCATCACTTGATTTATTGTGAGCGTGTTCAGACATTTTTTTCAGAAAATTTTTAGTACAAGTTCAGAATTTCCGTGCAAAATTTCCTTGCCCTGATTTTAAAAAATCGGCACTCTTCTACAATCATCGAGGATCAAAAAATAAAATCGAGAACCGAACTAATGAAATATCATACCAAAAATCCTTTCAGTCCTCGATTTTATTTTTCGGTCGTCGATTTTTTTTCGGTGCTCAATTTTAGAACATTGCCAGTTTTTCCTCGTAAATTGACATGGCCTAGAAACCGAAACTACTTTCACCGCCATGACTTGTCAAAACGACGAAAAGCGGCATTGCAAAAGTAGCCGGAAAATTATAATATCTCAAAATCTAGAAGAGCTATAAAAAAGTTGTCAACTACAAATTTGTAGATCAAAACTTCTTCTACAATTTTGCAGTTGACAACTTTTTGATATCTGTATTAGTTTCCGAAATATGAGCGTTCTTCGGCAGTGAAGCTCTATCCGAGGAAATACGATATTTAACTTTTTCGGAAAATTTTTTTCCGGTGGTTTTCGAAAAAACTCCAAGATCCTAAACTCACCAACAAGCACGAACAATCTCAAAAAAGATGCCAAAATATGTGAAAGTCCTCAAATATGGTCGTTTGTCTTTCGCAAATGTACGAAAATATTTCCATTGGCCGATTTGTGCCAACTCGAATATTGCAACTAGTCGGAATATTGACGACTGTAAAAAAAATTTTTTTTGATCTACAGAATTATTGTGCACCTTTTGATACAGTAACCTCAAAAACAAATTGGGGATACTGTATTAAAGGCGCAGCTCTCAAGAGGACTAACCAATTCATCAAATGTCTCCGGTGGCTCATCATCAGTTTTTCCAGCTCGTTTTCTATTTTTAAGCTCAAACATTGATCAAATTGTTGTTTGAATTTTTTTCGGCAATAAAAATTTTTTGGTTTAGTTTGCCAACTTTTTTTTCCATATCTAGGTTACGTGAATCGTGGATATGAATGATAATTTTTAAAAAAGCGTTTTTTTCTAAATATTTTTTTTTGCATATATACAAAAAATGCAATCCGGATATTTCAGGTATACCCGAATTCACCCAAACTAAGATTCGGGTAGATTCGGATATACCCGAATCTTAGTCCGGTTGAATTCGGATATATTCGAAATATCCGGATTTGGATACGGGTAGATTCGGATATATCCGGAATATCCGAATCAGATTTCGGGTATATTCCGGGTATGCTTCAATGTAGTCATAGGGAAAAGCTGGACCTCGATTCGGATACGATTCGGATATACCTGTTTGTACCCGTATCCGTGCCTGATTTAGTCGGATCTACCCGGAATTGTAGATTCGGAACTTCACACTGACTGGAAACCTTCAAAAACCTCCTTCCACAAATCCTAGGCCATCACCAAAAACAATAGAAACTTTTTCGAGAAATATTTTTTTTGAAATATTCAGATAAAATTTCTCGCTGAAAATTTCACAGTCATCAGAAAATTTTTTTTTTCAAAACTTTCAAATATTTCTGAAATTCAAGAAATCTGAAAAATCCGCTCATGGCCTAGAATCCACCTTCCACGAAATCCTCGGCCATCACAAAAAAAATCATCAACCCTCATTTTTTCCAGGAACATATATTATCTTCTTCCCATACACACAAACATGCCAATCTCTTATCCCTTTTGCTCTTTCCACTCCCTATTGACATTTTGATCCGACCGAAATAGTGTGTAGATACGAGAGGGTGAGGTGAGACGGTTAGAGAAATCAATTTTTGTGTAATGATGTCCTGGAATCGCCCGTCTTTCGGTGCCCCGCTTTTCTTGCGTTTTTCCACTCAATTTTTCGATATATTTTAGGTCCAGTAGGCGATCGTGTCGAAATATGAGGATTCTATGGTGGGTTACGGTAGCTACCGTAATCCTCGTATTGGCTAGCAACACGGAAGCGAGGAAGAAGGACAAAAACTTGAAGGTAAGCAACGATTTTAGGATATTTCAAAATTTATTTGGAAGATCGAAAAAAGTTTTCAAAAAAGTTTCGGTGTTGCAAAAAAAGTTTGGTAGATCAAATTTTTTTTTGACAAATTGAAATTTATTAAGGTAGATCAAAAAAATTTTAGTAGATCAAATTTTTTTGGTGGATCTAAATTTTTTTTAGATCCGCATTTATTTTGGTAGATCAAAAATTTATTGAGGTAGATCAAATCTTTTCTGGTAGATCAAATTTTTTTAGTAGATCAAAAATTATTTTGCAGGTCTGAATTTTTATTGCAGATCAACTTTTTTTAGATCCGCTTTTATTTTGGTGAATCAAACATTTTTTTTGGTAGATCAAAAAATTATTACTGTAGATCAAAATTTAAAACTGCAGATCAAAATTTTTATTGGTAGATGAAAAATTTATTTCGGTAGATCAAAATTTTTTTTGGAATGTTAAAGTATACTTTGGTATATCACAACTTTTTGGTAGATCAAAAAACAATTTTTTACAGGTATCAATCTCGGACGACGTACCAACACCAGCACCAGCCGCCAAAAAATCATCCAAAAAAGCCGCCAAAGAAGCACCACCACCACCAAAGGTATACTGTAGTAGGGGTACTGTAGGATTACTGTACTTTTAAAGGCGCAACCAGCAAAACATAAAGATGATGACAACTCGATCGATGATGTTGATGAAGATCGAATTGATGAGATTTTGAGGGACGCGTCGAAGAATTTGGTCATTTTTTTGTGTGAGTTTGGAAAATTTTTTGTGATACTAAAAAAAAGTTGTTCAGATGATGGAAAAGTGCCATGCCCAACATGTAACGAAGCATTATCGGAAGTCGAGGAAATCGATGATGATATCGAGGCGACTGGATATGTACAAGTAGTGAAAACTGATGATAGAAGTGTTGCTAGGGAATTGGGTATCAACACATTCCCGGCTTTGGTTTATTATCGAAGGAAGAATCCGATTCTTTATGATGGTAGGTTAGAGTAGTTCTGACCATGGTGAAAGTGCATCAACTTTGGTGAGGTGTGCCTTTAAATATACAGTAATACTACAGTAGGAAATTTATACAGTACTCCTTTTTTGTACTATTCAACTTGTATGCTGACTACTATGATTTGGTAAAAAATTTGAATTTAGCTCAGTTACCTACGATGATTTGAAAATTTCCATCAAATCATATTTTATCACTAACCATATTTCCCCAAAGTGACAGATGCATAATCAATCAAGTTTGATAACATTGATCAAATTTATTGTGATAGGTCAAAAAAAGATCAAAACAGGTTTCTTGTTATGAAACAAATATTGGCCAAATTTGGAGAATCAGCTGAATTTTCTGCACTAAATTTTCAAAATCATTTGTTTTGTCTGAAAAAGTGCTGATTTTCAGTAGGATTTCCAGATTTTTAGACAAACTTTCTAATGAAATTTTTTTTTCAATTTTGAGAGAAAATCATATTTCTTGATACTACCACAGAAATCTTTACTGAAAACTCGTATTAAAATTTTTTTTCACATATTCAAATATTTCGAGAATATCTTTACTAGAAAAATTCAACGAAAGCTCCCATAAAATTTTTGAAAACAAATCTACCGTATTTCCTAAAATAGAACGGCACTGCAAACGTTGCCGTATAATGCTCATGTCTCGAAATCTAGAAGAGCTATCAAAAAGTGGTCAACTGCAAATTTGTAGATCAAAACTTCAGCTACAAGTTTGCTGTTGACAACTTTTTGATAACTGTACTAGATTCTGAGATATGATCATTCTCCGACAGAGTCTGCAGTGCCACTCTTCTCGAGAAAATACGGTATACTAAAATTGCATTTTTATTCCAAATCTCATCGTTCTGGACCCCAAATAGTTGTCGGACTCTGTCTCAAAAAAATTGAATTCCAGTTTTCCAGGCGACTTCAAGGATTCCGAGACCCTCCTCCGTTGGCTCCGTTCCCACGAGGAAGTCGCAACATGGGATTTAACCGACGACACTTTCGAATCCCGCACCGACTCACATTCCCCAGATGAGGGATCCATTGATTGGTTTGTCATGTTGTAAGTTTTCAACTACCGTATACCTACAGTAATCCTCTTTTTTCCAGTTATGATGCAGATGAGGGTAATAGCAATGCATTTGTGCCATTGTGGGAGACCGTAGCTCATAAGTTAGTATATTTTTTGTTCAGAAATTTTGAAAAAAAAATTTGTAGGCTTCGTGGATTGGTCAATGTTGGAAAAATTGAGATTTCAGTCAATGATGATGTAACTGAAAGATTCCATATTGAGGAGAGGGAATGCCCAGTTTTCTTACTGTAGGTTTTGAACGGTAGGCATACTGTAGTCTTACTGTAGTCTTACTGTAGGCTTATTGTAGGATTACTGTGGACTTGCTGTAGGATTACTGTAGACTTACTGTAGGAATACTGTAGTCTTACTGTAGGCTTATCGTAGGATTACTGTAGACTTGCTGTAGGATTACTGTAGATTTATTGTAGGTTTACTGAAGCCCTACTGTAGTCTTACTGTAGACTTATTGTAGGTTTACTGTAGATTTTCTTACTGGGGGTATACTGTAGTCTTACTGTAGTTTTTCTAACTGTAGGCATACTGTAGAACTATTGAATGTTTACTGTAGACTTATTGTAGGTTTACTGTAGGTTTTCTTACTGTAGGTATACTGTAGTCTTACTGTAGGCATACTGTAGGCTTACTGTAGTCTTACTGTAGACTTGTTGTAGGTTCACTTTAGGCTTGCTGTAGGCTTACTGTAGTTTCGTGACGAGACCCACATATAGATTTTATGTTAGCTTGGGTATCGAAACGAAAAATCAGAATTTCGGGGAAAAAATCTAGAATTTTTGTGTTACGGAAATATACTTTTTTATGAAAAAAATTTTCGCTGCGGGACCCAAAATATTTTTTTTTGCTGAAAAATACTGAAACAAAAAATTTTGTAGTTACCATCGCGGAAAAATGTACCGCTACAAGGATAGCGCAAAGGATGTGAGAAGTTTGACGAATTTCGCATTGCACAAGTATAAGGAGCAACGTGGACATCGGTTAGTTTTGACAAAAAAACTGAAAAAATATTTTTGCTGGAAAGTTTCTCTGAAAATTTGAAAATTTCCAGCGTTCCGGAGCCACCAACCGCCATCGAGCAAGTTTATGAGTATGCAAAGGAGAAAGTTGTGGATCTTATGGTAAATTTTTGGAATATTTGGAATATACGAAACTAGAATTTTCGAGAAAAAAAGAAGTCTCAGCTGAAAATCAAAACATTTTCTAAGCACAGAATTTGTGTCAAGGAAAGCGTTTTTGAAAATTTTTGAAAAAAATCTTGAAACAATCACTAGATACAGAGCAGACTTTTTGGAATTTATCCTTTTTCGGGAGCCATATCTGCAAAAAAAATTTTTGATCTACCAATATAATTTTTGATCTACCACAATATATTTTGATCTACCAATATTTCTTTTGATCTACCAATATTTCTTTTGATCTACCAGAATATATTTTGACCTACCACTATTTCCTTTGATCTACCATAATATATTTTGATCTACCAATATCTCTTTTGATCTATCAAAATATATTTTCTTTTATCAAAAAATCCGAACAGTGCAGGCCAAAAAACGTCGATTTCGAGCTTGTCAGCTGAAAAAAATCGTTCTGAAAATAGATATTTTTGGTGAAATGAAATACTTTTTCTGTAAAAAAATTTCTTGGTTCTCAACATTTTCGAATTCAATCCTGAGAAGCTTCCAAATATTTTTCCAAAAAAATTCAAAATCCCCAAAATTTTTCAGGACGACAACCAAACGCTCTCAGTGCTTGGTGTTGGTGGTCTAATCATCATTGTCGCCGTCACCCTCATTGTCAAGGCGTATCGTATTCGAGCGGAGAATAAGAATAAAACTGCCTAAATCCTTCTTCTTTTTTTTGGATTTCTTGCCATTTTTCAGTTTTTACACATTTCCTGAATCTCTTTTTAGGCTTTTTATTGACTTCAACACGTGTTTTTAATGAAAAATTATTGTTTTTTTTACAAAGTTGAAAAAATTTTTTTAACGAAAAAATTTCTTCCCCCCTAAATCTAGTTTTTCAATTTTTTCTCAAGATTGGAATTTTTCTAGTCCATTTCTAATCGATTCGTACGACGAAAAAAGGCCATAATTCTCCGGTTTTATGGATATATCGAAAGCGATTATAAACGATTTGACGGCTTATTTATTCCTCATTTATGATGGAATGTCTCATTTCGAATATATCCCCTTTCTCTTTGTTGAATCATCATCTTTTTTCAGTGTAGAAACTTGAATTCTGATTTCTTTGGAAAACTGGCAAATTGTGAAATTAAAGAAAAAAGTATTTTTGTAAAAATTCCTGAGATACTTTTTGTCAAAATTAGTTTATCTTAGTCGAAAATCATCAATTTCTAGGACCTGGAAACTCGAAAAAATCATGAACTTTCTAGAATTTTTTTTGACGCTTGCCTTTGTAAATCTGAAAATCCATACTCCAGTCTGAAATTTTTAAATTGGGCTCTAAATATTCTCAAAAAAATATTGCAAAATGTTGCTCCGAAAACCTTTTGGCATAATTTTCTGTCAAAATTTATCTGAAATAATCATCTTCCGGTATCTTGAGCTTGAAAAATTCAATTTTTTTCCAGAAAACCTGAACTTTTCGACGTTCGATTCTGAAAATATGAGCTGAAATTTTCCAATTTCTGAAATTTCATGTTACAGCTCAAACTTTTGTTTAGAACTTCTGAAAATGTTGATTCTCCGTTTCCGGTGAAATTTCACATTTTTTCAAAATATTTGTTCTGAGACCCTTTTTGATATAAAAATTTTCTGCCTGAGATATTTTCAGCTTTTTTCTGAAAATTTGATACTTTGAAAAATATCTACTTCAAAAGTATCTCAAAATCATCAATGAATTTCACAACACCAAATTTCGAAACTTTCAAACCTAATCCCAACAAAAAATAGCAGCATGCTCCTTTAAAAACCATATCCCACTATCCATACACCCTCACGCAAAACTGCGTACCCAACAATTTCGCGGACAACAACTTCACCCTCTCCATTCATCCAATTAAACATCGTCTTGGAAGGGGTCCCGTGGTGACCGTCCGACCACTTTTTCGCCCTTTTCTGCGTCTCTAAACCTCTCCACTTCGCATGCTCTCTCGCCAGGTCGGCGAGAGTGTTTGTATTGGTCAGAGACGCAGAGTCGACGACAACGGCGGCTTTTCTGCTGAAAACTAACCCCTCGTTTCTCGTTTTTATGCTCAAAACTTGGATATTTATATCTTTTTAATATTCCAACTTGTGCTTTTTATTTTTTAGTCCCTGTTTCGTTTTTATACGAAGTTTTTACGTTAAAAACAACATTTTTAACAGGTTTGCCGCTTTTTTAACCTTAAAAACGAGTTACAGATAGTTAAAAAGATGCTGAAAACGAAAAGTAAGTCAATTTTATTGAAATATTATCGAAAAATATGAAAAACGCAACAAAAAATTATCAGTTGAATCGAGCCTTTGTGTCGTGTTCGTTGTTCGAAAAATTGATAACCAACTATTTTGGAAGTGACAGTTTTTTTGTTGTTTTTGCTCAAAATTCTGCAAATATGATACTTTTTGAAGCTTGAAAAACTAAATTTATGGTGAAATAACACGAAAATCAACCGAAAAATTGTAAAAATTAAAGTTTTTCAACAAAATTTCGACAAAAAGTTATTTTAGCTAACTTCATGCTGAAATACTGTTTTTGTATCTAAAAAGAAATAGAAAACTTCAGATAATATTCTAAAAATGAGAAAAGAACAAAAAAATTGAATAATTTTCATTGAAATAATGAAATAATCGTCGATTTTGACAAAAACTTATCTAAGCACGAAACTTTTTTTGTTTTTAAAGATTTCGATATTTTGAAGAGCACTAAAACTAACCAAAAACAAAAAAAGTTGCAATATTCTTGATAGAAATAATGAAGTATTCGCCAATTTCGAAAAACTTATCCAATAATGAAGGAAGTTACGAAAAATTTCGAAACTCACGAAAATAACCTTGGTTGTAAACGAAAACACGAAATTCTGAATATTTTGGACAAAAAAAGTTGGACTAAAAGTTTGTTGAAGTAATGAACATCAAATTTTCAATGTTTGAAAAAAGTTTTTAGCGTTTGCAAAGAGTCATAGAAGCTTAATTAAATTTCAATTGGAAACTTTTTTAAATCCCAAGACATAACGTATTTTGTCATCAGAACACCAAAATTCCATAAATAGAAATTGAATATTTTAAACAAAAAAAGTTGTTTTGAAATAATGATCATGAAATTTCAGTTTTTGAAAAAAAATTTTTTGCCTTTTAAAAGCTTCAAGGCACTAATTTTGTTCACTGAATGTTTTTCTTTTGCTATATTTTAAATTGATGAAGTAGTTTGTAGATTATATGAGTTAACATTACAAAACTTATATTACTTTTTCGAACTCGAACCAAAATTGAAATATAACTTGAAAAATCAGGTTCCAACCTTTCGAGGATATTCAAAAAAAATTCAAAAACTTTTACAAAAAACCAACCGAAAATCCCTGGTCTAGACCTCCACCTAAACCTAATTTTTATCATCAAAACAAGCAATTTCCGTAGAAAGCCGAAAAAAAACGAAGAAAACAATCAGTATGGTCTAATTATTTATTACTAGTTACCCTTGGCAACTAACCAGATTTGCGCCTTCTCTATACTTTTTTTGGTTTTTTTCGGAGCCGTTCGTCAGTTTTTTCCCGCTCAACACAGACCTCGTTATAGGTTTTCGCCCCTTCCTTTTTTTCGTGCTGCTGTTCTATGTTTTTTTACGAAAAACAAGCGCCTATTTTCCCCTTTTTCGTCATCGTTGGCTGCGTTTTGTTTAGTCGCTAATTAGTGAATCTATGAATCTATGAATCTATGAATCTATGAATCTATGAATCTATGAATCTATGAATCTATGAATCTATGAATCTATGAATCTATGAATCTATGAATCTGCTAATCTATGAATCTATGAATCTATGAATCTATGCATCTATGAATCTATGAATCTATGAATCTATGAATCTATGAATCTATGAATCTATGAATCTATGAATCTATGAATCTATGAATCTATGAATCTATGAATCTGCTAATCTATGAATCTATGAATCTATGAATCTATGCATCTATGAATCTATGAATCTATGAATCTATGAATCTATGAATCTATGAATCTATGAATCTATGAATCTATGAATCTATGAATCTATGAATCTGCTAATCTATGAATCTATGAATCTATGAATCTATGAATCTATGCATCTATGAATCTATGAATCTATGAATCTATGAATCTATGAATCTATGAATCTGCTAATCTATGAATCTATGAATCTATGAATCTATGCATCTATGAATCTATGAATCTATGAATCTATGAATCTATGAATCTATGAATCTATGAATCTATGAATCTATGAATCTATGAATCTATGAATCTATGAATCTATGAATCTATGAATCTATGAATCTATGAATCTATGAATCTATGAATCTATGAATCTATGCATCTATGAATCTATGAATCTATGAATCTATGAATCTATGAATCTATGAATCTATGAATCTATGAAACTATGAATCTATGAATCTATGAATCTATGAATCTATGAATCTATGAATCTATGAATCTATGAATCTATGAATCTATGAAACTATGAATCTATGAATCTATGAATCTATGAATCTATGAATCTATGAATCTATGAATCTATGAATCTATGAATCTATGAATCTATGAATCTATGAATCTATGAATCTATGAATCTATGAATCTATGAATCTATGAATCTATGAATCTATGAATCTATGAATCTATGAATCTATGAATCTATGAATCTATGAATCTATGAATCTATGAATCTATGAATCTATGAATCTATGAATCTATGAATCTATGAATCTATGAATCTATGAATCTATGAATCTATGAATCTATGAATCTATGAATCTATGAATCTATGAATCTATGAATCTATGAATCTATGAATCTAGTCATAATAATCATAGAACCGTAGCATAGAACGCCATAGAAATCCACCAAACAAGATTGTTGCATAAAACTTGTTCGGTTCTCTTTTTTTTGGTCATAGATGCATAGAATTTTCAGATTCTATGCATAGAATTATGAAAAATATCCATAGCCAATAGTTTTCTGAATATTGTGACACTTCTTTAAAAATGTGTGAAACTGTGTCAGTGCTTTGCTCAAAATCCAGCACCTGCCTATATTGTAATTTCATGACCCATGAGAATACCAAATCATCATAATTGATATCTCGAGCACACCTTTTGGCACACATGTGCTCGTGTATCCTTATCTAGATCAAGAATTTATCAACCCTATAATTTGTTGCTCTTTATGTAGGTCTCCGATTTGTTGACGGTTTATCTGCAAAAACATTCTACCAACCTGATAATTTATGATCTACCCCAATATACCCAACGTCTCCAAACCTTTCCTCTAAACCACATGACAAAAGTTCACCATTCCCTTTTGTTCCCAAATTGAGTCATTCACAGTCGGCCAGGAGACCCCCGAAAAATTGACTGTTCTCCAAAATTTGTCACATTGTGAATCAGAATTCTTTTCGTATACACAAAATTTTTTCTCATTTTGCATCTGCTCAAAATTCAGAGTCAGTTTGTGCCACGATGCCTGACGTTTTGGCCCCCAGGTGCAATTGATTCGGTTTCGCATTTTAATATTATTTTTAATCGGTTTTCTTTGGGTTTTTTGATTTTCGATTCTATGGCTGAATGGATTCGGAGAGTCTATAGGTTCTATGAATAGATTTGAAGATCTATGATTCGTAGTAGTTATTCTATGCATAGATCTCATAATTATAGGCTCCTATGATTCTGTGATCTTGAAATTCTATGGTTCTATGAATCTATGATGCCGTAATTCTATGGTTTTATGATTCTATGAATTCGAAGTTTTATGATTCTATGATTTGTAGTTCTATGATTATATACTTCTATGACTTTGTGATGTCATAATTCTATGATTTTGTAGTTCTATGGTTCTATAGTTCTATGGTTCTATGGTTCTACGATTCTATGACTTCAAGGTTATATGGTTTTATGATTTTAAGGTTCTATGTTTCTATGATTCTATGGTTCTATGGTTCTATGGTTCTATGATTCTATGATTCTATGGTTCTATGATTCTATGATTCTATGGTTCTATGGTTCTATGGCTCTATGGCTCTATGGCTCTATGGCTCTATGCTTCTATGATTCTATGATTTTGAAGTTCCATGGTTCTATGATCTTCTAATTCTATGATTCTATGATTCTATGATTCTATGATTCTATGATTCTATGATTCTATGATTCTATGATTCTATGATTCTATGATTCTATGATTCTATGATTCTATGATTCTATGATTCTATGGTTCTATGGTTCTATGGTTCTATGGTTCTATGGTTCTATGATTCTCTAAACTCCACGAATGTATCATTTCTCTGCCAACAAACAATAATTGGGTTGTGTGATAGTATATACTGATAAGGGCATAGAACAGCAGTTGTGTGTTTTTTTATCGAAATTTCCCACATTATGATGTGTATCATCATCTTCCTTCTTGAGAAATTATTGATGAAAACTGGTTGTTTTTTGGCAGATTTTTTATTGTTTCTCTCACGGAAGTTTTCATTTTTTTCGTACCACCCCTCTTTTCGTGGTGAGATATTTTAAAGGCGCATGAGTCGAGAAACTTTAAGTATACATCAGATTTGTATCCGCCTCGTTTGATATTCTCATCTTTCATATACATGCATCTTTCTCGTCTTTTTCATGCTTGTACTTGTTAATTAGACATCTTCAATGCCCAATTCTTCCATTTTTGTTCTTTTAGATTCATAGATTCATAGATTCATAGATTCATAGATTCACAGATTCATAGATTCATAGATTCATAGATTCATAGATTCATAGATTCATAGATTCATAGATTCATAGATTCATAGATTCATAGATTCATAGATTCATAGATTCATAGATTCATAGATTCATAGATTCATAGATTCATAGATTCATAGATTCATAGATTCATAGATTCATAGATTCATAGATTCATAGATTCATAGATTCATAGATTCATAGATTCATAGATTCATAGATTCATAGATTCATAGATTCATAGATTCATAGATTCATAGATTCATAGATTCATAGATTCATAGATTCATAGATTCATAGATTCATAGATTCATAGATTCATAGATTCATAGATTCATGGAAATGTGTTGAAATATCCCATACGTCGTCTTGTTGATGTTTCCATAGAATTTTGTATCATCCGATGACAATAAATTTGTAGGCCGCTAAGCGACGAATTCAAGTAGTGCTCTGTTTTTGCCTTTTTTTCGTTGTTCAAACGTGCATATTCCCTTTTGGAAGTCCCATATAGGTGTGTTAGATGTAAGCCATAAATGCTTTTTGGATTAAGACATATAGTCATAATCTTTAAATCCTTCGTTTCTCAAAATATAGAACGTTTAATGAAATTTAGTTTTTTTGGTTGCCTCTAAATCTTATTCTGTAATTGATTTTCATCTGACTTCTGACTTCTGAAAACTTCTGATCAGTTCCTTATCAGCCACTGATATTCTCCTAATCATAGAATAGTAGAACCATTGAATCATATAACCATAAAACCATAGAACCCTAGAACCATAGAACTATAGAACCATAGAACTATAGAACCATAGAACCGTAGAACCGTAGAATCATAGAATCATAGAATCATAGAATCATAGAATCATAGAATCATAGAACCATAGCACCATAGAACCATAGAATAGAACCATAGAACCATAGAACCATAGAACCATAGAACCATAGAACCATAGAACCATAGACCCATAAAACCATAGAACCTTAGAACCATAGAACCATAGAACCATAGAACCATAGAACCATAGAATAGAACCATAGAACCATAGAACCATAGAACCATAGAACCATAGAACCATAAAACCATAGAACCATAGACCCATAAAACCATAGAACCTTAGAACCATAGAACCTTAGAACCATACACCATAGAACCATAGAACCATAGAACCAAGTTGCTCATTGGCCATCACCCTCAACTAATGAGCCCACATAACAATATTGCCCAAATCTGGCCGATATTTTCACGGCCTTTCCGCTCCCCGTCCCCAATATAAGCTCATTTCCTTCTCCCCCTCCCGTTTTTCGGGCTCCTCTACATATAGACAGATTTTCGCCTTACACAACACATACACATATTTAATTAAGGACGTGTGAAGTGAAGTGGAGAAGGCACCGAATCTGATTCGACGACGCCTTTTTTTTCATGCAACTATATATGCCGCTTTTGGAAATTTTTTGAATTCTATGGTCTTGGAGGGAAAATCTGGGATTGTGGAGTTATTGCAGGATCTATGCATAGAATTTGGGGAATCTATAAAAATGAGGATTCTATGCATAGATATATAAAATTTGATATTTTGGAAAGTTTTTTGGAAGGACTATGCATAGATTCATTCAAAGATTCATAGACCCATAGATCCGTCGATTTCTAGATTTCTAAATTCTCAGATCCATAGATTCAAGGATTCATAGATCCATAAAGTCATAGATCCATAGATCCATAGCTCTATTGGTCCATAGATCCATAAATCCATGGATTCTTAGATCCAAAAATTCATAGATCCAATGATTCATAGGTCCATAAATTCATAGATTCATAGATCCAAAGATCCATAGATCCATAGATCCATAGATCCATAGATCCATTAGATCCATAAATTCATAGATCCATAGATCTATAGATTCATAGATTCATAGATCCAATATTTCATAGATCTTTAGATCCTTAGATCTATAGATCCATAGATTCAAGACGACAGATAACCATGGATTCATAATTCCATAGATTTCAACTTTACCATCAAAATTCTATGCATAGAACCACATATCTAAATCTACAAATGTATGTATCTATGCATAGAATTCAAAAAAAACCATAGAAACAAAAAGGCGAGGGGCTGCTTGAAAAAATGGCCATAAACCTATATAAACTTGTTCGACCGCTCATTTTCTGCCAAAGCGGCGGTGAGGGGACGGCGAGGGTATAGAAAAGTAGTATAAAGCCGAGGAAACAGCGTGGTCCGTTATGAGAGGGGCCCCGGGGCCTCTCTGTTGTGGTGCTTCTCGCCTCAACTGGATGGACACCGTGTGGGGGGGGGGGGGTGTGCCAGAGAGACATGCTTCTTCTTCTTTCTCCCTCCTGCACAACTCCGTTTTCTATTTCTCTGCGTCTCTTGTATTCGCCCACTATCTCGCCTCGTCCCATCCTTTTCATCCCTTCGTAGGCACATATACACACCACACCACCAACACACCCAACGCCTTCTTTTTTCGCCAATTTTTTTTTGCCTTGAAAAAAATGTGAAAAATGTATTTGCAGCATGAGACAATTTGTTTCTGGAACTATGTTGCTTTTTGGTGAGAAAATTTGAGGAAATACAATTTTTTTGGCTGAAAATTGTAGTGTTCCTACTACAAATTTCAGATTTTTTGGCCAAAAAGTTCGCTGGAACTAGTTAGGGCTCGATTTTTTCGAAAAATATCGGATTTTCAGCTTTTAAAGCCAAATTTTAGCGTTAAGAAAAACTTATCTAAGTGTTGAACTTTACAAAAACTTTTTTTTTCATCAAATATAAATTTCATCTTAAAACTTTGCTGAAAATTTCCTGAAAATCAATATTTTTGTGATAGTAACTTTTTGATCTACCTCTTAATTTCAAAATCGATTTTTTTCTATGCATAGATCTGGAAATTTGCATAGAACTATGTCATAGAACTGGAACTCTTCGTAGATCTATGCATAGAACTTCTTCATATCTATGATTGGAACTCCATAGAACTGTAACTATTCCTAGATCTATGCATAGATTTTCTACTTTTTGATATCTATGCAAGCTTCACAGTTTCTATGACATAGATCCTTGCCATCCACCATCTCTTTCTGAATCTATGCATAGAACTCCGATTCTATGGCCGTTTCCTCCATTTCTATGCATAGAATTTTTCTTCATAGAACCTGAAAGCTTCACAGTTTCCATGCACATTTTTCAAAATTTGTATTTTCCTTCATAACTCAAAACCCCTCAAAACTTATCTAACACCTCAAAAACCAAAAATATTCTGTTTTCTGATACAGACAGTACATATTAGTCGGTAATTTCCGGTACTTCTTTTTGTTTTGTCTGAAATTTTTTTTCTATTGTCGTCATTTCAAGTGTATTGTCTGCAATCCTACTGTATCTACAGTATACTCACAAAACACAGTACTAGACATTTTCTGTGACTTGTCGTGAATTCAGGTGTCTATTCTGCAGACCCAATTCAATTTCATTTTTTTTCCACCTGAATCGTAATAGACGTATTAGTATTTGATATCACCTGTGTCCATATATACAAAATTCAATTTATTTCTCCATTACTCATTCTCCCCTCCCCTTCCTTTTTTGCTCATTTTTCTCCCCTCTTCATTTTTAATTTCCTTCCTTCCCGCATCATCTCATTCTTTTGTGGCCGACGACGCGATGCTTAAATCTAATCATTTATTCATCGTTTTGCAACTATTCATGGATCTATGCATAGATCTAGGCATAGAACTTGATGGGATCTATGGCAGGTCTATGGAACTATGTCATAGAACTTGAAAACTTCATAGAGCTATGCATAGATCTGGAAAAAACGTTGGCATAGAACTTGCTAGGATCTATGGTAGGTCAATGGAGCTATGTCATAGAACTATGCATAGATCTGGAAATAGTCAGCATAGAACTTTTTTATATCTATGAATAGGCCTCCATAGAATTGGAGAACTTTTTGGATCTATGCATAGATATGAAAGTTGTTGGGCATAGAACTTATTGGTATCTATGATTGCTACTCCATAGAACTCTAACTATTCCTAGATCTATGCATAGATTTTTTTCATAGAATCTGTTAAGTTTCTATGCCATAGATTCTCATCACTTTTTTTGAATCTATGCATAGAACTCCAATTTTTTTCTATGGCATAGAATTTTTCAATTTATTTTTTTTCTTTCCACCTGTCGTGATCTACCGTACCTTATCACCCGCCTACTCAATTTTCTTATCACTTATCAGTATTTTTTTCAGATCAGAAGATAATGCAAAAACGTGCTCGAATATTAGATGGTAAATTGAAGAGGTTGCACATCAACAGAAAATGCAGGACTGAAAATTCATCAAAGTGAGTCATATTTTTTGCTATGCGCCTTTAAAAACAGTATATGTCATAGAACTGGAACTATTCATAGAACTATGCATAGACATGGAAATAGTTTGCATAGAACCTTTTGATATCTATGACTGGTATTCCATAGAACTGGAACTACTCGTAGAACTATGCATAGATATGGAAATAGCTTTCATAGAACCATAAAACTTTTTGATATCTATGATTGCAACTCCATAGAACTGGAACTATTTATATATCTATGCATAGATCTGGAAATATCCAGCATAGAACCCGTTGATATCTATGATTGATATTCCATAGAACTGAAACTACTTGTATATCTATGCATAGATCTTAAAATAATTTTCATAGAACAATAGAACTTGTTGATATCTAGCATAGAAACTCCATAGAACTGTAATCGTTCATAGAACTATGCATAGATCTGGAAATAGTTCGCATAGAACTTGCTGATATCTATGATTGGTATTCCATATAACTGGAACTACCTGTAGATCTATGCATAGATCTTTTCATAGAACTAAGATTTTTTGTAATTTTGTAGAAAACTGGAAAAATAGAACATTTTAATAAAATCAAAATAAATGAAAATGTAGTCATGCGCCTTTAATACCGTACTAGATCTGAAAAACTGGAAAAAAATTGAAAATCATATTTTTCCAAAAAAAATTTTTTTTCACAAAATAAAAAAAAATTGCAGATTTTCAATAGCAATAACATACCTGCGATTAATAACATTATGGACACTAATAGTGTTAACCGACGGCACAACCGGCCTCCGATTCGAGCTTCTTTGGCCGTTTTGGTTGCTCGTTCGAGCTGGATACGAATCATTCCGCAAGAATCAACATTGTGTATCGTCGTTGGCGACTAATCAGACAGCGGTGAGTTATTTTTTAGTTTTTTGTTGGAAAAAAGTGAGAGATATCAAAAATTGCGATGTTGAAATCGGAAAAATTGAAAAAATTAATCTTCAAGTTCTGAAAAAAGTATGGAAATTTTCAGTCAAAAATAGAAAAAAAAATTTTGAAAATTAAATTTGAGAATTTTCAAAACTTGTGTCCAAAAATGACCCGAAAATCTGAAATTCAAAAAAAAAATTTTTTATTGAAAAAATCGGGAAAAGTTTGAAAAATCTGTTATTCCAGATATTTTCGAAAAAGTGATTTTCAAAAAAAACTGAAACTTTTGCAGAAAAATTTTTTTGAAAAAATTGTCATATTTTGATCCAGAAAACATGATATATTTGATCCAGTAATATTTTTCCAGAAAAAAAGAAAATTCTGTGATTTTCCGAAAAAAAATCGATAAAATTTCAGATAAAAAAATTTAACGAAAAATCTCGATTTTTTGAGCTTTTTTTGACTAGATACGAATTTGAAAAAAAAACAAAAAAAATTTTCTAGAAATTTTTCCCCAACTTTTAAATTTAAAAAAAAATTTCGAAAACCTATCAACTTCCCCTAATTTTGCAGAGATTCTCAGTGTTATTCGTGTGTGTAACAGCAACATCAGATTTGATATGTTATCTATTCATACCTGTTCGATTGTTAATATTTATGGCGACAACATATGTATGGATACATTTGATACTTCATTGTCATGGTGGATTCATACGATCCATGAATACTTTTTATTGTAAGTTTTTTTTCATAGAATTTTCATAGAACCTACTAAATACGCAAAAATATTCCATGGCGTTTCATAGAATTTCATAGAACTGGCATAGAACTAGTGAAAATTTCCCAATTGAATTTCATAGAATTCTCTGAAACTTTCATAGAATCTTCCAATATAGTCATAGAATTTCATGAAGCTATCTGATTCATACCATAGAACTTCCATAGAACCTTTTCAAAAAATTTCCATAGAACTTCATAAGATTGCATAGATCTACATATTTTTCATAGAACTTTCCCAGAAATTGTGGATTCTATGCATAGAACCTCATAGAACCTAATAAAATTATCTTTTTATGCCATAGAACTTTATCGGAAGATTCTGAATTCCATGCATAGAACTTCCATAGAACTTGGAAAAACTTTCCCATAGAACTTCATAAGATTGCATAGATCTATATCTTTTTCATAGAACTTTTCCAGAAATTGTGGATTCTATGCATAGAACTTCAAGAATACCCATAGGTTCAGATATGTTTATGCGTCATAGAAACCGTTTAATTCTATGCATAGAACCTCATAGATCTTCATAAATTTATCTTCTTATCTAGGCCATAGAATCTCCTCTTATGTTTTTGAATTCTATGCATAGAACTGCATAAATCCTCACAGGCATAGAACTGCATTGACCCATCCAAATTCTATGCATAGAGCTGCATAGATCCTTCCTAGTTCTATGCATAGAACTTCATAGATCCTCATAAGCCTATCTTTACCTCTACGCCATAGAATTTTCTCGGAAAATTTTGAATTCTATGCATAGAACGTCATAGATCCTTCCTAGTTCTATGCATAGAACTGCATAGATCCATCCTAGTTCTATGCATAGAACTACCTATATCAATCTAAATTCTATGCATAGAACTACATATATCCATTCTAGTTCTATGCATAGATTTATCCATATTCTATGCCCCAACTATTTCGCAAGTTCTAGTTTCTTGATCTTCCACCAACTTATCCCCTTCCCCGCCTCCAGATATATGATAATATGGAAAAAGGGAAAATTTTAATCATCATGGATAGAAGTGTGTGGAGATAATCTGGGGTGGATTATAGAATGAATTGAAATAGATTGACTATGACTATTATCATACCCCCGACTTATCACCCATGGATACTGATAAGATAAGATACGGATTAGTGACTGGCACACTCAAGGAACTAGTTTTTCGCCATTTCTTCATTTTTCATTCTTGCTCCCGACTTTCTTCCTTTTTTTTGAGATCGTTTTTGGATTTTATGGAAAAGTTTTCCAGAAATATTTTTGGATCATTAGTAAATTTGAGCCGGGAAAGTTGAAAAAATTGCTCAAAAGCATAAAAAAGTGTGTCTCCTGAGCGAAAATTTTTCCATATATGAGTTTAGAAAGTTGTTAATATGAGCACTTTATGAAGCTCAAAAATTGAAAAAAAATTTTTGAAAAAAATTTTTTTTTGGAAATTTTGAGCCAAAAAGTTTGCTCAGGAGCAAAAAATAGGTTTATGAGCCAAAAAATGCTCATAGCTTTTTCCAAATTCAAAAAGTTGCTCATGAGCATTTTATAGAGCTCTAAAATTGATCATGAAAAAAATTTCTGGAAATCTCGAGCCAACCTTGACTCAGAAGCTGGAAAAAAATTTGAGCCAAAAAAAAGTTGCTCATGACCATTTTTTGAGCTCTAATGATGCTCATTAAAAATTTTTTTGGAATATTCGAGCAAAACTGGCTAACGAGCAGCAAAAAATTTTTGAGCCAAAAAAATAATACCCATAAGTTTTTTCAAGCTCAAAAAGTTGCTCAGGAGCATTTTCTTGGGGGCTTTTTCACAAAAACTCAATGAGTCAGCAAAGTAAAGTTGGCTCATAAAACTTCTCGATTAATGTCTGCGTCTCTCATTTCCCTCACTCTCTCACCATCTTTTTTTTCAAAAAAAAATCCCCATTTTTAAGCCCCATATCTCAAGTCTTAGATAAGTTTCTCGAATCTTCGCATCACCAAAAAAAAACAGCCAAAAATAGCGTAGACATGTGTTATCAACACATCAATAACCAAAAATATTTATCATAAATTATCAATGATAATTTTTTTCAATTGATTATTTTTGCAGGTGGTGATCGTCTACGATCATGGAATATAACACTGTTAACAGCGTTCGTTATCATTTTTGAGTTGTTTCTACGACCTCGAGCCGATTCGGTACTACTATCGACGCGGGATCAATTTTTGCCTTCATGTGAGTGATAAGGGTTGATAAGGGGTACTGTAGTCGTTTGACTTTAAGGGGTACTGTAGTTTCAACAATTAGTGTCACTATAGTTGTGTTACCTATAGTAGTGATAAGGATTACGGAAGTTGATTACCACTGATAAGGATTACTGTAGTCACTAGCTGACAAGGGGTACTGTAGTTCGGAGCACTGTAGTTCTACCAAAAGGGTTACTGTGGCTTAGAGGGTACTGTAGTTTGAATATTTAGTGTCACAATAGAAGTATGATTTATAGTGATAAAGATTACGGTAGTTGATTGCCATTGATAAGGATTACTGTAGTCAGTAGCTGATAAGGGTTACTGTAGCTGGTAGTACTGTATTTTCAACAATTAGTGGCACTATTTTTTTGATAAGCATTACGGTAGTTGATTAGGATTCATAATGACTACTGTAGCTTAACTCCGTACTGATATGAGGTACTGTAGTCAGTTACTGATAAGAGTTACTGTAGTTGTGTGAGATATAGGGATAAGGACTACTGTAGTTCTTGTGTAACAACTGATAGATAAGGGTTACTGTAGCCTGATGATGTATACAAACACCATGATTCATCTGGAATGTGACACTACCAAGAAATCATAATCAGCTGCTTAGATATTCAGCTGCCCCAACCAAATATTTTTCAGATTTTCCATCAGCAGTTTGCCTATTATCCAGTTTATCATCAGTGTTACCGCGAACAATCAACTCATTTTTCGGTGCCCATAGTATTGGATACCCGGTGATACTCATTACTGTATCACTTCATTATTATTTTAAGTGAGTTTTATTTTGAGTTCTATGCATAGATCCTAGGTTCTATGCTACCCAATGAAAGATCTATGCATAGAATCATGGATCCTAGGTTCTATGGATTTCACTTCAAGATCTATGCATAGAATCATAGATCCAAGGTTCTATGCCTCCCACGCCAAGATCTATGCATAGAATCATGGATCCAAGGTTCTATGCCTCTCTTCACCATATCTATGCATAGAATCAACAAATATAATTTCAGCGAGTGGAAGATGCGTCGAAAACAAGGCGACGTGACGAATAAAAACGAGCAACTATATCGAATACTGGTCGAGTCGATACCAGCCGAGTACGAGGGTCCGAAGGACTACTCGAACGGTGGTGGACAGTGTCTCAACGAGGACGATTGTTACATATTGGACGATCGACCTCAAATGGCGATAACTGCCGGTGGTACGCAGACACCAACTGTGGTGCATACGCCACCAACAAACACCAAGAAGCATAATGGGTATCATAAGGTATGGAGGGGATTATGATTTGTGGGGGATTTGGCTTTTTGAGCCTGCAACTTTCTTAAGCCGAATTTCCTCGTATCTGACTCATTTTGTATCAAGTTTTTTTAAATGATAAGTTCAAGTTATTAGGATTACTGTAGTTTGAGAACATTGATAAGGGTTACTGTAGTTGTAGATAATTTATATGGGTTACTGTAGGTTTATATCATTTATAAGGATTACTGTAGTTGTGTATCATTGATCAGGATTACTGTGGATAAATACCATTGATAATTGTTACTGTATTTTTATATTATTGATAAGGGATACTGTAGTTGTAAACCATTGATATGGGTTACTGTAGTTTTGTATCATTGATAAGGATTACTGTAGTTTTGTATCATTGATAAAATTACTGTAGTTGTATACCATTCATAAAAGTTACTGTAGGTGTATATCATTCTTAAAGGTTACTGTAGGTGTGTATCATTGATAAAGTTTGCTGTAGGTACCCACTAACGTTCAGGGTTACTGTAGCTCCATACCATTGATAAGGGTTACTGTACTTATAAACCAAACTCTTTTCATTTCCAGCATCGCGACCAAACAACATCAAAGCGTGGTAAAAAGAATGGCGGAGTCTACAACAATTCAACGCCGCCGAATGAGAGTAAGAAAAAGGCGAAACATCATGAGATGGAGGAGATGGATGATTCAGATGGTATGACACATTCCTCTCGCATTCCTCGCATTTTCCCCGACAAAACACAATACATTTTTCCAGGCGACGACGACAGTTGGCGTGGCGATATGGATGATCATAACACCAATCCATCGGATCTTGAGTCGACACCATCGAATGGAATGTGGTTGATACGGTTGATCACTGATGTTACGTCATGGACATTTAGTTTGATTGTTGGATTGTTGATACCATCGTTTCGAAAATCGAGACAAGTCATTGAGAGTAATGAGGATGATGATTTTGAGTCGGTTAATGGCGATTTTATGCAAGAAACGAAGGTATGTGTTTTTCTGCATTTTGTCGTCAGGTTTGGTGTCTAGTGTGTACACCATATTTGACGACATGACGTAAGATGAGGCGTGTGGTCTGCAGTACACTTCTCCTCAGTGTATGCACACAGGACCTCGAACCTGACGACATTTTCATTATGTCGTCAAGTTAGGTGTATCGTGTGTAGACCATATTTGACGACATGTCGTAAGATAAGGCGTTTGGTCTGCAGTACACTTTCACTCAGTATCTGCACACATGACATCTAACCTGACGAAATTTACTTCTTGTCGTCAAGTAGGCTGTTTTGTCTGCAATACACCTGACTTGACGACTTTTTACATGTTGTCGTAAGATCTGGTGTATTTCCTGTAGTGCACTTTCTCGTCAAGCTAGGTGTTCTATCTGCATTTCACCAGTTTTTTTGAAGTGTCGTCAAATCAGGTGTATTGTCTGCAATACACCAAACCTGACGACAAAACATAAAATTCCTCGAAAAAAATTGTTTTTGTTTTCTACAGATGACTGGCCGAAATGACTCAATATCACTGAATCATACGAAAAGTCGATCGAACACGGCGAATTCGCAGCAACGAAATGGTGGCACAAACCATAACAACAATAACAATAACAACAATAAAAGAGCAAATGGGAAGAATAAGGGAGGGGGAGGACAACAATCACAGCAACAACAACAACAACATGAAAAAACAAATGGGAATGCGACAGCGAATGGAAGAAACGGTGGAGCGACAATTAGGGATAGTTCACATGATACGAATGCGAGTAGTAGTAATAATGATGCGGAGTTGAGGAGGTATGTTTGGGCCATAGAACCATAAAACCATAGAATCATAGAACCATAGAACCATAGAACCATAGAAGCATAGAACCATAGAACCATAGAACCATAGAACCATAGAACCATAGAACCATAGAACCATAGAATCATAGAACCATAGAACCATAGAACCATAGAACAATAGAACCATAGAACCATAGAACTAGAAGATCTAGAACCCTAAAGCCATAGAACTACAAAATCTAAGATTTATGACATCACAAAGTCATAGAAGTATATAATCATAGAACTACAAATCATAGAACCATAAAACTTTAAATTCATAGAACCATAGAATTAGAAAATCTTAGAATCATAAAACCATAGAACCATAGAACCATAGAACCATAGAACCATAGAACCATAGAACCATAGAACACAAGATCTGCTCATAAGCTAGAAACTTTTGAGCTCTGCACTTTTGGCATAAGTTTTCAGCTTTGGATATTAAGCTTATATACTAGTGACTCAGTTCTATGATCTTGGAGCTCAAGAGCTATATTGAAAATCCTGGCAGAACTACGTTTTATGCTAATCCTAAACCTATAATATAGGAGTATCATCAGCAATTTAAATTTTTCAGTTTGCTCCGAGAAGTGGAAACCCTTCGATGCGAGCTCAACACGAAACGAAGCTCCGAAGACGATATGAAGTTACAATTATCCATGTTAGAATCAAACGAGACGCGATTAACATCAACAATATCACATATGAAGATGAGGGTAGATCAAATGGAGAATAAGTATGTTGATTGATACCTTATCAATTGATAATAATCTTCTTATCAGGTGTCAAACAATGGAGAAGCATCGTGAGTCAGATAAATCAAGTATCGAGCAAAGTGAAAGGAAGTATGCCGAGTTGATGATGAGGAAGTCCGAGTTGGAACATGCCTTGATAATTGAGAGGAAGGCGAGGAATGAAGATACTGGAAAGAAGATGGACTTATCCGAGCATCAACGGGAGAAGGAAAGGCAACTTGAGAGGGAAGTGGATCGACTTCGAGTTGAGTTGAAATCGAAGGAGGATTATGGAATGAAGTTGGAGAATGATGTGTCGATGTTGAGGAATTACAAGGAGGATAATGATATTGATGTGAGTTGTCGTAAGATTTGGTGTATTGTCTGCAATACACCGTGACTTCGAAGTGTCGTAAGATCTGGTGCATTGTCTGCAGTACGCCGCGACTTTAAAGTGTCGTAAGATCTGCTGTATGTTCTACAATACACTCGAAATTAAATTTTCTTGAAGTGTCGTAAGATTAGATGTATTGTCTGCAATACACACTTTTTCGAAGTGTCGGGAGATTTGGTGTATTGTCTGCAAAACACACTTTTTCGAAGTGTCGTAAGATCTGGTGTATTGTCTGCAATACACACTTTTTCGAAGTGTCGTAAGATCTGGTGCATTGTCTGCACTATATCACAGTTCAAAATTTGCAAAGAGTGCCGTAAGATCTGGTGTATTGTCCGCAATAAACTAGAGTTGAAAATTTTCATGAAGTGTCGTAAGATCTGATGTAGTGTCTGCAATACACTCGAGATTTAAATTTTCATAAAGTGTCGTAAAATCTGGTGCACTCTCTGCAGTACACTCTGATCTCAAAATTTCACACAATTCATCATACCTGACGACATCTGCAACATGTCGTCAAATCTAGTGCATTCCTCAATTTCACTTTTTTGCAGACAATGAAAATGGAAAACCGAATGCTCCGTGAAAAGTGTGCTCATTTGGAAACATCTCTCGCATCGGAAAATAAGCTGAAACAAGAATTATTCCGAGCACTTGGAGATATCAAAGGAAAAAATAAGCTGATGGAAAAGAGGTTGCTCGATTTGGAAGGAGCAATGAAAAATAATAGTAGACATGTGATGGATATTGCTGATGATACGGTAGGTAGTTCTATGGTTCTATGGCATAGAACCTCATTTCAGTCCAACTCCACAAAATCGTCACCCCTTCAACACGAAATGGTGTCACCAACACCATCAAATCCATCGAAAGTGCCATTATCCATCAATGTCAACAACACCAAACATTCGCCATTTCATGATAAGATCTCGCCACCACAGCCGCCCAAGATGAAGAATCATGTTGCACCACCGGATTATCATATGGCTATCACCCAGCATAAGGCGGTTGTTGCACCACCCGGATTCATGCAACACCATCAGTGAGTATTATTTCAGTAGGCTGGAACTAAACCTATTTAGTAAAATTTCCTACGGGAAATAAACCTAAATTATATAATTTTTTGTCGTGAACTAAACCTAATTTTGAAAAATTTTGGCTAAACTTAATCCTCAAATAGGCGTTCTAAGATGGAACTAAACCTAATTTAGTAAACTTTTAAACTGGAGCTAAACCTAAACTAGAATCATCTTAGGTTGGAACTAAACCTAAATTTTAATTTTTTGACTGAAAATGAACTTTAGCTAGTGATTTGAGGTTGGAACTAAAACTAAATTGAAGACATTTTAGTCTGGAGCTGAACCTAATTTTGAAAAATTTCGGCTGAACGTAATCCTCAAGTAGGCGTTCTAAGATAGAACTAAGCCTAAATTGAAGTCATTTTAGTCTGGAACTAAACCTAACTTAGAATAATTTTTGACTGGAGTTAAACCTAAATTTTATTTTTTTCGCCTAAATTATAGCCATTTTAGGCCGAAATTAAACCTAAACTGAAATAATCTTAGGTTGGAAATAAACCTAAATTAACCGTTTAGCATAATGATAATCTATTTTTCGACTAAAAATGTGCATTTTCCAGCTACAACCAATTCCAACTTCCCCACTCCACCACTGGCGAACACGTCCTCTTCGATGCACCACAACAATCCACCCCGTCCGTCGCCACATGCGCCGCCTTGTCCAACCACGACTTGTTGGTGAATGAAAACATTGGCATGGGCCGATTTGGTGTACCCACCAATCCAGCTGCTAGATCTAGCTAGATGTCTTACTGTAGTTTTTTTTTGCTTTTTGGCTGAAATTTTTTTTAGTCAAAAAAAATATTTCTCATATTTAGTTTTCACCCCAAAAAATATCATCTAACTTTTTTCGATATCCCCTCCCCAAAATTGTAGAAACTTTTTGTCATATTCCTATCTCTTTTTGCATTTCCTTTTTTTCAAAAAAAAATCCGTTGTCTACCGTACACCGTGACGACAAATTGCGTACGTTTTCCATGAAATCTCATTTTGTTTTTTTTTGCTACACTTTCTACCCATTTAAGCAGCTATACTATCCGGTATAATATGTATATTTTAGAAGCCGACCACCCAACTTTTTTTCAAATTTTTTTTGTTTGGATCTCGCCCATACGGTTCCAATATTTCCCTCTCTCCACCCACTTTTTTTCATCCTTTTTCGTTTTTTTTTGGAAAATTATTTATTTGAGGTTTTTTATTGGCTATCACTCTCTCTCTCTCTCTGCTTTTTCTTGTAGATAATGAAAGAGTTTACTGTTGGTTTTTTGGATTTTGAAGAAAAAAAGTGAACAGAAAATCTATGCATAGAATCCAAGGATCTATGAAATTCTATGGATCAAAACTACAGTATATCATGAAAAAAAGAGCAAAACAAATTATGTTCATGCATCAGATTGTTAGCTCAAAATGTGTCAGCCTCCGAGTTCTTGACCAATTTTCGAAGGCTCGACGCTGAAAAATCTGCAAAAAAACATGTTTTTGCGAATCACTACGGTATGAATACGGTAGACATAACATAAAATCTGTGCATAGAATTCAAGTTTATATGAAATTCTATGGATCGAGACAACAGATTTTTATTAAAAACTAAAAACATAAAAATCATTACTGTGAATCAGACTGTTGCCTGAAAATGAATTATTTGGGCTCACGACATCCTGACACTGAAAAATCCGCAAGACGATAAAAAACATGTTCTTGCGAATTACCATGATAGGGGTACGGTAGCATACTTTTTTTCAAATTTGAACAGACATTGCCTGGCTCAGGATGTCATGGCTCACATATCAGTCCCATATCTTTTCCGTTTCATAAGTTAGTTATTGGTACATCCGACTTTTGAGCTTAAATCTTTTGGATTGCGTGCTCTACGTCTACAACAAGCTCTCAGTTTGCTAAGCTGATCTCCTCATGCGTCATTGGCTTATAGTTTCTGATATGTATTTGATTCGTCAGTTTGTGGCTTATCGGCTTTCTGATCTGTGATCCTCGCACGATTTTGCACAACTGCTCTGGTCCTAGTTGTAAAAGTGCCAAAAAATTCCGATGGACTATCAAAAAATGTGTTTTCCTGATAAAACTATGTTTCACGTATACCACAAAGTTTCGGAATAAATTTTTTTGATGATAAAAAGAACCATTGTCATAAATTTTTGAGAAATATATTGCTTCAGGTGTAACTATATAGTATCAATATTTTTCGAATCAAGAAAAAATATGAAAATCTCGTCACTTTATTTCAAAACCACACATAAATTCAAAAACCTTATATCACTACTTATTAACAAAACTCTCAATAAGCTCCGGTGTACAGTGTTGCAACAAGTCCGGCAGTCCCCCAACAATCTTGGTGTTATCCGGTAATTTAGTGCCAACTGGTACTGGTGAGTGTTCCGTGAACACCGAATGGATGAAGAATTGACAACGATCAGTGAATGTGCCTTTGCACATTCTGCACTGGAAACTGCTAGATTGGATCGGATTGGTTTCATGCATTGTCATGTGGATACAATGGAGGAGGAAGTCATCGAAGATTATGAGGCAACGGGAACAGTCCTGGAATAATTAGGTATATAAGAGCTATCAAAAAGTAGTCAACTGCAAATTTGTAGATCAAAACGTCAGCTACAAGTTTGCTGTTGACAACTTTTTGATAACTGTACTAGATTCTGAGATATGATCATTCTTCGACAAAGTTTGTATTGCCGCTGTATTCAAGGAAATACGGTTTATCAATGTATCTAGTCCCCTAATCCGTCAACCCCATATTTCATCCTGATCAGCTCTCTGATCATCACCACTTCAAATTGCACCCCTTCTCCATAAAAGTCCAGTCATCGTCTAGGCCACAAACTATAATCATCATTTGTACTACCCTAATTATCTACGAAAGCATGAAGCGTAACATGATCATTGAGTCATATCAGTATATATATGTAAAAATAGAATGATACGATTGTACAAGGAAGTTAGATATAGGCTTGAATGGAGTTGGAGATCAGTATTAGGTGGTAATGAAGTGGAAATCAGCAAAACTTTTCGAAAACAAAGGTTGATATGTAATTTTAGGTGTAGATTTGGAATTTCAGATTGGATTTAACTCAAAATGTGTAAAAGTATATATAGTGAGAAAGTATATATAGTGATATCAAGAGGTTAGGAAAAATATCCTCCGATAATTTTGATCATTCAGGATCCTATGTATATTTGAATGTAGATTTCGGATTTCACATCGAGTGATTTTTTTCTATGATGTATATATGCATAGAACCCCTGGATCTATGCTTTGCAGATTCATAGAATTGCGAATCTGGAGTTCTATGATAATTGTTTCCATAGTTCTATAATTTGAGTAAAATCGTATTCCGATATAGTGGTTCTAAGTTTGTCACAAAACATATCTTTGACCCTTACTTCCTGCAAACGCTGGATCCACCCGATGTAGTTTGGTATATAGAATCCTGATTTGAACTTTTTTCTTTCAACTTCTAAAACTCATTGCTTATATGGTATCATCATATATATAGTCTAAAATATAGTATCATATATTCATATAGTCCTTAGTTGATACATATTCCGAGAATTTTCAATTCATAGAATCCTTCTGATTAGTTTTACTATATATACGATTCTCATTAATCTCTCAGAGCAACACCATCTGAATATTCCTCGAATATATAATAATTCATAATCCTAGTATATAGTCTACCAATTACCCACGAGACATACCCAGACAAATCCCTTCTCCGCTTTCGCCTTCTCGACAGCTCGATAGAACGCATTACGATTGGCTCGCTCGATCGCAGACAGTGACAAATCAACAACAGCGGTTGTACTTGGATATTTGAACATTGGTTGGGGCTGGAATGGGGTACTGTAGGTCTACTGTGGGAATACAATGGATTGAATTGTATAGGGCCTATTGAAATGTATTTTGTATATAGGTATGGGAAAACGACCTTGGGATGAAAATATGAGGAAGAAGGAATTTAGGGATCTATGAAAAAAAATCATGGATTCATAGATTCATAGATTCGTAGATTCATAGATTCATAGATTCATAGATTCATAGATTCATAGATTCATAGATTCATAGATTCATAGATTCATAGATTCATAGATTCATAGATTCATAGATTCATAGATTCATAGATTCATAGATTCATAGATTCATAGATTCATAGATTCATAGATTCATAGATTCATAGATTCATAGATTCATAGATTCATAGATTCATAGATTCATAGATTCATAGATTCATAGATTCATAGATTCATAGATTCATAGATTCATAGATTCATAGATTCATAGATTCATAGATTCATAGATTCATAGATTCATAGATTCATAGATTCATAGATTCATAGATTCATAGATTCATAGATTCATAGATTCATCTTAATAAATCGGTTCATAGATCTATCTCTAGCTCTCCCTACTACTCTCGGTTTATCCTTCATTGATCGGATCTACGCATAGATCCATAGATTCATAGTTCTATGCATAGATACTAAAGTGGCTATTCAAATTAAGCTGGCTAATGAATGTTTGTCAGTTATCCATCCATAACTGATCAAACCAACACTGCCTGCTCAAAACTTTCGCCAATCGTTCCCTATATTCGAATATACTCTTACCTGCTCCGGTGTTAGATACGGCATATGTACATCAAATGCATCCATATTGAGAAGCTGAAGAGCGGAAATATAGCCTCCCCTAGATATTTACAATAACAATGAGAGGAAATGGGGTATTTTGGAAATCAGAAGAATACGTAAGTATATATACTTCAGTTGAAAAGTCACCATGGTTACTCTCTTTCTGATATATATATATGTATCTCATTAGAGGTGGCTCGACGAGCTCGGTGACCACGCCCATTTGAGCTTCTACGAGTATATACGTAAAGAAAATGGGGGATAATAAGAAGGGTATATATGAATATAGGGGGAGAATAACAGGTGGAATTTAGAAAGTGGAAAATATCAGAACTAGAGAAAAATTTGAAGATTCTAATATATAGGAAACATGACAAGGAATTTTTCGAGCTGAGGAGAAGCTAGGATATATATGTATATAGTGATTTAGAGGAGTTTTGGGAGATTGAAAATCAGATTTTTTTTTCGAATATACGGCTATAGTGATGATGATATTCGTTTCAAGATTTGCAGGGCACTGGAATTTTGGACAAAAAAAATTCATCACTTTTCAAATATGCGCCTTTAAAGACAAGTTATGTACTGGAAAGGGCTACTATAACCGGAAAAAAAAATGAAATTTTGATTTGAACCAAACTCAAAATCATAAAGTGCTTTTTTGAGCCAACGAGGACGATTTTTGTGGGTTTTGTACTGAATTAGAGGAGTTCTGAGAGATTTAGATTCAAAATTTTTGAATTTTTAGTTAAAGGGAGATGGGAGAAAGGTACATTTTCTGAAAATGTGTGCCTTTAAACCGTAATATACCGTATTTCCTCGAATAGAGCGGCACTGCAAACGCTGCCGTATAATGCCCATATCTCGGAATCGAGAAGAGCTATCAAAAAGTGGTCAACTACAAATTTGTAGATCAAAACTTCAGCTACAAGTTTGCTGTTGATAACTTTTTAATAGCTCTTCTAGATTCCGAGATATGATCATTCTCCGGCAGCGTTTTATTCGAGTAAATACGGTAAATGAACTTACTGTAATATTTAAAGGCACACATCACAAAACAACTATTCGCTTCGGGAGATTTCTACGGATTTTCAGGTCATGATGCTCGATTAAAGGAACAAAATGAAGTGCATTTTTGAATTTACAAATCTCGATTCGAACAGAACTCAAAAAAATTATTTTGCTTTTTTTTCAGCTTCTAGAAAACACCAAAATCGAGAAAAAAAAGCCAGGAAAAAACGTTTCGCAATAAAGAAATAAAAACTCAATTATCTCAACGACATTAGTCGAATGAAAAAGTCGGAAAAACTCCAGACACAAAAGTTGCACCCACAACAAAAAGGAACAGATGGTGGAAATGTGTGCCATCGCAAAACCATCAAGTGACTTGCACCTGTTCCCCCTCACACTATTTTCCCGGAAAATCTTTTTGTCATCTTTTTCGGATGAGTCAATCGACGAAAAAGTTGTGTAGAAGAAAAAAACGTTTTTTTTGGAGACAAATGTTTGAAAATTTTTCGAAAATGTTCTTTGAAGTTGCCGATGAATAGGTCAGTATAATAAAAAGTGCAAACATGGGAAAATTGCTGCATGCAAATAGTTCAAATCTTTGATTCTATGATCATAGATCCATAGAACTGGTTGGATCTATGCATAGATATCATCAATGTTTGAACTATCATAGAACTATGGCTCAGAAATTCTATGACCACTACATTTATGAATCTATGAATCTATGAATCTATAAATCTATGAATCTATGAATCTATGAATCCATAGAACTTTGTCACAAAAATCAAAGAATCATAGCATAGAACTTCATTTAAAAAATACAAAAAATTCATAGATCCGAGGATTCGAAAAAATTCTATGCATAGAATTATAAATCAATGAAAAATATAAAGTGAAAAATTTCACGTCCCTTTCCCCACTTTTGAAAAAAATCATTTTGGAAAAAAATGTTGAATTCAAAAACAACCATGCGATCTATGATGAATTCAATCGTTTTGTTACCAGTTGTGGTATGTGTGCTCTATTGGACAATTTCAACAAATTCAAATATTTTCAGACAAGCTATAGTTTGACGGATTTATTCACATCTGATAATTCAACTGATATCTATTGTAGATATACATTCTATGCATTTATGAGCATTTTTGGATTGATATTTGTATTCTCACATGTTTATGCGATGGTGGGTATATTGGTTTTTGATATGATTCTATGATGTGATTCCATGGAATTCTATGAAGTTCTATGATGTTCTATTCTATTGTTCTGTAATGATTCTATGGAGTTCTATGACTTTCTATGAAGTTGAATTCTATGTTTATATGATTATTGTGATAAAATTCTATGCAACATTACATGGTTCTATGGACCCATAGATTCATCAATTAAAACATAGAATTCTATGAATACAATATTCTATGAATCTATGCCGCATAGATCCATAGAATCGCAAGGCCATGTTTCTATGATAGTTCAAATTATCATGCATATATCCTTCTCTTTTCACAATATTCACAGCGATATCTATGCATAGATCCAACCATTTCTATGATTCTATGCCCATAGATCCATCCCTATTCCAGGCCGTCCGTCCACCCGCCAAAGAGTACCACTACACCTTGGTGAACAACATGGAAGTCACACCACCACAAGCTGAAACCGATGCAAGAGAGAAAGAGACTTGAACTATTTGTATTCGATGAAATAAACTTTTTCTATGTTTGAGCTTTTTCAGTTTTATAGATTACCATAGATTTTAAAAACCTCAGTTCTATGCATAGAATTTGAGGATCTGTGATCCATAGAACTGACGTAGTTCTATGCATAGATCCTTTTTTCCGTATATCAAAACGATGAATTCTATGCATAGAACTCAAAGATCTATGATCCATAGATACTTTCATAGTTCATATCAAGTTCTATTCTTAGATATTTTTCCACAGATTCATTAATCTTTCGTGTCAAGACCCTATCCGTTCTCCGTTTTGTGTAATTTTCCCCGGTGCTCATCATCACTTTTCTCATATTTCCCCTCGTATCCAATTCATACACTATGATAGTAGTCGAAACCGTCATTTTTCTACCAAAACTGTTGATTCAAGCTACTTTTATGGCCATTCAATGTGAGTTTTTCACTTTGGAGTTTCAGAAATATTTTCAGTCTTTCAGGGCTGCGCGGTGAATCAGAAAACTACGAAGAATTGGAAATAACATCATCAGATGAGGAAGAATATGATAATTGTGATATTTAGAGTCTTACAACAGAATAAATTTCAGATAAAAACAATGTATTGAAAGAAACAAAAAACAAAGAAATCAACAAAACAACAGTATAGTAAAAAGTGAAGCAATTATTCTTCCATTCCCTCCTCCTCATCTCCCGATCCTTCGACTTCGGCTTCAGCTTGAAGTTTACGGAATTGATCACGAGCATCATGGGTCATTGCCTGTAAGGATAAGATATTGATAACACTAGAAAAATTACAATTTTTTCGGCTCAAATAACTCATTTCTACCGCCGCTCCTATACCAAATTTTAGCAAAACTGACCCCGTCCAGAGCTTATAGGAATCAACACATTTACACCTAGTCAATCAGTATTTAAGGCGATATGGTGACTAAGTCTCCACGTAAACCACAATAACGATGATGTCGGATGGTAAACCGCCATCTTCTAAGCTACAGAGCGGGGACGTCACGTATGAATGAGCTTAACATACGAGGCCGTGAACCCAAACACGGCATGGTCGAGACTCGAACTCGAACCCTTAACTGTACGTATCTGTCGCTTATTAGACGCGTGTTTATACCACTCGGCTATCATGCACATGTGTGCGTATGGCCTTATTGTTGGTGAGGAGAGCGAGTGGACAGGTGGCGGCTGGCCTAGAGAGGCCTAGCATTTGGATAACAGCGGTGGCATTTCTTATACTCACACTATTTGAAGTGTTGAATCTATGCATAGGTTTTTATAGATCTGTGAGACATACCTTATACATCTTCTTGGCCTTCTTCTTGGTGATGTATTGCGCAGTGGTTCCACGCTTTCCAGATGGTTGATCGAGCACTTTTTTGCTGAAAATCACAGTTTTTCAAAGAATATCTGCATCCAGAACTCACTTCTCTTTCACTGGCACTTCTCCTTTCCTGATGATTTTCGAATTGTTGACTTTTGGAACATTTTCCATTTTTCCTGCAGCGTGAGCAGCCTGCAAATAGATTTTTCAAGGTTATTCTTAAATGAGAAACCACTTACAATATTCTTGACTGCAATTCCTCTCACTCTCTGCACTGGTTGATCATCCACCATCACCGTATCTTCTCCATCCTTCTTCGCCTTCCGTCTTTCTGCCTTCATCAATCGAACCTTTGATTGGTTGCTGGCAACCTTGTTCTTGATGAGATTCTGTAAATTTTTGGTTGAAAATGCGATTTTTTCTGATTTCATGGTATAAACAGATCGAAAGTATGTTTTTTTTAATCAAAATAAGAATCATTCCGTAAGAAATGCGATAAAATCGATTTCTAACTCTATTTTTCCTAATTTTTGTCGAAAAAATGCTTCAAAATAAGTTTTTCTTCCTATTTCGAGATAACGAAACTTCAACTCACTTTCTTTTGATTCTTGAACTTGCCCATGATGTTCTGAAATCAATCGTTGCTTTTTTTCTCAATTTACTGTCTTTTTAGATATAAAAGCCGTTGAAACAGCAAAAAAAATCATAAAATCAAGAGAAAAACTTCAAAAATCAACTTTATAACAACAAAAAAACAACAAAACTATCCTATTTTACACACTCAAAAAACATTAGCAAATACTCGTAGTTCCCTTCATTTTCGGTCGTTTTTCTTCCAATTCTTGCTCAATCTTCTTCCTCGACTCCATTTCTTTCTTATAAACCGCCTCAACTTCATCCGTCTCTTTCAATAATTCAATGATCTTTTTCTGTAAATTTCTTGTTGTTTCTAGACGGAGAAAGGGAAAGAATAACTTACAGTAAGGCGAATTTGATCCAATTTGTAATCCAATTGCTTTTTCGACGTTACATGACAACTACGGCCATCTTTGAATGAAAAATCGGGCGATTGCTCGAAAACGTGTTGGTGTGGAGCGTAGTAGATTCTGAAATTTTAATTTTTTGTTGAGTAACAATACTACGATTACATTTTAAATATTTTTAGACTAAATCTTTGAGAAAATTGCTAAATAAGGTTGAAAATAAATGAAAAACATACGGTTTAGTTCAACTTTGAACACGTTGCTTGTTCGGCTCCAATTTCTGTCTCGCCACCATACTTTCAGCTTTGTCCTTGATTGGATCATCTGAAAATCATCAAAATAACCAAAATTCAGACAAAATGGAACTCACTAAACTCCGGAATCGCAAAAATCGCCGAAGAGTTTTTCAACGAGCAAACTCGATGTAAAACTGGAATTCTTGCAGTCAACATCTGAAAATTCAACGCTCAAAATGTGCTAGGTGTTTAAAATTTTCGAAAATTTCCATCTTTGTTACTAACATTATTACCAAGATACAATATAGAAAATTTTCCACTAATCTCTCACTAATCAACACTTATGATTTCCCCACATTTATTTATTTCTATAAAATAAGGAGTTAAACATTAATGGAAAGGTTTCGAAAAATAAAAAACACTAAAACAAGAATAAATTAAGGAGATTGAGGGGAACAATGAAAAAAGTGGAGATTTTATGGGAGAAAAAAGTGGAGAGAAAACAATGAATTAATTCCACATTTTGATGAGTCCGTCCCATCCGGCTGTTATCATTTTACTCTTCTCGTGTGGATGCCAAAGTGATGCAATGCATGTTGTATCGTGTGCTTTCCATCTGAAAATATCATCATTTTTATACGAAAAAGTTAAGATTGATTTAGAAATGAGATGTTATCTGTTTATTAAAAAACCCAACTTTCCGTTACTTTTTTTAAAACTAAATCGTATTTTTCGAGCTAAGAACTCAGTAGGTCAGTTTAAAAACCAAAATCAACTCACTTTCCAACTATCTTATGTGTTCTCCAATCCCAAATGAACAACTTTCCATCAGCATCACCAGAAATCAGGAAACTCATATCCGGACTGAAATCAACGTTACACGCGTATCCAGCTGCATTATGTCCACGGAACGCCTTCTTTTTCGCGGATCGCAATCTATCGTCGACCAATTGGAATAATACGATTCTATTGTCCATACATTGTCCGACCACCCATTTATCTGAAAAAAGTATTATATTTTACTGTTTCAGATGGATAATGACAACATACCATCCGGACTCTTGGTCATTGTCGGAATCGCGTGTAATCCAACATTTTGGATCAATTTCGTTTCCGGCGGAATTCCCCATTCCCAAATTCTCACTGATTTATCGTCGGATGTTGATGCGAAGCGACGATTCTTGTCGAAGAATGTGATTGAGTTGACTGCTTGCAAGTGACGATCGTATTCCTGGAAAAAATTGGTTTTTGGTGATTTTCTGGAAAATATACCTGTGCAATCTTCCCAGTTCTCGTATCCCATTGAATAATCTTCTTATTCTGCATTCCAACCAAAAACATGTGATTCTTATCATCATCCGGATGATACTTCAAACAATACGGCACATGTCCAGTATGGAATCGTTGCTTCACTTGTCCCGTTTCCGTATCCCACAATTTCACGTATCGATCTGAACTTGCTGATAGGAATTCGTTTCCTTCGTTGTTGAATGCGACTTCACGGACTGGCAACTTATGGCCAGCATATGTGCGAACAACTCGTTGACGATCGTATACTTCCCATAACTTGATTTTTGTGTCCGTCGAGCATGACAAGAATAAATGTGCACTTTTGGGGAAGAATTGCAGGAAATTGACACCTTTTGTATGGCCGTGATATGTATGTACCAACTTTTTCGGCACAAAACATCTTTCCGGGACGTAGTCTTCGCGAAGATTGACACCGTTCAAGCTGGGAGGGACAAGGAATGAGCGGCCTCGGTCGTTTTCGGTTTCTTTCACTGAAAAATAACAAATTTGGTGATTTTAATCAATATTGTGATAATTTGTGATGACAGCATACAATGAAACGAAAAAGAATCCGTTTTTTTGCCAAAAAGGAGAGAAATTAGACAATTTTAGGGATATTATCAAATAAAAAACTTACAATGAAGTGTAGTCGATTCCTCCGACATTTGCTCATTATCCTGTTGCTCCTTCTTGAATCTCCTGCTCTTTTCCTGCCGCTTCTTCACTATTTCATCCATCTCCTTCTGCAACTCTGGCTTCGCGATCGTCTTCTTGTTCTTATAAGTTCTCGGCTCAAACAACGTATTCACCTTCTCACCACCAGTCTTCTTCGACTCAAACAACTTCTGCAATTCTGGTGTCGGCTGTTTCGGCGATGGACCTTCAAATTTTCAGGTTGTTTATTAAAAAACAATAAAAACTCACCAGAAATATAAAAACTCATTAAATCATTAAGAAATTTTGAATCATCGTTGAGATGAGCCGGCTCGACATATCCGGTTAGTGTGTTCTTCTGTGCTCGTTGCTTCTCGGATTCGAATGGATTCACTGGACCACTCTCCGGCTTGAAAAGCTGCTCATAAGTCGGACTTGACTTGAATTCCACCGCCACTTTAACATCACTTGGATCATCATTCCTCACTCGCTTCCTCTTCTCTCCGCCAGTCTTCTTCGACTCAAACAACGAAATTCCCTTCTCCTCATTCGCCTTCTTCAAATCGCCAATAAATCCACCAGCATTATGAGCAGTCGGATTCCTCGCATATCCAAGTGTATCGAAACTTCGAATCTCGCGATTGAAATGGAATTCGTTCAGATGAGCCGGCTCGACATATCCGGTTAGTGTGTTCTTCTGTGCTCGTTGCTTCTCGGATTTGAATGGATTCACTGGACCACTCTCCGGCTTGAAAAGCTGCTCATAGGTCGGATTTGACTTGATTTCCTTCGTCTTCCTGTCAATCACCGCCACTTCCTTTATATCGCTTCGAGTTTGAACAGTTGGGGCAACCTAGACATATCTTCCGTCATTTCAGAGCACAAACAAGGTGGAACTTACAACTAACGACTCTGTAATACCAAGGGAACTCGATTTTCCCGCCGCCACATCCGTCATCACCACATCTTCATTCGGCATTTCACTGTCGTTTCCATATTGTTGTAAAGCGTCCATTTTTGGTCGTCCAGCTGATGACATGCTGAAAAAACAAGAATAAGCATTAATATTTCGACAGTTTTGGGGGAAGGAAAAACAAAACAAGATCAAGGAAATCATAAACTCATTGAAACGAAGAGAAGTGGGGTGAACGAATATATAAATTTTATCAGCAGCTTGTGGGAAAACAAGGGAACAGTCTCATCAAAACTATGAGGGCTGCGAGTCCCAAAGCTGTAAAATTTTGAATGAATGAATTTCGGCTGATATTTGTGAAAAGTATGAAGGTGTTAAACAAAAATAAAGCGAGATTTATTGAAATTAGCTCGGAGAAGACAGTTTAAAAACAAAATTCGAATGGTCGGATAAATCTGAGTATTCATAAAATCAATATTTTTCGAAAAAATTATTAATTATGAGAAAAGAGAAGAGAGGGAAACAGCAAGTGCATTCTTCGATGCGCTTTTAAATTTTGAAAGTGTGGCAAGGAAAAAACAAAACAAGATCAAGGAAATCATAAACTCATTGAAACGAAGAGAAGTGGGGTGAACGAATATATAAATTTTATCAGCAGCTTGTGGGAAAACAAGGGAACAGTCTCATCAAAACTATGAGGGCTGCTAGTCGCAAAGCTGTGAAATTTTGAATGAATGATTTTCGGCTGATATTTGTGGAATGTATGGAGGTGATAAGCAAAAATAAAACGAGACTTGAGGGAAACAGCAATTGCATTCTTCGATACGCTTTTAAACTTCGAAAGTAAGTTAAGCGCAAAATGGAGCCGCACTTTTGTTGTTTCGGCGTACGCAATAGAATTTTGAAATTTTTGAGCTCAAAGAACAATATGATAGATACATTTAGAAAAATGAGGAATATTGAATCATCAATACAATGAAATTGTAATTGCTGCCTTGTTGCGCACAGTAATATAAGTTTTTAAAAACTTCGGAAAAAACCGCCTTCAAAATCAAAAGAAAGTTTGCAGGGGAGCGCACTTGCATTATTTGAATGATATTTGTAAAATTTATGGAGATAATAAGCAAAAAAAGCGAGATTTATTGAAATTAGCTCGGAGAAGACAGTTTAAAAACAAAATTCGAATGGTCGGATAAATCTGAGTATTCATAAAATCAATATTTTTCGAAAAAATTATTAATTATGAGAAAAGAGAAGAGAGGGAAACAGCAAGTGCATTCTTCGATGCGCTTTTAAATTTTGAAAGTGTGGCAAGGAAAAAACAAAACAAGATCAAGGAAATCATAAACTCATTGAAACGAAGAGAAGTGGGGTGAACGAATATATAAATTTTATCAGCAGCTTGTGGGAAAACAAGGGAACAGTCTCATCAAAACTATGAGGGCTGCTAGTCGCAAAGCTGTGAAATTTTGAATGAATGATTTTCGGCTGATATTTGTGGAATGTATGGAGGTGATAAGCAAAAATGAAGCGAGATTTTTTTTTTGATTTTTACTCATATGAATGGAATCTACGGCTTCACAACGTTTATATAGAAGGGATACGATTCGATACTGATTATTTCAGCAAACAGTTTTATATTGAGTAGTTTTTTCGCCACAAACTCATGGTAACAAATTTTATCAAGCAACACTACTGATATAAAGTAAAATACGGAAACTTATTCATTTTAACTGACGTTTAAAAAGCAACTAAACCCTCAATACCTTTTAACGGTTTTTTCGAAAATTTCAAAAGCACATATTTGGAATGTAGATGCGGACAGCAGTATTTTCCCTGAACTACTTCGGGAGAATTGTCACTTTTAATAAGAACCGCTGAAAAGTGGTTAAAGTTGAATATACATTTATATGTAAACGGTGAGAGTTTTCGAAAAGCCGCGATTTTGTCTTACTCCTGCTTCATTCTTTTCTTGTTGACAGTTGCTTTCAACGTGGTTTCAGACTGATGTCGATTTCACTGATGAGACATGAATATCAGATACTGCAGGAAAAACGTACCTTGGCACGTTGTCAAGTCCCAAAACAGCGCACAAAATGAAGTTTTTTCGGCTGTGACGAAATATACTTTGAACCTGAAAAGTTTGCCAGTTGCGGTTTCATTGCAACTATTCGAATAACTAGGACGTTTTTGTTTTTAAAATCCATGGCAGAGTTCAAATTTTGTAAATCCCTCATTATCTCATGGCTCCGACTTACAAAGTATCGAGAACATAGCGACAAAAAGCTGTATTAATTTTGAAATCTGCGGCAATGAAGCATGTTCGAGTTCTATTGAAGTTTTAGCCTCATAAAACATAATATCATGCGTTCAATAGCCTCGAAATCAGCTCTATCAAAAATGAGACGCCGGGGCAACGAATGTAACTCTCCAATCACTGAAGCTTGGCTGAGTCACTTTAATTATTGTCCATCCATTTTTTTTGCAAAGTGCGCTGAGACTTAGATTTGTGTCTGTACACCTTCTCCAAGTTTAGCGTTGTAAATCGTACACTCTACAAAAGTTGCGTTTAGAGCGCACTTTGCAAAAGAATGGATGAGCAATAGTGGCTGGAAAGTTGCAGTCGCGACCCGCATCTTATTTTTGATAGAATAAAATTTCCAGGCTATTGAACGCATAATTCTATTCTATTTATCCAGACTGTGATTTCTGATGTAAATCTCGGTATCCTGCAAAATGTTCCTCATACGCAAAATGGTTTCTCTATCACTTTCAATATTTATTTTGAACGATATATATGATATATCGATATTCTCAATTTTCGATTTTGCGCTTTTTGAAAGGGCTTTTACATTTTCATTCATATCAAAATTGTACACCAGCGTATTCCTTCTCTGTTTCGCACGCTGTCTCATATCTCAATGTTGTTATGTCTATTTTGTGCACTGTGTTTTCGGATGGTTTTTTATGGTAACATCTTCTCAATATATATGTGTCATTTTCTGAAGTGACCCTGATAATTTGAGAAAACCCTCATGTTTCGAGATGGCCCTCTTTATTCAAACGGTGTTCATTATCTGTGCCTTTCTTTTGAAAACGATAGAGCCGGAGAAAACATGGTACTGTTTTGTAACCCGTGTCTCGAGGATCCAATACTAGTTAGAAATGGCCAAGCTTGTCGAATTATCGCATTTTAGCTCACTTGGCACATAAATTCTTCGAGTTTGACTAAATTTGAGCCACGAGTCGTTCGAAGCAAACTCTTTCACGGTGTTGCGCATCGTGTACTAGTTCTTATCAGAATATGTTATATTTATTTATTGAAATTTGGGCGGTGTGAGAACATCGATATATGAAAAAAATGGAATTATGTGGAATGAAATTCTGATATTTCAGGAAAATAAAAGTATATTCTGCGAAACAATTAATAGAAGTGATTGAGACTTTCAGAAGTGGTCTATTTTCGGATTAGGTCGACTCTACATTGTTGAAAAAATATTTATCTTCGAATATCACCGAATAGTTATCCTTGAACAATTCAATTCATACCAAGACAACGTTTACTGTCAAAGGATTTATACCACTGCGCTTCAATTTGTTTAAGTTGTCGGTGCAATTGCTGAAGAATTGTCCATGCTGACTACATTTGTTCATATCATACCTGAATAGTTTTTTCCGAGCTTGAAGCGCTAGGTGTGATAGCAATAAAAAAACAACTCGCTATCTCGAGCACCGGAAAAAAGTCAATACAAAGTTGAGGAACACACAACAAACTTACGATTGATTTTCAAAACTCCAACTGTGGTATAAATTCGGTTTGAATGCACTTTCATTGGAAACTCAAAACATATTTGAGAAAAAACTGTTACCGAAATATAAATTAATTGATGAAAAACGGTTTAAAAACTCACGTTTGGTTTTCAAAAATCCAACTTTGAATGCACTTCCGAAAACCAAAACCGCCTATTAAACATTTTTTTGATTTTTTTCTTTTATGTCAACGATTGGGATGCGGCACACTAGAAAACAACGGTGTAGGAAACGAAAAATTTGTCTCTGGCGTCTACGCGGTCCGATACAGCGCAGTGTGCTTTATAGTGCCTAACCAAAGTTACGGAATGTCGGTATATTGAAAATGTCACCCCTCGTATCGAAAAGTTCGCCAAATAATTACCCACTAAGAATTCTCTGAAAATTTACAACATGTTCTGGCAACTTCTCGTAGTGGAATTCAGATGGATAGGCAGCAACTTGATGAGATAATGGAATATCCTCAATATTGGCTGATCTTCCAGTGTTATCGAGTGGTCCAGTGTATTCATCAGAGATTGGATAGTCAAGGTGTGATGGTGACTTCTTGAACAATCCAGTGATCTTCTTTCCCAAAGAATTACGGTTTTTATGATTTGGGCTTGAATTTGAATTTTAGCTTCCAAAAAACTAATTTAAGAATTTCCATTAGACAAAAAAGTCCTGACTCTGTGAACGTAGCAAGGGTTCGTTGCGGAACGTCGTCATGCAATGTACATTTATAAAAGTTTTAACATTAAAGAAAAACAAATGAAACGCGATTTGGGAAAAGCACTAGAACGGACAATTGTATATGAGTTGTTAGAACCGATCAAAACAGCGACCGGGAAGTGAACATGATGCTTCCCTGTATTGCTTTGAGAACAGTCAGTTCAAAGGTTCAAGACTTTATCGATGTATTTTTCACCGTTTGATCAGATTACATCGTATCTCAATAAAAATTCTTTAGTGATGACTTATAAAAACTTATGGATAAAAACATATATACAGCTATGGTCTTAAGGAAATAATGTTCAGTTTTTCAAATTGACCGATTGTTTCATGAATGAACACAAATCAAAATTATATCATGGAATTTATGACTTTGAATGTTTTGAAATCTATTGAGAACACTCTTTAACAATATACACGAGAATAAAGACAAAATTCCTTGTCAAAAATCAATCAAAAATAAATTATATCACAACTGCTTAGGATAAATGTTACTACGTATCAGTAAGTTCTTAATGTCCGAATACTTCCATTCAACCATATCTTCAAGCGAGCGTCTGCAATAAAAAATAACATCAATCACCTACTATTTCACTACTCACTTCAATTCTATAGGCAGCTTAATCTTAGAAGGTTCTATATCATCGTAAACAATTATATCTGCTACTTGGGTGAGTGCAATTGTTTGCAATTCCGGTTTCAACCCAATTTCACGAATGTTAGTGTTTCCTTTACGACGATATCCCAAATAAACAAATTGATCATTTCCTGTTACATTGTGAATGAGGAAAGGAATATCATTTACTTGAAGCACGGTGTACCATTTCGAAGTTATCGTATCGAAATAATCTATTCTGAGTTGTCCTGCAACATTGTCATTCAAAGCTTGATAGATTCGGTTGTTGATAGTCCCTGAAATGAAAACTGAAAGATGCAGACGTTCGAAAATTTATAAAGACAAATTTTGCAGCTCCTGGTAAAACTTACAAACATAGCTGGCAGCAAACTCCGTAAGCATTGGAAAGGCAAATTGTTCTTCCTTTATCTTGTTGAACGCATCATGCTCCTTGTCATATCGATAAACTGTTCTTTTATCGGCTGGGTGGACGATCAAATGTATTACTCCATTCAGTTCACACAAATTGCTTGCAAATATACCCGTTGCAGGCTGAATCTAATGTTTGAATTTTTTGACCATTTTTTAAAACTTACTAAGCCTGTAGTCGTCATTTGATGCATTTCTAAGCTCACGGTCAACATTTGCGTTTTAGAAACTCCATAAATTGTTTTCTCTATTGTTACAAAGTTGCTATACTCTTTCATGTCATTTAAATAAATATCAGCCAACTTATTCCATTCCTTTGATATGAGCTCGAGTTCAAATAATTGAGCATGTGTAGGAAGTATAGTCAACATGACCAACCGGTTATTTGACGCACAAACTTCATGACGATAATATGGTCCTTCAAGCAAACGTCTGTTGTTAAGGTCGAGGCTCTCCCATTTTTTTGATTCTGGAAATTATTATTGTCAATCCAACAGCCTGTGAAACGCGCTCTAATCGCAACTTGTGAAAGTTAGGCCATTTGCGACATAAAAGTTAGGTCATGGCTGAAATTTCAGTCCAAAGTATTCACTCAATATTTTAGTTTTAATTTTTATAACCACAAACTATTGCAAAATTAATACTCTTTAGAAGATTTTCTCGCTTTTATTTGAATTTACCATCAGAAATCGCCATTTAAAAAAATTTTGTGTTTATGAAATTAGAATGTATGCAGAAAGAGCTGTGCGGAACTGGGAATTTTGTAATCCGGAATCCGGAACTTAAAACCAAAATTTTTTTTCGGGAATTCGAAACCGAAATAATTTTTTCCGGAATCCGGAACACGGAATTGAAAAAAAATTCACGGAACCCGGAACTCGGAACACGGAATTTTGGAAACCGAACTTTATAGATTCAAACTGAAAACTGCGGATTCAAATTGAAAACTGCGGAATCCGGACTCCGGAACTTGGAACCTGAAAAATAAAAACCGGAACCCGGAATCCGGAACTCGGAACTCCTAAAAAGGTACGGAACCCAGAACGCGGAATTCCGGAATCCGGGTTCCGCACAGCCCTGGTATGCAGAAAGAGCATTGAGAGCAAAATATATACAAAATTTTTACGAAAAATCAAACAAAATTCTCATTTTAGCTGTATTTACAGCCATGGCCGAACTTTTATGTCATAAATGGCCTTACTTTCCGGAAGTCTCCGTATGGCAAAAAATTGGATTCCCAATAACTGTTTTGTATATTTCTTTCCGAAAAAAATCTCACTGTGATCAAGCTTGTCTACACGATAAGTGTTCCATGAAATTTTTCTGACCACATAAAGATCGTCTCCAATTTTGCAAGTTGCCTCTCCACGAACGTGTCCTACATCTAATACATGATTAGCTGTAAAGCACGCATGATCTGCAAGTACAGTAGTATGAAAGTACAGTAGTATGCAACTGGTAACTAACGATTGACACCATATTTCATCAATCGCTTCCATTCTAGTGTTGATGGATCAAACTCGAAAAAGTGGCTCGTCTTATCAAGATACCTTCTCACTAGTTGTATTTTCCCACCATTAGCCATTATAGAAATATTCGCTGTAGTCTCCGCCAATCCATGATTATCTTCGATTAAATTTTTGTTTTTATGTTCAATATTGATCCATCGCATAGAATCTAAATTTATATATGGTTGATTAGCAAAAAAGTAAGCGATACTTGATTCTTGTTTTTTAATTTCAAGGTTATAACCAGCTAGCATTTGAATTATATAATAATCGTTGCCAATACGACAATGATCTACACAAAGAACATTGTTCCAGTTAAATCTTGCGCATGTCAAGCAAGCCATTTCTGCGAAATGTTAGATATTTGGAAAATTTGAGTCAATCGATAATCAATGTGAGAAGAGAAGAGAGGGTGTTTGGTATGGTGAAAAAGAGGACGGATTGGTGTGGCCAACGTTCTGCGTACCAGCTAGTAAAGAGGTAAATGAGAGGACATTTGCCGTTTTCCTACCAAATCTGTTGCAACTTTTATGCCCATTGGCTGTGAGGTTTGTTTTTGGAATTTCAAAAACATTCTGATAAGAAAAGACAAAATAAATTTCGGATAAAAACAATGTATTGAAAGAAACAAAAAACAAAGAAATCAACAAAACAACAAAAAAGTGAAGCAATTATTCTTCCATTCCCTCCTCCTCATCTCCCGATCCTTCGAGTTCGGCTTCAGCTTGAAGTTTACGGAATTGATCACGAGCATCATGGGTCATTGCCTGGAAAATACGATATTTATGACTTGGTGAGGGTAAATCATAATAATTCACTAGAAAAGTTACTACTTTTTTCGGCTGAAATAACTATTTTATATCGCCGCTCCTATACCAAATTTTAGCAAAACTGACTTCGTCCAGAGCTTATAGGAATCAACACATTTACACCTAGTCAATGCAGTATTGAAGGCGATATGGTGACTGAGTCTCCACGTAAACCACAATAACGATGATGTCGGATGGTAAACCGCCATCTTCTAAGCTACAGAGCGGGGACGTCACGTATGAATGAGCTTAACATACGAGGCCGTGAACCCAAACACGGCATGGTCGAGACTCGAACTCGAACCCTTAACTGTACGTATCTGTCGCTTATTAGACGGGCGTTTATACCACTCGGTCATCATGCACATGTGTGCGTATGGCGTTATTGTTGGTGAGGAGAGCGGGTGGCGGTGGCGGTGGGCCTAGAGAGGCCTAGCGTTTGGATAACAGCGGTGGTATTTTTTATACTAATAATATTTGTAATTTTGAATCTATGCATAGAATTTCATAGATCTGTGAGACTTACCTTATACATCTTCTTGGCCTTCTTCTTTGTGATGTATTGCGCAGTGGTTCCATGCTTTCCAGATGGTTGATCGAGCACTTTTTTGCTAAAAATGTCGGATTTTCAAGAATAATAGTGCCCAAAACGCACTTCTCTTTCACTGGCACTTCTCCTTTCCTGATGATCTTCGAATTGTTGACTTTTGGAACATTTTCCATTTTTCCTGCAGCGTGAGCAGCCTGAGAATTGAATATTCAAGTCAGTTTTCAAATTCAAAGCAACTTACAATATTCTTGACTGCAATTCCTCTCACTCTCTGCACTGGTTGATCATCCACCATTACCGTATCTTCTCCATCCTTCTTCGCCTTTCGTCTTTCTGCCTTCATCAATCGAACCTTTGATTGGTTGCTGGCAACCTTGTTCTTGATGAGATTCTGTAAATTTAAGGTTGAAAATGCGATTTTTTCTGATTTTATGGTATAAACAGATCGAAAGTATGTTTTTTTTTTAATTAAAATAGAAATCATTCCGTAAGAAATGCGATAAAATCGATTTCTAACTATATTTTTCCTAATTTTGTCGAAAAAATGCTTCAGAATAAGTTTTTCTTCCTATTTTCGAGATAACGAAACTTCAACTCACTTTCTTTTGATTCTTGAACTTGCCCATGATGTTCTGAAACCAAGCATTGATTTTTCCCCGGATTTCCTGCGTTTTCAGATATAAAAGCCGTTGAAACAGCAAAAAAATCATAAAATCAAGAGAAAAACTTCAAAAATCAACTTTATAACAACAAAAAAACCACAAAACTATCCTATTTTACACACTCAAAAAACATTAGCAAATACTCGTAGTTCCCTTCATTTTCGGTCGTTTTTCTTCCAATTCTTGCTCAATCTTCTTCCTCGACTCCATTTCTTTCTTATAAACAGCCTCAACTTCATCCGTCTCTTTCAATAATTCAATGATCTTTTTCTGCAAATATCCTAGTGTTTTCGATGGAAATGGGCAAAAATGTCTTACAGTAAGGCGAATTTGATCCAATTTGTAATCCAATTGCTTCTTCGACGTCACATGACAACTACGGCCATCTTTGAATGAAAAATCGGGCGATTGCTCGAAAACGTGCTGGTGTGGAGCGTAGTAGATTCTGAAATAAGGGAAAACATGACTTCCAGTGAGAAATGGAATTAAATTGATGATTTTGAAAGAAAAATCTTGAAAAGCAGGCTAAAATTTCACAAAACTAGCTAATAAACTAACGGTTTAGTCCAACTTTGAACACGTTGCTTGTTCGGCTCCAATTTCTGTCTCGCCACCATACTTTCAGCTTTGTCCTTGATTGGATCATCTGAAAATATCCAAATTAACTGATTTCGTGCAAAAAATGAACTCACTAAACTCCGGAATCGCAAAAATCGCCGAAGAGGTTTTCAACGAGCAAACTCGATGAAAAACTGGAATTCTTGCAGTCAACATCTGAGAATGAGGTAAACTGTTGATTATGCAGTCATAAATAGGTATAAATATTCAGAAAGTGTCAAACTTTCAGCCAAAATCGATGAAAAACGGGAAAAATTCAATAATTTATTATAAAATATACATAAAACTGCAATTTATCCAATCGATCACTATTCAATTTCTTCGAGTAGTCGTCGTTTTTGAGTTCTGAAAGATTGAAAATGCATTTTTAAAGTCGAGAATTTGGATTTACCTCAACATATTCATCTCACACGCCAATCGTTTCTTCTCCCTTCTCGCATCCTTCTCCCTATCTTGCGTATCCTTGTATATCACCATCAATCCATCCGTTCTCCTTCGAACATTGTCATATTCCTTCTTCAACTCCTCATTTTCTTTCTTCAACTTCATTATTTCGGCATTCAACTTCTTCAACGCATTTCCATATTCCAATAATCCATGTTCATCTTCACCATTCGCCAGTAATTGTGTTCGTTTTGTTATCAATCGCCCATTTTTCTCCTCCGTTGTGTAGCTCTGCAATTTTCCATGTTTTTTGTGACAAATCAAGAAACTCACTGTCGAAATAGTAATTGGTTGATAAGTCAATTTCGGCGGTTGCCCATCATCATCTTCCGTCTTCACTCTTCTCTTCAAGTAATATGTTGTCCTTGGTGGTGCAGTTGATGTTGATGGTACATCAACATCCACTTCCTCTTCAATTTCTTCAGGCAAAAATTCAGGAGTTTCTTCCTCTTTTACAGCAACATTCGGGAATGTTTCGTTGATTATTTGAATGTAGCTTTGTGTCGTCTGTAAGTTGAAATTTGACGTTTAGACGAAGATAAAGTTCAACTAACCTGATCAAAGTAATATTCCACCCCATCATCATCCACCCATCGATCCTCATCCTCCAATAGATAGTAGTTGGTTGGTTCTGAAATTATTCAAATTTTAAATACTTAAAATTCCAAAATTAACTGGCCATCTTCCGTAAAAACAGCCTCCTGACTTCCGCTCGGCTCCAAATATCCACCATTGTCGATTTCCACTTCATAAGCGACTTCTTGAGCATCTTGAAGAATTATTTCTTCATTTTTGCTCATTGTTCTATAAATATTGAAGGAAAATGTGGAAATCTTCTTGGAATTTCAAATAAAAAATCAGCGAAAAACTGTTGAAATCAGACAAAAAGAACTTTCTAGGGTTAAAACTTTTTATTATCAATCTACTAAAATGGGTTACGGGACTACTGGCCGAGTGTGCGTTTTCTCAATCTCCTCGACTTTCATTCAAAAGGTTTTTCCGGGCTCGAAGCCGAAAACAAACTATTTTCCCGGCCCCGAGCCAGTTATTCAACATTTTCTTGCAAATAAATGTGCTCACGAAGTTTTTCAAAAAGAAAACATTTCGAAAAACACACATTCGGCCGTAACTACACATTTCTGGAGATTGATAACATTATAAGTGATAAAAGTTATTGAATACAACAAGGAGTTAAACATTAATGGAAAGGTTTCGAAAAATAAAAAACACTAAAACAAGAATAAATTAAGGAGATTGAGGGGAACAATGAAAAAAGTGGAGGTTTTATGGGAGAAAAAAGTGGATAGAAAACAATGAATTAATTCCACATTTTGATGAGTCCATCCCATCCGGCTGTTATCATTTTACTCTTCTCGTGTGGATGCCAAAGTGATGCAATGCATGTTGTATCGTGTGCTTTCCATCTGAAGATATGATTATTTTTATACGAAAAAGTTAAGATTGATTTAGAAATGAGATGTTATCTGTTTATTAAAAAACCCAACTTTCCGTTACTTTTTTTAAAACTAAATCGTATTTTTCGAGCTAAGAACTCACTTGGGAGAGGCATGAACCCGTGATCCGACAGTTTTTTTAAACCTAGGTAATTTTGTAGAGCGAAAACTGCTGATTCCAAATCTTTCATCGGATTTTGCTAAATCGGTCTGTGAGCCGAGTTACAACCATTTGAAAATTGGGTGTTTTTGGCTGTAATTTGGACTGTAAGTCTCCGATATCAAGTTTTTCAATAGTGAAAATAAAATGAAGTTGTAGAGCAGTCTTTGGGCTTCATTTTCGTTTTTTACGAGATGAAAAATGTCCAAAATTAACAAAGTTATGATTGTTTGAAATTTTTGGAATGTTGTTATGCTCGGGGAAACCAGTGTGTACACACACACTTGCGTGTTTTCTACTGCATTTGCGTGATTAGGAATTTTTGAAGATGACTGTAAAATTTCAAATGATCATAACTTTGTTCATTTTGGACATTTTTCATCTCGTAAAAAACGAAAATGAAGCCCAAAGACTGCTCTACAACTTCATTTTACTTTCACTATTGAAAAACTTGATATCGGAGACTTACAGTCCAAATTACAGCCAAAAACACCCAATTTTCAAATGGCTGTAACTCGGCTTACAGACCGATTTAGCAAAATCCGATGAAATATTTGGAATCAGCAATTTCCGCTCTACAAAATTACCTAGGTTTAAAAAAACTGTCGTATCACGGGTTCATGCCTCTCCCAAGTCAGTAGGTCAGTTTAAAAACCAAAATCAACTCACTTTCCAACTATCTTATGTGTTCTCCAATCCCAAATGAACAATTTTCCATCAGCATCACCAGAAATCAGGAAACTCATATCCGGACTGAAATCAACGTTACACGCGTATCCAGCTGCATTATGTCCACGGAACGCCTTCTTTTTCGCGAATCGCAATTTATCGTCGACCAATTGGAACAATACGATTCTATTGTCCATACATTGTCCGACCACCCATTTATCTGAAAAAAAGTACATTATTTTACTGTTTCAGATAGATAATGACAACATACCATTCGGACTCTTGGTCATTGTCGGAATCGCGTGTAATCCAACATTTTGGATCAATTTCGTGTCCACCGGAATTTCCCATTCCCAAATTCTCACTGATTTATCATCGGATGTTGATGCGAAACGACGATTCTTGTCGAAGAATGTGATTGAGTTGACTGCTTGCAAGTGACGATCGTATTCCTGGAAAAAATGGATTATTTGTCATTTTCATAGAAAATCAATCTATTTTCACTATTTTCGTGCACACATTCTGTCTTTTTTCGGCAATAGTTGAGCATCCTTTCTAATTTTCAACTTGAAAAACAGTATATACCTGTGCAATCTCTCCAGTTCTCGTATCCCATTGAATAATCTTCTTATTCTGCATTCCAACCAAAAACATGTGATTCTTATCATCATCTGGATGATACTTCAAACAATACGGCACATGCCCAGTATGGAATCGTTGTTTCACTTGTCCCGTTTCCGTATCCCACAACTTCACGTATCGATCAAAACTTGCTGATAGGAATTCGTTTCCTTCGTTGTTGAATGCGACTTCACGGACTGGCAACTTATGGCCAGCATATGTGCGAACAACTCGTTGACGATCGTATACTTCCCATAACTTGATTTTTGTGTCCATCGAGCATGACAAGAATAAATGTGCACTTTTGGGGAAGAATTGCAGGAAATTGACACCTTTTGTATGGCCGCGATATGTATGTACCAACTTTTTCGGCACAAAACATCTTTCCGGGACGTAGTCTTCGCGAAGATTGACACCGGTGAAGCTGGGAGGGACAAGGAATGAGCGGCCTTGGTAGTCTTCGGTTTCTTTCACTGAAAAATAACAAATTTGGTGATTTGAATCAATATTGTGATAAATTTTGATCACAGCAGACAATGAAACGAGAAAGAACCTGTTTCTTTGCCAAAAAAGAGAGAAATTAGACTACAAATCGACCTAAGTAAGCAAAATATATAGAAAATTGTGTTAAAACCGACAAATCTTTCAATTTTAAGAATATTTCTAATCAAAAATAACTTACAATGAAGTGTAGTAGATTCCTCCGACATTTGCTCATTATCCTGTTGCTCCTTCTTGAATCTCCTGCTCTTTTCCTGCCGCTTCTTCACTATTTCATCCATCTCTTTCTGCAATTCTGGTGTCGGCTTCGCGACCGTCTTCTCGTTCTCATATTTCGCCCATGGACCTTCAAATTTTTGGTTATTGATGAAAAAACAATAACAATTTACCAGCATAACCATCAACATCACTTGGATCGTCATTCCTCACTCGCTTCCTCTTCTCTCCACCAGTCTTCTTCGACTCAAACAACGAAATTCCCTTCTCCTCATTCGCCTTCTTCAAATCGCCAATAAATCCACCAGCATTATGAGCAGTCGGATTCCTCGCATATCCAAGTGTATCGAAACTTCGAATCTCGCGATTGAAATGGAATTCGTTGAGATGAGCCGGCTCGACATATCCGGTTAGTGTGTTCTTCTGTGCTCGTTGCTTCTCGGATTTGAATGGATTCACTGGACCACTCTCCGGCTTGAAAAGCTGCTCATAGGTCGGATTTGACTTGATTTCCTTCGTCTTCCTGTCAATCACCGCCACTTCTTTTATATCGCTTCGAGTTTGAACAGTTGGGGCAACCTAGACATTTTCCGTCATTTCAGAGCACAAAAAAGGTAGAACTTACAACTAACGACTCTGTAATACCAAGGGAACTCGATTTTCCCGCCGCCACATCCGTCATCACCACATCTTCATCCGACATTTCACTGTCGCTTCCATATTGTTGTAAAGCGTCCATTTATCTGGAAAATAAAATATTTTCACGTGTTCTACATAGCCAATAGGAGAAAACAGCGAAAAAAATTATTGCTAAAATGGAGAGATTACAATTTACTTACTATATTTTAGAGAAGCATAACGATGAAAAGGAAATAAGGTTATATGTAAATTGCAAGTTAGCCGCGAAATACTGTTCAATAAATACAATATTTAGGTTTTCTAGCAATATCATTCTTAATTTTCCTATCAATTCCAATATTTTTGCACTTTAAGACGAGAGCGCCTTCAAATGAGGAGAAAAACGAGGTAAAAATAGAGAAAAAAGCAAAGCAATAGGTATTTGCAGACTATTCACGAATGTGCTTGGCATTTGGATGAGGCGAATAGCGTGAAACGAGATGAATGGTACGGACGACTACTTGAAGATGAATTGGAACGAATTATGCGTCAAATGAATGAAGAAGAGAAAAAATAAATGATTTATTGAATGAAATGTACTAAAAATGTGATCGAAACGCACTTCGAAAAAGAGGAAATGCAAGCGCGCTCCAATGCGAATTGTAGGCGAAAATTATTGTTTAATGTTTTTAACTCGTGTTTTGTGGGGTTAAGTGTATTTTTATTGGTTTTTATGCATCAGAAAAAATTCTCCATGATCGAAACTATATGCAACCTTCTTATCACATGTTTCTGAGCCTACTTGAAAGATAAAAGCTTGTTTTAAAGTTTTAACACAACTTTTGAAAGGTTATGACTTGTTTAGCGCATTTATTTCTTTCGAAGTAAGTTTTTTGTGTAGTTTCTAACTCGATCAATGTTTTGATTAATCTAGTAGTCAATTTTTTACGAAATGTTTCTCTTCAACTAGGCTCTAAACCAGTCTTTCCGCAATAATCCCGTTATGGTTCTTTTTTCTTATCAAATTCATTCATAAATTTTAGAATGGAAGTTCCGCCAGTTGCACAAGACGAAAACAAGAACGTAAATGCAAAATTCTGCATCAAATCGGTCGCCAATCAAATGGAACAACTCTCAACACACGAAGACTCGGCGGATATTCAACTGGCACCGTTTGTCAGTGTTTATGAGGAACTTTGCAAGTAAGAAGACCTTAATTTGCTAATTTTCAATGAATTATGCAGGTTTATCAAGAGTCTTGGCAAAATCTTCGAATTCGTCGAGAAAGATGTGCACGAGAAGCTTGTCGTTCTCAAGAATCTCCATGAGAATGATCCGACAAGCTTCAAAACCATCGAAAATCTTATCAATTCGGAGAAACCGGATAAGATCAAGTTGAAACATAGTGGAGCGGTGGCGATTCTTCATTTGAATAGGTCTGTTCTTTTTTTAAAAATAGTTTTGTTCATTAGATACTTCTTCAGAGCGTTGGAATTCATTGTAGAGTTCATGAATGCGGCGGCAAGTGCAACAAATGAGGATAGCATTCCGAAGATTTGCAGAGAATGTTATGATGCAACACTGGCAAAGTGAGTTTTCGTTTTTATTTGTGTAAATTGATCATTTTCCCTTAAAAGTAGTCAAAACGCGTGTTTTGCACAAAACTAAAAACTTGCTGGCAAAAAATATTTTGAAACCAGATCACGAAATACAACAAAAACTGCTTGAATTGGCGGATAATACGATTTTGCAGGCATCATCCATGGATCATCAAAACTGCCGTCAAAGTCGCCGTCTACACATTGCCAACTCGTGAGAAGATGCTCGAATATATTCAAGGTATCTTTTTTTCGCCTGATTTTGAGTGTTTCTATCGCTTTTTAAACCAAAAAAAACTGAAACTCATTTTAAAAAATTTCCAGGCTCAATAACCGAAGAAGCCCAAGTACAAGAGCAAATCAATCTGGTGGTGAGCCATGGAAAACTGGTGCACGCTCGAATCAACACAATCTACACAACACACGAACTTCATCAACTCGCATAATCATTTCATATGTATTTCAATCAACATTCAATGTTTTTACACAACTTACATGTATTTACACACATAATTTCTGGAAAAATGGGTTCAAAATTCTTGCTACGCATAACTTATTGATTTTCGAGGTTTACAATAAACATTTCTGTGCTATTTGACATGTTTTTTTCGGTTTATTGATGGTTTCAGCCAGTTTTTACCTTTGATCACCGATTTTCAGCCCTTATTTCAAGCCATTTTCAGATGGATAACTATGAGTATCAATTGGCTGGTGTACCATACACTGATGTTGCGATTTCACCGAATAATAGGTATATTTTTATCATTTTCGACTAAAAATGAAATATATATAGTATGATTGTGACGGCAGTTGGAAAAGGAGTCGAAATATTGACGAATGATACGACGGAAGGAAAGAAGTTGATCAAACATGATGCGAATGTTGTTGGAGTGTTTTTTCAGAATGATTCGGTGGTTAGTTAGGTTTTTTTGAAGTTGAAGGGAAAATTTATAAAATCCTTCACTATGACTCTAAAAAATGCATATTTTCAAGCTTGTCACTGTCACCGAAACTGGAGAAATCAGCGAGTTCGATGTTGCCGATGGAAACCAAGAATTGAAGAACAATCGTCGAGTTACTGCATTTCCAGTTGTGTAAGTAACCTTTTATTGAAAATCGTAGGGAAATATCGTGTTTCAGCTGCGCATTCGCCCAAAAACTGAAGATTGGAGAGGAGGAAAAAGAGATGAAGTTGTGGTTGTTGGTGAAGACAAATGAGAGCACAAAGAGTGAGTTTTTATCGAAAACCCGTGATTTTCAACGAACTTTATATATTTTCAGAAAAAGTCTACGACGTCTGTGTTGTTTGTGCCAACAGTTCCCTCGAGAAAGTGCATCAAGTGCCGGATTCCGTCAATAAACATCAGATTTCTATTGAGGTTTGATTTAACAATCAACAAAATCACTATCAAGCATATTTCAGGGAAATATACTTGCATATTGTTTTGATCATGAAGTACACGCGATTCAATTGAACGAAGAGAGAAAAGTTGAGAAGGAGACGGTTTATCAATGGAAAAACTCGAATAGTAGGTCAAATTTGAGCTTTTTCATCTGAAAATCGATTTTCAGATCATGAAGACGAGGAAATCTACAAATTTGTTAGATTGGCAACAAATGGAAGTCATTTGGTGGTTAGTATGGCGAATGGAAGAGTATTGCAATGGTCGAACATCAAAACAGCCGGCGTCTCGGACACCTTCCAAGTCACCCATTGGCACAAAGTTGCACCACAATTGGCGCTCACCCAATTTGGTAATATTCTATCAGCTGGAGCAGAATGCGTGCTCGCCAGGCACACCAAAGGACAAAAGGAACCGACATTTTTACCAAGATTGGTTGCACCAGTTACCTTATTGGCTCTCTCACCGGATTCGAGTGTTGTTGTACTTGTTATGGACGACTCATCGGTGCATACGGTACTTTTGTCGACAATGGCTATTCTGGCGTCGTATTCAACAATGGAGTATTGCACGAGATCGTTGAATTCGGTTTTTAAAGCGTATGTTAATGTTTTTGAGACTTTTTAGACTAAAATGGTGATTTCAGAGACCCGGCACTCAAGAAATTGGTTGTTTTGAACTCGAAACCTGGAAATGTGCAATGGGTGAATCCGGTGGTGGGAAAAACTGATAGAACGGTATGTTTTGACTAGTTTTTCAGCAAATAATGTAGAAATTGGTTGCAAAAAAATATATTACATAGTAGACTCGAACATAGGCTTCAAAAAACTGCCGCATGCACCCTTCGCTCTCAGGATGGTATTGAAATCGGCGGGGCCCCACGTCATCCAATATCACTAGTGGGGGACGTTCAGTAGAAAATACCGTAGTATAATATACCTAGCCATGAACCCAAACATGGCGGGTTAACGCTGTATGTCCGGCGAACCCTTAACTTATTTCTACACTAGTTTATTAGACAGACGTGTAGACCACTAGGCTATACACGAACGTGAAATTATTCATTGATATGGTTGGTGATATGATTCACGTAAATTTAGGATATTAGTTTTTTTTGATTTGATTATTCAACAATCTACAAAATAAATCAACAATTATTGATCTAGAAATTTTTCAGATGCATGTAACATTGGAAAATGTGGTGGATGGTGATATGTCGCTTGTTGGAATAAAACCATCATTCCGTGATGTAATGGAATCAGCATTCGCTGTCAAATACGCTGGAACAATCGAGAGATTTGTCAATTTTGATTCAGAGGTTAGTTTCTTCATAGATCCCCATCTTCATCTCATATGATTTGCAGAATCACTTGCGATTCTGGAAACGACAATCGGACCCATCAAAAATGATGCTAATCGCGACAGTTTCCGCTCAAAAAGACGTCGTCTTCATCACATCATGCCAATCGGAAAGCGCGCAATTTGACAAAACATTCGTGACAGCATCAACAAGCGGAACGATTAGCGTTTGGGAGTTTACTCAAAATGAACAAGATGTGCGGGAGGATATTGAGAGGAGCAGGAATTGGCAGGACGCTTCAATCAATGCGATTTCATCGATTCAAACGGATGGAAAGTTTGCATCAGCTCATGGGAAACATGTTGTTCTTTGGAATGTGAAGAATGTTAGTCCTTCCCTTTCTTTGAGTTTCTTAAAAAAAATTAACTTTCAGATGAAAATATTGGATGTATTGAGTTGTGAAGAAGAGGTTATCAGCATGGAATTCTCATCCAATCGGTATTTGATCATTTCGACGAAAAAAGGTGTCGTATGCTGGGATACACTTTGTCTATTGGTTTTGTGGCGTATCAATCAGAGAGTGGGCATTTTTGTCAGTTGGGCTGGATGTTTTGCGTTTGATAAGGATCAAGGTGAGGATTATTTTGATATGGTTATTTTTGAAAGCTTGAAAGGAACTTTTTTAACAAATTTAATATATACCTCTTTTCATAAAAGATGTTTTGGCCTGATGAACTTCGAAAAAACTTCTAAAAACTTTCTCAAATATACCCTGTTTCATGAAATATTTCTTAATTGGTTACAGTAATGCGATTCGAGGCGGAAACTGGTCGAGTATTGAGCACTGTCCGATTCTCATCAACAATCAATCAACTTGTGGTTGTCACACCGAAACCTAATACATATGCGTATATGGCAAAAACTGATGATGTAAGTTTTCCAACTTTTGACTGAGTATTTCTTGATACAATTTGTCTGGTAGTTTTCTAAGATTCTATCTTTTGCAGGGAATCATGTGCATTCGTCCAGCAACAATCTCCACCAAATCTCGTGGCGCCCGAAAATCCACCAAAACACCATTCCAAGAGCTCGGAAAATCGACACCAATCACACCAACAACACAACAAGATCAACAATTCGTCCGCCAACCGAAACCCGATTCAGCGCGATTGTTCGCCGGACCAGTACACTCACTTTCACCAATCTCATTCATTGCACCATTATTCATTGAAAAATGTCTTCTCCCGAGAAATTAGTTGTTGTTATGATTGGAAATTATTCTTTTATTGTTATCTTCTTTGTTTTGTTATTGTTGTTTTGTTCTTCTTTTTTTTATCACATATGAAAGTGTTTTGCGAATATTACAATGATGAATCATAAGAAAGAAGCGGGCAAGAATGATTGGAACAATATGTGGAAAGGGCGAACATGTTATTGTTTTATTGCCTCATTTTTCAACGCAAAAATTTGTGTTTCCAAAGATTTTTATGAATTTTCGTAGATTTTATGCTTCCAGAATCTATGAATTTCTCTTCCACAGTTCTACGGAGTTCTATACATAGATCCAGAATTTCAAACTATGTTTATCAATTTATAGATTTACTAAGCCATGCGCCTTTGAACCGTAGTCTAGAACATAACTAAAACTACTGTACTGTTTAAAGGCACACATCTTAGTACAGCTCATCGCTTCTAGGGATTTTTGAGGTTTTCTAGGCTAGGCGGATCGATAATAGATAAATTTCTATGACTCACAGTTCTATGAAATTCTATGCATAGATCCAAAGTTACAAATAGTGTTAAGATAAGGAATATTATCAGTTTCAAACGAATGGCCCCCTTGAAAAAAAAAACGTTTTTTTCACGAACACTCTCGCTGCGTATCCGCGTTATGCATACGTTTCTTGGCGGGACCAAAAAACGTTTTTTTAGTCAAAGGGTAATTGGTGTGAAACCAATAATACCACTGCTGTTATCCAAACGATAGGCCTCTCTAGGCCCGCCTCCACCGGACCACTCGCTCTCCTCACCAACAATAAGATCATTGACACACATGTGCATGATAGCCGAGTGGTATAAACGCGCGTTTAATAAGCGACAGATACGTACAGTTAAGGGTTCGAGTTCGAGTCTCGACCATGCCGTGTTTGGGTTCCCGGCCTCGTATGTTAAGCTCATTCATACGTGACGTCCCCGCTCTGTAGCTTAGAAGATGGCGGTTTACCATCCGACATCATCGTTATTGTGGTTTACGTGGAGACTTAGTCACCATATCGCCTTCAATACTGATTGACTAGGTGTAAATGTGTTGATTCCTATAAGTTCTGGACGGAGTCAGTTTTGCTGTTTCACAAGATTGAGGCTCAGTTTTGTGGAATCCTGTTTTTCGATGGAGGTTGATATACACAAGTTCGAGTACCGTTTTGCAGTTTTCTATAGGTTTATAGAAACAATGACGAATCTATTGAATTATTGATTCTATGAATCCTAAACCAGTTCCATCCATCCTCTGTTCAAATATATCCTTCTCTTCCTCCTAATATTTCAAGTATTCTCTCCCCTATTTTTCGAGAATGTTCGAAAAGATCACTGTTGAGTCAATCCGTCAAAAAAAAAGTTTCGAAATTGTTGTGCAGGCGAGAGCCGTGGATAACCGCCGCCCACTCGGGGGCGCCCAAATAGGGTGAGAGAGTGTGTGGAAGTGAGAGACGGCAGACATGAGATGGTATAAAGGACAGGGAGATACGATAAGAAATGTCAGTGCTTTTGTTTGCTCCCGAGCTATGAGATCTTAGTTTCATAGAATTTTTGTTTTGAATTCATAGAATTTCATAGAAATTTAATACTTCAGTCATAGATCCTAGATACCATAGAACTACAACTCATAGAATCTTGAATGCCATTGATTCTATGCATGGAATTTCATAGAATCATAACTTCCTAGGTTCTATGCATACATCCTTCAAACTTCTATGATACGCCCATAGATATTCATAGAACTTCCATAGAATCCCAATTGATAGTTCATAGATACTATTGTAGAGTTCTATGGCATCTCATAGAACCCCTATCAAACTTCACAGAGCTACCATAGACCTATCATAGAACCTCCTGAGAACTTCATAGAACCGCATAGAACCACCATAGAACTATCATAGATCCTCCATAGAACCTCATATTTCCAGACATCACAATGGCCCAAAACTATCACCGTCCAAGACCAGGAGGCATGGCTGGTAAGTGTTCCCCCTTTTATTTTCAGTCAAAAAATATTTTTGCTTGCTGAAAAAAATCTGCCACTTCAGAATACTGAATAATTCATATTTCTGATCTACTAATTTTTCAGGAGCTATTCTGGACAAACAAGCAAACAAGTTCAATGATATTGAGGCTGGATATTTGTTGGAATGGATCAGGGTACGGTAGTAGATCATAGAACATAGGTTCTGTGCATAGAACCAGTATATATGTAATGGTTCTATGCATAGATCCAGAAGTTCTATGCATAGAACCTACAGTACCCCCAACTATCTTTCGTTGCAGGACCTCACCAAGGAGGAGTTCGATTGCGAGGGCTCTCGCGACAACTTCCGCGAACAACTCAAAGATGGTTCGCGATTGTGCAAGTGAGTCAATATTAATTGTGTATTGTGTCGTGTGCTGTTTGCACACATTCTATCTACAGTAGTCCTCACGTATTTTTGCAGATTGGTCAATGCTATTCAAGAGGGAAGTGTCAAGAAGATTATGAAACCAATTTCCAACTTCAACTGTTTGGAGAATATCAACCAGTTCACTGGGGCTGCTAGGAAGCTTGGAGTCAAGGATGAAGAGGTACGGTAGATGGGGTACTGTAGATATTTGGATTACTGTAGCCATACTATTGGTATGTCAGTTGAACCACTGTCTTAGTTATAGTTCATCGGGGTACTGTAGATACTGATCCAACTTTTATACCGTACTACTGTAGTAGTACTGTACCTTACACAATTTACTGTACCTAAAAATTTTTCAGACATTCCAATCGGTCGACTTGTTCGATGGACGCGACTTGTTCTCGGTCACCACCACTTTGCAAAGTTTGGCAAGAAGAGTAAGCATAGAATTTCATAGAACTACCATAGAACCATAGAGCCATAGAACCATAGAATCCATAGAACCATAGAACCATAGAACCATAGAACCATAGAACCATAGAACCATAGAACCATAGAACCATAGAACCATAGAACCATAGAACCATAGAACTTCATAGAACCACCATTTTTTCCAGGTCGAAAAGCTCGGAATCGCACAACCAAAACAAGTCGCCAAAGATCAAATTGTCAACATGTAGATCCAATTTTCACTGTCCAAAAAAAATTTTCTTCCGCTTGCTTCATAATTTCAACCACTTTTTTTTTGATATTTATTTCACACATAAACCATTTTTTCCCACGACTTCGGTCCTAAAATTGTCTAGTCACCCCCCCAAAAATCCACTTTTTTGCATAACAATAAACATTTTACGTATTCATATGAATTTTCAGACAAAAAAAAATTTCCAGACTTTTCCCAAAAAATGCTCCCTCTCCAGTCATTCCATCCTTCTAATTCTGCAAATCCACCATCTTTCGCCCCATTCAAATTTCAGAAATCCGAGATTTCTTCTCGTTTTCTCTGCGTCTCTCCAATTTCCTTGCTCTCTCATGTTGTATGGGTGTTAATTAGTTTGAAACGGGTGTGGATTCGTCACACCCCAAGAAAAGGGGGCGGAGCCTATTGGTGTCGAGTTAATTAGTAGATAAGGCGAGAGGGTGAGAGAGTGTGTTGAAGTGAGAGACGGGTAGAGAAAAACAGGAGATTGTTTCACATTTTGAACTAGGTTTTCCTGAAAACAATAGTAGATGTGATGGCCTAGAAATGGTTTGTTTGGGTTTTTAGGCCATGGCCTAGAAAATTGAATTTTTCCAGTGGTGGCCTAGAAACCCAAAATTAGGATTTCTAGGTCATCACAAGTATTCAAATTATGGCCTAGAAATTCAGTCAGAAAATTCTAGGCCATCACGAACTTTTCAGCCACAACAACTCAAGAATTTCGAAATTCTAGGCCATGGCCTAGAAACCCAATTCTCAGAAATTTCGACGAGAGAGTACTAGATGCAGAGAAAAATGTCTAACTTTCAAAAGTTTTCAATAGTTGTTGTGATGGCCTAGAAATTCGAAAATTTCCAGTGGTGGCCTAGAAACCCAAATTCGATGCCATCATAAGTTTTCAAAATGTCTATATTTTCAAATCATGGCCTAGAAATTTCACTCTGAGAATTCTAGGCCATCACAAAAAACTCAAGAATTTCGAAATTCCAGACCATGGCCTAGGAAACCCAATTCTCAGAAATCGGAACGAGAGACTATTAGACGCAGAGAAAAACTTCTAATTTTCAAAAATTTTTCACATAAAAACTAACGACCGTGCACTTCTCAACTTTCAACTTTTCGTCACCGAAAAACATTACTTTTGTGTTATGCTCCTTTAAACTACAGTAACCCGGCTACAGTAACCATAGAAGGAGAGCGAGAGACGCAGAGAAATGAATTAGTATTCTCGTTTTGCACAAATTTTTTGCCGCCATGTTTTTCGTTTTTTTTTGGAAATTAGAAAAATTGGATTAAATTTCGTGTTTATGCCGATTCGAGAGGGGTTTGGGAGATGAAAAAGGAACCATTTTGTGGTGGATTATTTCATAGAATTTCATAGAACTGGCATAGAACCTAGGTATGAAGCATAGAAGCTGGCATAGATCCTCATAGAACCATAGAATTTGCCATAGAACTTGCATAGAACCTGATAATGTGAGTCATAGAAGTTTTATGGGTCATAGAATAACGGTCCATAGAGCATCATAGAACTATTTTAAAACAGCCATAGATCTTCAAAAAGTTGCATAGAACTTGCATAGAACCTTATCATAAAGCATAGATCTTCATAGAATCTTCCATAGAACTCTCAAAGTTAAGCCCGAATATTTCATAGAACTCCATTTTCTTCTCCTTCTATATTTGACCTACCTCCATCTTCATTCCTTCCCACGATAAGCCCAAAAGCAACAAAAGTACATAAAACCCGTGGAAAATCGTAATATTCTAATTGAAGTTGGGAGGTGTGAATTTCAAGTATTTTCGATTTGTCAAAAATTTGTTAGAGACCACACCGAAATAAGAGGTGTTAGTCATTTTTCGTGGTGGGATATTTCCCGCCAATTATCTCGTTCCATCTCGATTTTCGCCCCGTCTCATATAAAATTGGCTCCGCCCACTTTTGGCTCCTTCGCCCGAGATGGCCCACAAAGAAGGTCGTCCCTAGAGAAATCGGGGTGTGTGTGTGTGTGACGAGAAAAAAAGTATATTTCTAAATATATGTATATGTATATATACATGTATATTTTGACATTTATTCGTCCTGATTTTTAATTGCTCCGACTCGGCGGGGTTACGGTAGGAAGTTGTTAGGTTTAGGTTTAGCGATTATCATCTCATTTTTCAGTTGATCCAACTTGAATCATTCTGGATGCTTTTTTTTTGATCTACTGAAATATTTTTGCTGTTTTTTGATCTACTTTTGCCTTTTTTGTGGTTTTATATACTATATCTTTTTGATCTACCCGAATTTGCTCGCGATCTTGATTTCTCTGTGTCTCCTTTTTTTACGCACTATCTCTTGGTTCCAGGAATTTTATTGGGACTTCCATAGAACTTTCATAGAATCACCATAGAACTACCATAGAACTTCATAGAATCTTCATAGAAGTACCATAGAACTTCCATAGAATCATCATAGAACTACCATAGACTTCATAGAATCGCTATAGAACTATCAATGTACTTTCATAGAATCGCCATAGAACTACTATAGAACTTGCAAGAATCGTTGTAGAACTACCATAGAACTTTCATAGAATCGTCATAGAACTTTCATTGAATCATCTTATGACTACCATAGAACTTCATAGAATCGTCATAAAACTAGCGTAGATTTTGCATAGAATCTTCATAGAACTACCATAGAATCCTTGTAGAACTACCATATATCTTTCATAGAATCACCGTAGAAGTATCATAGAACTTTCCAATATCAATGTATAGAATTTCAACCCTCCAACCTATTTCCGTTCCACTCGACCGAAAATTCCATCACCCTTCTCCACTTTCCCAATCACCAATTCACTCCAAAATGCATACAATTCGCATAGTTTGGGGCGTCTTCAAATCAAAAAAAAACCTGGAAAAAAACATGGAAACGTCATACACACCCACATCATTTGAAAGTGAGATGGGACTCACTGAAAAAACATGACACTCTTAATCGTACTACTACTTACACTATATACTACAATTTCCATTTCTTCTAATTTTAATTGTTTCCAGGGTCACACACAACACATACACAATTCCTGTTGAGGGAAGAAACAACAGCGTTACGATGCAGTTGTTGTATGTTATTATTGGTAAGGATTTGGGGGGCTTAAGTAGTGGTAGTTGAGGTACCCAGGATAGATTGGGGGCTTGAACTATATAGGTATTTGGGATGGTATTTGAGCTAGCCATTTTTTGTTGTGATAGTAGTAGATGCACCCATAGATGCACCCATTGGTTCTTGATATTTGAATTAGTAAAGTTGAGCCACCCAGGGTACATCAAGTAGTGGTAGTTCATGCACCCAGGGTAGATTGGGTGCCTGATGTATATTTAGTCCAGGTATCCAAGATGGTATTTGAGGCACCCAGGGTACATGAAATAGTGATAGTTGAGGCACCCAGGGTGCATGAAATAGGGGTCGCGCGATTTTCAGAAATCCGATCCAAAAACCTCAAAAAGGAACAATATTCGGGTACCTGAAATACATATAGTTGAGGCACCCAATATTTTTGTATCTATGCTCCTATCTAGTTCAAGCACCCATCTAGGTTCCTCATCAAAAATCGTGTGGGTGTCCCAAACTATAGAATATCCTCTCGAGACCCGTTTATCATCCTCAAAAAGATTCATTTTTCCGCAACAATATATTTGGGGCCGCGTTGTGTTAAGGGAATTATTATGACGTCTTTTGGGGTCTCGACACGAACGATTTTTTTTGTTTTTTGACCAACCATCGCAAAAAATTCTAGGCATCACACTAATTGGATCAACAATATGCGAGGAACGCGTTGTCGGATGGAATAAGGCGCACGGATTGTGGGGTAAACGATCGGCGGCCGCGATGGATACGGTAGGATGTACTGTAGATACGGTTGATAATTGTGGATTACTGTAGTTGGAACAACAAGCGGATAAGAGGACTGTACAGAATTGGAACAAGTTGAACAGCCTGTGGGGCAAACGATCGATGGGAGCGGCGTTTGATGTTGTCGATGATGAGATTCCAGTCTTTTATAAAAGGTACCGTATCTTAGCAGGGATTTGAGATATTTTAATGATCAAAGAGTGATTTGAAAAGTTCAAAGTGTGATCTACACGATGGTTTTTAGATTTTGAAAAAATATTCAAAATGAATCTAGTTATGAGACTTTGAAGTGACGTACCTGAAAAACTTTAAAAATTTCCAGATCATCCGCTCAATGGCAGCGTGCCAACGGTCTCTGGGGTCGTTGATCGTCGTAAAAATATTTGATTTTCCCCAAAAACATCAAAATCATATATTTTCAATCAAACTTGGTTCAAAACGGAATTTTTATAATTTTTTATCGTTCAAAAAAAATTTTCTTTTCCACACTTAAATATTCAGAATAAAAAAAAGTAAACATGGGATTTTTTCGCTTATATATATTGGATCTTTTCTCTCTGCGTCTCGCATAATTTCGTGCTCTCTCATTCATCTGTAACTCTTTATTTGATGAACTTATGTCTTCGTTTATTTATCCAACATCCTTATTTTATTCAATTATATATCGAGTATTATTTTAAAATAAATAATTTGTTGTGCAAGAATATTTTTTGTGAAACATTTGAGTATCTACTGAGCTGGATTTTTTTCTGTGGCTGGATTTCGTGCAGTTACCGTATTTCCTCAAATAGAGTGGCACTGCAAACGCTGCCGTCTGATGATCATATCTCGAAATCTAGAAGAATTGTTAAAAAGTAATCAACTGCAAATTTGTAGATCAAAACTTCAGCTACAAGTTTGCTGTTGACAACTTTTTGATAACTGTACTAGATTCTGAGATATGATCATTCTCCGAGAGAGTTTGCAGTGCCTCTCTATTCGAGGAAATACGGTATGCTATTTTGAGTCTATTCACAAGGAACCGTTTTTTATGAAAAATTTCCGCTAGATATTTTTGAATTTTGGTTCCGATTTTAAAAAAATTCAAGAGGACATAGTCTCATTCAGTCTTCCCAGATCGATGTGACGTAGAAAAGATGGAAAATAGGATAAGAAAGTTACAACGGAACAGTTACAAGGAACAGGTGTGGCCTAGAAAAAAGGATGATTTGAAATACTCGGCCACACCTGTTCCCAGTTTGTGTAAATGTTTATGTAGGATAGATAAACTTTTCGATGCACGTATTGTATTTCAAATAGAAAATTTCAAATTTTTCACTCACCGAAATATTGTTTCGAAATTTTTTTCTCAAGTTTTTAAAATATCGAATTAGCGTACTTTTCGGCAGCCATATTTCACCCTTTTTCTGATATTTTGTTCTAGAAAAAAATATCCGAAGATATGGATCAAGAAATTTTTATGAAAAAATTTTCCGAAAAATCATTCTTTCGATTCTTTCCCTCCACACACGTTCCCAATAATCAATATTCTTCCCGGTCGCGTCTTCACAAAAAAGTGCTTAGTGTTTTCTCCCAACGACCTTCCATTCCCTTTTCCCTCTCCATTCTCTGCGTCTCTCTTTTTCCTACATTCTCTCGTTTTTTCTCTCTCCCTGTCTCACGCTCTCTCATTGCAGCGGCAGACGAATTCGCGCTCATTTTTCGTGCTTTTTCGACCACCTATGTACCCGAAGAATACGCTGTACCCGGCTCTGGGTCCGGTACCAAACGATCCGGATTGGAGTGTTCGAAGCATGTTGCTGGAGTTTAGTCATGAGTTTGAATGTCTGTTGCAAAAAATCTCACAAGATATGTATCGGAGCAAAGCAATTAATGGTGTACTGGTTAGTTGTTACTTTTATTTTTTGGTTGAAACTGGTTTAAGTCGAGAAAGCAAGAAATTTTCTTGGCTTTGACGTTTTTTTGAATGAAAATTTCAGCTAAACCTCGATTTTTACAAAAAATGAGCGCTAAATCCTCTTTTTGCCTCAAAAATCTCTATTTTGATAGATTTCGATACAAATAAATGCTCTGAAAATAATATCTTGCTGAAATTTGAAAAAAGCCTGAAGCAAACTGTCAGAAAACTCAAGAAAAATCCAAATTGCATATATTTTCAGCCGCCAAGAGACTCCTACAGCAAAAATTATATCGTCGATTATATGTACAATGCCCTTCAAGAATATCGGAAACAAAAATACAAAATGGTGAGTCGAAAATTCCGAGTTTTCTTTGTTATGAACAAAATTTGTAGTACTTGGAGAAAAAAGACAGCTGTGAGGAGGCTGCGAAGAAATTGAAGGAAGAGAGAATTATAAGAACATTCAAAAGAGAAGAAGAGCAGGAGTTTTTGGATAAGTTGGGCTTAACGGCCGAAGTTTTGACTACCGTGAATATGGAATCAGTGAAAAACAGGGGAGATACAAATCCGTTTCCAATGTGTAGGTATCGAGCGATAAACTTCAAACACATGGACTATTCACGCAAAGCAGTTGATGAAAATAAAATCGATCCAGACGAGTCTAAGGTGATTAGGTAAACGAGTTCATGAAATAATCGGTTGTTTTTTTCAGATCAAAGAAGACAAATTTGACTTCCGTAGGATCCATAAACCATGTTACAAGTGTGTCTTGGAATCATGTATCAAGGTGTTCCAGGATCCGATGGATCGATATCTTCACTTTTACTTTGATCATGCAAATGTGAGTTTTTTCGATAGAGAGAGAGAGAGTTTAAAAGGGGCTATTTTTGCTGAAAACATTCCTGAGAGATTAATTTTGAATGAAAATTCTGGATCTAAACTCAAAGTGTGATGAAAAACGTATGAAAATGCCAAATCTAGTGATGTAACAGTTTTTTCTGAACTTTTTATTCCTTGGCTGATAAATATGAATAAACTATTCATAAGGCTAGTTGTTTGTGCAAAAATGTACTAAATTTTGGATACTCAGAAGAAATTCTGACTTCAAATTTCTTGATCCCAACCACAATCAAATTTTCTTCCAGATCGTTCTCATGTGTTGCGGCTTCAAATTCAACAAATACATCGATTTCCTCCGTCATCGTGCTGGCCGCACACTTCGTCCACATCGGTGCTTCGTGAGTTGCCAAGCAACCTACAACATTTTCTTTACTTTATTTTATTCCAGAAAGCGTACGAATGCGAGACATGTTTTGATTTATGGAGAAATAGGGAAGAATTCATAGCACATATCAAAAAATGCAAGTTTAAGCCGCGTGAGATGGTAGGTTGATGTTTTTTGCGGATTCTATGCATAGGTTTCAGCGTTGTCCACAATTGATATGCAAGCAAAAGTTCTCTAACAGGAAGGACGGTATCGAGCATTTCTTCAATGAGCATAAAGGGGTAATTTGAAATACTTCTTATGATCTTCCAAATTGTCTTCCAGGGAGCCCTAATAATCGACAAAAAACTTGTGACAAAAGCCTCTGACATCGACTTCGTCAATAATCCACCAATGCGTTGGATGTCGTTATTCCAATGTGTGAAATGCTGCAACCAGTTTACGAATGATATTGCATATAACGAACATTTTGATCAAGGACATCCGGTAACAAAATAATGCTATTCAGAGTATAAAGATGAATGTTTTCAGGAACACAGAAGAAGGTTCGCGAGACCATTATTGAAATGTAAATGCAATCAAAAGTTCCGATTGTGCTCATACCAGAGAAATGAATTGTTGAAGTTGTTGAGGGCTATGCAGGCGGTGTTGAATACTGGAGGAAACAAATTGGTCGCGGTGAGCATTTTTAGAGAATCTGGGATGGTTCCGAGCCAGAGCTGGGTAGTTAGTAACCATGAACTTTTTGGTCTTTTCCTTAAACTATATAGATCCTTGACGAATCTGTGGGTCTAGCGATCTAACTAGAAATCCGGCGGTCGAGCAGACGAGCCGATATATTTGTAAAAAAAACCTATATATTTCAGGAAAGCGATTTATTTAAAATTTAGGGTTAGGAGATTCTAAATTTTTGATGAAAGATTTTAAATCTGGCGTCAATTCGGCACTTAATCGTATTTTGAAGTTTTTTGGAAACTCAGCCGACTTTTATCGATTTTGTTGTTCCAGAACTCCATCATTAACACCATCAACCGAAAGGACAACCTTACCGCCGTCACCTTGCTTATCGGTGAGCTCGAACTTGAGCAACACCACCAGGATCAAAAGGCTAACAATGATCCAAAATACCACACAATGTTGACTGATGCCACCTTAGCCATGATGATTCGTTTGTTGTATGAAGAGTATGTGAGAACTCGACCGAATTATGATGATGTTGTTGATTATTATGAAGATGAAGAAGGAGAATACGTAGATGAAGAAGAGGAGGAAGAAGAAGTAATTAATAACGTTTTGAACGATTAATTATATTTTATTTATTTTTTGTGCCAGAATTCTTTCCCGCTTGTACTTTTTACAAGCTGCTTTGTTTGTTTTATGTGTAGAATGATATCAATAATTGGAAATAAACCGTGTGAGTCTTTGCTTCATTTTTTAATGAGAGAAATTGGATTTTGACAAAATCGTAACAGTTTTACCATCAGATTTTGAGACTGGTAGCTTATTCGTTGCTGAAAACCGTGTCAAACTGAAAATCATGTCTGAAAACTTCAATCTCTGAAATTGGGAGCGTATTCTCGTCAATCGAATTGAGCATAGGCCTGGATTACTGAAGTTGGAAAATATTTGATCTATGGTAAGCTCAGATTAGATATGGTCAAAAATTATCGTACTCAACGATTGTGGTTTCTTCTATTACTGTAGGTGGAAAGTTTTTTGACCTACCGTAACCCTTGGACCTGCTTCAAGTCTGATCGATTCTAGACTCCAACTTGTAGTTACACAAACGTACTGTAGGTCAATACAACACATCAACCTACCGTAATCTAGAGAACACCTATCTATTATATGTGCCAAACTAACGGCTAGGAATAAAGCAAGTGCACTCCTGGGTCTCGACGCGTTTTAAATTCATTTTGAACATAAATACAGTAGCCGAACTGCAAAATCGTATCGGGACCCTGGTGCGCACTTGCTTTATTCCTAGCCGTTGGTTTGGCACTTATAATACCGTAATCTTGCACATCACTTCCAGTCCTCGTGCCATCACACCTAAAACATTTGCACGTCTGACCACCATCTGTTCACCACTTTTCCACCATCGAATGTGCCGCACCTGTCACTATCCCGTCTTCATTTTTTTCATTCCCTCAACCCCTCAACTCGAATTTCTTGATAACAAATTATACGAGTCTGGCAAAAATAATCAAGATGTCCCATGAGATATGGCAATCTCATGACATGCACTTATTTTCGCCCGACAAAAAATATATTGAAATGTCAAGCTTGCCCCCGCGCATAGGTTAGCCGCATAAATTGGCGCATTATTTTCGGTGTGGCGCAATTTTTTTTTGATTTTTTGGGCAGATAATTAGGATGTGTGCCTAGGAGGTATGATGATGATAAATATTGGGGATGTTGAGCAATCTTATGATTAGGTGATATCAATGATATTGAGTATACTATAGTCGGGAGTCTGATTCTGATATACTGTAGTTTCAAAGTGGATGGTCCGTATACTGTAAGGGGTCTGAACTACGGTAGATAGATGGTATACAGTAGATCTCAAAGATACAGTAAGGCTAGAGAAAGATATTAGACTCTTCAGTAAGCAATCGTGAGAAAGTACGGCAGATCAGGGTACTGTAGGCTTGGTTCTAGTATACTGCATATACTTCAGGTACAGTAGTACATTATACTACAATAGGAACTTTTAAGGAAGTTGGTATATCTTCGTTATCTAGGTGGATACTCGCAATCAGCAGTATCAGTATACTGTAGACTCTGAATGTATATTGTACTTTACCCGGTTACAGTTTGGGGTTTGACGATACTGTAAGGTATTAGAAGTGTGTGGTAAACTCTACAGTATACCACAAACTATTACAGTACCTCGTTTTCCCACTTTCAGTTTCTCATATTCCCAATATCATGGCCAATCATCACTAATCAACATCAAGAACCATTTTCAAGAAAAAAATAATAAATCGTGAAAATATCTAATGTTTATCCCATCTTCAACAAAAATTATTTGCGAAAATTGCTAGTTGTCGTTTTTCGAGAAGAATTCGTGATTTTCTACGAAAATTGTCGGGTTGAAAAACTTCGAGTTTGATGATTTGTGTGAAGCAACTATGGTTGCTCGATATCCTTGTCCAAAGAGCTCAGAATCCTATGGGGGTCTCAACTCCACTACACATGTACAATATGACTCAAAAAACAAAACCATAACATCTCAATTCCCATCCAATAAACCTTCTCCTCTCTCTGTACAACAAACAGCAACAAAAAAGTGTTATTTTCTCACATTCCCCCTTTCCCTCTTCTCATTTCTATTTCTATATTATCATCATTTTTTTGCTTGTCGAAACTTTTTTAATCTAAAAAGTGGTGGCAGAGCTTGTTGATTGTGGTTAAGGTTGCTGAGAGGTTGTTGGACAATCCCCGAGGTTGTTAAACAATATTCAAGCTACCCAACGAAATTCTGACGCCTGGTTTTTGATGTTGTTCAACAAACTTTAACAATCACCCCCAACTTCACTCCGATCTGGAAAAGTTGTTAAGATTGTTCTACAACAATTGAGATTGTCCAACATGATTGTGAGGTTGTTGGACAGTCTATGCGTTTGTTGATAGTGTCTCAACCACATCGGACATCAATCTGAGATATTGTTGAAAGATTGTTGAACAAAAACCTCCATTTTGTCCTGGGAAACTTCAGAGGTTGTCCAACAACAATCTATGATATTGTTGAAAGATTGTTGGTCAATAATCAACACTCTTATCCACCCACTCCCATATTCACCATAACCCATAAATTCCACCATTCCCAAAAAAACACCCTCCAATGTTCCACCTACACGTTCATAAATTTCCCTGTCCTCTGTTCGTCCCTCTTTCTCTGCGTCTCTCCCATCTGCCCAATGTTTCACATTTCGCAAAGGCGCGTTGAAATCGTGGGGAGTCATGGCGGGGCTCTGGCCACAAGAAAGTACACGAGAATAATATGGATGTAGACGGGGCGATGAGAGAGTGTGTGATATCGAGAGAGTCGGTTGTTGTTTTTTTTGTTCATTTACTCATTTATGCACCCCACACCCTTTCTGCAAAAAGTATTTGCTATCTATGATTCATGATGGATCTATGGATCATAGAACCATAGAATCTTTGATTGTTAAAGTATCTAGGATCATACTACCACAAAAGTGAGGATCTATGGCATAGAACTTGTGAAAAGAAAGAATCTATGACTTCCCTCAGTATAAAACTTTGATTCATAGATTTTAAGATCTTATCAAGATCACATCATTCATAGAACCATAGATCCATAGATTTCCATGATTCTATGCCCATAGATCCCTCAAAGTACGTTTGATCTACCCTATAAACATACCAGGACATCATCCAATTAGCCGTAGATTCATATATTATTCTCATCATGGAAACAATGTCAAACATATTTCATCCCAAAATTTTTTAATCTATCTTCGACACTTCTCTGCGACTATTCGGCTCACACACTCTCTCATCCACGTTGTCTGCGTCTCCTGTAGATGTCTAGACTATTTCATAGAACTCTCCGATTATAAAGCATAGAATACGCTGATCTATAGCATTTTTGTTGTTACTTGTGATGTGTGGAGATTCATAGAATCATAGACACATTTGTAGGAATGATACGTATATGTGAGGAAGTGGGTTGGGTTGGATTAGATTCATAGATTCATAGATTCATAGATTCATAGATTCATAGATTCATAGATTCATAGATTCATAGATTCATAGATTCATAGATTCATAGATTCATAGATTCATAGATTCATAGATTCATAGATTCATAGATTCATAGATTCATAGATTCATAGATTCATAGATTCATAGATTCATAGATTCATAGATTCATAGATTCATAGATTCATAGATTCATAGATTCATAGATTCATAGATTCATAGATTCATAGATTCATAGATTCATAGATTCATAGATTCATAGATTCATAGATTCATAGATTCATAGATTCATAGATTCATAGATTCATAGATTCATAGATTCATAGATTCATAGATTCATAGATTCATAGATTCATAGATTCATAGATTCATAGATTCATAGATTCATAGATTCATAGATTCATAGATTCATAGATTCATAGATTCATAGATTCATAGATTCATAGATTCATAGACCACTTAATCACATATTTCACATTTCCCATATTTCAAAACCCAGCCATTTTCAAATTCGTCAACCGCATCACTCGATCTCCAGCCGCATCGCATGTCCTGAGTCATTGGCAAGCTCCGCCTAAATTTCTTAACCTAAGCTCCGCCCCTTTTCATCCCTCTTAAAAGAAACTTTTTTCGAACAGATGGCACAATAGCAGACATTTTCTCAAGACAATTCTCCTTCCTTTCTTTCCTCTCCTTTGTCGGCATAAGGACTACTGTAACATCTCCCGTAATATGACGTCATACTGTTTACACAGTTTCGGTGCCAGGCGCTGTGACCCGGTGCCTATTCTGTTTTTTTGTTTTGACATTTATTGACCACCTGCCATTTTCTATACCAATCATTTGACCTACCGTACTCCCGACCTACAGTAATCTTATTTTGCAGGTAAATCGCACTACTGTAATGGTGCGAAAAAATAAAAAGAAATTGATGGACAAAAGCTTTGGCAAGCCGTCGATTGGTGGAAATGAGAAAGAATCGGATGGTGAAGGATGGAAGGTGGTGGTAGCTGATGGAGGTAATTAGCAAATTACTGAATACTCGAGAAAGCTTCGAGTTTTTTCAGTCGTCTTAACAACCGGAAATGCCTATATATCTTTGAAAGAATCACTTCCCGATATCGAGCAAGAGGGTCCATCGGAGTATACTGGAAGTGCTTCGGAGAACTGTGAGTCTATGGTTCTATGCATAGAATCAGAGTTCTATTCGTATATTGTGAGATAGTTGTCTCTATAGAACTGAAAGGTTCTTTGCATAGAATATCTCAAACTCATAGAACATAGAAACTCTAATCTATGCATAGAATCTGTGTTCATTCTGATTCATAGATTCTATGCATAGAACCTAACAATATTCCAGTGTTCAATATAATCAAGGATATCAAATCTGGTATCTATGGTGTCGATATCAAGGTACCAACAGCCACCCCTGATCTCTATCTCTGGTCCGAACTGGACAAATTATTGTTAAAAATGATCGATATAGATGTCGCGTTTTATGGTGTTCATCGTGACACACCAAACACTGTCACTATTGATAATATGATCAATGTAAGTACAGTACTACTTGGGTTACTGTAGTTCTACTTTAGAGACGCGGTTACCTCGGTAACAACTTCATTTATGATGGCGATCGTTTTCACAAGTTCCGCGACTTTCATAATCTTGAATTTTGCCATAATACGGTAAGCTCCGCCCACTTTTCTGATAATCTGAAATTATCTGAAATTTCAGATTGAGTATCTTTGCCCAAAATGCAATTGTGAGCAAGTATTCAAGAATTCCAGAGAATTCAGAAGCCATTGGAAATTGGAGCATTTTGATAGTGAAGACCTCGAGTGTGATATTGTAGGGTATACTGTAGATTGGGTTACTGTACCTTTGAATTTCAGTTCAATGCTCTATCCACTGATATTCCAACACTTTACCGTAACCCGTATGACATGAAGTTTTGCTATTTTATGAGCAAATCTGGACTTCGACTATTCTGCTGTAATACGGTATTCCATACCTATCAGCACTTCTTGGATCATTTGAAAGCTCAACCAACTGGACATGATCTATATGTAAGTATAGTTGATCCTTAGATCTAGGGAACTTCCATGTCAAATTCTATGCATAGAACTTCTAAGGCATAGAATTATGATAGTTCTACTAAAATTCTATGCATAGAATTTCATTCCCATAGATCTTATGATAGTTTTCATCAAATTCTATGCATAGATTCTCTACCCCATAGATCTATTGATACATAGTTCTCGTAAAATTCTATGCATAGAATCGCTACCCCATAAATCTCTTGATAGTTCTCATCAAGTTCTATGCCATAGAATCTCTATGCCATAGTTCTCATGATAGTTCTCATCAAATTCTATGCAAAGAATCTCTATCACATAGATCACTTGATAGTTCTCATAAAATTCTATGCATAGAATCTCTTCCAGCTCTTCACCCTCTGCCAGGCCTGCAGCCCAATCCACCATCTCCCAGATCTCCAGATCTTCCCCTCCCTCGGTCTCACACCTCATAATCCTTTTGTAAAATGCTCCATCTACAATGGCGAGCCCCAACATTTGGAGTTATCTCATCAAATCATAAAGAACATTTATCCATTCCTACTATCACCTCTCTGCCGAGTTGGACAATTTGATCTACTTCCCGCCAATATCATTGACAAATATAATCGATATTTGCTAACAAAGGAGTGTGATTCGGATTTGTGGGATAGTAAATACAACGAATCATGGGAGTGGAGCAGTATTGCCAAAGTAGAAGCATGCAAGGAATTGTATATCCATCCAACTGGTACTGTACTCCACAATCAAAGTGATCATGCTTACTTTATCATTTCTATGGAAACATTGGAGGATGATGAGGATATTAGAATGATCGAGATGGATGATGTGATGGATGAGATGGAGGAGCAGGATATGGATGTTGATGGAAAGTTGTACAAGGTTACTGGAAGGTAGGTCAAAAAATATTGAGCTTTTAAAATTATGATTCTTCCAGCAACCTCAAAAACTTGGCAAAATGTGGCCTCCTCTATGAGAAATCCTTCCCAACTTCATGGGAAATGATACTCACTGGGCATGTCAAGGCTGAATCCACATCCGAAGAATTGGAAAGCGAACGAAGACAGAGAATCGAGAAGAATGGATTTCCAATGGCTGAAAATGTGATGATGACATGGAAAGAGATGGAAATTTGGAATGATATGAAGAAGCATGAAAAGTATGGGACAATGATGCGAATTGTGGAGGAAAATGAGGTTTATCTTAATGCGGTGAGTATAGTTGGATACTGTAGAAAGTTGGGGTACTGTAGAATCAAGGGAGATACTATAGGTACTGTAAGTTCATGACATAGTACTGAAGGCTACTGAAAATTATTAGGGAGTTTTGTAATTACTGTAACAGGTTGGTGTAGGTTACTGTAATCCTACTGTAGTTACTGTAAATGGTTACTGTTGGTACCGTAATAGCTTACCTGTAGTTACTGTAAATGGTTACTGTAGGTTACTGTAGAAGCTTACTGTAGTTACTATAACATTTAACGGTAGTTACTGTTGCAACTTACTGTAGGTTACTGTAGCAGTCTTCTGTAGGTTACTGTCGCAGGTTACTGTAATTACTGTAGAAGCTTACTATAGGTTCTGTGACAACTTACTGTAGATTACTGGAATCTTACTGTAGTTACTATAGCTAACTGTAGCTGCTCTACCAGCTTGCTGTAGCTACTGTAGCTTACAGTATTCTCACTATAGTTACTGTAGACTACTGTAATATTACTGTAGTTACTGTAGCTTACTGTAGTCCATTTTCAGGCCATCCAATGTCGCAAATGTGGTTCCAAATGCAACCACGCCATGTCCCTCTTCCGTCACTACATGACCACCCATCACTTCAACATCATGACGGACCATCAACCCGACGAGCCTTCCACTCAAATAATCCTTCCAATCGTCGAAACCCGTATCCTACAGTACAACGAGTTCGTCCATTCTCACCGAAAATTCGCTCAAACTTCCGATGAAGTTCTAAGAATGAAATATCTCATGGATCAACTTGGCATGGCACAAAGAATCAACGATATTGCGTTGGAGTTATATATGAAACAATTGATCGATGAGGAAGCATTGGAATTGTGTGAAGGTTTTCAGCGAGGTGTTGATTTCATCCGGAAGATCACCGATGGTCGCAGCCTTCAGGGACTTCGAGGAAGAAGATTACTGTCGAATGGTAGAATTGTGAATCGGAAGAACTGCGTGGGATGTACCTATAGAAGCCAGCAGGTGAAATCATTTCGGATCGGGTTCGATGTGAATTTCGAGTGGTCGATGGCGTGGGAGTTGGTTGGTGGGCGATTGGCGCCACCACCATTGATGAAGTTGGTCGGTGAGGAGGTCTCCATCCCCACTCGGAAGAGAAAGGTGGAAAAGGAGATTGGAAGGATGGAGAAGGAGATTGGATGGGTGAATGTAAGAATAGATCTATGAGTAGTTCTATGCATAGATACTTTTAGATACCAGCTACCCAAACTCAAGTGATCGACTTTGTGTGCAAAATGAAGGAGCAAGAGAATCTCGAATACACTCGTAACATTATCAGCAGATTCCCGGTAACTTTCGTGGCGAGATATTTTAAAGGCGCATGTTTCAGAATCTCGATCCATGTGCAGTATACGTATCAAGACAACAAATGAACATGACAGAATTGTTGCGTCATAAAAATGAAATGGAGAAAACCAGAATGGTAAGTGGGATGATTCATAGAATTTCATAGATCTATGAAATATACAGATGCAGGAGGTTGAGGTTAATCCAGAACATGATGAGACAGACGATGAGTACATTGATATTGAAACATAGTACCTCCATAGATCCATCTTTTCCACTTATGTGTATAAATGATACTTTTTTTGTTGATAATTTTTTGATCTACCTGAAAGGATATTGAATCCTAACCATATCTATGAAATTTTCTAACCTCTTTAGATCAACTAACTTTGACAGAGATCCCTTGAAAATGGAGGAAGCTAAAAAGGTAGATCATAAAGTTATTACAGTAGTACAATGATAAATTGTAGGATGGAAAGGTGGAGGAGAAGATGGAGGAGTTGGATAATGGGAAGAATGTGAGACAGTTCTGAAATATGAGTGTTTTGTGAAATATCCTGTTCAGACGGTTGTCAATAGTGTCGAGGAAGCGGTGAGAAACTTTCGGGAACTGCATGAGCAAGTTTTTCGGGCGATGAAGGGAGATGCGGTTAGTTCTATGCATAGAATTTCATAGATCCTTAGAAGTTGTTGTTGATACCATAGATTCATAGGGGTTATCATAGATACCATAGATCCATAGAACTCGTCATAAATATCATAGATCCATAGAAGTTGCTGTAGATACCATAGATCCATAGGACGTGCCATAAAACCCATAGGTCCATAGAAGTTGTCATAAACACCATAGATACGTAGAATTGATCTCCCATAGAACTTTTTGTTGGACAAGTAACTATAAAAATTCATAGAACTCTCATTTTTTTAGGTCTATAGAACTCACATCATAGATATGAGCATAGATACATTTGTATGTATGAATAGAATTCATATTTCAGATCAAAAACCACGAGAACGACTCAAAATAATACTGGTCCAATCCCCTTTTCTGTGATAAAAACGTTTTTCTTGTTTTTTTTTATTTTTCCTTTTTTAACGGGGTCTTAACCCTTCAAACTATCTGAATTATTCAATTTATTTTTTCCCAAAAACATTTTGCAGCCAAAATGCCTATACCTATGTATCCGGAGGTGAGGAAAATCCTATAATAACGATCAAAAAAAAATTTCAGGCAGAAGTGGTTTACAACCTCATGGCGGATGCCATTCTTGGTTTTTTCACAAACAACAAAGTTGAGAGACTAACTGACACGGTGAGGCATAGATTCATAGATTCATAGATTCATAGATTCATAGATTCATAGATTCATAGATTCATAGATTCATAGATTCATAGATTCATAGATTCATAGATTCATAGATTCATAGATTCATAGATTCATAGATACATAGATTCATAGATTCATAGATTCATAGATTCATAGATTCATAGATTCATAGATTCATAGATTCATAGATTCATAGATTCATAGATTCATAGATTCATAGATTCATAGATTCATAGATTCATAGATTCATAGATTCATAGATTCATAGATTCATAGATTCATAGATTCATAGATTCATAGATTCATAGATTCATAGATTCATAGATTCATAGATTCATAGATTCATAGATTCATAGATTCATAGATTCATAGATTCATAGATTCATAGATTCATAGATTCATAGATTCATAGATTCATAGATTCATAGATTCATAGATTCATAGATTCATAGATTCATAGATTCATAGATTCATAGATTCATAGATTCATAGATTCATAGATTCATAGATTCATAGATTCATAGATTCATAGATTCATAGATTCACAATTCCATAGATTTATTAATTTATTTCAGACAAAGGAAACATTGCTAGGCTTTCTAGAAGTCTACAAAAGATTCGTGCCGGCTTTCGGCGTCTTCAAAAAACTCGCCGAATACGACAAGGTACGCTGATATAGAATATTCTATGATTCTATGAAGTTCTATGCATAGACACTAGTTGAACAAATCAACATAATAAATGCGAAAAATCGCGAAATGGAAAAGCTGTTTGCGAAGATTTTCATGGACACCTATTCTCCCGATATGACTTTCCCGATAAGAATCCATGCTTCATATATTGACCTTACCAAGTTTCTCGAAGTTTGGGAAAAGGTAACAATGTCGTGTTGGGACCTTGCAAACGTTTTCTTGCAGAAGATGGAGGAATACTTCGTGAAGACGAACGCAAAAGTAACTTTCCCTCTCATCATGAATCATAAATAATCTAAATATGGCAAGATCCTCTAGATACAGTAATCTGATTTTCTCTCAACAGTATTCTTACTCTCTTTCAAGAAATACAGTAACTCAACTTTATCCTATGATATACAGTAACCCAATTTTCCCTCATGATCTACCGGAAAGTCCCTTTTTTTCTGTGATAAAAACATTGTTCTTGTTTTTTTCTATCCTTCCATCTTTTACGGGGTATCAGCCCTTTCAACTATCTGAATTATTCAATTTATTTTTTTCCAAAAACTTCTTGCAGTCAAAATGCCGATACCGATGTATCCTGAGGTGAGGAAGATCTTGAAATAAAAATTATCAACTTTTTTCAGGCGGAAAAAGCTTATAATGATGTGGCGGAGCCAATCAACGAAATGTGCAACCATCCGAATATTGAGGAGATGACTGATACGGTGAGGTGTATATTCATAGGTTTAGATACTCATCAATTCCTTCCAGACAAGGGAGACTATGAAGGCCTTCTTGGATGCATACAAAAAGTACATACCGGCATTTCACGTCTTCAAGTTATGCGCGGAAAGTGACAAGGTACGATAACTGTTTTTATGAAACTCCATGAAAATTCTATGCATAGACACTCGAGGAACAAGTCGAAATTATGAATTCGAAGGTTGTTGAAATGTACGATAAGTTGGGAGCGGCTACAATGCCTGATAGCGGCCCGGCAATAGTCCATTCCTCATTCGTTGACTTTACGGAATTCCTCAACGTTTGGGAGCAGGTAACAAGTCGTGGTGGGACCCGAAAAAAACGTTTTTTTTAGAAAATGGAGGAGTATTTTGTGAGAACAGGCGTCGAATTTGAAAAGTTGGACATTTGATAGCTTAACTCCGCCTCATGAATCTACGTGATCTACCGTATCTTACCGTATCTTCTATCTATTTTTGAGTATCTACCTTTAAATATCATAATTGATCTTTGTTCTAAGATCTACAGTTCCTCCCCATATCTCAAAATATACAGTAATTCCTTCATGATCTACAATCTATCTTTGTATCTTTCTCTTGTCAGTATAAAATATTTATTTTTCTAAATTTTATCCTTAGTGTTCCCCAAGGTTACCCAACCTTTTGAAATATCTAAATTTTACTCTTACATTTTTCTAATATCATTTCCAGCCAAACCTTCCTCCAACATGAACACCAACATGGTAAGCTGCCATTTAGCCCAAAAAATCTTCAAAAATCCGTTTCCAGGCAACTATAGAATTGAGACAAATGCTGAAGAAACTGAAAGACATTCAAGAAGAGCAGAAGAAGACTCCAAAGTATCAACGGCAGGTAAGATTACAATAGGTTAAAGCCTGAAAAAAGTAAAGCTGAAAATTTCCAGGCTCAACGTAAAGTGGAAAGAGTGTGCGCCGATGTTCAGAAATACATCATGCCATACTTCATAGACATCACATTTAAAGTGATCCAGGCTGAGGAGGATACTGTAAGTTTCATTGTCTGACATGATCTTCAAAATCCCTATCTTGTAGACCTTCTTGCGGAAGTTCCTAAACATCCATTATCGAATTGGAGAACTCAAGACAACTTACAAGCCAGATTGGGTGGATGTTCACAGACGGATGGCTACACCCCTCGAATGGATGGAAACATTACTCACTAAACAACTCGAGGTACGGTTTTTCGTTCGTGGCAAGCCCCAGAAATAATGTTTTTGTAGAAAAACGATGCTGATCGTGAACAATTTCTGGCAGAACAAAGTGAGTTTTTTTGTGAAGACTGAAAAAAAGTTTGAAAACTTTTCAGAGGCCAAACAGGGACAGGAAGCCGCTGAAAGTTCTTCTGTGGAGAATTGAGATGGATCTAGACAAGAATCTACAGTACTCTCTATAAACTTTTCTCCATCTACAGTATCCTAAGCCACGCCCATTTCAGTCTTGTTACGAATCTACAGTACTCCTTCTCAAATTCATTCTATTCTGATTCTACAGTATCCTCATCTAAGCCCCGCCCCTTTCATTGCCTCCACAAGAATCTACAGTACTCTCTATCAATTTTTCTCCTCCTACAGTATTCCAACCTAAGTCACGCCTATTTCCGTATCAAAAAAAATCTACAGTATCATATACATTCTCTCATTATATCTCTCTCTCCCTTTCTACAGTAACCCCTTCCTAAGCACCGCCCACTTTTGGGCTCCCTGGTCCTGTCACGACCCCTTCTCCGAAAACTTACAACATTCCACCAGCGCTACCTCCCAGAATGTACATAAGCTCCGCCCACTTTTGTGGGTCTCGTCACGAATTTCATGCTTTGTTGCTTTGCCACTTTCTGATGGTCTCGTCGCGCTTTTTTCGAACTACCGTAATCTCATGCTTCTGCTGTTTTCCTGATTTTTTTGTATTGTAACCATATTTATTAAATAAAAAAGCTTGACGCAAAAAAATGCTCAGTAGAAAAAGGTAGATCAAAAGTTACGGTAGGTAGATCAAAAAAATTGAGCTCATGAAAATCGACAAATTTTGAGCTCATTGAGCAAATTAACAACTGTCCGATATCCCTGCACTTTCTTATCACCACAACAACTGTAGAGGGAAATGAGAATGAAACGGAATGTCAATCGATGATTCAAGGTTTCGGCTGAAAATTTTTTGGCTGAAATTATCTGAAACTTGGTGAAATCTCACTTGACATAGCCATGGCATTCAAACATTTGATGACCACATTTTTCTCCCAAAGAATTTCATCGACAGTGGCGGTTGTTGCATCACCGAGTTGGGCGGCGAGGTCGGGATTTGTGCGTTGGAGGAGCATCTGAAAAATGTGCATTTTAGGCCACGCCCCTAAGAGTTTCAGATTTTGTAAGTCTCAAATTCGAATTTCTCATAAAAAATAAGCTACAAATTCGAAACTCCGAGAGACTATGGTAAGTTGGATGATTCATAGAATTTCATAGATCTATGAAATATACAGTACATTGATATTGAAACATAGAACCTCTATAGATCCATCTTTTTTACTTATGTGTATAAATGATACTTTTCCGATGTATAATTTTTGATCTACCTGATTGGATATTGAATCCTAATCATATCTATGAAACTCTCTAACCTCTTTAGATCAACTAACTTTAACAGAAGTCCCTTGAAAATGGACGAAACTAAAAAGGTAGATCATAGAATTATTACAGTAGTAAAATGATAAACTGTAGGATGGAAAAGTGGAGGAGAAGATGGAAGAGTTGGATAATGGGAAGAATGTGAGATATACTAGGAATATTTTGAGAAAAAAAAATATTCAGAATGTTGTCGAGGAGGCAGTGAGAAACTTCAGGGAATTGCATGAGCAGATTTTTCGGGCGAGTCTCAAATTTGTGCTTCTCATAAAAAACTAGACCTACAGTACCTGAAAACCGTTCCCGGTGAATGCACACAATCCTACGACAATTCACATACACTCACCAATTGTTCCCTATGTTGACAACATTGCCAGCACATCTTCCCCAACTCCTTCAACATTTTCTTCAAAAGTGGGCGTGGTTGGATATGAAACATTGGCTCCGCCCGAAATTGCATCGTGATGTTATGCAAATGACCAAGTGTTAGGAACTTCTCCAACGCGGCCATATCATCCAATATTGGATCATGCAAGGGGTTCGGAATTGGTACACTTGGCACCTTAGATGTCCCTGGTGGAAATGGCACCTTAAACACGTCATCATCCTTCACTAGCGCCTTTCGTTTTCGCCCCTTTTTTGTTGGCGCATTTGTTGTCTTGGCGACTACTCGTTTTGTTAGATCGCGGGCGTTCTAAAATCTTTCAGATTTTTCGGGAATCTAAAATTCAGAAACTTACAACAGCTAGTTGATACTGTATAGTATCCGGATTGACACCAGGTTGTCTAAGTTGTTGATTCAACGTGTTCAAGTTTTGGATGAAGGACTGAAAGAAAAAAATTTCCAAAAAAAATTTTTTTTTAACCAACCGGTGTCAACACATTTTGGATCCAGTCAGGATTTGTATTGGCCATATTCTACAAAAGTTCATTTGGGTCTCACCACGAAAAACCGAAACACTTACCATAAGACAACTATTCATTTGAGGATCCTGGATTGGATTGGGCGGAGGCATCATTTGATTCAGAAGGAGTTGCTGGAATTTTTTCATACTATCAGAAGAAAATTAGAGATGGATTACTGTAGGTAGATCAAAAAGTGGTGGTGGAAGCATTGGTGTTGTTGTTGGCTGGAAATTATTGAAATTTTTGTAAAGGAAGTTGGGAGGATACCTGGATGGGAGAGAGGAAGGATGGAAACAAGTTAGGAAATGGGAGTGGTGTTGGTGGTGTTGGTGGGAGTTGCTGAAAGTTTGATGGTGTACAGGGTGAAGACTCGGCCTATGGTGAAGGACTACAGTAGTTTCCAACTTTCTACGGGGTATGCGCATTTAAGACAGTACACCTTAGAGACAATTTAGTCATATTTTAGGATACTGTATTAAAGGCGCACACCAAGAAATGGTACCAACAATTATTCGGTTTGCATGAATATCACAAAAACAGTCGTATACAGAGCTATAGAGTTTAGTTCAAAATATTTTACGTTTTGGATTTTTGAATTCTTGAAACTTCAATATGTAGATTTTTTTCAGATTTTCCCAACCAAAAAAGGTTTACCTGTGGTGCAGCCGCTCCAAGATTCTTCATCAACTCCGAGAACAAATCAACAGGTTGGGGTGGTGGTGGCTGTAATTTTTTCTTCCATTTTTCAATCTCAAAAATTTTTGGATTTTACCAATACAGCAGTCGATGTAGATGGCCCGAAATCCGTCTGAAAAATTCCAAATTTTTTTCAAGACAGAAAAATCGAAAAAAAAAACGAACCGAAATATTTTCAACCATTTTATCAACCAATCCTTGAAAAAAGGATGGGAAATCAGCAATGTTGAAGTTGGTTGGTAGCTGTGGGATAGCATCATTCTGGAAACATCAAAAGTGAAATAGTACAGGAAGGTGAGAGACGCAGGGTGTGACAGTTTAAAGGCGCATAACCTACATCAACTGGATTCAACATGTTGTCGGCAAGTTGGCGTAGTACCGGGTTGACTGGTAGTTTCTTTGGTGTCTGAAAAATGAAAACTATTTAAGAGCTACAGTAACCAGGTGGTACTGTAGTACTACAGTACCCCTTACCTCCTTCTTCTTTCCTTCGAAATCACCACACCATATGATATCTTCATCGGTCATTTCTGGGGTTAGGAAGCGTGGATCTTGAAGCTTCTGGAAGATATATTTTTGATCTACCTACCGTAGAAAAAATTTGACCTACCTTTGGTTCAAAATCAGCCATTGACAACATCAATCCAGAGTTTTCCATCTTACTGAAAAAAACAACAAAAATTTCGAGCCGAGAAAAAAAGCAAAATTAATATAGCCGGAAAAAGGGGATTAGTATTTATTTAATGTTCTATGCATAGATTAGTGCATTTTTGTGCTTTGTAGGAAGCCATAGATTCGAAATGTCATAGAACGTCATAGATATTGGTCTGGTTAGGTCATAGATTCATAGAATCATAGAATTGGTGACCATAGAACTTGAAAAAAATAACGTAATAAAAACTATGAGCATGGTCGGAAAGATAATATAAACATTTTGGAGAGTGAGAAACTAAACGCTAACTAAACGCATAGATTCATAGATTCATAGATTCATAGATTCATAGATTCATAGATTCATAGATTCATAGATTCATAGATTCATAGATTCATAGATTCATAGATTCATAGATTCATAGATTCATAGATTCATAGATTCATAGATTCATAGATTCATAGATTCATAGATTCATAGATTCATAGATTCATAGATTCATAGATTCATAGATTCATAGATTCATAGATTCATAGATTCATAGATTCATAGATTCATAGATTCATAGATTCATAGATTCATAGATTCATAGATTCATAGATTCATAGATTCATAGATTCATAGATTCATAGATTCATAGATTCATAGATTCATAGATTCATAGATTCATAGATTCATAGATTCATAGATTCATAGATTCATAGATTCATAGATTCATAGATTCATAGATTCATAGATTCATAGATTCATAGATTCATAGATTCAAATATCTGGAAGGTGAATTGGCGCGTGATTTGTAAAATGAGGAATGAATGGGATGGAGAGTGCAAACCTATTGACACCATGGTGGATGAGGAGGTGAGAGAGAGAGTGGTGTCTAGTATTGTACAAATAAAATTCAAAACGGAATGGACTATGAAAAGTGCAAATGCATGACGTATCTAATTTTTGAATGATGAAACGGAGAAACTCATTTGACAATGGGTTTCGACACCAAAATAACGGGTTAGGTCTTGGCACGAAAATTCTTTTTGGGTTACTGTAGTTCTGATTTGGGTCTCGAGACGAAGAGTATTGTAAGTGTATGGCTACTGTATTTGTACTTGATACTGTAAGTTTAGGATTACTGTAAGGTCATAGATACTAGACTTTAGGTTTTTTTAGAAAAATAGGTTTAGGTCCCGCCACGAAAATGTAAATTTTCCAGTCCAGTCTTACAGTAGTCCTTGACACTTGAAATTTGGGTATCAACACGATCATCGATTAACTACAGTACTCTAGGATTACTGTATGTTAGTTGGAGAGACTACTGTAGATACAAAAATAGGTCCCACCACGAAAAAACTCAACCGACCAAAAAATCACGAAACGTGAATTTTATCAACCAAAAACACACACAAAAAAGGAAATAATAAACGAGTTGAGACGAAAAAAAAGTGAGAATATTTTTGGCAAATGATGCGTAACATATGGGAATAGGAGCATGTGATATGTGTGTACCTTATTGTTGTTTTGGCACTTTTTTTGGATAAAATCATGAGTATTATGAAGGAGAGTGTGGGAATCAACAAGATGCTTTTTCTGTGTTTCAAAAAAAAAATTTGTTTTTCTAGTGCAAAAGGTTGTCCTTTTATGCAAAACAAGCCGCCTCGAAAAATAATCGCGTGATTCTTTTTCGATCCAAAGTTTGTTTCGTGATAAAAAATATGTGGAAAAGTAATAATGGGAGGTTGTTTCTTTTCCGAATATTATCAGTGTGTTTTGTCATATTTTGAGCCACAATTTTTTGATAAGAAAACAGGGCGCATGGGCAAAAAATATGACTTTTCTTGGACGAAATATTGTTTCAGGTTAAAAGTGTACAGTTTTGTTCTTTGGTGATTCGTTGAAATGTGATGAAATTGCTGAAATTGGTAGATCAAAAAAGGGAATTCTAGTGGAAGTACTGTGGTAGATCAAAAAGTTTTGGTCTCCAACTTTCGGTGAAGTTTCAGAACCTGTGATCTACTACAAAAACTACCGTAGTTCTTGGTAGATCAAAAACATTTTTGTTGAGTTGTGAAGTTGATTTGAATAACTGTGGTAGATCAAAAAGTTGTATTAGTTCTCAGGTTTTTCACTTTATGTTGTGATCTACCTCACAACTACCGTAGTCTTTGGTAGATCAAAAAATGTTTTTTTATTTTGATGTTGATGTGAATAACTGTGGTAGATCAAAATGTTGTTTCAGTTCTCAAAATTTCATGAAGTTTCAGAATCATATTTTATCGTGATCTACCACAAAAACTACCGTAATCTTAGGTAGATCAAAACTTTTTTTAACTGTGAGGTTGACTTGAAAACTGTGGTAGATCAAAACATGTTTAGGAATTTGTCAATTTTTGAACTTCGAAATTTTCATATTGCATTATGATCTATCACGCGACTACCGTAGACCTCTGTAGATCAAACACTTTTTTCAATTGTGATGTTGATGTGAAGTACTGTGGTTGATCAAAAAGCTGTTTTAGTTGTCAATTTTTGAGAGAATTTCAGAAGTGATCTACCACAAAACTACCGTAGTCCTCGGTAGATCAAACACGTTTTTTGAATCGACAAGTTGTCAAGAACTGTGGTAGATCAAAATCTGTTTAGAGATTTCTCAACTTCTGGAGAAGTGCCAGAACTTCAAAATTTTCAAATTTTCATATTGCCTGGTGATCTACCATACGACTACGGTAGTCTTCGGTAGATCAAAAAGTACCAAAGTGTACCAAGACGAATCAGCGTCTTGAGACTCAAAAGTTTGTTTCACAACTAAATCCTTTAATACAGTACTCCAAAATGTTACAGTACTTCTTTTCTTTGTTTTTTGAAATGTTCATTGAATCACGTACTCACAAAGTACAACTATAAAGCATGTATTAAGAATTTAAAAATATGCGGAATATTTCATAAAAGTGCGGACAACCCAACAAAAAAAGGCAATTAATATTCAACTGGTGTGAACATGGTGCACTTGGCGTACCATTTTTGGCAAGTTTGAGCCATGGTGGCAGACGATGGTGGATTGCACAATTGGTGAACTCTTGGGTGGGTGTTGGCGCACTTGCATTCATCGGTACAATGGCTGGCGGTGCAGTCCGGGGTGCAGGTGACAACAATCTCAGCCGAGAGTCTCGACGGGTTCTCTTGTCTTCTTTGATGTCTAATTGGCAATGGCTCATCCGAAAGTGGTAGATCAAAAGCGAGTGCCTCATTGCCACGTGGAAGCTCTGGTGGGATGACGAGTGGCGAATCGAAGGTGTCTTCCTCGGTTTTTGGTGAAGTGTCACCACAAATCTTCTCGAAGGAGTTGCAGAATTTGGAGATTTTCAAGTTGAACGAGCGATCGATGGATGAGGCGTCACGACAGAATTTGACATAATGGGTGGCATGACGACCACAGTAGTCCTCTTCACGACGGAGACGGGCAGGGTTGGCTGGAAACATGATATGAATTGGATTACTGTAGGTAGATCACTTACCATCTACCATGAGACAACCAAAAGCGATTGCGACGACGATGATGATAGCTGAATTCATTCTCGATTTTCAGGAGTAATTCAATTGCTTGAACTCGCAAATGTTGAGAAATGCGTGGTTTTGTTGGGCTATTTCAGCAATATTTATAGTGGTTTCCAGATAGGCTCCGCCCACTTTTAGATGACACGTGTGGGTTCAGAAAACTGTCAAGGTCACGCCTACCAAATCAACAAAAATTGGTATTGCGAAAGGTGACGATTTATGAACTTTGGTATCTTTTTGGAGCATGTGGCTCTGAGGGGTTACAGTACCAGAAGGATTACTGTAGGTACCGTAGTCTTCTATGAATGGTACATTCATAAATACTGAGTTTCTATGCCGTGTACTATCAACTTATGTGAAATATCATATGGTTCTATGCATAGATCTGCAGTTTCTATGGATGTGAATTATCTAGTTCTATGATAGATCATTAGGTTCTATGCATAGATACTATGATTTTACAATTTAGGACTTGAAGTTCTATGACAATAGATTGTGTATAGAGGCATAGAATCACTTATCTCATATCAGATTCTATGCATAGATATTTTTATCATATGACTCAAGAGATCAGGTTCTATGGTAGATCACTAGGTTCTATGCATAGAATCCATGAATATTTGACCTCAGAATTTATCCTCTACGGCATAGAAACACTTATCGTTCAGGATTCTATGCATAGATACTTCGATATTATCATTCAAGAAACCGAGTTCTATGCTATATCAGAAGGTTCTATGCATAGATTCTATGATTGTACGCTTTTAGATTTCGAGGTCTATGATACTTTAAGATTCTATGCATAGTCACTTCAATTCTATGGCTCACGATATCAAGTTCTATGAATATATCACAAGGATCTATGCATAGAACCAAATCATAGATCTGCGCATTGTTTATCCATACCATATGCCATCCCATTATCTTCCCAATCAATCTCGATTATTTCTATTTTTCAATTCCCAAATTAGTTGTTGTATGTTTAGAGAGGTTTCAATAGATACCCATCTTAAATCATATGACAAATTGTTTCGGGAACCCCGTTTTTGAAAATCATTCGTTTTTTTTTCCCGAAAAATTCGAGAATGTTTAGATCAAAGTTTCAAAGAGAATTTTTTCTGGTGGTTTCTTTTCTAGAAACAATGTGATTTTGATGGATGGGTTTCTTATCGAGATTGTGGAGATTGGGGTTACTGTAGAATTGTTCAATGGAATGCTGAAAATTGCAAAAAATGATCTTTTGATCTACCATTACTGCAAGACATTATTAATTAAGAAAGAAGTTCTACAAAATACTTTTCTTACCGAACCTGTAGTTTAAAAAAGCTCAAAAAATAATTTTTGTGCATTTTTTCGTCAATTTCAGTGCTCGTTCTGCATTTTCACTCAATTTTAGTGCTCAAAGTCACAAAAATCTCAAAAACCCTGAGTTTTCCGCATTTTATCGTCAATTCCAATGTAAATTCTGCACTTTTCCGTCAATTAGAGTGTATCTCTATCTTCCGACAAAAACCCAAAACAATTCGCAACTGTCTGGTCTTTCTGCAGCTGTTGACGAAAAGTACGCAACAAATTTTACGCAGGTGTCACTTTTCGCAATTGTTCACACATGTTTGTGAGACTATTTCCTTTTCAAAAAGCCCTATTTTTCGTTTTTATGGTAGGCAGCTGGGTCCGTCACTTATTCAAGTTCCACTAGAAATATGGGTTATAAGTTGCAACTTGTTCTTCGAAACCGCAATCCTTCATTCCACCCCCTCAAACTGATCTCTCATCCCTTCAAAAAACCACTGAATCATCCATGAAAACTTTCCAATAGCAACCAAGAATGCAATTTCATGTCAATCAAACTATATTTCGTTTTCAAAGGTGTATATCCTATTCGATTTGTAAATCTCTCATAATTCGATCATGTCTGCCGAATGTTGATTTTTTTTGGTCGTGATGTTCCCTTGTTTTGGTGGAAACACGCATTTTGAACGTTTTATTGCAAGCGCGCTCCATCGCACAACTCAAGAGTTCCCGTTTTGAAAATTTTACTACGTGTGGAGTCCAAGAACCTGTGGGTCTCGAAGCGATTAATTGCAAGTATTACTTAAGTAACTCTTAAGTGACCCTTAAATTTTTGAACTCTGTTGGAGCTCCGGCTGCGATTGTTGAGAATTTTTTATGTCAATTTTTCATGATTGCGTTTTTATTTCTCGTAACTATCAATATGTTCCGCCCCTCAATGAAAAAGTAACGGCCAAACGTATTTATCACGAAAAAAAAGATAGCGCCACTTTCCCATGCGAACGAAAATCTTATCATCATTGCCATTATATAAATCACCAACTTGTACTAATCAAACGAACTTTCATTTCTCCTTGAAACATTCACTTTTTACTACGCTCAACAACGTACGATTAAAAACGTGACCACTGCCCGCTTTTTCGGCCAGCGTTTCGACCCTCTCCTGCTTTTATACTGTTCTTCTGTGATTTTTCCCCCTCCTCTTCATACCGTTATGCAAACAACATTATATTCAGAAAGGTGGACGAACAACAACGGAATAATCGATTGACGACACGGCAATCGAGAAGAATGTGATATGAGGCGGCGGCGAGAAGGGCGAAAAACGTTTTGCAACTTTATTTATTTATTCATTTTCTTGATTGTTTACACGAAAATTGTGCAATTCATTGATGTTGCCATAGTAAGTTTTTTTAATTACTTGTTCGGTAAACCTATGTTATTTGCAGTTAAATTATCGAGTAGGATGGCCATTAGATTTTAGCGATTTATTATGGGAACAGGATCCGAAACAGGTATTTTCTTTGTTTTATTTATTTGAAAAAAAGAAAAATTGAACCGGTAAACCATTATTTTTCTGATCTTCTCGATTCGATTCTAGTTTTCGACGAAAAAATATAAAGATCTTGATAAAAATTGACAATTTTCGCTATATTTTTTTGTCGAGAATGTCGGAAAATCTGTGAAATTTTTAGAAAACCTTCAAATTTTCGATTTATTGCCCATAAAAACAATAAAATTGTTACGAAAAACTGTATTTCGTAAGGAAATCACATTTATTGGCAATTCAATGCGGAAATAAATCGGAAATCTACGATTCTATGAATCTATGAATCTATGAATTTAGGTTGCTATAAATCTATGAACTTATGAATCTAAATTCTCTTCCAGATTCTCGAAGAATGGGTAGTATTTGAAGCGAGTTACAAACCAGACAATTTCATGCCAATTGCCATTGAAAATGAGCGAATTGTAAGTTTTTTCTTCCATTGTCTTTGTATTTATAGCCATTTTCAGATTCAAAGTCAAAGAAAACTATTCATTCAACAGAGTATGATACAAAATTCGCCAAAAAAATGAAAAAAAGAAGAAAGAAACTGTCATGTATTTATTTGATCGACCCGTGATATTATTTGTTGCTAATGTGTATTTATAAACTATTTTTCTTCCGTAAAAAAATCGTGTTATTATTCATCCTTGCTCAATTTATTAATAATGTGGATTGGCATGAGCAACGGCATTGTTGTTTGGTTAGCAAAAGTACATTGTTGGTGAATATCGACTGCAAATATGGTGTTATATAGATTTTTGCAACAAAAAGAACATACCCCATCAATTTTATGTATACTATTGTCATGAACATAAAACATGACTCGATTATCAATATCCGCCTCGCCCAGGAATTCATATCCATGTTCCTGCAAAGAACAGTTTGATTCTTCAAAACATAAGTTTTTGACCTACCTGTAATATCGCTGGCGCCATTCTCGGATGACACCCTGGCGTCAACGCCTTCTCCGACACCACCGTCGCCATATCGGCATCGATCGCTCGAGTCCACGCAAATTTGAAGTTATTCTCGTATTCTGTGCCAACATACTGTAACAATTTGACGGATGTGTTTTGTAATCCGGCGTCGGATAGGTTGATTATTCGGCTGTCCTGCAATATTTTGAGGTTTTTTCGGATATTTTATACATAAATTTGTTTTCAAAACGTTAAAAACCCAAATTTTCGTTTTACAAGTATGAAAAAAGGCTCACCTTCACAAAACTCCCATCTAATTTGCCAGCATTATTCTGATAAATGATGCCCCAATGTGGCGGTTGCCCTCTTTGTGTCCTACAATTATCTTGATATAATTTTATTACTCTAGCTGTAAAACTTACCATAATGCAATATATTGTAGTTGTGGTATACCATTGCCACGTTGTAAGGGTCGATTGAGTGGTATTAGTGCAGTCGGCGGTATTAGTGGCTTACTGTAGCTGAATGTCGAGTAGAATTGTCGGTCGATGTAGCCGTTATACTGAAAATAAATTAATTATATGGTTTTAAAAAGGCTGGAAAATAAAAATGCATAAATCAGATGGGCGCAAATGTTAGGCCACGAGCCCGGAAACTTCGGCCATGGCTCAATTTCGAAGGAAAATTTTAGGTTTAACGTCGGATTTGACCGATTTTCGAAAAAAAAAAAGAAATTTAAAAAAACTCACAAATACTGGTGTTGCCCGTTTCGCCTTCTTCGACATAATTGTGGTTCGTAGAATATCGGCATCGGTGGTGAGTAGTGGCGGAATATCATTCGACCAAATCTGCTGGAAAATGAGGATTTTATTGCTTTTCGTGTCAAGACCTCAACTTACAGCATCATCATGCATTACATCAGGAGCTCCGCTTCCTTCTCCTGATTTTGATGGAATTCTGAAAACAAAATACGTTTTTGATGGTTTTTCAACAGTTTTTGAAAGAAAAATTGGAATTTTTGAATATTTAAAATTGAAAAACTTACAAAATAACATCATCAGACAAATTTGGTGTATCTATGGCATATCCCGAATGAAAATTGAGCCACGTCACCATGAAAATGGTGACGACACTTGCGCCAATCATGTACCGCCTATTTTTGGCTGAAAGTTTGACAATTTCAATAATATTTCGAAGCATTTGGAAATTAGAAATGAGAAGAATAACGTGAATAATGAATTCATAGAAACGGAACAGTTGAATTGTTGTCAAACAACAGGTGAATGAATCATGTAAAGTTCACCGAAAAACCGATAAATACCGGGCGAAAATAGAGAGGGAATATAGAATATATGAAAGGGATAGTAGCGCAGATCACGACTTATGATAATGAGACCCTATTGTAAATCATCAGTTGCCGATGGAATGTTCGATGACAAAAATTGTTTGGTATATCGAAAACTAGTGGTGTTTGTACAGCAGGGCCTTAATCCTAAATGTCAACCGCCGCTAATGTGTCTAGCATCAACACCCGAAACTTTCAAGCATCGGTGGTTCAGTGGTAGAATGCTCGCCTGCCACGCGGGCGGCCCGGGTTCGATTCCCGGTCGATGCAATTCTCTTTTGTCATGGGAGGATGCGCAGGGCGCAATTGAAACGAAATGTTCCCGAATGACGTGATGACTAAATAGGAAATGTTGTATAGTGCCCGGAATGGACATGCATGCTGTGCAGTTATCAACAAAAGTGTTTGAATGACGGTGTTATACGTTGCGAAAAATGTTGTTTAGAAGGGGAACAAAAGTTGGTAGATCACACAAAAAGTTGGGGAAAACAGACATGTCTGAACCATGGTTTTTGATGAATTGAATAGAAAAAGTTGAAATTTTTTGACTTGAGGTGTTTGAAAAACAATAAAGTATGGGAATTTTGTATACAGTTTTTTTGTGAGTTTTGGAAATATCTCACGACGATTTTAAAGGCGCAGGAGATGAAAATGGAACAAAAAAGTATATCAACAATGAATTTTTCAGATAACAACATTAGTTATAAAACAAATATTTGCAATGTTTTGAATATTTCCAAATGTCAAACTTTTTTCTTTTGTGGAGTGTCACAATTTTTTTCCATGGGAAAGTTCTCTTTTGCGCAATTTTTTTCGGCGGAAAAAGCTGGATGGGGAAAAGGGGCGGAGCCATGTGCAAGTTGAGGGCACGGTATTCTGAAACATGTTTTTCTAAAATTTCAGGTAAAAAAGCTGTGAAAACTAGAAAATTGCTCGAATCAGAATGTGCGGTGGAGCACACTTGCATCAGTTGTCATTTCCCGCCAAAAAGGTAGATCAAATATTTGTTCACCAAAACACAATAGATCACAAAAAGTCTGAAACCACTTTCCATCGCCACCAGGTCGAGAAACATACAACAAAACAGGCTTGGAAATCACCGAGAGGGCGAGAGAGTACACAAATTGACGAGACGCAGACACATATCAGTTTTCTCATTAGCTTCATCTTCATTTAGTGATATATTTATTCGATATTTTGTGAATTTCCTCCATACTGACAATGTACTGGAACTGTCTACAGTATACCAGTACCATTTTTGACCATAACAACTATTGAGGGGGCGATACAAACTAGACCCATATCTTGTCAGATACAGGATTTTGGCTTCATCGTCATCAACATAATGTTGTTAGCCTATTCTCTTTTGTCCGCCATCTTGTCATGCAAACGCGGCTTGTAAAGTGTTGCCATTTTATTAGCATTTTTGGATTCTTCCTGTGTTTCAGAAGAGCGCGTTTGCATTGTTCATTCAAATTGTATACTAAATTAGTACAATAGAGCATTTTTCCGGTTTGAAAAAACAATAAAACCGCCTTTTTATTACTGTACAACACCTTCTCGCCCATTTTAACACATTCAAAATCAACTTATGCTTCATTTTTCCCTTTCTTTTAGGTTTACGTCACTTCCTGTCACTCTCTCATTATCTCCCACTATTTTCCTTAATCTCATCTTGTATTTAAAGCCATTATTGTCTTGCACTGTCACTTCCCCACAACATACTAGTTATATTTTTCTCGCCACTGGCACACATACCCCCGCTGCCTTTGCAATACCACTGCAAACAAACACACGCGAAAATGTGGCCTTGTGGCCTAATGGATAAGGCGTCTGACTTCTAATCAGAAGATTGCAGGTTCGATCCCTGCCTGGGTCAAATGTTTTTGCCGAAGCGTGTTTCTTTGAAACAGCTACCGCCAGCACTTATTAATAATGACTTTTGCCTGGGATACTGTTTTGGTGGAAACCTATAAAAGGAATCTATCCACGGAAAGGATTCACCTCTTCTTCCCGCTTTTCCACCTCATATAATCCTCCCACCAGCCATCGTTTAGGCCAGGAAAAATGATTCAAATCTTTTGACGAGTTTTGTGGTCTGCGTCTCTCCGATTTACACACTATTTCGTCAGACGATTCGGAAGATTTGGGAAAGTTTCAAAAGAAATTCCATAGAATACTTTTATGCCTCATCATTTTCGCCCTTTTCCTATGATTCCTAAATGTGAATTTTTTTGCATAGATTCGTCGCCGGTCAAATCCTTAAAACATCCTGTTTTCTATGCATAGAACTCTTGATTCACACATCAATCACTTGTATGCCAATTCTATGGCCATTTGAAGTGTAATTTGACGTAGTGTTACACATTGTATGGTTCATAGATTCATAGATTCATAGATTCATAGATTCATAGATTCATAGATTCATAGATTCATAGATTCATAGATTCATAGATTCATAGATTCATAGATTCATAGATTCATAGATTCATAGATTCATAGATTCATAGATTCATAGATTCATAGATTCATAGATTCATAGATTCATAGATTCATAGATTCATAGATTCATAGATTCATAGATTCATAGATTCATAGATTCATAGATTCATAGATTCATAGATTCATAGATTCATAGATTCATAGATTCATAGATTCATAGATTCATAGATTCATAGATTCATAGATTCATAGATTCATAGATTCATAGATTCATAGATTCATAGATTCATAGATTCATAGATTCATAGATTCATAGATTCATAGATTCATAGATTCATAGATTCATAGATTCATAGATTCATAGATTCATAGATTCATAGATTCATAGATTCATAGATTCATAGATTCATAGATTCATAGATTCATAGATCTCGCTACACTTTTGTCTTAATTAAAAGCCATGCGCATAAAACTCGTCCAATTTGGTTGTATTCCATCCAATTGGCATCAATCCAATTATCCTGCGTCTCTCCGTCTTACATACTATTTCTCCCCAACTGTCAATAGAGCGTACTTGCACTGATTACTACGAGGATAAGACAAAATGCGCGAGTGTAATTTAAAAACGCCTTTTCATT